>CM024565.1:15116662-15716662 GCA_014182515.1 Eucalyptus microcorys
ACGAGGCAAAACCATGTCGAAAATCCAGGGCTGTTCAGACTCTATAGAGATGAAACCTGGCTAAAGAAACGTATTCGGCCATCAGTTAAAAAATGTTGTACAGGACAAAACACGTCTACGGATCCTTGGAACAATTCGGAATCTGAGACTAATAAAACGACCGGTTTTGGTTCGGGCGTTCCCTCGAATACGTGGTGGGCACAGATCGAGAAGAAGACATCGACCATTCTTAGATCACGGATTCGGATCTAAACTCAAAGAAAATCACTAGGAAATGCTCGACGCCAACAGGTTAGAAGTAAAGCACACAGAAACCAGAGAAGTCGGGTCGCAGCCTCTCCTTCAACCAAAATGGGGCAAAGCAAAAAGGGTTCGAGGGAATAAGCGTTTAACCACCCACTAGGGAGCACCGGTTTGCGTCGAAGGCGGCTGGACGACTCTCGGCCGAGAATGACCCCTTTTTTGGTCTTTTTCCTTCTCTCGGTCTCTCTCACGATTTCTCTCTCGGCCTCCTCGTTTCTCTCTTGGTCATGCGTCCAATTCTCTCTCTCTCCCTCTTCCTCTTTTATAGTACTCCTCCCCAGTTCGGCTTGCTGAACGTTCCAAGGCAGAGGACCTTCAGCGCCGGCCGGTCCTTGGCCTACATCGGCGGTCCTCCCCTTACTCTCTGCTCCGCTACCGGTTTGTCCTCTACCCCGGACAGATTTGCGCCCTTGAGCTCCTCCCCGCATTTCCAGCTTGACCCGTCACTTCGCCGCCCGTTCTTCCCTTTTAACCAACGGTTGCTTTCGCCGTCCCCGGTCCATTGAACGTGCCATCCTCTGTCGCACGGTGAATAGCAGGAAGGGAGGAAGGAGGGGCGGGCCGGGGAAGAAATAAGGAGAATGGGCCTGGCCTGGGCGGGAAGGAAGAAGAGAAGAGGGGAAGGAGGCCGGGCCTGCTCAGCTCGGCCCAGCCCAACTCCTTTTTTATATTAATTAATTTTTTAATTATTATTTTGTTATTTTGTTATTTGGTTATTTGGTTATTTTGTTATTATTTTTATTAATAAATTAGTAAAATTTAGCAATATTGATGTAAATTGTCCTAATGCTTACATGCCGTGTAATTTAATGAAAATTCATGTTGATAGATCCAAATCAATCCCTAATTTTCTAACAAGTTGTCAAAATTTATGTGTCAACAATAGTTCCATCATCCCATCAAGTCATAGAATATCTCTAATCATCTGTTGGCACATCAAAAAACATGTAAGTCAAGCATATTTGATGATGAAAATTAGTATTATCATACATGCCGCAATTATAACTCTTACAAAGAACCCAACTGCTTGATTGATTGATAGTCAAAATCAGCATATCCAACGCCCAAATTCCAAGTTGGCTATCTTTTATATTTGTTTGGAACCACAATTGCAAATATACTCTTGGATGCTAATCTTATTTAACCAAATACTTTCATGTGTTATTGGAAAAATCTCAAAATTTTTGCAAGATTATTATCTCCTGATGACTTTAATACATCTTTATATGGCTATAAATATGGTTATGAGTGCATGTCGAGTCTACATTGTTATTAGGAAGATAGAGTCTATGTTTTTCTTAATGGGTTGGATGATCATCTAGAAAACATACGGGCCGATGTGCTTCAAATTCAACCATTCCCTATGGTTGAATAAGTCTATGCTCATGTCCGAAGGTAGGATGTAAGATAAGTAGTTATGACACCAAGTATAAAATTTACACATGCCAATTTCATGGCCTCCAAAGGAGTCAAGATGGAACCTCAGTGATCACTGATGCTCCAAATTTTTTAAATCGATTCTTCCTCTCTGAGAGGTGGATAGACGAATACAAAATCAAAGGCCAAGGCATAATTAGAAGGAGGCTTTACACAATATGGAAACATGAAGCATACTCATAAAACTTGCTTTAAGTTACATGGGTACCTAGAATTGTGGGAAAACTCAAGACATAGAAAGATACTAATAGTGGGTTGGGACAAGTGTCTTTGGTAAATGTAGAACCTCACTTATGTTTAATTCTACAAGTGGAATCGTCAGGCAATTCAACTACTCTCAATAATCAAGGTAATTGTGGTTTTGCATTACTTAGCTATAATCAAAATAATTACAGTGGATGGATTGTTGACTTGGGAGCAACTGACCACGTGACATTCTGTTCAAATGAATTTGTCTAGATTACCAACCAAGATGAAGTAATGTTGCCAATGCTAATGGGCATACACCTTGTTACAAGAGCCGGGACTGTTACTCTCTCACCCTCTTTCTCTTCATCCAATACTTTGTTGGTTCCATCTCTCTCAAATAAATTGATGTCTGTAGGCCAAGCCATTGAAGAGCTAAATTGCGTTACACTAATCTATCCTACTTTTTGTCTTTTCAAGATATTCTCAAAATGGAGATCAATGGGCTTGGTACTAAGAGAGGGGGTTATACTACATGGATAATTTCCAACAAATAACATGCAATACTCAACTAGTATCAAGGAGAGATAGATTTGGCTATGGCATCATTGTTTGGGACATTTGTTGTTGACATCTAAATTTTGACAACCCGTTTAATCATTTATCGCATTAAAAAATTAGGGATTAATTTTTAACCCCTAAAAAAATTATTAATTAATTGCATGGCATATAATTTTAGGTGCATTTATTTATTATTATTGCATTTGCATTGGGTTTGGTGACAGATGTGTTTGAATTGATAGTTCAACTTTAATTTGATGAGTCAAGCTAAGTCCATGAAGAGAGCAAATTGGCCCAAGTCGGTTATGGAGAATTGGCGGTGGATTTTTTCAGTATTTTCGAGGAAATAATGCGAGATCATTTTTGTGAGATTCGGAATCTGGAAAAATCCGATTACAATCAAGGAAGTTTGGCAATGTTCGATCAATCTTTGGTGAGTTATTAAAAATAATAAAATCAATGGACGATCTAATGGGAAAAAGGATTTCTTGCTGATCGTGTGAATGTAAACTTGTGTTCAAAGACATTAGAAAAAGGCAAGAAAGGATTAGCTGATGGGAAGAAATGTTTAAAAAATATTCTTCAATGAGGACACATGGATCCGCAATGCATACAAGGGAAAGAAAAAAAGAATAAAACCTCACTAAAGAAGGAAGTCGGTAGGTGGCTTTCTTTAGTATATTCATATTTCCTGTTTTGAAGTGCAGAGTTGGACGCTATAAAAGCAAGCTCACGATAGACAAAAAGGGAAGAGACCACACAATTGAAGACATGGCCATACACTGAATTGAGGGAAAAATCGTGAGGAGAAGCTTCTGTACAGAGTGCTCGTGAAGGTGAGATTGAATAAAGAGGCTAAAAAGGCCACACTTAGTCCACGGTTGGAAGAGAGCCACACATACACGCGAAGTTGACCCACTTGCCGATTCTTCACAGCATCAGGAATCGCAACACCTCCTATTGCCGATTGAGGAGTCCCATATGAAAAGCCAGGTTCGCCAAGCCCATTGATACCACCAGTAGCCTCGTGACGAGCTGCAGCTTCTGAAGGACAAGTTGTTCTGATTTGCCCCTGCTAGATCGATGCCGACCTTGACGATGTTGCAGTCCACCGCCCATGGACGTCGCTGCTCCTGTTGTCCATTGCATTGATGAGGGCTGACCTGACTGGGATCCACAACGACGACGAATCCCCTCCATTGGCAAATAATAATTGGTGCAGTCAATCCGCAACACTTGGCTTTCTTCTCTGCAGTTCCCTCCACACGCGAAGATTGAGATGGCCACCGCACAACACACACAAAAATCGGAGGTCGACAATTTAGAGTTCTCGGAGCACGTTGATCAAAACACGTGAGAGATAGAGAAGAGGGGTCCTTCGGCCAAGGCTTGGTCGAAACACCACTCGTGCTATCCCTTTGCTACGGAGCCCGGCGACGTTAAGCACCTGTCACTGCGAGCCCCAACCTCAACGACTAAGCCGCTGACCCGATGCGCCACAAGCTCTACGCTCAAGTTCCAGCAATTCCATGCGTGGTTCTCTTGCCGAAAGCACTCACGTTGAGTACTCCACTTGCTGCATGAAGACAATTCCACTTGCTGCATGAAGAAGATCCATTGACTTTGACTTGAAAAAAGGCCACCTGTTCTGCCGTGCCTACAAATCATCCGCGAGGGTCTTCGTCCAACCCTGATCTCCACCGGCGGCGGGAGATTCGTTATCAAAGGAACACCGCCATTACAGCATACAACGTTCCTGATTCAAGCAGCCACGAGCCAAGTCGACCTTCGAAGTTTCCATTTTTGCAGGCTCATCGAATTGTGCCAGCTTCGATCGTGAATCTCCGTGCCACTGCTGCTCGCCACCATCCGTCGCCTTTCACCATCAAGGAGCCAGTTGCGATCCCGGTCCAATTGCGCTTGGTTCAAATTTGGAAAGAATATCCTCGAATTAGGTAAGATGCATATCTCTAGTATATTTGGATATTTTGTTGCCTAATACATGTCTATTAACATCTAGTGTTCATATCCATGAATGATAGACATATCTCAAAATTGGGATTTATTTCCCAATTCGCAATCGCACACAAATTTTTTATTCCATCTATAATTCTTTAGATAGAATAATTAATCACGCAGGAATAAAATTGATATTTTGATCTTTAAGGCTTAAGATCAATTTACCGATTTTATTAGCGAAATAATCAAGTTCGATTAGATATCGTTTCCAAATTCGAAGGATGGATAATATCTTTGATGATTGCAAACGATTTTTATTTATCCCAAAAAATATAAATTAAAAAAAAGATTGCATTTACACATCATGTAGATTAGGATTGATTTTCCTAGATAGAATTGCATGATAGAATAGTTAGTTTTTTATTTTTATTTTTAAATGCATGTTTAGAAGGTATTTAGGTTAGATAATATCTTTTGAATTAAATTGCATGATGAGATAATTTTCTAGGTTAAGATAGGATTTAGATAAGTCTATTCTTAACTTAAAATAGATAATATCTCACTTTAGTTAGGTTTTTATTTTTAGCAATTTTAATTACGAATTTTTAAGAAAAATACAAAAAAAAAAAAAAAAAATCATGCGCATGTCATATAGAATTAGGTTCATGAAATGCTTGTTGTTAGATCCATTTAATTAGAAATTGTCCGTCATTTGAATTAAGTCATTAGGTTAATTTAGATTGCACATTTAATTATTGCATTTCTTTAGAAATTACTTTACTCATGTCATATCGTTCATGTTAGATTAGTAACATTGCATTGCATATAGATTAGATTCTCATTAAATAAGCGAAAAAAAAAATTGAGTGATTGAGTGTTAATTATAAATCATATCTAGGACTGTTAATGTGAATTCTGATCTAACAATGCAGATGCTTTCGTTGCTATAAGGTAAGTCCTACATTTTTTTATTCACTGCTTTATCTTGGTGTTAAATTGGTGGTTTGTGCACCCGTATAGTCACCTCACATGTTAGGAAAGTAAATTAAAATTAATTCAAGCTGCTTGCAAAACATTTTTCGAAATAAAAAGATAAAGGTACCGAAAAGGCATTAGAAAAGTCTAGTGTAACCAAGTTCCTGTACTTAAAGTCTCTGGTTCGCAGGAGTAAAGTAAATCTCCCATTACTTTCGACCCACCAAAAATACATTAGTGGCAACTCCTAATTAAAAATCTGTTGCATGTTAAGAACTTGAACCTAAGTCGCAAATTGGTATGGGCTTGGGAGAGCTCAAGCTAAGTTTAGGCTTAGTAATTCATTAGCCAAATCCTAGTTGGTTCACCCGAAATTTAAGTCATGACATCCGTCATCACTTATATGAAGTACCTATGTCCTAATCTATTTTCCAACTGACATGATTCAGCTTTCAAATGTGAAAGTTGCATTTTGGCTAAAAGTCATAGTGTACCTTTCCAAATAAGCCTGCAATAAAGTGATATTCCATTTGCATTAATTCAATTTGATGTTTGGGGACCCTCTCCAATTACTACTGTTTCCGAAAATTGTTGGTTTGTGATATTGGTTAATGATTGTACTCGAATGACTTGGTTATACTTGCTGAAGCACAAAGATGATGTGTCGGGTATGTTTCAAACTTTTCATGCTATGATTCAGACTAATTTTTTTAGCTAAAACTCAAATTATTCGTTTTGACAATGGTGGAGAGTATGTTGATAAGGAATTTCAAAATTATTTCACGAATCTTGGTCTTCTTCATGAAACCTCCAGTACTCAAACACTACAATAGAATGGAGTTGTCGAATGGAAAAACAGACGTATCTTAGAAACTACTCGTGCATTATTGATCGGTTCATATGTACTGAATAGATATTGGGACAATGCTGTGGTCATAATAATATGTTTATTTATTTATTTTATTTTATTGGTAAGAAGTTAAGAGATTATGTTTGAGCTTTAACCAACTATACAAGAAGAGGTCTCGATACCAAAAACTTACACTCAAAACGAACAGAAGTCGTAGCGAATGGAAGGGTGCCGGGACAAAAAAGGAGCACCCAAACAACAGCAAAACAAATAGCCAACAAACAGGCAGCAAGATGACAAGGAAGGCCAAAACAGCGGCACACCAACAAACAACGAAACAAAAGAAGACAAGAAGGACACGGATGACAACCAGAGCAAACCGAAGCAGCCTCCAACGTCCACACAACCTTCAAAAACCACTCTTGGCTTACCGAAGGAAACAACAAAGAGACGAAGGAGCTAAAAAGACTCCGAGTAACCAGCCTATCCAAGGAGGCATGAGCCAAAAAACCAATGAACTAACCACCTCCCGCCAGCGAAGTACAGGTGCGTTCACAGCAGCAAGGGACACCTTCAAGTAAGTGGATTAGCAATAGCTGAAAAAGGTGGATGGGCTTTGCGAGAAGAGAAAATAATCGGGTCTACACCCCGAGCACGCTGGAATCTCTTGTTCCTTGCATTATCCTCAACATTCCTGAATGTCACAACCTTATCTCTGACAACTTTAAAAAGGTGGTTCTTTAAGGCCGGGATCGCAATTGTTTCCTCTCTAAATAGAATACCATTTATGTTCGTCCATATGATATGACAAAGAGCCCCAAGGGAGAATTGGCCCATGCATTTATAGAAGTCTTTACCTGATAGAAGCATCATAGCCCACCGAAGATTATCTGGCCATGATCTATTGCGCCATGGAAGAGTGCACCTAGCAGCCTAAAGGAAAGCAAGGCCGACAGTGATATGACAACCAAAAAACAGGTGGTCAATGGAATTCGGTGTATCATTGCAGAAGGCACATAAGTCGCTATCAATCCTTCCATATGATAATAACAAGGCTTAGGTAGGAAGTTTGTGCTTGGTAATAAGCCAAAGGAAGAATTGGTATCAAGGTGAGATAGAGGAATTCCAAATGAATGTGTGCCACGAAACTTGGTCCCTCTTCCGCCTCAAGGCCTCCCAAGCCGAAGCAACCGTAAACCGCCCAGAGGAGCTCTTGGTCCATAGGAATAGGTCTGGTTCCTAAGAAAGGAAAGGGAGAGGGATCTGCCACGAATCCAAAATAGCCTTTAAAGCGTGGCCGAAGGGGCAAAAGAGATTGGCGACGGTTGCTTGTTTGGTCAACCCGGATCTGTAGATGAAGGAGTTCAAAAAAATTAGGTTTAAAAGGCCCCCTGGGTGCCAATGGTTGAACCAGAGAGAAGCGGATAAGCCGTCCCCTATACTCCAAAGGAAAGAGTTCTAGAAATCCCTCCTAAGCTTAAGGATCTTCTTCCAAGCCAAAGAATAGTAGGTTGGCTTGCTAGCGACCTAGAAGTTTTTCCTTTTTAAAAAGGTTGAATGGATCCACCTAGACCATAAGGCCTCCTTGTCAGAAAACAAAATCCAGATGTGCTTGAGCATGGCCACCTTATTACAATCCTGCAACCTCCGAATGCCAAGCCCTCCTTCCTCTTTTGGAAGGCAAACATCCTCCCAGGAAACTTTCGCACCTCCTCATCCCAGGTGCGGGCCTTTCCAAAGAAACTGTCACAAAATTCGTTCAATTTGATCCAAAACGGCAATAGGTAAAATAAAGACACTGGCCCAAAAAGCTTGAATTGCATGGAGGACCGATCTAATCAATTGCAAATGACCAACAAAGGATAAGAAGCGATGAGTCCAGGATTGTACCCTTGCCGTAATACGGTTGATGAGGGCACGATAGTCTACCTTAGAGAGCCTCGAAGTAATGATTGGAACCCCCAAATAGCGAACCGGGAGAAACCCTTCATTAAACCCAAGAGCTTGCAAGATTTCATTCCTTGACAACGCCGACCCACCTGCCAAAAAAACCTCACTTTTGCGAGGGTTTGGGAGAAGACCACTCCACGAAGAAAAGATGTCAAGGCCTTCCTTAAGGATGCACACCGAAGGTAAGTTAGCTTCATAGAAAAGAAAGACGTCATCTACAAAGAATAGATGCGATTAGCTTGTTGCTTTGCACCTCCAATAGAAATTGAACTCCGGCCTCAAAGAGCGAGTATAGAGAATTCCGGAGAAGACTTCCATGACCAAGGTAAACAGGTATGGGGAGATAGGGTCCCCTTGCTTAAGCCCTCAACCACTAGCAAAGAAACCATGTTATTCTCCATTTAAAGCAATTGAGAATTTACGGGTGCAAACACATACCATGATGAGGCGGAAAATTAAGCACTTTTGAAGGCATACGGTTCAATAATATGTTTATTGAACCGTATGCCTTCAAAAGTGCTTAATTTCAAGCCTCCGTTATAGGTCATTTCCAATCATGTTACTCTACCATCTATTTTGCTTATTCCTCCTCAAGTTTTCGGAAGTGTTGCTTTTTGTTCATCTCCCTTAAAATCAACGTATTAAGCTTGACCCTTGTGCAATTCATAGTGTTTTTTTTTTTTTGGGTATGACACACAAAATAAGTGATATCAATGCTACAATCCTACTACCAGGCGTACCTATATCACCATGGACATAACCTTCGTGGAATCTAAAAGTTTTTTTTTTTTTTTATCATTATTAGCATCCAATTCTTCCTTTCGAGGGGAGACACTAGTTGAAAGGCAGAATTGGTGGGATTGTGTTGTATCCAAAGCCACTCTAGTACAAATTGAAACTAGACAACCTAGCAGCCTAGTGAGTGAAAAAGTGGAGCAATGGTTAGTAAGGAGGATAGAATTGATATTGAGTAGGGGATTGAGTAGGACACTAGGCAAATAGTAAGAATTGGCAATGATGGTACTACACAGATTGCTGAACCCCCTCACTCTTCAGTGCCCAATGATTCATCTCCTGAGAATATTCCTAAGGTGAGCTCTCCTACTACACCTTCTTCTCTTGATGACTTGGATACCTCTGTTAGTTACCACTTACCTTTCAAGAATAATCGTGGAAAGCCCCCAAATCAGTAGTCAATGGATTTTGAGGAAAGGAGATCAAAATATCCTATTGCAAATCATGTATTAGCTTGGAGATTATCAAAACCTCTTGAGGCATTTGAATACAATGTGTCTTTAGTCCATGTTCCCAATGGAATATAAGAAGCCTTAGCAAATCCGAAGTGGATTCAATTGATAAAAGAAGAAATGGAGGCGCTAAAGAAAAATAAAACATGGACTCTTGTTCTATTGCCAGATGGAAAAAAGACGATTGGCTACAAATGGGTTTTCTCCGTTAAACATAAGGTGGATGGATCTAAAGATATAAGGGGATATACACAAACATATGGCATAGACTATCAAGAGACTTTTTCACCGGTGGCAAAATTGGTCACTATTAGGGTCTTATTGTCTCTTGCTGCAAATTTAGATTGGCCATTACACCAGTTCGATGTAAAGAACACATTTCTTCATTTCGACCTTGAGAAGGAGATTTATATGGATATTTCACCAAAGTACGCTATTTCCTAAAAAAACATGGGTTGTGTGTAACTTGCAACATTTGTTGTATGGTCTAAGACAATCCCCCCACACATCATTTGGACAATTTAGCTTGGCTATGAAGAAGTATGATTTTTACTAGAGTGACTTAGGTCATACTCTATTCTTGAAAAACGTCAGGGAAAGGTAATGGCTTTAAAAATCTATATGGATGACATGATTATCATAGAGGATGACATGGAAGAGATCTCTACACTCCAAAAGAGATGGACGATGGAGTTTGAAATGAAGAATCATGAGGTTCTCAAACATATGGCATAGACTATCAAGAGACTTTTATGGATTGATTGATTAAGAATCAAGGTCTTAGGACCTAAGGGCGTGAATCCATATTTCCTTTGCATGTGATTTTTAGGTGGATATTCTAGGATTGATGCATGTATATGGGATAAATCAAATGGATATACCCAGACCCTAATTCTAGGATTCACTTGATTTTGACCACCACTTATGAACATAAGGGATGGTAAAATATCAATGACTATAATTAATCAAATAGAGGTCATAGGACGGCTTGTAATACATGTAAATCAAAGGCCGATCGTGAGGTTATGTTTGATTAGTTGAGTGCATTTGCCCAAATTCATTGCATTGATTGTCCTTGTTTGAGTTCATGTGTTCATGTTGTATGTTGTATGATCCTATATGGTTGTATGATATTAAAACAGAATTAGAGTAGGTCATCCAAGGTATGGAACTTTATACATAATTTACGTGGCTGTAGGCTCTTAGCTAACTAAGGTGGTGTGATTCTCTCATGGTGTTAGTATTAATATGATAATTTATAGTGCTATCGTGAATTGATTGATGCCATAAAGATAAACGAATCATGATTCCATACTTTGAAATTCTTGTATAGAAGAATTTAAGTTTTTTTACAATGAAATCATAGAAATTACTATTGTGCTTAAGAGAAAAAGGAACTTGCTAAATGTGCTCGTTCGGTTTCATCCATTTAATAAAATATATTGGCAATAACTTTATCTTTTTTTTCTTTTACGTTTTGGTAGATGACGTGTGCATCTATTCGACTTAATCACCTAACTTGATTTTAGGTTAATTTCCTATAATCGAATTCACGATGTAGATTGAGATCATTCGATGAAATTGAAAATAAATGGGGAGAATTTAACCAAGAGTTAGCAATTTTTTAAGTGCTGATTATAATAAAATAAAATAAAAATTGAACAGTTGATTGAGAATAACTAAAATTATTAATTTCTAATCATGCACGAATTTTATAATATTTAGGTATTTTTAGCAAGGTAATTGGCAAAATTTAACTGTGGTTGATACTTTTCTATTTAACGAAAATTAAGTATTGCCTTCCTCACTCATCTGGATAGGTGATTTTCTTTTTGTTTATTTGAATAAATTGAATCTACAAGACCCTCATCAATATCAATATATAAATACATCAGAAATCTGTCGGCCCAATAATAATCACAAATCGGAAAAATCAAGTTTTCACATTCCCGCCTTCGCCTCCTTGAGCGTGCCGTCCCTGAACCACCAGCTTCCCGCCGTCGGGCACCACCTCCGGCAGGGGAGCGCGCGCTGCTTTCCTTCTCGCCACCGCTGGGCCTTGACCTCCATCGCCGCCCTCCTCTTCCCCGAGCGCCACCCGACTCGACCCTGTCCGATTCTTGGGTCTTTTGGCGGCGGATTCGCGGCTCGACTCCCGCCTGTTTCAGACCCCCTCTATCTACGGTCGACGAGCTCGTTTTGGTTTCGAGTTGAGAGGAGGAGGAGTAGAAGAAGGCGATGAGGGAGAGAAAGGTGGTGAAAAGTATTACCCGCCGGATTTCTCCCTTCGAAGCTGCCCAGGCTTCAGAGGTCCAAGAATCGGCAGATTAAGGTTCGGATGATGCTTCCGATGAGAGCATTCGATGCAACACCTGCGGCAGTTACATTACAAGGCCACCGAGTTCAATTCCAGGAAGGAGGACGTCGTCGGCAAGGTCAGTTGCACACCTTCGACTCTGTTTCCCATTCCAAAGTTGTCGACTCTGTTCTAATTCTCGGTGTTCTTTTGTTTTCACGAGCAGACGTATCTGGGTATCCGGACATTGGGTATCCGGACATTGTACCCATTGCTCTGCTGAGCTCACCATCAAAACTGATCCACGCAATTCTGATAACCTCATGGAGTCGGGCCACGAGAACTTTTGAGCCCTGGCGTCTGCAGGATGAGGTACAAGATCTTGTCTTTTGAATTTTCTGTTTTTTATTTTTATTTTTTTTAAACAGTTTGTTGATCTTTTGGGTCTGGGCAGGCGGTGGAGGGTGAGAAAAGAAAAAGGGAGACTGAAGAGATGCATTATCGCATCAAGTACTTGGAAAATGAAACTTTAGATTCCAAGAGGGAGGTGGACACCCCGGCGGTGCTCCATGAAATGCAATCTGTGAATGTGAGTTTCTTGATTTGAATATGTATTTGTGCAGATATCGATATATGGTAATTGATTTCCTTGTTTTTCTGTTGCTTAGAACTTTTTATATTCTTGTGGTGCTAACGGGTGGGCATTATTTTTCCAGTCTGGGCGTGCAACCGTGAGCACAGATGCAATGCTGCAGGGCTTACAACGTACATCTGCTGCAAAGGTATGAGTTGTTTCCCATCTGCTTTAAATTAGCATTCTGAATAAAGTGAGGAGGGTCAAAGCTCCAGCCGCTGTCACTACGTAGAATTCATTGCTCTTCTTACTTTGACTTCGACCTAATTGTCGGATTATTCCTGACTTTGTTGGTATGACGGGAAGGAAAATTGGAGGAAGAGGACGAAGTGCTTACTAAATCAATAATATTCCATGTTAGTATTCTTTCTACATTTCATTGAACTTTGTTATCATTCTTTGCATTTATACTTATTGCTTCCCTGAAACTTTCTTGTAGACATCCAAAAATTTAGTCCGTAGGATCAAACATGAATATTTGACTCAAACTTATGCTAGTAATGATGAATCACTGGACAATACTCTCAAGGTTAGCAATGCTCTAATTGTCAGCATATTTGCTTTCCTGTCGGCTATCTTTAATGGTGTGAATTTGTCGAGAACAGTCTTGAATGTGATGTGCATAACTTCTGGTTGAACTGGTCATGTGCTTAATAAGGTGCTTATGTAGCAGTTTATAAAACGTAAATGGTACTTTAATCTACATATAATCTTAGTTATATCTAAAAGTTGAGCTCGTTTGAAGATACTATATTGCAAATTCTTTGTTTTTGTGATAATTGATCCCTGTTTCAGTATGGAATAAGTTTACAATTGTCTCGCTTCACTTACATCAGATGTATATGCATTGACAATGTGATCTGTAAATATACGGCTTTCTATTGGGTTGATCACCTGTTGCTTAAGATACTTTGCTGATCTTACTTCTGAACAAGACTCCCTAGATAAAGCTTCTTTGTCCATATTTCTCGGCAATTTTTTGAGGGTTTTTCAAATTAGAGGATTACATTGTGTGATGTTGCTTTCTACGTTCAGATGTTGTCTTGCATTCCATTACTTAATAGATTTCTTTGGGCGTAGGTTTTGGCTATAGATTTACTTTTCTCTCTGTGATTTTCACAGGTGTTGTCACTATGTCAATTATCTGCCACTTTGATGCCTAAGTTTGGAAAAATGTGGCATTGATAGTTAGTAGTTATGCATGGTACTTGCTAAGTTTTCATTTCTAGATGTCTAGCTTTACTGGGCTTACTGGCTTCAGGGACTACTGGGAAGCCAAAAGGAGTTGCCATAAGCCATTCAGCATTGTTCATACAATCTATGGTAAAAATATGTGGTTACAGTGAGAATGATGTACGCCCTTTCCAAGTTTCTTCTATTTTGTTGTCTTCATTCTTGTTTGGCAATTGAAAATTCTATAATCATTGTCAAGATAAGTCTCAAGTGATTGTTTCCATATTTGGAAGGTCCACAGGCAATTGGAGTCAGAGTAACATGACAAGTGAATTTCTTTTTATTCAATTTTTGCGGGTTTATTTACGTACTGCTCATTTGTGCCACATTGGGGGTCTCTCATTGGCCATGGCCATGTTAATGGCTGGAGCTTGTCATGTCTTAATGCCCAAGTTTGAAGCTAAAACAGCCATTGAGGTTATAGAGAAACATGACGTCACTGCTTCGATACTGTTCTGGCCATGGTCGCTGATCTAATATCCTTTCTCAGGTTATCTACAAAGAGTGATCTTTAACGAGCAATGTAAATATTAAATATAATGTGTAGAGAGCATCAGCCGTTACATTATCTAAGTTCCAAGTTATGCTTTTCGAGGGGTACTTCTGCTTAATTCCTAGTTTCCTCAGGGAGAAGGGACCGTGGAAAGGAAGAGACTGTGTAAAAAAGATATTGAATGGCAGAGGAAGTTTGTCAATTGATCTTATTAAAGAAGCTGGCAACTTCTTCCCAAGAGCTAAGATTCTCTCAGCCTATGGTGTGCATCCTCTAAACTATAATGCTGTTAATTGTACCATGTCGATGCTAGTTGGAGTAGAACCTGCTAGCAAAGTGCATTGAACTTCTTTCCTCATCATACTATTTTTTCTCCTTTGTTTTCTCAATATGCAGGAATGACACAGACTTGTTCTTCACTAACGTTCATGACTCTATGTCCCACATTTCTCGTTTTCCTTACCAGCCCCTTCATTTTCATGTCGGAACAGATCTCAGTTCAGTTCAAAGACCATGAGGCATTTGTGTCGGCAAACCTGCCCCACATGTTGAATTGAGGACAGATGGTGATGATTCAATTGGCATTGGGAAAATTCTAACTAGATGTCCACATATGATGATTGGATACAGGCATCAAGTTCGGTCATCAGTCTCTAACAGTCATTCATAGTTTGACACTGGTGATGTTGGTTTCATTGATGAGCATGGTCAGGCATGGCTCATTGGTCGAGAAAGTGGTCAGATCAAGACTGGGGGAGAAAATGTTTACCTGAAGAGGTAATAGAATTTATCATGTATAAATTGGCTTAGAAATGATTTTTTTTTCCTTTGACCAAACATAGATTTCTGATAGGTAGAGGCAAATATTGAACCTTTTTATTTTTCTATGTTTTCAATGATGAACCTGTTTATTTACTCAAAATCATGGTTAGCTACCGTGAAAAGATGTACGAGAAGCTCATTTTCCTGGGACGTGTTCTTGTTTCACAACATAGGAAGAGGCAATATTGTTCCAACATCCAGGAGTAGCTGCAATCGTCATCTTAGGAATACCTGAAGCTCGCCTGACTGAGATGGTTGTTGGGTCTATTCGTGTGAAAGAGAACTGGCTTTGGTCTGATAAAAGCCATGAACTTCGAGATGAAAAAGAAGAACGTTTGTTGTCTGATGAAATTCTTCGACAGTACTACAGATACAGGAACTTAACAGGATATTGCTCTTTCAAATATCCAGCTACTTTGATCCTGAACTCTCTCTCTCTCTCTCTCTCTCTCAAACACACAACCCATGCACACGGCCACGTGAACTTCTAGGCGTATGTTGATTTTTTAATGTTTATCCATCATTAACGATCTTATCAACCAAAATAATATATCATTAATTTCTTTGCAGGTTTAAGATACCAAAAACTTTCATTCCTTGGAAGAAGCCTTTCCCGACTACTATAACAGGAAAAATACGAAGGGATGTAGTTCGCCAGGAAGTTGTTTCTCATGTTCGGTTCATACATAGCAATTTATGACTGCTGACATTGTGACTTCCCAATTGAATGATGAAATATGAAATGACTCCGGTCTGGCTCTTATCGTTCTTCAATGCAAAACTCCCTCCCAGACAGATTCTGCATCAATTTTTTGGAATGGGATTTTGCATCAGCCGTGAAAGTTAGGAAGAGAGATGGTGGGGAATTAAGGTTTTCTGTTCGAGGGCTTTGAAAGATCAGATAAGCTCAAAATCACCTCTACAGCTATTACCAGAACCCTCTAAAACCAAAGAGCCGCTTAACACAAATACCTCATCAGACACCAAAACAAGATGCTGTTAAAGGTCTCTTAGTTCTCTCAAAACACAAAAAAGCTTGAACAAACAGGTAAGCTTGAAGACACAGGATATGCTAAACTTGGTCTTCAAGAGAAAACTTCAAGAGAAAACGAGCTGGTTCAGCTTTAGCTACGTAGTCATATCCACTCGTGCAATACTTATTATACACACTCTTGACACTTCTTGCTTTTTGATGGAAAGTCACCATCAATCTTGAGCATTCCTTGTACAAAGGAAAATTATCCAAAAGGAAATGACCCTAAGTCCCTAGAGGATATAAATAGAGAGATGAAAGATATAATAAACAATATATTGAAGTCTCTCGCTACTTACAAGATTTGTTAGGCACTACAATTGGTTAAATTATACTGCATGGCTTACACCCTTTAATAGTGGTATGGGCAGTGTTACTTGCAGTGGCAACTTATACTGAAGTTCAAAATGTGGGCGTCTCATGCTAAACTAGGCAAAGATTGATGAAGAAAAAGGACAAGTGCTTAATCTGGTTGGAGGTACAAATAAAAACCCAAATCAAATTGTGTTTGATACTAATGAAATAAGATCAAGGAAAAATTCCAAATAAGGGCCTCTTATTTTCTCAAAAAAGGACTTAAATGGATTTTATTTCAAATAAGGGTTTGAAATGGTTATATCAATCTTACAGAAGGGCCTGAAGTGATTATGAGTCCTGACTATTTCAAATAAGGATCTAATCTCTCCATCTCTGGAGAGAGCCAGCAGGCCCTTGCCTCTAGTCGGCGGGGGACGCCGACCCTTGCCTAGACTTCAATAACCCTATTGGCCGTCGTTGCTGCCCCACCAATGATGGGGTGGCGACCATAGTGGGGAGGTTGCCTTCCCGCCTATGTTTTCCCTTTTTTTTTTCTTTTTTTCAGTTTTAGTTTTATTTAGTTTTCTACGGAAAAATAAAGAAAAAATTAAAAAAAATTAAAAAGACGAAATTATCCTTCATAGTTGGTGAGTTCATGCCCTTATTTGAAACTAATATGGTTACTTCAGGCCATTATTTGAAACAATGTCCATATTGGACCCTTATTAGAAAAAATGAAAGCACTTTAAGCTTTTATTTGAAACAATACCAATTTCAGGTCTTTATTTAAGAAAATGAGGACATCCCAAGCCTTTATTTGGAATTTTCCCTAAGATTAATTCATTTTGACAAAAAAAAATCAATTCATAACAACATCAAGTAACATTAATAAAACCAAGTACCTTCTCATCAGATTTAGTTTCCTTAAGGAACTTCCACATAAATGTGGACGAAGTCGCAATTGACAAGTCATATTCTATAGTGTTCAATATCAATTCCTCGTGAATAATGCTAAAGGACAAAGAGAGTTATGTAAGAAAAGAAAAGTTAATAGAGAAACAGAAACAGAAGCAAAATGAGGAATGGGTATTTCGCTTCTCTCTAAAGCCTGCCATTTCTAGAATCTCCTGTACAGAGCACGACATCTCCTCCACAAGGCACAATGTAAGTGCCAAGTTGGAAAACAAATCGATACAAAGGATGGATCGTCTTATTCCAACATACTTAACAGCCAATTGCAGGCCGGCTACTCTAACCAAATTCGACCAACGTCACTTTTTCCTGCCAAATCCCTCATTTCCTTTGTGATTTCAATTATCCAATTGGGATCCCTTTAAATTTTTTTTTCCTCCTTTGTTAAATTGTTTTCCCCTTCACTAGGATGAGAAAGGGTTAGAATCATGATCCTTGTTGGTTTTTAACTATAGTGGAGTGCGTAAGCTAAACCTTTCTCGAGATCAATGGACTGCCTAAGCTATGCTTTTCTTGAGATTGGTCACTCGCTCACCTGGATCGTAAAGAGAGAAAGTTTAGATAGAGTAACTCTGTGAGAGAATACTTTCTACAGCATAAATATTTAGATGGATACAAATAAGAGGGAATGCTCCCATATTTATATAAAAAAGTCTCTCATTCAACCTTTACTGACTCTAGATCTAATGGATGAGATTGTATCTTGCCATCTACCAATTACCCACATTTATGCTGAGAATACTCTAGAACTCGGGAAAATTACTAGATCGCCATTTCTTGGGAATGTTTATAGGACCCTAGGTGACTTGGCCCAGTCTTCTTGGATTGCACACGGTCCTTTGATCGAAGGAAACCTCAAGACCATGACACAACAAAGACTTTTATGAAATAAAAAACTTGGGACCTCTAAGCCAGGTTCTCTCGATTCGACTAACAGTACTTTTTCCCACCAAATCCTTCCCTTCTTTTGTGATTTCAATTGTTCAATCGGAATCCCTTTAATTGTTTTTCCTCCTTTGAATATTTACATACATTCAAGTATTTATGAAATTGTTTTCCCCTTCCCTAGGACGAGAAAAGGTTAGAATCAAAATCCCTTGTCCTTTAAATCGATTTAACTAAGTCGAACGATGCATGCACTTAGAATTTTCTAAGCGCAAAACAACTGAAATTTTTAACAAAGTATGAATCTCAGCACATAGGTTCACACATAATTTTTAACAATTTTTTGAAATATAAGTAATATTTAAATTTTCACGGGAAAGTAAAAAGTCAATCTTTTCGTCATGATTTTGGTAAAGAAAGTATCAAATTCTTTTCTAATGGAAGATAATTATACCAACCATCCATTTTTGAGGAAATAATAATAAAAATAATACTTACGGTCTCTGACATACAAAGAAGAGGAAGACAAAATATATTTCCACCTTCAATTGTTTCTTTATGTATAATAAGGCTAACCGAAACGTCCTTCTAGGAAGATTAGTTTTCTTTAATTTTTTTGGAAAAAAATCACCGAGAACCCTAAACCATACCTACTGAAACACATTTATTTCAAATGTTTTTTGATGACGCAAAAAACCCCAAACTTGTACAATACATTTATCTCAAACTTTCTTCTTGTGACACAAAAAAAATCCTAAATTTATACTCGTGTAATATATTTACCCCAAAATCTAAGATAAATGTGTTACACATATATAAGTTTATGATTTTTTGTGTCCAAACTAATTTGAGGTATAGGTATAAGTTTGAGATTTTTTAAGTTTGAAATAAATGTATCACACATGTAAAATTTGGGGTTTTTGATGTCATAAAAAAATGTTTGGGGTAAATGTGCAACAAAGGGCATAGTTACGATTTTTTTTTTTTATGACTTTTTCCCTTTTTAAAAAATCATATAGTGGTAATGAACTTTTTCAACATTACACGAGGTACATGAAAAAAAAAGAAAAAGAAACAGACATATATCTAAGTTCTCAATGATAAAAGTATATAAAGGGTGCTATAAGGTATTACGTGCGGAGCATTTTATAATTTCTCCGTACGAAATATTGAGTTACACCACATTCATGTTTATTTTTACGCCGTGCAATAAGAGAATATGCAAATGATAAGCGTAATTGAGCGGATAAGTAAATGTTAAAACAATCCTTAAAATAAGTTTGAACAATACATACAATAAACTAGTGGAAACAAATCGATAGGTATGCAATGGTTTATGAGACACATGTTATGTGAGTACGTGCACTTTTCTCATTTAAAAAATAAAATAAAATAAACTCTCTCTCTCTCTCTCTCTCTCTCTCAAATATGGTGATATCCCTCAATTAAATCCCTCATTATAGAGCTAATTACGTCTCAATCAATGGATGCAAAAATTGCCAAAAAATATCCCCTATTTTTTTTCTTTGATATAATAACCCACCCACTTTGAAATATATTTCTATTTCCTAAATCAAAAAATATATATTTCTATTTCAACAATATATATATATCTCTCTCTACCCATCTTAGACCTTTTTCTGAAATTGATTTTGGAGGAGCCAAATTTTCAGATTTGTTATTTAATTTTAGCGTTTGTTAGTGAGCAATTGAGCATGGCATGGGGTTCACTATCTATCAAATATTACAAGTGAACCCGGGGTTTATGTTAATTACTAATTGATGACCCAATGCATGAATTTAATAATGTAATTATTAAATTTGAGGAGGTTTTTATCGTTGATAAAAGAGAGTACTATAGAATTGAGTTAACCAAAATTTCAACCCTTGGGCTGAGTGCCACATGGTGTAGAGTGAATGTGCCTTGGAGGTGGCATGAGAGCTCTCCAAAGATTTTTCCGTGGTTGGCTAATGTGCCTTCAGTATTCTCAGAGATTTTTACTAAGAGATTAAAAGAGATTTTCCCTATTTATTTTTTCTTAGATTAGTTTGAGATGTTTTAGGTGTAAATATCTCTTTCTATGTTGATATTTTTTTCTGAATATATTACTTAGTGTAATAGACATGATTAATTATTGAAAGTTTAATGTTATTCATTGTTGTAAATTAGTATGTTAATTTACAATTCGCTGTGGGAAGTTCAAGAAAGTTTTAGTGACTTTGTTGAACATATTTTGCATAGAAGATTATATTAATGATAATTTTAAGTTAGGATTTTTGGATGATGATTGGAAACATAACGATCTTTTGATTCTGAAACCTTACTTGAAATTATTCATTAATATGATGGGTCTGTGCAAAATGGATGCATAAATGATAGGCATTAATAATTCATGCATAAGTGTCTGATATGTTCAGATCGATGGCTTCAGCAACTAAGAACATAATTGCTTATTTGAACAAAGAAGACAAATTGAACGGTGATAATTGTGAAATATTGAATAAGAAAATTCAATACATGCTTGAAAAGCAAGAAGCATTAAAAGCTCTGACCATGTTATGGAAGAACTTGAGGATGCTATGCACTACCTTGAGCTAGCAGGACCGCCTCAAGGCATTTGAGTGGAAAACAGATTTTTGCTGTGTTGCTTCCAGCTCATAAGGGGCTTCGAAGAACCTGCAAAGCCTGTCACTGACAAAAAGGCTAAGGAATTTCTAGATGTGATTAAAGCAAGTGAGTATAACGTGGTTGACCAAGTGCGAAAGATGTCCGCTCAAATCTCTTTGCTCGAACTCTTGTTAACATCCACCATCCATCAAAAGTTGTTGATGAAAGCGCTGAGTGAAATTCGTGTACCAGAAACGATCGAGGCGGACAAGCTGGAGGAATTTGTGTGATCGGTCCTTCTTAAGGATTTGATTGCTTTTTCTGATAAGGAATTCCCTATTGAAGGTAGGGGGCATAATAAGGTACTCTACTTATCTGTCAAACACAAGTCTTCTCATATGTCCCGAGTGCTCATTGATAATGGGTTCACCCTAAACATATGTCCGTTGGCCACTCTTTACCGCCTTAAGATAGACCCATCCAAGATACATGCTGCGAAGACTTCCGTGCAAGCTTTTGATGGGACAAAGAAGGAGGTGATCGGAGAGATCCATCTTGATGTGCAAATAGGGCCGGTCATTTTCAACATCCTCTTTCAAGTGATGGATATCCCTACCGCATTTAATTTTCTACTAGATCGTCCCTGGATACATACTTCTGGAGCGGTGCCTTCAAGTTTACATCAAAGTGTGAAGTTCGTGATCATAGGGAAACTGGTCATTGTTTATGACGAAAAAGATCACCGAATTTATCATGAGATGGCTATCCCCTATGTGGAGCCAGACTTTGAGTTCGAATTGAGTTATCACTCATTTGAATTGGTGTCCACCATACATGCTTCCTGAGATTCGTCACCACCCACTCTTGAGGTTTCAAATGTTGCCTTTATGGTGGGAAGGGTGATGGTTGGGATTGGTTTTGTTCCTAGCCGTGATCTTGGAAGAAGGGGTCAAGGTATTCGAAACCCCATTGAAGCCCCTTGGAGGATCTGTTATGCTTAAATAGGGTACCATGGAAGAGGTGGAGAAAGATTTGGAGGGCAAAGACAGGAAAGGCAGAACTCGCCACCTGAGTAAGGGCGAGGGAGACAAAACTTACTACTCCAAACATTTGCGAGACGTTCTCTAGTCCTCCAAGAATGATGCAAGATGAAATAGAAGTGATGAACACTCTGGGATAGCTAAGTGGCAAATTCGACTATATGGTGAAGTATTCAACCCCTCCCAACTCTTACATTGACCCCCGCGACATAGTCCCAGATGGATAGGATAGCATGGATGATCTGACACGTCCAAAGACACAGAACTCTGATGATGCACTAGAAGGAATCATAAGTCTATTCAATGACCTCCTCATAGGAGCCATTAACAAAAGATCTCTGGAAGAAATAGGCGTTGGCCCACAAGAGTAACTTATTTATTGCTTTTGCACATTTCCCTACATGGGAATTTTTATCGCTTTCTAGGAATTTTTTTTTCAATTTCTTCTTTTTCCCTTTCTTTTTAGGGCTTGAATATCGCATTTTCCATTCAATAAGTGTACTTGATTGATGAATTTCAATGAAATTACAAGTTTTATTTTGAGGGCATGATGAGGTATACCAAACCAGCCCAGTGATGATATCCAACTGATAAAAGAAATGAAAAATCCAAGGAGAATTCTGAGGCCTAGGCTTCATCATGCTTTCTCGTGTCAAAATGTTTCAAAAAATACTTTTGCAAAAGAATTTCAAAAAATAAAATATAATTTATCCTGTTTGTCTTTTTGATTCATCTACTTCCTGTTTCAAGGACGATCATATAGCATGCAAAGGTGTGGAAATAGTCCAATCCAATGCAATAAGTGCTGATAATGATGATCCTGAAGACTCGATCGAAGATTCCATTGAGGTGTAGCGTAGCTGGGAGCAACACGAAAAAGCCAAAGCTCTTATATCCGAGCAAACCGTCACTATTAATTTAGGTGACACTAAAAAAGCCAAAGATGTGAAAATTGGGGCAAATCTCCCCAAAGACGAGGCCAAGCGCCTAATTCAGTTACTAAAGGAATATCAAGACGTCTTTGCATGGACATATGCTGACATGCTTGGTTTAGACCCATCAATCGTTGAGTATTGCTTGCCTACTAATCTGGACGTACCACCTAAGAAGCAGAGGTTGCGAAGAACTAAACTCGAGCTGTCGAAGAAGATAGAGGAAGAAGTAATGAAGCTTTTGAAGGTGGGATTCATTGAAGTCTCACAATACCCAGAATGGGTGGCTAACATCGTACCGGTGATGAAAAAGGATGGTCGAGTTCGAGTTTGTGTTGATTATCGGGATCTGAACAAGGCTAGCCCGAAGGATGATTTCCTGTTATCACATATAAATGTCCTTGTGGATAGTACTGCTGGATTTAAACTATTCTCATTTATGGATGGTTTTTCTGAGTACAATCAGATAAGGCTGAAGGAGGAAGACAATGAGAAAACTGCATTTATCACCCCGTGGGGAACCTTTCATTATAAGGTTATGCCATTTGGACTCAAGAATGCAATGGCAACTTACTAGCAAGCCATGGTAGCACTATTCCACGGTATGATGCATTAGGCGATCGAGGTCTACGTCGATGATATGATTGCGAAGACCCAACTTGAAAGAAGCCATGTTGAAACTCTGAAGAAATTGTTTGATCAACTCCGTGAATTCAAGCTTCGTCTAAACCCTGCTAAATGCGTGTTCAGAGCGACATCCGGTAAATTACTCGAATATATTGTGAGCAGTAAAGGGATTGAGATCGACCCATCTAAAGCTAAGGCCATATGTGAGCTGCAACCTCTGTCAACAGTGAAAGAAGTCTAAACCCTTTTGGGGAGATTGAATTACATTGTTCGATTCATTTCCCAACTTTCCGAAACCGCCAAGCCATTCTTCAAGCTCTTGAAGAAGAATGCACGAGTCAACTAGGATGATGAGTGTCAAGAAGCGTTTGACAAGTTGAAGCAGTACTTGATGAATCCACCAGTGCTTGTCCTGCCATTGTCGAGGCATCCTTTGATTCTCTACCTCACCATTTATAGTAAATCGTTGGGTGCAATGTTGGCTCAAGAAAGTCCCGTCGATAAAAAAGAATGAGCCATTTATTATCTAAAAAGTTCACTGTATCAGAACTGAAATATTCTTATGCTGAAAAGACTTGTGCTACATTAGTGTGGATATTACATAGATTGCGACAATACATACTGAATTACTAGATGTTCCTCGTGACTGAGAACAATCCTATCAAGTACTTACTTGATCGGCCTGCTTTGGTGGGTAAGTTGGCTAAATGGCAAATTTTGATCTCAGAATTTGATGTGCAATTCATGCCACAAAAGTCGATTAAGGGTTGAGTAATCGCTGATCTATTGGCCGAGAATTCAAGAGTCTCAAATAACGATGACCATTCCCTAGATGACTGTGTTTTGAATGTAAGTGAAGATTCATGGACCATGTTCTTTGATGGAGCAATAAACTTGTCTAATTCGGGTACTGGGGCAATTCTGATATCTCCAGATGGACAACACCATCCGGTAGCTGCAAAATTAATGTTCCCATGCACTAACAATGTAGCCGAGTATAAAGCTTGCATCCTTGGGCTTCAAGCTGCAATTGAGATGGGTGTGGCCAAGTTAAAAGTGTTTGGGGATTCCGCGCTAATCATACTACAGACTGTAGGTGAATTGAAGACTAAGGATGCCAAATTGCTCTTGTATCACGAGTATTTAGAAAATCTAATCAAGGAATTCGATGAAGTTTCATTTGATTACTTATTGAGGTCTCACAATCAATTCACAGATGCACTCGCAACTTTATCATCTATGTTGCAAGTCACCGACGGGTTAAAAGTCGAGCCTTTGAAAATAGAGGTTTTGCCGAAGCTAGCTTATTGTATGATCGTGACCAAAGAACCTGATGGAAAACCATGATATTATGATATCATGAATTACATTTTAAAGCAGGAATTCCCTAAAAGAAGTACTCCAACTGATAGGAAATACATTACGAAGATGGCCTTAAAATTCTTCGTCAGTGTTGAGAATTTATACAAGAGATCTTATGATTCAGTCTTATTGCGGTGTGTGGATGTAGCTGAAGCCACTCAAATCATGCAAGAAGTTCATGAAGGAGTGTGTGGCCCTCATATGAATGGGCACATGTTAGCTAAGAAGATTATGAGATTAGGCTACTATTGGCTCACACTAGAAAGTAACTGTATCCAGCATGTTCGAAGTTGTCATCGTTGCCAAATCCATGGTGATAAGATAAATGTTCCTCCAACTGAGTTGCACCAATTTTCCAAGCCATGGCCCTTCTCAATGTGGGGCATTGATGTTATCGGCCCAATAAATCCTAAGACTTCAAATGGGCATCGATTCATTTTGGTGGCGATAGACTATTTCTCTAAATGGATTGAAGTTATGTCCTTTGCAAGTGTCACTACTCGCGATGTTGCGAAGTTCATCAAACAAGACATAATTGCTCGCTATGGTGTCCACTTCCACGAGCAAAACTCTGGTGTACGGCATAGAGACAGTTTTGCCTGTGGAAGTGGAAATTCCTTCTCTGAGAGTTTTATCCCAAGTGGAGTTGTTAGAGGCGGAATGGTCACAACAAAGATTTGAACAGTTAAACTTGATTGATGAGAAAAGACTAAAGGCTCTTTGCCATGGCCAAACTTATTAGCAGAGAGTAGCCAGATCCTTCAACCGGAAGGTACAACCAAGACATTTTGAGATAAATGATCTAGTCTTAAGGAAGTTGTTGCCGATTTTTCCGGATCCTAGTGGCAAGTTTGCTCCAAATTACAGTGGCTCATATATAGTGAATAAGGTACTTCCTGGAGGTGCCTTGATCCTAGTAGAAATGGATGGTCGTGAGTTTTCCAATCTAGTTAATTCTGATGCTGTTAAGAAATATTACCCATGATAGAATTTGCTATGTCTTGTTTTAAAATGCAAGCATTTCTATGATGAATAAATTGCCTCAATGAGTTGCAAATTCAATTGTCCAAATTTGTTGCAAATCTTGCATGTTTTCCCTGATCAATTATGTGAGATAAATTGAATGTGTCAAATGGGATACTTTGGAATGATGAAAGGCAAGCCTTATTTCATACACTGCTTCATACACTAATCCCCAGTGAGTTGTGTGGAAAAATTCCATGCCCACAAGGAAAAGGGTGATCTCGCAAAGGGTACGTCAACCGAGGTGATGAGAGGCAGTTTCTTCCTTTACTCGAAACATTATAGCTATACCCATCGTTTAGCCTTTTGAGTCCACACACATGAAAAACTTTTTAAATTATCCCTGTCAAGGATCGTCCCATACTGGGACAAAATTTGAAATGAATGGTAGGAATCTTCTTACTCACACTTGCCTCAATCTTCGAGAATTGCATTCGCAATGTAACTTGTACAATAATTTAAAGTGCTTTAGGATGATGAAAAGTAGTTCTTTCTTTATCCTATACACTTTTATCCATTGCATAGCCCACTTGAGCCTATGAAGTCATTTCATATTAAACTCAGTTGGTGATCATCCCCCACACTGGGGTAAGGCAAAAAAAAAAAAAAAAAAAAAAAACCAACCATTCAAGTAACATGGTTTAGAATGCTGATAAAAAATGGACGCTGTGTGAGTCCAAAGAAAATAAGTGCAAAAATAAGGGGGCATGAAAAAGCAGTGTACCTGGTAAAAGCGAAGCCAAAGACCAAAAAGAAAAATCAAACATTGATTGTAGTAAGTCGTATCCCAAGCAAGGCGGTACTAAAAAATGCTGAGATCTTACAATTAATGGAGGGTTGATATGGAGAAAATCCTCGATGGTGAAGAAGAAAATTGGAGATGTTAAAGATGATCACCAACTTTGACCCCCAAATACTTTTTGAGCCTAACAATCCTTTTGGTTCTCACCAATGAACCAAGCTTACGTTACGTCCCTCGCAAAGTCTCTTCAAATTATGATACTTGAATTAACGTAAAAGTTCATATGTTCGAAAGCATTGCTTGAAGAAGTGCAAGTAAGGTAATTTCTACCTCATTTCGTATGTTTCTTGACTTGTAAACCCCAAGATAATTGCGAAATGTTACCTTGCAATAGCCTCGACTCAAAGAGTCCCCTTTGTTAAGCCGTTGACCAAGCCCACATTACGATTCCTATTAAAAACCTCTCAAATTGGTAAGATTGTACTACTCGCGAGATTGCTTAAACCTTTGTTTGGCATGACGATGGTGAGATAGATTGATTTGACAAAATCCTACATCAAAGGTCAGGATGAAATGACATTTTTAATGAGGATGAGTAAAAAGTCCTTTCAAACTGAAAGATCCCTCATTTGATACATCCATGACACTCATGTGTTTAGATTGGAATATTCTTTTGAAATCCTTCCCAATGGAAATTAGGTGATGTAAGATTGATAAAAATCATCACGCATGAACCTCACTTGAATTAATGCATGTTTGTGACTACAAATGCATGTTGCCTCTCCTACAACTATGTTTTATAGGAGACATATCCCCAATGATCAGAGATGTTACTAGGTAAGTATATCTCTATCCATACCTTAAAAACTTGTCAGTGCACGGGTATTCCTTCTCAAGTGCACTGACACTTGACTCGATTGAGCTGTCTCCCAAATATTTTTCTCCAGATTCAATCGATTAAGGCGACTGAAGAAAGGTTCGTCATGTTAGGCGACTGTAGAAAGGTACGGATCCTAGATAATGTTTGTTGCTCTAACAGACAATCGTAGAAAGGTACAGGTCTTAGAAAGTGAATCCCCGTTTAGGCGACTGTAGAATAGTATAGGTCCTAAGCAATATATGTTTCCCATTCAGGCAACCGTAGAAAGGTACGAATCTTGGAAAATCAATTTTTTTCGTCAAGGCGACCGAAAAAAGGTTCGGATCCTAGACAATCAAATACTGCCATATTGGGTGACCGTAGAAAGGTACGGATTCTAGAAAAGCAATCTCTTTACAAAGCCTCGTTATTATTCTGGGCGACTGTAGAAAGGTACAGGTCTTGGACATGTAACACTAACTATCTTGAATTACTCTACCTTCCTTGAATGTAAGTTATTCCAAGTAGGTTCCTTTATCATTTGCATTAGCATTTCCATGCATCATATAAATTGCATTCCAAAATGAAATTCATTTTCAAAAAAAAAAAAAAAATCATTCAGGTGCGTGCATGATCAAAATTTAGGTCTCAATTTATCTTTGAATGCAACCTCTACAAGCTCACTTTCAAAAAGGGGCAGCTGTTAACAACTAAATTTTGGCGACCCAGTCATTTATTTATTGCATAAAAAGTTTTACCCCTAAAAAATATATAGAATTAAAATTGCGTAGCATATAATTCTAGGAGCATTTTTTTATATTACATTTGCATCAGACTAGTGATAGATGGGTTTGAATTAGTAGTTTTGAGCTTTAATTTGATGAGTTAGACTAAACCCACGAAGAGAGCAAATTAGCCTGAACTCGTTATTTTTTTTTATGACTGAAAATTATTTTGTGAAAAGTAGAGATTTGATCTTTTCGGTAATATGACGGTGGATTTTTTAATATCCTCAGATAGGGCAAGTGTGACAAAGAGATATGGTGAACTCATCTTTGCATGATTTGGAATTTGAGAAAAATATCATTGCAATCTTAAATCTTTAGCAATATGTGATAAATTCGGTGGAAGATATTGCATTCGGGAGGTGATCTTCGTGGATGTTGATTTGACGAAGGAAATAAAGCCCTAGTCCACTCACCTATAAAAGGTTGCTACACTACAGAAAGCAGGGGAGCTTTTCCTTCGTTCTTTTGGAGAGAGCAACACAAAAGAAAAAAAAAAGCTTTTTAGAAGGGAAAAGTTAAGCTTGCTAAAGAAGTGTAGAAAGGTACAGCAACAGAGAGAGACAGGTGAGAAGGGACGTGCAGCAAGATAGTAGAAAGGAAATAAAAAAATTGTTTAACTTCTTCACGCGAGCATCCCCTTTCCGCCAGCTGTCACCTCCGTGCTCTCTGCGATGCCACCTCTGCCGCTCTTGCCGCGCCACTGCCAGAGCTCCCCCACACCCACGAGCTTACGCCACTGCCTCACCCACAAGCCCATGCCACCGCCACTACACGTCCTCCCCTTTGCATTGGCCATTGGCGCCTCCGCTTACAACCAACTCTGTCGCTAACGCCAACGCAACCACCACCAGCTCAAAGCCGCAATGCCACCACCACTCCACCAGCAAGCCGCGAGCCCTCGCATCGGCCCGCACCTGTCCCTCCACCGGGTCGCTAACGCCATTGCCGCTTGCCCGTCCGTGACCGCTTGACGCTCAACTTGTGCAACTCCGTCGCCGACGATCGCCACCACAGCAGCACTCGTGAGCCCCCTCTACACGACACCACTACTCACCACCGCTACTCCCATCCGCCTCGCCTGTCGTGTCTCCACCCTCAGCCCATTTGCCTCGCCTGCAACCTACAGATCTCGCAACCCCGTCCACCTCACCGCCATTGCCTCGCCACTCCGCCCGTGATCTGCTCGTTGTCGCCGCTACCTCAGTAGCTCGCTGCCCACCGTCTCCAACTATCGTTCGAACGTCAACCCCCTGCACACCGCTCCGAGCTCCCCATTTGAGCGACGCCGCTAGTGCTGCCATGTCTTCCTTTGCCTGCTGTTGGTTCGCGGCTGCTACCCCTCATCGGAGCTCCGAACGACAACATCCCTTCGCTCATGGCTGCCCGTCCTTGCATCTAGTCGAGCACTACCACACACCGCCGTCACCTGTTGAGCGGATTCCGTTCAGTTCAAATTTGGTAACATTATTTGCGAAATTAGGTAATTATCTTATCTAAATTTAATTTGGATATTTTATTGCCTAATGCATACTTTTCAATATCTTATGTGCATATTTGAATTATCGGCGTATTCCCAATTATGATTTATTGCCCAATCTGCAACCGCACGACAATTTTTTATTCCATCTATAAGGCTTTAGATGGAATAATTAATCACGCGGGAATAAAATTGATATCTTGATCTTTAATGCTTAAGATCAATTTATCGATTGTATTAGCGAAGTAATCAAGTTTGATTAGATATCGTTTCCAAATTCGAACAATGGATGATATCTTTGATGATCATGAATAATTTGGTGCTTATCTTTTAATTGCTTTATTTATCCCAAAAAAATACAGAAAAGATTGTATTTGCATATCATGTAGATTAGAATTGATTTCTTAGATAGAATTGCATGATAGAATAGTTAGATTCTTTTCTAATTATATTAAAATGCATGTTTAGATGGTATGTAGGTTAGATAATATCTTTGAATTAAATTGCATGTCGAGATAAATTTCTAAGTTAAGATAGGATTCAGATCGGTCTATTTCCTAACTTAAAATAGATAATATCTCACTTTAGTTATTTTTTTTATTTTTTAGCAATTTTTTATTATGAATTTTTATAAAAAAATATATAAAAATATCATGCACATGTCATATGGAACTAGGTTCATGAAATGCATGTCATTTAATGATTGTTGCTAGGTCCATTTAATTAGAAATTGCCGTCATTAGAATTAGGGCTTTGCATGACATTGCATATTAGGATAAGATTGCATGTTTAATTTTATTTTCTAATTAACTATAAATTTAGATAATTTTTCCTAGATAGGTTACATTTTAGGTTAGGGATTACTTAGTTAAGATAACATTCTAGTTTAAATTAGGATTTGGCCTAACCTAATTTCTAACATAGGTTGGATGATATCTTAATCTAGATAGACATTTTTTTTTGCATTTTTTTTAATTTCGAATTTCATGAAAAATACCAAAAAAATTGTCTTAGAATTAATTCCATTCTCTAGGATAGATTGCATGCTTATTAAGAAAGTACAAAAAATATTATACTAACGTCATATAGTTTAGGTCATATTGCTATGTCATATCACTTCATGTTAGATTAGTAGCATGCATTGCATAAAGCATGATTCTCATCAAGTAAGTGAAAACAAAAATTAAGTGATTGCGTGTTAATTAGAAATCATATTTAAGACGGTTGATGTCACGCCCCGAACTTCGAGCACGCCAACATCCCGCCATGGTCATTCAAATGCGACGTTCCCAAGTTAAGTCGCCGACCCAATCAGTTCTTTAATGCACATGCAAAAGCATATTATAGAACCCCTGACAATAAAATATGGGATAGAAAAGTAATAAGCAATTTCACAACAATACACTTGCATAAATCAACGGCGTTACAAACGAAGGCCTACAACCAAAAGTCTACAAAAGACCGGCTCTTAAAAAGGAACTGTCCTACGACCTACAAGTCGGACACGTTCTCCAATCCTCCTGACTTCACCTCTGCAACTCCTCAAGGCCAACCAAAGCGATCTGGTCACTCCGTCCACAAGGGACCTGAAAATATTGGCCCATAACGGGGTGAGACATTGTCTCAGCAAGTTCAACCCCCTAAACCCCTATTAGAAAGAAAATACGCCCAAGAGTGGCCTAACCTAGCCACACCACATAGAGAACTACCTCGCCTCAGTTCCTTCCTGCATGTTAGCACAATTCATATCACTCAATCACATGTTCATATCACCCAACCACATACAGTAATACGAACTTAAACAACAAGAACGCCTTCGCTTTCATATAACTGACGACCACGGGTCCTAATTATAAGACTAAATCGTTATGACACGTCCCCTTCCATTCCACACAATTCTGTCCCATAATCCGACACATCAATAACACCCAACATGCATTCCAGTTGTTATTCACTGCCACACAAGGGCATAGCCTACTCACAGTTCAGCTATCTACTGGCATATAGCCAGGCATCGCCTCCCCACCTTGGAGCGCGGCTTTGTCAGTACGTCGACAGCATTCCCAAAGGAGCATGGGCCCAGAATCAACTGCAACCTGCAACCACTGCGTGGGCATCCCATATCGGGGTAAGTTCGGCTCAACAGCCCAAGAAAAATTCCTTTTAATTATCACACAACAAAATCATACTCAGCCCCAGGACACTTTACATTTCACTCAATGCTTCCACTTAAAATAGTGATCTCGACCATTTTTCTTCATATTAAAAACATCTGAGAAAGTAGTTGTGTAAGTGGGTACACAATCGAATTCGAACCAGAAAAACTAACACCATTCTTTTTCAAACCCCACTGCTTGATATAATACTTAAAATCCATTTTCGGTGTCAAACCTGATACTCTGGATTTTCTCAAGAAACTATATATACTTTTCACAAATCACAACTCGCCACAATTCAGAATCAATTGCACAAATCATCACTCAATTTGTAATATCCACTCATCAAATTAATAATCTGAATACACAGCAGCGATCAGCGCGAAATTCGAGAATTTAAGGTCCCGAAATAATTTTTGGAATTTATTAAATAAATAAATTTATTCCGAAAATTAATTAAATAATAATATCCATATTTTTCACAATACACACTCAATTTATAATATCCAACCATCAATTTCAAAATCCGAATACACAGCAGCGATCGGTGCAAAATTCTGAGAAAGTAAGGTCCCGAAATAATTTTCGGAATTTAATAAATAATTAAATTTATTCCGAAAATTAATTAAATAATATTATTTTAATAATTTTCGTAATATAATATATTATTAAATAATCCAATAATTTCGAAACATTTATTTAAATAAAAAATAAATTCCTTTAAGTCACATCAAGGTTTATATTAATATAAACATTTACTTAGCCTTAAATTAAACACACTTTAAGTTGATTAAGCATCTTAATATAGTCTATACTTAAATAAATTAAACTAACCACCTAATAACACTTAACATAAACTAAACACATCTAAAGCATCATTAACCCTCTAATTAAGGTTTAGTGAGCTAAACTCACCCGATTAACGAACCGATTAGACCAAAACGACGAGGACGTCGAGGGGATCGACTTTTCTCAAGGCAGGCCAAGCATCCGGGGTCGGGAAGCCAGCCAAAACGAGTCAAGACCGAGCTGTGATACCCATTTCTGCAGCTGCTGGTTGGGGTCAGACGGAGGTGGCTCGGCGACGGTTTGGGCGTGAAACCGGTGAAGGAGGACAACGGCTGCTCGAATGATTGCTGGTGGTGGCTCTGAAGGCTTTCCAGCGGGCTTGGCGACGGCGGGCAGCTCGGGACGATGAAGGATGACAGCTGGGACGTGCGGACGAAGGCTGGAGGCGGTGTGACGACGGAACGGCGAGTGAGTGACGCGCACAGATGACGGCGGTGGTGAGCGTCTCCGGCGGAGCTGGCAACGTTGAGTGGCGAAGGGGGCGGTCGGCGTGTGGGCTGGCCTCGATCCGGTCGCACCTCCTCCTCCTCTCCCCTCTCTCTCTCTTTTCCCAAGCTTGAAGATGATATTGATAGCCCACCTTTCCAAGAGCCAATCCCCACCATCCACTTGTCAAGATCTCCTTCAATTTGGCCCAACCAACATGACATCACCTGATGTCATCTTCCACTAACTCAACCCTCTACAACATCTTCCAATGGGTGCAAATTTCATTTTCCGCCGAGGCATGAAATCTTGAACATTAATTTATTCAATTACATTCGATTCTCTTCCAATTGAACCAAATTGAAGTCCATAAAATTAATCCAACGTCACCACACTTCAATTCACATCTTCACTTGTCCATAGAACCAACTTAAGTCTCCAAAGCACGACCAAGGGCGGGCCTACTAATTTCTCAAGCCAAATTAGCCATGCTCTGATTAACTTGTTGAAAAACTCTGATTGCATGAAAAATCTTCTGAATATGAGTTAATGATCCTAAAATGATTTGTGACACACCCGAACTTCCAATTTCTGAATTCGATCTCAATTTCACGGTTAATTTCACTTTGGCACGATACTAGCGCGTCCTGATCTACTAGGCAGCTTTTAGAAATTTTCATGCATTTGACCGATGGTTGATCAATTCAAGCCCCAATGTACATCTTTGACACATTGGCGACTTTCAATTGTCGGGGTAATCTCAAGGTTTCAAATACGGACAAAGGGTATCCAATCGACAGAAAAGTCGATCTAGTGCCGATCGACAAAAACTGTGCGATCTGGTGAAATCACCCACACTCGATCACATGCCTCTGTTGAGTCGACCTATCTCTAGTCTCTAATCGATTTTTATTTGTACCGTAATGACCCTTGCAGATTAGCTCGATCGAAAGGTCGTTTCCTAGTCAAATTCTCGATTCTGATGCATTAGAATCTCTTAACGGCTTCACCTGATAAACTAGTTTTCACATTAGTGGCCGACTCAAGGAAAGGAACTATATGCGTGCCAACGAAATGCCCATCTCAATTTATTGAAAATAGAATTGGAAAATCGGGATGTCACAATTGATGTGAATTATAATCTAACATTGTAGATGATTTCGTTGCTATGAAGTAAGTCCCGTAATTCATTTATTGCTTTATTTGGGTGTTAAATTGGTGGTTTGCATACCCGCATGATCACCTCACATATTAAGGAAGTAAATTAAAATTAATTTGAGCTGTCTGCAAAACATTTTTTCGAAATAAAAGAGAAAGGTACCGAAATGGCGTTAGAGAAATCTAGCATAATCAAATCTCCATATCCAAAGTCTCTGGTTCGCAGAAGTAAAGTAAATCTCCCGTTACTTTTCCTAGGTTTCTAATCGACCAACCAAAAATATATTAGTGGCCACTCTTAATTAAAAAAAAAAATCAGTTTATTGTTAAGAACTTAGACCTAAGTCACAAATTGGTATGAGTTTGAGAGAGCCCAAGCTAAATTTAGATTTAGTAATCCATTAGCCAAGCCCTAGGTGGTTCATCTAAAATTGGGTCGCGATATAATTTTTTAAAAAAAATATAAAAATAGAAGCTCATGCCATTGGGCCTTCACACCACTGCGCCAATGCACTAAATGGCGTCGTCTTGGACGGGTTTATAAGGAAGTGACACGTGGCACACCTTAGCAAGGACTTGATTGAGGTATAGAAATATTAATTATATCCTTCAAAGAATGGAAGGAAACGAGAGTTAATGTTTGAATTGTTATATATAAAAATGCAAACATTGAAATTTCAATAAATATATGAAAAGAACAATAAACAATTGATTAAACCATATTACATTGATCGAACTTGATTCTCCTATTGAGAAATTTTAAGATTCTATACTCGATCAACATTGTGAAGGCAATAAATCAATGAATGATGCTTGCATAAGCGAAGAATGAAACGCTTTAGGGAGTGTGTCATAACCATAATAAGTTAAAACAATCAAAAAAAAATTTATCATTTAAGGATCATTTTTTCGCAGAAAATGAATAATTTGAATTTTATATATATATATATATATATATATATATATATATACATTCACTTATATTACTTGAAATAATTAGTCAATAAAAAATATTTTCATTATCAGACAATTTATATCTAAGTATTTTCGTGAACAATGAAAATATTTTTTGCTTAATCATTTTTGTAAGCGATACAAACTATCATTTTTAGGATATATTATTCGAATCAATCATTTTTTCCATATTTATCTTATGGAAAACTAAAGATTAATGATCATTTGTATCACTTACAAAAATGAATGATTGAAAAATATTTTCCTCATCCGTGAAAGTAGGTAAGTATAAATTGTTGGTGATAATGAAAATATTTTCCATTGATCAATTTGTTTAAGCAATAAATGAATTAGTTTGGGAAAATATTTTTCAAATCTTGAGTTTTCCATGAAATAGATGCATCATTAGTCATCAAATGCGTTTGATAATCTTTAGCAACACAAAGCTTTATTAATTTATTTGAGTTACTTAATTTGTTCATGAGAAAATGAGAGTTCTTTCTTAATGAAGGTAGTGCATTGGCCTCTGACGGTGGCTATGGCCTGGTGGTTTCGACAAGGCAGAGTTGTCGCCGTGCCCAGAAAGTGCGAACACCAGTGTGGGACGTTGCCGTTCCTTATCTGTTCAGGCTCGAATCAAACGTACGAGGTCCACAGATTTTTTGCTCAGTTGCACCAACATCGAAGGGAGTAGTATTCAACTGATACGCAAAATCTCGGTCGGGGACTCGACCATGGTCGCTTGCCGCCCCGAACGCTAGCAGACAAAAGCAGTCCTCTGGCCAACGATCTATCTCCAAATCCTTGGTACAAGTTCTTAGAAATGGTAAACAAGCTTGTCGTCGTGGTCATGGCCAACAAAGAAGGGACTTTCGGGAGTGGTTGCATCTCCTACTGCAGTGGCAACGTTGACTTCACGAAGGAGACCACTTGCTCCGATCAAGGTTGCTGTCAAGCATCCATCCTAGAGGGGCTTAAGATGCTTGACATTAGCATCTCCTGCATCAACCAATGTGTCGGCCTCGCAACTCAACTGCTATGCATGGGCCTTTCTAGTGGACAACAGGTCATTCTGTATCTCAAATTGGACTCTCCCGAGGTTTGAGGATGTGGGCAACACCCGAGCCTTGTTGTGGACTGGATGGTCGAACTGGACATGACTTGCAAACGGGCCATGTTGACATAGTCGAGCTATGCCTGGGGTAACAATACAGAATGCTAAGGACTTCGGGAGTGGACAGGGTCATCGTTACGTTTGCAAGGCTGGGTACGAGGGAAATTCCTATGATTGCATCCAAGGGGGTACATGTACTTAAGACATATATAACTCCTCATGCATTATCACACTCGAATGAATGATGTGGATAACTAATTAATTAATCAACATCTAAGAGCTAGATAGTGAAGTAGTGTATCTGTATATTGATTCCATCTAGTTTTACCCCATCTAATAGCTGCCGGTTAATTTGTGCTATTCATGAGTCTAAATGGTACCTCATCTCGGTAGTAACCACGATGAAGGAGATGAAATTTGCTTGCATGAACGGTGAAGAAGAAATTGCATCGACCTTTCATCAAGAGAGATAAGGCAATGGTTCATGGGGGTGGGGTCGTGACCTTAACTCATCTGAACATCAATATTGATGGGCAGGGATGGCGACGCAGCGGTCACAATGACTGCAACGTTTGCAGCATGGCTGGGCCGCAGTGTTGGGGGAGGGGATGTTAGGTTAAGTGGAAGGTGATAGGGGGAAGACGGAGGAAGTGAGTCTTTCTCATTTATTAGATGTGTCCTACCACATGATATTTTTATATTAATATGAGGCCTATATAAAATTGGGAATCTCACCTAGATTCAAATCCATCTCCAGAATTCATTTCTTGGAATTTACGTAGAACTCACAACTCACATGATTAATGATTATGATAGACTCAATCGAGTAAATTTGGATTTGGTAAAAACATTTCCTAAAGTTCCAACATTTTTCCTAATATAATACGTCAAGACAGTTGCCGCCACCCTACCAACATTATAGCGAAAATGTCAAGCAACTCTATTCCCATTTTACAAAGAAAATTTTGCCTTCTCTCTCAAACCTTTGTGCCTCCACGTTTATATATACATATATTGAATGTGGTATGCACACTATGATGCATTTAAAGGGTTGGATCTAACGATTCCATTGTATTTAGTGATACATATGCATATTAGCACATCCGCCTCACTCATAGAATAACAGCTCATATTTATAGTTTATTATTGTTGACACTTAAATTTTGACAATCTGGTCATTTATTTATTGCATAGAAAATTAAGGGTCAATTTTATCCCTTAAAAAAAATATTAATTGCATAGCATATTAATCTAGGTACATTTGTTTTAATTTGCATTTTGTGCATTTATTTATTGGACCAGTGGCGGATGGGTCGAATTAGTGGTTTTGAGTTTTAAATTAACAAGCCGGACTAAGCCCATGAAGAGTGCAAATTGGCCCAAGCCCATTTTCTTTTAATGACAAAAATTACCTAAATTGAGATTTGAAATGAAAATTTTTGGAATTTAAGAAAATCAGGTTGTATTCTTATCTTTAAAAATCAGTAGAAAATATTCAAGAGATAAGGAAAATAAGAGGATTTTTGTGATCAGGAGGTTATACGAAAATCTTCGTATATATTGAAAAGTGGATGAAATATTTCACGAAGATCACATCTTTATTTGCCTATAAAGGGGGCCGTGTACAATGAGAGAAGGGCGGGGGGCTTTTCTAGGGTTTTCTTTTGGTCGACCAAAGAAGAAAAACAAAAAGTGAAAAGTGAAAAGTGAATGGAAAAGAAAGGAGAAGCAAAGTACAATCGGCAGGGGGTGAGGGGACGTTTACTGTTCATCGTCTTCCTCATCCTTGCTGCCTACGTCTGTAACCGGACGCCATCCTGACGGTCACCGGCGCCAGCTCCTCTACGCTCACCGCCCGCACCTGCATCCGGCCACCGCAGGCCACTGCCGTTTGCCAGTGAGCCCCGAACGCCGAACCCTAATCGCTCCTATTCTGCTCCATCTTGCCATAGACGCTTGTACCTCACTCGGCCTTCACCTGCTGCTGCTGCCTCGACGCTCCGCCAGCCTCCACCTTCGATTGATGTAGCTGCAGCACAATGCCAGAAGCAGCAACCTCCTACTCCGTCTTGCCCCAGTCCCCGTTCTACCTCGCCGCTCCACCTTGCCAATCCACGACACCTAATGCCGCCCCTTCTTAGCCCGCGTTGACCTGCAACACCCTCTGCCCGAGCCCGAGTCTAGCCATTCCCACCAGCCCGACGAAGGTGTTGCTGTGCCGATCCGGGTCTCCGCCCGAGCACCAGACACCGGCGCGTTGCTGCCCGAGCGCCTCCGAGCGCCGACATTCGCGCCTCCTCTTCCGCCTAGTCGCCGCCCGAAGCAGAACCCCTTGCACGGCACCTCCTGTTTGCGACCGGCAGCGACCCGTGAGTCCCCACGCGGGAGATCCGATGACCGTGACAGGTGCCCGACAGTGACCAACCACCAGCACGCATAAGCCTTGTTTGGAAAAAAAAAAAAAAAAAAAGCAAAAGAAAGAGGAAAATCAATTAGGTAGTTTTTATTTTTATTTTCATTTATTTTACTTTATCTTGTTTATATTTTTAAGTTTAGTTATTTAAATTGGAACATTGGATGTCAATCTTGTAGGCATTATCCGCAAGGATTTTGTCTAAAATTATTAAAATTATTATAATTATTAATTTGATCCGTAAGATTTCGGATTAGATTTTTAATTATTTTGAACTTTATATTGTGATGTCTAGGGTTAAAATAACCGTTAATTTAACCCGTGAGACAACGGATTATTTTTCGGTTATTTTAATTCTCATTTAATGAATATCTTGATTGTTTAGATATAGTTGCGTATCTTGGAAAAGCACTAAAAAACATAAAAATAATGAAAAAATCAAAAATCAAATCTTGCATTGGAACATGTCGGTTTAGTAAATTAGGATTGTATTTTTAGGATTGCATTTTTAGATAATTTTTGGAATAGATTAGGATTGATTTTAGATAATGTTTGCACATTTAGATAATCTTATTTTTTTATTAAAAAAATAGTTTTCTAAGATAGGATAGGGTTTAAGTCAAATTAACTCCTAAAACATATTAGAAAATTATTCATTTTTTAGATAGTTTAATTAGGGTTTTTATTAATTCTGAATTTCAATAAAAACACAAAAATACTAGGTGCATGTCAAATAGTTTGCATGTTAAGTTCATTTAATTAGAAATAGCTCGTTAGTAAAATTAGGTCATGTAGTTAAAGTGCATGTTTTAAATTCGAAATAAAATAAAACCCAAAAAATTGTTTGCTTCTTGTGTTTATTTCTTTGATGCGATTTATTTGATTCGTTGAGTGTTTAATAATGAATGAACACCCGTGTGATCACCCATTGCATGATAGTAATTTAGGTTAAAATAAATCCAAGCTGTCTGCAAAAACATTTTGGAAATTAAAAAGAAATGGTACCGAAAGAGCATTAGAGAAATCTAGTGTAACCAAGTTCCCGTACCCTTAGTATTTGGTTCGTAGGAGTAAAATAATTCTCTCATTATTTTACTTAGGTGTCTAATCGACCTACCATAAATCGATTAGTGGTGACTCCTAGATAATAGTCATTTGCATGATAAATATTAGAACCTTAAGTCGCGAATTGGTATGGGCTTGGGAGAGCTCAAGCTAAGTTTAAAGACTTAGTAGTCCATTACCTAAACCTAGGTGGTGCACCCGAAATTTAGGTCACGACAACTTGGCGACTCCGCTAGGAACTTGTGTTAAAACACTTAGTGGACTTAGGCCAATTTTTCATTTAAAAATGTTTTTGTTTGGCAGCTAGGATACCAGGTACGTCCCTAATAATTCTAAGGTGTTAAATGTTCTTGCAGGTGGGAGGTATAAGGGGAGTAGTCTTTGCTAATATTTGCCTTGCAGGAAGGTATGGGGATGAAGAAATTGTCATGTAATGAATCATTTGGAAAATAAAAAAATTGGAAATTTATTTTCAATTCATGTCTTGGCTCTTCCTAGTTCATGTTTAGGAAATTTCGTCCCAACTAGGGTATCCCATGTCTTTGTTTTCCTAGTCCATTTTTAGGAAATCCTCTTCATATGTGGACTTTTCTTGACTAAAAAATAGATTGTTGTCATGGATTGGCTCTTTATTTACACCTTCTATTTACATATTTTCGTTCATTTGAATTAGGTGACAATGAATCCTCCACGTATTAGGCGATCAAGAGCTAAAATGGCCAACCAAACTGAAATGCGTGATCGTATCTCCGCTATGGAATACCAACTCCAACAGTTGCTAACCTCTATGCAACTCATGAAAGCTCAAATCCAATCCCTCCGAGCGGATTTGACTTCTATACCTGTTTTCCCTGAGATAGTAGTTCCAAAGCAGGAAAACAAGACCCGAATGAGCAATAACGACATGCCTAAACTGGAAAATAACCCACTGTTGGTCATTGCCAAACTTGACAATGTCCCTAAGACGAAGCAAGATGAAGCAGAAGTGATGGATACTCTAGGGCAGCCAAGTGGCAAATTCGATTATTTGGTGAAGTATTCGGCTCCTCCCAACTTTTATATTGATCCCCACGACATAGTTCCAGACGGGTGGGATGGCATGGATGTTCCAACGCCTCGAAAGACAAAGAACTCTGATGACACCCTGGAAGGGATCACAAGTCTTTTCAATGACCTCTTCATAAGAGCTAATGACGAAGGACTTTCGGAAGACATGGACGTTAGCCCGCAAGAGTAACTTGTTACTTTTGCACATTCCCATGCACGGGAATTTTTACTGCTTTCTTGGAATTCTTATCGCTTTTTAGGAATTGTTTTCGCCTTCTAGGAAGTGTTTTCAATTTCTTATTTTGCTCTTTTTTCAAAGATTAGGAATTGCATTTTCCATTTCAATAATGTAATTCATTTGATTCTATTCAATGAAATTACAATTTTATTTCCAATTTTTGAGGGCATGACGGGGTACTCCAAACCAGTCCAATGACGATATCCAACCATGAAAAAATATCATCCACGGAGAAATCCTGAGGACTGGACTTTCTCATGCTTCCTCCCAAAAGCTTTTTCGAAAACAAAAGCATTTCACTGCTTTTTAAAAGAAATTTCCAAAAGCTTGCGGCAGATTAAACTTGTTTATTTTTCTGATTCATTTATTTCTTGTCTCAGAGAATAATTCTATAACTTGTTATGGCAAGGGACATCTGAAAATAACAATGATCATAAACTTGACTTGTGATCAACAGGCTTAGAGCATACTTGCAATGAAAAAAAAGGACTTGGGACAAGTAAAAGAGGACCATGATTCTCCAGTGGAACATCCTGGGGCAAGTTTGCTCCAAATTACAAAGTCCCATATGTGGTGAAGAAGGTACTTCTTGGAGGTGCCTTAATCCTGGCAGAAATGGATGGTCATGAGTTTTCCACTCCAATTAATTCTGATGCTGTCAAGAAGTGTTACCCATGATTGAATTTGTCATATCATGTTTTGAATTGAAAGCATTTTTATGATGAATAAATTGCTTCAATGAGTTGCAAATTCAATCGTTCAAATTTATTACAAATCTTGTATGTTTTCCTTGATGAATTGTGTGAGATAGAGTGAATGTGTCAAATGGGATACTTTGGAATGATGAAAGGCAAACCCTATTCCATGCACTGTTTCATACACTAACCCCCAATGAGTTGTATGGAAAAATTCCATGCCTACAAGGAAAAGGGTGATCTCGCAAAGGGTACGTCAACTGAGGTGATGAGAGGCAGTTTCTTCTGCTACTCGAAACACTACAGGTATATCCATTGTCCGGTCCTTTGAGCCCATACTGGGACAAAATTTAAAATGAATGATGGGAATTTTCTTACTCACATTTGCATCAATCTTCGAGTATTGCTTTTGCAGTGTAACTTGTACAATAATTTAAAGTGCCTTAGGACGACGAAGAGCAGTTCTTTCTCTATCCTATACACCTTATCCATTGCATAGCCCCCTTGAGCCTATGAATTCATTTCACATTAAACCCAGTTGGTGATCATCCCCCACACTAGGGCAAGGCAAAAGACAGATGAAGACCCTTGAAAGTTCGAGTGTCATCCAAAGTGTAATTCCTTGACGCATGCATTGTGCGCAAAAATTGAAATCAAAATAGAACTAAGGGTCATGAAAAAGCAGTGTGCCTGGTAAAAGCAATGCCAATACCCATGAAAAAAAAAAGTGAAGAAAAATGAATGAGAACAAGGGGCATGAAAAAGCAGTGTGCCTGGTAAAAAAGCAAGGCTAATGCCCAAAAAGAGAAAAAACAAACACTTGATGTAGTGAGTCATATCCCCAACAAGACGATACTAAAAAAAACTCAAATGTTGAGATGCTACAATCAATGGAGTTGTGATGTGAAGAAAACCTCCAATGATGAAGAAGAAAGTTGGTGGAGATGTCAAGATGATCACCAACTTTAATCCCCAAACACTTGTTGAGCCTAAGGATCCTTTTGCTTCTCAACCCATGAACCAAGCCTACGATGCGTCCTTTGCGAAGTCTCTTCAAATTAGGACACTTGAATTAACGTAAAAGTTCATATGTTCGAAAGCATCACTTGAAGAAATGCGAGTAAGATAATTTTTGCTTCATTTCATGTGTTTCTTGACTTGTAAACCCCAAGGCAATTGCAAAATGTCATTTTTTAGTAGCCTCGACTCGAAGAGTCTCCCTTGTTGAGCCGTTGACCGAGCCCACATTACAGTCCCTCTTAAAGACCTTTCAGATTGGTAAGATCGTACCACTTGCAAGATTGCTCAAACCCTTATTTGGCATGATGATGGTGAGATAGAGCGATTGTTGAAATCCTGCATCAAAGGTCAGGATGAAATGGCTATTTTAATGAGGAATGAGTGAAAAGTCCTTTTAGACCAAGAGGTCCCTCATTTGACACATCCATGACACTCATGTGTTCAGATTGGAATATTCTTTTTGAAACCTTTTCCAATGGAAATTAGGTGATGCAAGATTGATAGAAGTCATCATGCATGAACCTCACCTGAATTAATGCTTGTTTGTGATTACAAATGCATGTTGCTTATCCTATAACCATGTTTTGTAGGAGACATATCCCCAGGAGCAGAGATGTTACCAGGTAAGTATATCTCTACCCATACTCTAAATACTTGTCATTGTGCAGGTATTCTCTCTCAAATGCATCGACACTTGACTCGGTCAAGCTGTCCTCTATATTGACCTGGCATGCTTTCGTAGCCTAGAGTCCCTTTCATCGACCCGGCGTGCTTCCGTAGCCCGGTGTCCTTTATCTTGACCCGGCGTGCTTTTATAGCCCAAAGTCCCTCTTTATCGACCCGGCATGTTTTCGTAGCCCTGTGCTCATTTATATTGACCTGGCATGCTTTTGTAGCCTAGAGTCCTTTACATCGACACTCAATTGAGTTGTCCCCCAAAGATTTTTCTCCAGATTCAGTCTAATTCAAGTGACCGTAGAATGGTACGTGTCCTGAACAACATCTATTTCCCTATTCAAGCGACCGTAGAATGGTACGGGTCCTGAAAGGTAAACCCCCTTTAGGCAACCGCTAGAAGGTAAACCCCCGTTTAGGCGACCGTAGAATGGTACGAGTCCTAGACAACATCTATTTTCCTATTCAGGCGACCGTAGAATAGAACAAGTCCTAGAAGGCGAATCCCCGTTTAGGCGACCGTAGAATGGTATGAGTCCTAGACAACATTTATTTCCCCATTCAGGCGACCATAGAATGATACAGATCCTGGAAAATCAATTTTTTTCGTCAAGGCGAACCTAGAAAGGTACGGGTCCTAAACACAACCAGACACTGTCATACTAGGCGACCGTAGAAAGGTACGAGTCCTGAATATGTAACACCAACTATCTTGAGTTACTCTACCCTCCTTGAAGGTAAGTTATTCCAGATAGGTTCCTTTATCATTTGCATTAGCATTTCCGTGCATTTTAAAAAAAATGGGATACATTTCCCGACCAAAAAAAAAAAAAAAAAAAAATTACTCGGTGAATGCGCATGGTCAAAATTTAGGTTTCAATTTGTCTTTGAATGCAATCTCTATGGGCAACTGTTTGACACCTAAATTTTGACAATCTGGTCATTTATTTATTGCATAGAAAATTTGGGGTCAATTTTATCCCTAAAAAAAAAATATTAATTGCATAGCATATTAATCTAGGTACATTTGTTTTAATTTTGCATTTTGTGCATTTATTTATTAAACTGGTGGCGGATGGGTCGAATTAGCAGTTTTAAGTTTTAAATTAACAAGCCGGACTAAGCCCATGACGAGTGCAAATTGACCCGAGCCCGTTTTCTTTTAATGACAAAAATTACCTAAATTGAGATTTGAAATGAAGATTTTTGGAATTTAAGAAAATCATGTTGTACTCTTATCTTTAAAAATCAGTAGAAAATATTCAAGAGATAAGGAAAATAAGAGGATTTTTGTGATCAGGAGGTTATATGAAAATCTTCGTATATATTGAAAAGTGGATGAAATATTTGAAATATAACACATCTTTATTTGCCTATAAAGGGAGCCGTGTACGATGAGAGAAGGGGGGAGCTTTTCTAGGGTTTTCTTTGGTCGACCAACGAAGAAAAAAAAAAGTTAAAAAAGTTAAAAGTGAATAGAAAAGAACGGAGAAGCAAAGTACAATCGGTAGGGGGTGAGGGGACGTTTACTATTCATCGTCTTCCTCACCCTTGCTGCCTGCGTCTGCAACCGGACGCCATCCCGACGGTCGCCGGTGCCGGCTCCTCTACGCTCGCCACCCACACCTGCATCCGGCCACCGCAAGCCACCGCCGTTCGCCAGTGAGCCCCGAACGCCAAACCTTGATCGCTCCTATTCTGCTCCATCTTGCCACAGACACTGCTACCTCACTCGGCCTCCGCCTGCTGCTGCCGCCTCGATGCTCCGCCAACCTCTGCCTTCGATTGACATAGCTGCAGCCCAACGCCAGAAGCAACAGCCCCCTACTTCGTCGTGCCTCAGTCCCTATTCTGCCTCGCCGCTCCGCCTTGCCGATCCACGACGCCTAACGCCGCCCCTGCTCAGCCCACGCTGACCTGCAACACCCTATGCCCGAGCCCGAGTCGAGCCACTCCCACCAGCCCGACGAAGCTATTGCTGTGCCGATCCGGGTCTCCGCCCGAACGCTAGACACCGCCATGTTTCTGCCATTCACGCCTCCTCTTCCGCCTCGCCGCCGCCCGGAGCCAAACCCCTTACACGGCACCTCTTGTTCGCGATCGGCGCGACCCGTGAGTCCCCACGCTGGAGATCCGACGATCGTGATCGGTGCCCGATGGTGACTAGCCACCACCGTGCATAAGCCTTGCGTGGAAAAAAAAAAAAAAGAAAGAGGAAAATCAATTAGGTAGTTTTTATTTTTATTTTTCATTTATTTTACTTTATCTTTATATTTTTAAGTTTAGTTATTTAAATTGGAACATTGGATGTCAATCTTGTGGGCATTATCCGCCAGGATTTTGTCTAAAATTATTATAATTATTAATTTAATCCATAAGATGTCGGATCATTTTTTTAATTATATTAATTTTCGGGCATTTTGATAGTATTTTAATTGTTAAATCATTATAGTTATTAATTTGATCCATAAGACTTCGGATCAAATTTTTAATTATTTTGAACTTTATGTTGTGATGTTTAGGGTTAAAATAACCGTTAATTTAACCCGTGAGACAACGGATTATTTTTCGGTTATTTTAATTCTCATTTGATGAATATCTTGATTGTTTAGATATAGTTGCTTATCTTGGAAAAGCACTAAAAAAACATAAAAATAAAGAAAAAAATCAAAAATCAAATCTTGCATTGGAACATGTCGGTTTAGTAAAGTAGGATTGCATTTTTAGGATTGCATTTTTAGATAATTTTTGGAATAGATTAGGATTGATTTTAGATAATGTTTGCACATTTAGATAATCTTATTTTTCTTTTAAAAAAATATTTTTCTAAGATAGGATAGGGTTTAAGTCAAATTAACTCCTAAAACATATTAGAAAATTATTCATTTTTTAGATATTTTAATTAGGGTTTTTATTAATTCTGAATTTCAATAAAAACACAAAAATACTAGGTGCATGTCAAATAGTTTGCATGTTAAGTTCATTTAATTAGAAATAGCTCGTTAGTAAAATTAGGTCATGTAGTTAAAATGCATGTTTTAAATTCGAAATAAAAGAAAACCCAAAAAATTGTTTGCTTATTGTGTTTATTTCTTTGATGCGATTTATTTGATTCGTTGAGTGTTTAATAATGACTGAGCACCTGTGTGATCACCCATTGCATGATAGTAATTTAGGTTAAAATAAATTCAAGCTACCTGCAAAAACATTTTGGAAATTAAAAAGAAATGATACCGAAAGGGTATTAGAGAAATCTAGTGTAATGAAGTCCCCGTACCCTTAGTATTTGGTTCGTAGGAGTAAAATAATTTTCCCATTATTTTATTTAGGTGTCTAATCGACCTACCATAAACCGATTAGTGGTGACTCCTAGATAATAGTCATTTGCATGATAAATATTAGAATCTTAAGTCGCGAATTGGTATGAGCTTAGGAGAGCTCAAGCTAAGTTTAAAGACTTAGTAGTCCATTAACCTAAACATAAGTGATGCACCCGAAATTTAGGTCGCGACAATTGTATGTATGTAAAGATCAAACTCCTCCTTCCTAGGCTCAGTTATTGTCCCCAATGACCATGTAAGACCCCTTGCTGGCTCTTGCAACATAGGGTTTATGCATTATTGCAAAAGCTCAATTTCTACAAGTTCCGTATGCCAGATCCTGTACTAGCTCGTGTGCCCTTCATGGGTCTCGTATATATAGTTCGAGGCAACGTCAATCTCCATCACTGGCAAAGAACAGTGCCATTGTTGATTTCGGATTACACATGGAGAGAGACAGAGTAGAGAAAGAGAAGATATCTTGAGAGAGAGTGGACACATGTCATGGTATTATAATAGAAAGCTAAATGGGATAATATTATCTGTCTAATAATTCATGCACAACTTTTTCAATTTGTTTTTTCCATTAGCCGAGATAACGGTTCAATTTATCCTTTGCATAATAGAGACATCGATGAGTGTAAGGAACCAAAAAGATACCCATGTCATGGAAAGTCTAAAAATAAGCCCGGGGGCTACACATGCCAATGCTGGTTTGGCATGTAGGGCAATGGTAAAGTCTGTTGCCGAATTCTCGTTGGCTCGTATCTGTTTAAGGTAATTCGATATACATCCCCTTATCATTCACTAGATGGTTCATTATTAATTTCGCAGTAGGTTTGACGTATGCTTTAGGGATTATTATTATACTGTACTTAATCGGTGCAATCCCATCTTTCCTTTGTATTTTTTGTTTTTTTGGTTACCTTCTTTTTTTTTCTTTTTTTTTTGGTAAAGGTAAGTAATATATTGATTTTGCAAGAAAGAATACAAGAGGGAGGCCCGGCACCAACAAAAATAGACACTCAAGAAGACAAAAGTCTAGAACGAGTGTAAGTAATGGTGCCATGATTCCTAGAAAAAATGAGCAACAACAACAAAAGGAAACAAAAGACAACAAAAACTAGAAAACCTCCATTAATCAAAAATAGAATGATGGAGGTTACCTTTTTTTTTTTGGTTACCTTCTTTTTGTCTTTTTATTTTCGATTTTTTTCTGAAACTAACACTTTGAAACTCCACTTGTGGGAGGATACACAGCATCTTTAAGTGAAAATATCTACTCCAACCAAACCTACAAATCTTGGGCCAAAATGAACAACTAGAGCGTCTGATTTCAAGAGGAGAAAAGCCCTAATAATGGTATAAATTTCTAGAATTTCTTTCTTCTAACATCTTGTGAATTGCTAAAGTAGTAATGGCTCCTACACTACAGCGACACGAAGGCCAAAGACCATTGCTTGGTGAACTTGCGCATAAGGATGATCTTCAAGGTTGATGAAGCTCAGCTGGATTACCAGAATTCAAGAAACTCAGCTCACCTCCAACGATCACACCGATGGATTGGATTGGGGCATATTTTTATTTTTATTTTGCCAGATCCTTTTACAGTAATTATTATTCAGACTTGCATGTCTTGGTTGAGTTTGGATTTGGGTAACAAATGTTCCCTTTGGCTATTATCCCGTAAATGGTTCACAAGATATTCAATCGTTTATCCAATAAAAGAGATTAAAGAAAAAGAAACAGAAAAAAAAAATAGTGATTTTTAGGATAAACAGAATTGTAGCTATAGGACACGTGACAAATCCCACTTGCACACTGCATATGCAATTTGAGATTAGGTCGGCAGAGTAAGGTATAATAATCCATGGAAACAATTTAATTGAGATTTAACCGTGAAAGTATTAGTTTGTCTGGGGTATAAAAATACATTTTCTCATCCATCTTACATAACATAATTAAATGTCTTACTTTGGATAATAAGCTACAAAAAGGGAATGGATCCATGCCTAAAAGCCTGGGGACAGCGGGGTCTATTGGGATGGGCACTGGGTTCGAGGAATCTCTGCCCAGGATAGCATTAGCACTGGCGCGTCTACACTTTTAAGAAAAAAATATATTTTTTATTTTATTTTATTTGTAATAATTTTTGTAGTAATAATAATAATAATAATAATAATAAGGATAAGGATAATCGCTTCTCTTTACAAGTCTTGCTTTTTTGTCGGGCTGAATAGGTCTTGCTTTTAAAGAAGATGCAAGTTTGAAAAAGTCCTTTAGGTAAGCAATGCGGTACAATTGATTTCCATATATTTCATCTTCACATCATCCCACGTTGACCAATTTGTGAAGATTGGAGCTTGTTCGGCTCTACAAAACCGGCCCATGAGCGCGCCCATTTTGTATGAAATCCAGTCCTGAAACCATTCATTCTTATCAGTATGAGCAAGATATTTTATGGCCATCTAAAAGAAGTTAATTCCATGGTGGTGCCCCCACACAGGGCATGGGGAGGCGGTGTGGCAATTTTTCAATTCAGGTAGTTATAATTAGGTTTAGAGACATCATTAATAAGTAGATGAAAATGGTTGTGTTTTCTTTCATATCTAGCTAGAGTATATATCCTTCAATCATGTTTTTTAATTGGCATGTTATATATTAACTAGATACAAATTCGAGCGATATCTATGTTCATACGCAAGTGGTTAAAAGATTTAACTGAGTTTTGATACCATACATAGGAGGTGAGTGCTTCCTCATTCTTTTTTTCTTTATTACAAACTTTCTTCATTATAATCAAGGATAGACATTGGGAGAAGTAATAGAAGACACTAGTAATATGTACTTGAATTGAGTTCAATTGATAACTTATTCGGTTTTGTAACAACGCGCATCAAATTTAAGATAAGGACTCACATAAGGATTGTTACGTGATACATGATGTGTAGCCTTTCAAAAACCATTTTTATCACTGTTAAATTGGGTAATTGTATTTTGTAAGATGGACCAATCATCCAAAAAAATTGATGTGGATTATATAATAATAGATTAAATGGGTAGGCCATTAGAAATTAACTTATTTTATGAATTATTGGACTGGATAAGGATTACATGCTCGAATAATTAATCTAGTGAAATATATGCTTTGGCAACGATAATTGGAGCCTTCTTGTTCATGGTTGTTGTTACTTTAGTCTTTGACAAGTGGCAGAGGAGGAGAATCAAAAAGAAAAACTGTAGCCGAAATAGAGGAGAGCTCTTAAAACACCAACGTGTTCAAATATTTACGAAGGTCGAGCTAGCAAATCAATCAACAATTATGATAGCAATAAGTTTGGCGAGGGCAGTTTCGATTTAGTCTATAGAGGCAAATAGCAGGAGACACTGTTGTCGCAGTCAAGAAGTCTGATGCAAGTCTCTAATCAAGAGAGATTTCCAACATGAACTTCAAATTGTGATGCAAAAAAAAATGTGGTGAAGCTCCATGGCATATGTTTGGAGACTAGAATATCCTCGCTAATTTATGAATACATTTCAAATGGTACCCTATCCCAACACATCCATTAGAATGTGTCGACCATCTTAAGATCATGGAAAAACCTAGCTTAGAATAGCTGTCAAAGCTGCTTTTGCACTCGAGTATATGCATTCATGTGCAAAATCCCTGATCATTCATGATAAAATCAAATCAGTAAATATATTTTTGTATCAAAATTACTTAGCAAAAGTATCTGATTTTGGAACTTTGATACCTATATCACCAGAGTGTAGTCATGTCGTAGCTAATGACATACAAGGCACCTTGCGCTACATCGATCTAGAATATTTAACCATGGGTATACTAATGATTAAAAGTGATGTATATAGCTTTGGAGTTGTCCTCGTGGAGTTGCTCACTGGAAAGAAGCCTACAAGTTTTGTTATTAAGTTCGGAAAGTCAATCAATATTATCCATTATTTCATCTCTTCCGTAAAGGATAATACACTCTCCAATGTCATAAGCTTCAAGGCCACTAGTGAAGATGAAATGGAGATAACAGGAATGGTTGCTGAGATCGCAGTGAAGTGATTGGACCCAAGTGGTTTGAGGAGGCCGGCAATAAAGGAAGTGGCTGAGCAACTCGCTAGGATTAACAGCGAGCTTGATAGCTCAACGGTTGAAGAAAACAATAAAGAAACCGAAAACGCGGTGGACGAAGAAAACCTCTACTCCCGCGCGACTTTAACTACTTTCATGATGAGCCAACATCGGATGATGGGTTCTCATTTCTATTCAGCAGGTTCCAGCATCTGATCCTTTGTTACTATAATGACATGTCTATTAATTGTCCATAAATACTTCCAGGGTTGATTGTGTATTCTACATATATGTTATGTTTGCCATTTGTTTTGGACTTGTAGTTGTGCAAGCATTTGTGCAAGTTTAATTGTCACAATCTAACATTATAGTGCACTGAGGAGACTTACAGAAGGCCGAAATATGGTCATTTTGACTCTGTCATCATCTCTCTTTCCCTTTATCTTTTCTTTGTTGTCTTTTTTTTTTTCCTACATATAATAATAGGTCTAAAAAATAATATTCTCACTCCTTTTCATCTTTCTTCTTCTTTTTTAATTATAATCCCAATTCACTTTTATAACAAGTAAGAATCTCCATTCACTTTCAGTATTAACTTTTCTCTAATTATATTGCAATTAATCTTAATATAATTTTCATTTCCCTAAAAATATAACACAATTGTTGGCCAAAAGGATTATAATAGGCCAGAAAAAGTGTCTATATTCACTATTTCTTCCTTTTTGGTAATATGATCTTAATTTGATGATGGCAAAACAAAAATAAAATCTCAATTTGCTTTACTTTCTCTTTATTTTTTTAGTTCATTTTTAATCAGTTTATATGTTAATTTGAAGTGAGAGTGGGAAAGACAAACTGATTCAAAACTCAGAAAATACCACATCCTCCAACCTCGATATGATTACTTTGAAATATGATGAAGGGATGAAAAACACTATATTAGTCAATTCATCATGAACAAAACTTTCTTATCCAAACCTATATGAGAGGATCACAAGATCTATAAAGAAGTATCGGAGAATTTAATTGATATTAACTTTATTTCAAAACAAACTCGTTTTATTTTTAGGATGAAAGAACTTAAATTGATTTGTAAGTTTGGTACTAATAAAATGCAATGAAAAACACTAGCTAGCAAGGAAAATATAACCTATATTAAAGCCGATAGAATTTTTTTTTTGTTCTCGAAAGGTGATAGAAATAACTAGTACTTTTTTCTCACTATCTACCAAAACTTTACAAATTAATGACTTAGACTAAATTTATATTTTAGTCATTGACCAGGTCCTATAAAATATCTCAAACGATAGTACAAAGAAGTAGTCTCAAATGAAATTTTAACTGATTTGCGGGTGTAACAAAAAAAAAAAAATCTCTTATCAAAAGATTGAAAACAACAGTATTTCTTGTAGTGAATAATGCATCTTTGCTCTATTTCTAAGGCTTCCTTACAAACCAAGTCACCACAATGCCTTGTATAATATTGAAACTGAAGTCAGAATAATGCCCTTGATAGATAATAGAACCTTCCACATGTGGCAAACTCATGACATTTTGCTCCTTCCTAGGAGTCAAAAGTATTTAACTTTTCATGTTGTTTAAGGTTTTGATGGTCACATCTAATATAATATGTGGCGCTATGGCAGCAATTTACTACAACTTAGTGCCATATTGGCAACACTTTCATAAATTTTTTAAATAGATGGACCGATACAAATAAAAAAAAAAAAAAAAAAAAAAGCATATACTTAAAGGACCCAATAAAAAAATTCACTGGCTTGATTGGACGTTGTGTAAAAGTTTTGATCCAATAGCTACACTATCATGCCAAAGATTAATTTGAGGAGAAAACATGTGCTGGACACCTAGTAGCTGCATTCATCTGTTGGCATAATAAAAAGAATGTCAGTTAATGGCCAATTTCTATATAAGTGGAGCATATTTTATGATGATAATTACCATTATTATGTTTGCTCCCAATTATAACTCTTACAACATATCGATTGCTTTTTTTTTTTATTTGCTCATACTTAGCACAAAATTCGGAGTCAACTGCTTTTTACATTTGCTTGGAACTACATTTACAAATGTACTATGAGATGCTAATCTTATTTAAACAAATATTGCTATATATTATTAGAAATTATTGAGATTATTTTAAGTTTTTTTTTATGATTTTAATACATCTTTATACGACAATAAATATGGTTTTGAGTACATATCGAGTCTACACGAAGAGTATCCCGATATTTTCTAATATTCATAGAAGATGGCTACTTTTTTCTAATACACTTGAATGTCATTATATTTGTAATTCAAGATGTACATAGTGACTTCTTTTAGAAAATAATAATTTTCAGAGTGAAATGATAATTCTCTATAGAGGTAATCATTCATTTAACCTTTTCAATTTTAGAAGACTCAAAATACTTAAAACCTATTGAAGCAGCACAATTAATTTAAAAGACAATGTTATGTGATAAGAGCTCATTGAAATATAAAATAGGGATACGTATCCACAGTATTGCAAAAATCATCATTATATTTTTCTGGTGCCGCTATTGTCACACTTGATCATCTTGTTGTGATACACACCTTCATCATTGGGAAATCCCAAGTGACGTCCTCAATTCGCGCAATGCACATTTTAATCATTGAGAAATGTCATTCTCTGAATGCATCACAGTGGACCCTACAACGTCTCTTCTGTATGCTTTTTTCTGTGGCATGTTGTTTTGTTATTCCAAAGACTTCGAAACGACTTGAAGTATTCATGCACCGAGAGAACCTTGCGAGTCTCGTGTCACTATCACCAAGCTTTTTTATGTGGCATGTTGTTTGTTATTCCGAAGACTTCGAAATGACTTGAAGTATTCATGCACCGAGAGAGCCTTGTGACACGGTCCGTGATTCTTTCGTACTCGTGAACCTTTGGGAGTGAGGGTTGGGGTTATCAAGTGAAGAGCAAGGGCGCAAAGAGGATGAACACAATTGATCCAAGGGAGTGGCGTTAGGACGGTTGGTGCTAGGAGTTCTAGGATAGAAAGATAATATTACTTAAGAGCTCTAAAGGCATAGTTGGTTTGCCGTGCACAAACTGGTCGAGAGCTAAAGTCGCTCTTCCGATGAGGCCATGGCAAGCCGAAACTAGTTGTTAAGTCTAAAAAGGGCTGCTGTGTCGCTCGATGGACTAGACGCCCGAGCCAAGCTGGACGTGATATGATCTCGTATGAAAGAGCTATTCGTTGTATTGTTCATTGGAACAACTATAGAATAAATGTTGGCTTGGTGAATTCCGTTTGCCAAGCATCGCACGGGTTAATCCACGGCCAAGGAAATTATCGACCCGTGACACTTGCGAGTCTCATGTCACTATCACCAAGCCTCTCTGATTGGTCACCCGGCATTGGGCCCGGTGTTTTAGTGCGGATCCAAGCCACACTTGCATGAACCGAATGCACAAGATCTCGATGAATTTCAATTGTTAGATAAGGTAAGTCTCACATAGAGCCTACATAAATCAACGTTGCTGATCGACGCATGTTCTTATTTTTTTTCCTTGGGTCCAGGAGTGGGCCAACTGTGTCCGAAGCCAGCGTGAAAAGGTTAAGGTCTTCCCATAGATTAGTCCTTGGCACTTTTCTACACTTAATTTTTGTCATGTGACAAGTGTTACTTTACTTTAGTCAAAAGAGAGGAGCATGATGGAATTCGCATCTAATATAAGAAAGGACAGTTCGAAAGGCCTCTATGATCAAAACCATTTAGTGATAACTTCTAGTTTTGCAATCTTGAATTATTGGCCAAATGATTAAACATTCCTAGGTACTTTTCTACACTTAATGCTTGTCATGTGATAGGTGTTACTTTAGTCAAAAGAGAGGAGTGTGATGGAATTCACATTTAATATAGGAAAAGATGGTTTGAAAGGCCTTTATGATCAAAACCATTTGGTGATAACTTCTAGTCAAATCATTTTATTTTGCAATCTTGAATTATTGGCCGAATGGTTAAATGTTTAATTTATATGCAATAAATTTCATCATAAATTCTGGCATTCAAAACAAGTCTCACCAACCACATTATGGAGAAGTTTTACTAAATATATTTGAATAGGTGAACAGCAAGTGTTCGTGGCATTTGCTTAAGTTAAACAGTCCATATACTTTATTATACTCATCCAAAGCATGAGAAACATAATTTTGAGCATTTATTTATAAAAAAAAAAAAATTGTGCCTGCAAAAAGTGTTTGATCTCGAGAATATCAACCACTACAGATGAATCAATTTATTGTATAGAGTTTCATAGTCTACATGACTCATAACTTGAAAAAAAAACATATGTTTGTGAGAGATCGCATTGAATAGAAGGGTTGAATTTGCAAACTAAGATCACAATTCAAAAAAACATAGGTCCATCATGCAAAATTTGCACTCTTACCTCAAAGAACCCATCGGTGGAATTTCAGAAAGTCTGCTTCAGGAAAAAGACATGTTATCGTCAACCTTCGAGAGGCACACCATAACAAGACATCTTTTTCCTAGTACTTCATACGAAAGTGGTTGTAATTTAAGAGACATAGACACAGCTTGTATAAAGTCTATTGTTCATATAATTGCTACTTTAGATTTCCCACAAAAGCTGGGGGTTATAGTTATCGGGTTTAGGATTAGTGCATTAACACTGAGCAAATTGAACCATTAGCGTTTATCAATTGATCTACCTTTGTTTTTTAATTCTATTTGCCCTAAATCAAAATAATAGTTTGTACACAAAGATCTAAATACGATGTCAAATTTGTATATATAGTCAATCCATTGAAACTGATTTATTTCATGGGTAGAGGAATGAAAAAAAAAAGGTCTCTGTTCACGATTTTAATCATTACATGAATCAGGCTCCTAATAAAAGAAAACCTCCACAGTCGGATTGAGCAATTATTAAAGCTCGAATCATAGAGATATGATTTGGCCATATAAGTCGTCGCATTGCTTTCTAGGTGAATACCAACATCAAGATTGCACGGACGATCTTGTCAAGGATTCCATAGTAAAAAGAGGAGATAATGGATGTCTTAGTCCCACCATTTGGAATACAGCGCTACTTTTGTCAATTGCATCTGCCGGTTGGACAAGAAGTGGCACTGAACATATCTTTGTTTCAAGCTAAAGGAGCAAAGGAAGTTGCTCTTCTTTAGAGAGTTAAAATCAAGAGCAATAATGATAGAAATCTTACTTTGATTTTTCTAATGTTATTTGGTTGGAATCAGGTGTGGCTGGTAAACCATGAAAACCAAAATCAATGGGTCCAACTCTTCTTAGTTTTTCTTGACCACTACTACAAAGTATGCCATACAGCTATTGTTGCAGATTCCGCAAGTTCCACAAATTTTCTTGAAACACTGGGCCTCGCCGAAGCCCGGCGAGAGATGCAAGACCCTCATCACACTTGGGCAACTCTCCCGTTTTCTAAATTTTTCCAAAATATTTATTATTCTGTATTATTTAAGGTTTTTGACGACAACATCTAACACCACATGTGATGCTAGAATGGCAATAAATTGCAAATTAATGCCATGTGATGAGCACTTCTGTCAATTTTTCAAACAGATGGCCAAATACAAGTAGAAAAAACACATATACTTAAAGGACCCAGTCAAAAATAAAAACATTACAAGCTTGATTGAACATTGTAAAAAAAGTTCTGATGAGGACAAAACAGGTACTAGAAACTCCGGCAGCTATATTCATTTGTTGACACATGAAAAACATGTCAGTTAATGGTCGATTTTTATGTAAGTTGAGTATGTTTTGTGATGAAAATTATTATTATCATATGCTTTGCCAATTATTACTCTTATAGCAAGTCGGCTACTTTTTATATTTGCCTTTGAAAAAACATGTTCATTAATGGCCGATTTTTATGAAGGATTGCTTTTTTTAAACACTAGAATGTCATTATCTCTGTAATTCTAGATATAAAGAATGACTTCCTTTAGAAATTAATAGTTCCCTGCATAAAAAAGGTGATTCTCTACTGAGATAATGGTTGATACTTTCTTCTAACATAGACATACATCTATACTATATGACTTCAACATTTTCAATTCTTCAAGATTCAAATGACTTAAAACATATAAAAGTAGTATATAATTAAATCAAGGGAAAAAGTCACAAAAAATCTCAAACTTTACTAATTGTAGCACATTTAATCCAAACTTTTTTTCTTGTGACATCAAAAACCCCAAACTTGTAATCATGTGATACATTTACTCCAAACTGTTTTTCACGATACTAAAAACCCAAATTTATAGTTGTGTGACATCAAAACTTGAAACCTTTGTTTTGTAACAATAAAAACCCCAAACTTATATATATATATATATATATATATATATATATATATATATATATATATATATGACACATGTACCCCAAATATTTAATGTCATAAAAAAGAGTTTGGAGTTTTTGGTATCATAAAAAAAAGGTTTGGGATTTTTGATATCACAAATCAAAAGTTTGGGATAAATGTGTCATATAGGTATAAGTTTGAAATTTTTGGTGTCACAAAAAAAGTTTCAGGTAAATATATGGCTATATGCATAATTTTGGATTTTTTGTGGCTTTTACCTTTAAATTAAATGGCGATGTCACGCGATAGAACCTCACTTAAATAAAAATACAAAAATAGGAATATGAATCTGCGGAAATGCGAAAAACATCATTATCTTCTTTTGGATGCCGCTGTTGTTATAATTCATTATTATTTTCTCGGTCAAGTTTAATAAGACCGAGAAACGCACTCTGTGGAGCCCCTGTATTCCTCGCCTGGTCGTCCTTGGCGACGGAGAATGGTCGAGTGACGACCATCTCGCGTAGCAGACATATCGTCATCGAGACAGGTCATCCTCCGCATGGATCAGGCTGAACCCCACCATGTCTTTTCTGGATGCCCTTCCTTTGGCTTTTGTCTTGCTCTTCAAAAGACTTCGAGAGGACTTGTCATTCTTCTTGTACCAAGAGAGATTCTCGTGTCGCCGTCACCTTGCGGCTGCCAGGCATTGGGCCCAGTGATTTCAGTGCGGATCCAAGCCGCACTTGCATGAACTAGGTCACAAGATCTCAACGAATTTCAGTTCTTAGATGAGGGCAGTCTGATACGAGAATCACATAAATCAATGTCCATGATCGACTATGCTCATTTACGTACGGATATCGTATTTTTTTTTCCTTGAGTGCAGGGCCAGCTCAGCTGGGTCCAAAGCCGATATAAAGAGGTAAAAATCCAAGGTACTTTTCTATGTTTAATTCTTGTGCGTAACGCATGTTACGTTAGTTTGGTCAAGATAGAGGGGCGCAATGGACTTTGCATATAATATATATATATATATATATATATATATATATATAAAGACTCCAAAAGACTCTATGATAAAATAAAAATATGATAATAACTTCCAGCGAAGTTTTTTGTTTTGCAATCCCGAAGTATTGGCCAAGTGATCAAGCATTTAATTTGTATGCAATGAATTCTAACACAACGTCTCGCATGTAAAATCAGTCTCATTAGCCACATTATGGCAGAGTTTTATTAGATGCATATGAACAGGTGAATTGCGTGAGTTTGCATCATTCTTTTAAGTTGAACAGTTCGGATACTTTGAACCTTTAAAAAAAAAGTTATTAACTTATTTTGGACTAGGTGTCAAGATTTCTTGGGTTGTGATAGCAAATAAATTACCCTTTTAAAACAAGATGATCTTAGTCAAAATTAAAATACGATCGTCATTCTATTCACTGCCTAAGTAGGACCTTCTCCTATTGGTGATCTTAATTACTATACATAGTACCACTATTAGTTTATAAAATTTAGATTGCGCCATCATGCACTACAAATTATATAAATTGTCAAATATTAAGAATGATGACACTAGTTAAGTAGTGAAAAAGTATATATATTAATAATTTTAATACTGATTTTTATTGTTATGTGTAATGACTATGTATAAATCAAATCCTTTTCCATTACAAGGTAGCATTAATTTTTCAAAACTCAAACACGAGATTGACTAGAATTCATATGACATGCATTTTGTGATTGACTTGTTACATTATATCTGTATGCTATCGATTTATGATATTAACAAGAAAATTTAGAAAAAGAAGAGTATTCCATATTATAGGCATACTTAAGCATATTAATAGCTAAGCACGGAAGTATTGCATACAAAAGGACATGATTCCTAGGTTCACTGGCTCATAACTTTAAATAGAGGCGATATTCCAACTAAAACATTGCGGCAAATAAAGGATCTCTTGCCTCGTCCATCAACCCAATGCAAATTGCAGCCATTGGTCATGTAGAACTCACTTGTGTGGTCCTAATCCAATGGCCTTAGGTGCATGAAAAAAAAATTCGCTAGAAAAGAAACAAATTTTAAAAGCAGTTTTACTTAAAATTATCCCAAGATTACAAATATACTTTTGGATGCCTATCTCATTTAATCAATTACTAGCACATATCCTTAGAAAATTCTTGAGATTATTGCAAGGTTGTTGTTTTTGATGATTTTAATGCATTTTTGTATAATTCTAAATATGGTTACAAGTACATGTCGAGTCTATCTGAATAGTACAAATATATGTTAATAAAAATATAAAAGGATTGTTTTTTTTCAAATACTGAAACATCACTATCTCTGCTATTTGTAATTTGAAAAGTAATTTTTTTTTTAAAAGAATGATTCCCCAATTAAAGAAAAGATAATTTTATGTAGAGATAATTTTAATTATTTTTTTGGGAATCTCGAAATATCTCTTTTCTTTACTTTTTCTCTTGCATTTTATCGTTTTCTTAGAAAGATTCCAAGACAACTCATGATTGTTCGTCCACCGTCGTCACCAAGTCTTCCCACACGAGGATCATGCGGTCGCTAGGCGTTGGGCCCGGAGGTTTTAGTGCGCAGCACAAGCCACGCATGCATGAACCTGATGCACAAAATCCCAATGAATTCAGCAAATTTAGTCACATGTGGAGCCCACGGAAATCAGCGCTAGAGATCCACCGCACGTTGTTAATGTTTGGACGCAGGGTCAGGCCAACTGGAAATGAAAAGATCTCCTCAAAGGTTGATAAAAAGGCCATTTCCTTTGTTTCACTTTTGTCCTGAAACATACTAATGTACTTTTGGCCTCAATAGAGATGCGCAATAGATAATATGAAAATGACTGCCCGAAAGAGGACTCAATGAGCGCTTTCACAAAAAAAAAAAAAAAAAAAAATTCAAAAAGAAAGAGGACTCAATGATGAAAATAGTTTGTTTATAATTTTCCTCGCCTAATCGTTTTGTTTTAAATTCTCGAATCATTGATTGAATGATTAAATATTTAATTTGAATGCGATATATTTTGTTGCAAAATCTCATATTATGAATAACCTCACTAGCTTCATTGGATATGTGGAGATGTAAATAAGTGAATTGTATGTATTCGTGACATTTGTTTAAGTCATTTAGTCCATATTCTTCGAAATAAAAAATAAAAATAAAAAAATAAAAAGAAGAAGAAGCAATAATTTGTTTTGAACTACGTTCAAGATTTTCAAGGTTTTGATGGCAAGTCAATTGCCATTTAATTTACGAAGATTCAACCAAAATTAAAATCAGACAAAAAAACCAAAATTAAAATCAAAGCATTGTTCTATTCAAGCCCCCCTCTTTTGACTAAAGTAAAGTAACACCTATCACACACAAAAAAAAAGTGTAGAAAAGTACCTAGGATTAATTTATGGGGAGGCATTAACCTTTTTATGCTGGCTTTGGACACAGTTGGCCCACCCCTGGACCCAAGAAAAAAAAATAAGAACATGCTTCACATTTGATATAAGAAAAGACGATTCGAAAGGCCTCTATGATCAAAACCATTTGGTGATGACTTCCATCAAATCATTTTGTTTTGCAGTCTTGAATTATTGGCCGAATTATTAAACGTTTAATTTATACGCAGTAAATTTCATCATAAAATCTCCCATTCAAAATAAGTCTTGTCGATCAAATTGTGGAGAAACTTTACTAAATATATTTGAATAGATGAATTGCATGTGTTCAAGATATTTATTTAAGTCGAATAGTCCAAACACTTTATCATACTCATCAAAAGCATGGGAAGCATAATTTTGAGCATTCATTTAAAAAAAAATTGTCCCTGCAAAAAGTGTTAGATCTTAAGAATATCAACCACTACAGATGAATCAATTTCTTGTATTTGTTTAGAGTTTCACAGTCCACATGACTCATAATTTGAAAATAACATATGTTTGTGAGAGATCATTTTGAATAGAAAGGTTAAATTTGCAAACTAAGATCAGAATTTAAAAAAACATAGGTCCATCATGCAAAATTTTCGTTCTTACCTCAAAGAACACGTTGTTGGAATTTCAAAAAATCTGCTTCAGTAAAAGATGCTATTATCCGCCTTCAAGAGGCACACCATAACAAGACATTTTTTTCATGGTATTGCACGAAAGTCATTGGTATTTAAGAGACATAGAGACAGCTTGCATAAAGTCTCTTGTTCATATAATTGCTACTTTAGATTTCCCACAAAAGCAGGGGGTTATGGTTATTGGGTTTAGGATTAGTGCGTTAACACTGATCAAATTGAATCATTAGTTTTTATCAATTGCTCTACCTTGATCTTTTGATTCTATTTATTTCACGGGTAGAGAATTGACAAAAAAAAAGGTCTCTATTCATTATTCTAGTCATTTTAAACTTAATTTTGAAATTCTTACAATAGATTGCAACATGCTAACGTGAATCAGGATCCTAATAAAAGAAAATCTCTACAGTCGGATTGAGCAATTATTGAAGCTCGAACCGTAGAGACATGAGTCGGCCATTTAAGTTGTTGCTTTGCTTTCCAGGTCAAGACCAGCGTCATGATTTCTTACTAAAGACGGGAGATAATGGATGTCTTGGGCCCACCATTTGGAATACAGCGCTGCTTTTGTCAATTGCATCTGCTGGTCGGACAAGGAATGGCATTAAACATATCTTCGTTTCAAGCTAGAGGAGCAAAGGAAGTTGCTCTTCTTTAGAGAGTTAAAATCAAGAGCAATAATGATAGAAATTCTACTTTGATTTTTCTAATGTTATTTGATTGGAATCAGGTATGGTTGGTAAACAATGAAAACAAAAATCAATGGGTCCGACTCTTTTTAGTTTTTCTTGAGTACTATTGCAAAGTATGCCACACGATTACCATTGTAGATTTCGCAAGTTCCACAAGTTTTCTTGAAACACTAGGCCATGCTGAAGCCCGATGAGAGATGCAAGGCACTCATCGCACTTGGGTGACTCCTGTTTTTTGAATTTTTCAAAAATATTTATTATTCCATATTGTTTAAGGCTTTTGATGACAACATCTAACACCACATGTAATGCTAGAATGGCAACAAATGCCATGTTATGAGCACTTTTGTCAATTTTTCAATTAGATGGCCAAATACAAGTAAAAAAAAAAAGCACATATACTTAAAGGACTCAGTCAAAAATAAAAACATCACAAGCTTGATTGAACATTGTAAAAAAAGTTTTGATGATGATAAAGCACGTACTAGAGACTCTAGTAGCTATATTCATTGTTGGCACATGAAAAAAACATGTCAGTTAATGGCCGATTTTCATGTAAGTCAAGCATGTTTTATGATAGAAATTATTATTATCATATGCGTTGCCAATTTTTATTCTTACAATGAGTTGGCTACCTTTTATATTTTCCTTTGATTGATAGTCAAAATCAGCATATCCAATGCACAATTCCAAGTCGGCTGCTTTTATATTGTTTGGAACTACAATTGCAAATGTGCTTTTGGACACTAATCTTAGCTAATCAAATATTGCAATACACTATTAGAGAATTCTTGAGATTATTGCAACGTTGTTGTTGTTGTTGTTGTTTATGTTTTTTAATACATCTTTAGATGATCATAAACATGGTTATAGATACATGACTAGACTACATGGAGAGTATGTGAAACTTCTTAATATACAAATAGAAGGACTACTTTTTTTTTTAAACACTAGAATGTCATTATCTCTGTAATTCAAGATATAAAGAGTGACTTCTTTTAGAAACTAGTAGTTCCTTGAATGAAAAAAAGTAATTCTCCAAAGAGATAATGATTGATAGGCATACATTTATATTATATGAATTCAAAAGTAGTATATAATTAAATTAAGAGAAAAAGAAAAAAAAAACCCTAAACTTTATCAACTGTGACATATTTACCCAAAAAAAAATTTGTGACATTAAAAACTCCAAACTTATATCCGTGTGACATATTTACCCTAATTTTTTTCCTATGACACCAAAAAACCCAAACTTATACTTGTGTGACACCAAACTTATATTCATGTGACACATTTATCTAAAAATTTGATGTCATAGAAAAAAATTGGGATTTTTGGGTCACAAAAGAAAAGTTTTAAGGTTTTTTATGTCACAAAATAAAAGTTTAGGTAATGTGTCACATCGCAAAAATTTGAGTTAAATGTGTCACGTAAATATAAGTTTGAAACTTTTAATATCAATAAAAAAAATTGGAGTAAATATGTCACTATAGGCCAATGCCGGAAAGAGGACTCAATGAACGCTTTCAACCCCCCAAAAAAAAAGCTTTCAAAAAGAAGGAGGACTCTAATAATTTTCCTCGCCTAATCATTTTTTTTTTAAATTCTCGAATTATTGATTGAATGATCAAACATTTAATTTGAATCCAATATATTTCGTTACAAAGTCTCACATTCAGAATAATCTCTCCAACCTCCCTAGATATATGGAGCTTTACTCGTGTGTGTGTGTGTGTGTGAACAGGCGAATTATATATATTCATGACATTTGTTTAAGTTGTATAGTCCAAATTTTTTGTATTAAAAAAAAAAAGGAGAAAAAGCAATATCTTGTTTTGAACTATGTTCAAGATTTTCAGGGTTTTGATGGCAAGTCAATTACCAATTAATTTAAGAAGATTCAATCAAAATTAAAATAAAATCATTATTCTATTCATTGCTTGAGATGGCTTTTCTCCTATAAGTGATTAATTACTACACATAATATTTACTAATAATTTAGAGATTTAGATTGCACCAGCATGCGATACAATTATATAAAATTTTACATTTTAAGAAAGGGGCACTTTTATAACACTTATTAAGTAGTCGAACAAAAGATGTACATAGATAATATTTTTATTGTAATAGGTGTAATTAATTTATATCAATCAAATCCTTTTCCAAATAGTATGCTTCACTCTTGCTTTTAAGAACTGATTAACAATATTTCTTATGTTTATTTAGGGCAACGTCTTGCGTGTCTTTTCTCTCAATGTGTTTAAAAAAAGAAAAAATCCAATAAGAACACCACAACTACAAAATTTACTCTATACAGGCAATTTTACAAGTAGTAGACACGTGCTTATTTTCCAACTAGAAAATTAATGAGTGGAAGAATTGACAAAATATGAGAATAATGGGAATAACAAGCATGAGAAAATTGAGAGTGTCAGAATTTAAATAATTGACTTATGTTCTCAGATCATGTTAAACTTACTATTTTTCGGAAAAGTTTAAATTATTAAAAACCATGTCAACAATATATTTATGGCAAACTACATCACAAAATAATGCGGCATCATACATTTTAGTAGTCGATTTATTACTGAAAGCATGAGACCCAACACGAAGCATACCTTCATTTTATTATCTGGAAATCACATAATACATCATCTAGCAAGTATAGTTCACTACATATTTTTGGAAAAATAGATCATACATTGCCGGCATAAAAAGAAGTTTCATATAAGCAGTCTCGGCATCTTTGATTTAAAGATTATTACTATCAATCTTTTAAATCAATGGTAAATGCAGTCGTTCTTGTAAAATTGTATTTACACTGGTTGCATATGCTACAATTACTCTATGTTTCATATAGCAATCAGATCCTTCAATTTGTTATATTGACACAATTGGCCCTTCCGCCCTCCGTTACTGTACTTAATTTCGCCTATTTGTCCATGTGAATATATAATGGGCTGGGGTGAATGGCTCATACTTAAATCCCACTCTGTGAACTAGGACGGAGGCACTAGGACGGAGGCAGAGAGAGAGAGAGAGAGAGAGAGAGAGAGAAGACACAGAGAGAGAGAGCCTGAGAGAGTTTTTCGGAAATGAAGGTAGTGCAGCAGCTTCTACTGGTGGCTGTGGCCTGGTGGTTGCGACAAGGCGGTGCTCCCACCGTGGCCGGACATTGTGCACATAGGTGTGGGAGAGTGCCCATACCTTATCCCTTCGGGCTCGAACCCCAATGTGCGAGGTCCAAAGAGTTTTTGCTCCATTGCAATACTTCCGAAGGGAGCGGTGATCAACTATTGTTGGGGAATATTCCGATACGCAAGATCACAGTCGGTGACTCGACCATGGTTGTCAGCCTCCCCGAACTACACGAATGCTACAATAAGACTGGCCAGCTAGTAAGCAGAAGCGATAATCTGTCCATCGATCTATCTTCATATCCACAGTACAAATTCTCGGCCACCCGGAACGCCCTCACAGTCCTCGGTTGTGACACCTACGCGCTCACGAAGGTGCTCGCGGCCGACAAAGATGATTTTTCCCGGGGCGGCTGCATCTCCTACTGCAGCAAGTACGTTGACTTGGCGAAGGAGACCACTTGCTCTGGTATCGGTTGCTGTCAAGCATCCATTCCGAAGGGGCTCAACACGCTCCAGGTTAGAATCTCCTCCTTCAACGATCACGTGAATGTCTCGTCATTCAGCCCCTGTGGAGTGGCCTTCGTGGGGGACAAAGAGTCGTTCAATATCTCCAGCAAGAGACTCCCAACCTTCGATGATTTGGGCAAGAAGTCGGACCTTGTCCTGGACTGGATGATCGGATGGAACGTCAATTGCGCACAGGCGACATCGAACCAGTCGAGCTATGCCTGTGGCAACAACACTGACTGCGACAACTTCGCAGATGGACCGGGTTACCGTTGCTTTTGCAAGCGTGCGTATGAGGGGAATCCCTATGATCGCTCCCGCGGGTGTCAAGGTAATTAACATATGTGACTCATGCATTGTCACCCCTAATGAACTGTGTGGATAACTAATTTATGCATTGTTTCCATCTAGTTTACCCATTTAATGAGGCGCCGTTTGATTTGTGCCACCCTCTCTCTCTCTCTCTCTCTCTCTCTCTCTCTCTCTCAACCTCTACATTTACTCTCTGGCTTGCATCTCACGACATTGCCACCGCTACATCATTCGCCCACCACCTTAGGTGAGCCTAGCGTCGGCCTTCATGCGCGTCGGACCCCACAGCCGTCTCTCTCTCTACCATACCAAAACACACTCCCGCTCCTCCACGGCAACAGCTACTCTACTTCGGAGATGACAACCAAGTGCCTCCACCACTCCGAGCAACGACTATGACGACTTTCTCTCTCACCCCGAGTCTGTCTTGTACCTCATCTCAGCATTGACAAGTCCCCCCGAATGTCTCCTCGCAATGAAGGAGATGAGATATGATTGCTAGTCTCTTCCATTAACGGAGGAGACCATATCTATAAGTCTCCTATGAAGAAGACAAAACTGCCGCAACATTTCATAAGGAGCGACGTGGCAATGATGCGGGCGTGCTGGTGGTGGAGAAGTGGGAGAAAATGTTAGAATACCAGCTCAGATTTACAATAGTCCATTAAATGAATGACACGTGTCACCCTTTGGGTCCACTGTCAGAAATTTTGAAATTGTCTCTCTCCCTGTGTCACACGACGCTCTCTGCTCGCTCCTTCCCCAACGACGCTTTGCTCTCTCACTCCCCCTCTCGACTCACGATCTACTCTCTCTCGCCGCCGCCTCTGCCTCGTCCATTGCCTCCACCATCGCCTCGTCCACCGATCCCCCTCCAGCGACGGCTCCAGCAATGAGGTCGTCCGCTGCCCCCCGCGGCCACCCTTAGGTCCAAAAACTAGCCCATGTCCCCGGTCGTCATCACCTGCGACCCCAGGCTCTCCCTCAGCCCTTACATCCTAATGGTCGTCGCTTGCAGCTTGGATGACGTCGCCTCCCTCCACTGGTCATCCACTGTCCCCCGGGTCTAAGAACAAGCCCAAGCCCCCCTTTGTCCACAAGCCCAGGCCTTCCGTCAATCCCTGCATCCTCGAGGTCTCCTGTAGCTCCGATGTCGTTGCCTCTCTTCACAGCTTCTAGATATGGCAAGGCTGTCAAGTTGAGGGAGGCCCTCGCCCTAGCTGCGAGGGTCCAACCCTTGTCGAAGAGAAATGACAAGTGCAAAAGAGGAGAGAGAGGCAAAGGGAGAGAAATATAATTTCAAATAAGAAATGTTTATGAACTATCTTAACCTGCAGTAAGAATAACAGTTTTATTTTAGATCATAAAAAATAAATAACAAACAATTAGAAATTATTGTAAGGACCACTTCTTCAAAAATTTGCGATTCACAATATGTTGTTCTCACTGTAATTCAAAGATTATTACATTAGCAAATCCCATTTCAAAATTTTTGATGGTGGGCCTTGAGATTGGCATGTGTCACCATTGCAAATCCGGCATGGTATCACTTGCATACCTAATATTTTCTCGAGAAAGTGGCCTTAACTCACCTGAATATTAATCTCAACAAGGAGACAATGAGCCCATGGTTGGATAATGTTAGTTGCATTGCTAGGCCTTGGTGGTGGTGGCGCAGATGGTGAGTTATGTGGAAAGTGATAAAGGGAAGGGAGAGTGTGTTTTGATGTGTACCACCACATATAATTTTAATGGGAGGTCTATATAAGTTTAGGTAATCTTTATAGGACCTAAATCTATATCTAGTATTGAACATATGGAATGTGAGATTCACATGATCAACAATTGTGATAAGCACGATCCAATAAATTTGAACTTGGACATGTGTTTCTCCTAAGTTTTTGACTTTTTGCCTAATAGAATAAGTCAAGGCTCTTGTCACCACCCTACGGAGGTCAGCATAGCGACTCTATCCCCACGTTTCGACAACAATCTTCCCTTCTTCTTTAAGCTCTGTGCTGCCGCCCTCTAAATTATATATTCACTAAACCTGGTACATGTACTAAAATGTATGTAAATGATCCGATGAGCCCATCGTATTTAGTAGTAGGTATACATATCAGCCCACCCACCTCACTTATGCTTGTAAAGATCAATCTTCTCATTCCTAGGAAAATGATATGGAAACAGCAACCCCTTGCCTCGGTCTTGCAACGTGGGCTTCATGCATCACTGCAAAAGCTCGATTTCTGCTAGTTTTGTATGCAGATCTTTTCCGAGCTCTTGTGCCCTCAATGCGGTCACGTAAATAGAGTTCGAGGCAGCGATGATCTCCATCAATGGCAAAGAATGACGCCATTTTTTAGCTCGAATTCCACAGGGAGAGAGACAAAGGGTAGGGAAAGGAGATATCTTAAAAGAGAGTGGATATGTGTCACAATACTATGACCAAAACTTGAATGGGATAGCATTGCCCCATCTAATAATCCATGCATCAACTTGTTCAATCTGTTTTTGCCATTAACCAAGATAAAGGTTCAATTTGTCTTCTGCATAATGTAGCCATTTGCGAGAATCAGCCTGGGAACTACCCATGTGATGGTGGTGATCTTCCCGTCATAGCTATTGCAGGTAAGTTCATATATCTCTCCTTATCATTCACCTACTGGTTTATATTCTATCGATTTATTCTTGATTTTACAGTAGGTTTATGTGTTTTAAAGATTATCATATTAGTTGGTGTAATCCCCAATAATACAAGCAATGAACCACAGGCTGCCAAGCGTCCCTATTCAGTCCTAGGCTAAAGCTATTTACATCTTTTCTTTGTTTTTTTCTTTTTAGCTTCCCTCCTCGCTCTCTTTTGTTTTCTATTTCTTCTGAAGCTAACACTTTGAAACTACGAGCGTGGGAGGATACACAGCAGATCTAAAAGAAAATTCCTCCTCAGCCTAAACCTGCAACTCTTGGGCCAAAAAGAACAGCTAGGCCTGCAGATCTCACGAGGAAAAAAACCCTAAAATTTAAAGCGAAAGTGAGCACAAATTTGGACTAGAAAAAGAAAAAAGAAAATGGAGCGCCGGATTAACCAATGACATATGAAGGTGGTTGTTGAAGAAGGCAATGCGGTTGAGCTTCCTTAAAAGCTGAACTGTGAAAAAATTGACCAAAAAAGCAGCACGGGAAGGGCTTAGTGACTCTTGAGTCTGATTGATGATTTATTTCGAAACTTTCTCGGCTCCTCCTGTGAGTTGCTGAAGTGATAGTCACTCTTGAGCACTAGATGGATGCAATGGCCCAAGTGAGACACCAAAAAAAAAAAGCCCCAAAAAGCAGTGAATGCATTAGTTTTTCTTAGGATATAAAAAGTTATTTTCTCATCTATTCTACAAATGTGAAGCTATTGAAATTATATTTGTATGTGTGTGAAAAACTCGGCGAATCCACCCCATGTACACTTTGAAGAAGAATATTTAAATATTTATATGTACGTGTATATTTATTTATTTCTTTAATTTTATGAAAATAATTGATTTTAAAAATATGAAATAATAATAAAACCCTAAAGACAATATCTTCTCCTTATCAATCTTGCTTTTATAGGAGATGCAAGCTTGGTAAGTTCTTTAGGTAAGTCATGCGGCACAATTATATTTTAATATTTCATCTTCACATTGTCTCACACTGGCTAATTTGTTAAGATTGGAATTTGTTTGACCATATAAAAGCAATCCCCGAGGCCACTTCTTTCTTATAAAATTCACCCATGAGGCCATTCTTTTTTATAAAAATAAGAAAAATGTCAAATTGTCGCATTGGATGGCGGCATTTCATTTTGGGGGCTGGGGATGAGGAACGTGATCCTCGTCCCAACCCCTCCCCATGCCCGTCTCTTTATTAAAACTAGTTTTAGAATAATAGTCAATCTGTAAATTACAAATGGTTACATTTTCTTTCGTCTCTATTTAGAGGAAATGTTTTTCAAGCATGCTTTTATTGGTGAGTTACACATTATACAATTTTTTTTACGTGTCAACTCAACTAAATATAAATTTAGGTAATGATTTATGTTTTTGACCCATCAATTAGAGTTTTCACCAATAGAATGGACGGGAAAAAAAAACATTTAAGCATGATAACTATAAGGTGCATAATTGGTTAAACAATTAGCCCCAAGTTTTGATGCCATTTGTAGATGGAAAGATCTAAAACAATGTGAGGTGGATGCCTTCTCATTCTCTTTAATTACAAACCTTCTTCATTATAATCAAGGAAAGACGTTATAGAAGATGCTAGTAATATGTATTAAATTGAGTTCATTCGATTACTTATTCACTTTATAATGACACATGTCAAATTTCAAATAAGTACTTTTATAAGGATTGTTACACAATATGTAATATGTGTAACCCATACTAAAACCTATCTATTGCCGTTAAATTGGGTAGTTGTACATTGAAAGATTGACGGACCATCTAAATCAATGGTGATGGTTATAAATATATAAATATATATATAATTAAATGCATTGTGCATTTGTAATTAATCTTTTTTAATGAAGTATGTGGAGCATATTAGGATTACATGCTTGAATGAATAATCTAGTAACACATATATTCTTTGGTAGCGATTCTTGCAACCGGTGTCGGCACATATGCTAGTGCTTCAGCCTCGAGCACATGGAAGTGAAGAATTAGAAAGATAAACTTCAGAAAAAATGGAGGAAAGCTCTTGAAACATTCGGGAGTTCGAATCTTTACAGAGGCAGAGCTAGCAAAAGCAACCGACAACTATGATGAAAGCAAGAAGCTTGGTGAGGGCGGTTTCGGTTCCGTCTATAAAGGGAGAATAGCAGTGGACATCGAGGTCGCAGTCAAGAAGCCTAAAGACGTGCACAAGCCTCTAATGAAGAAGGGATTCCAAGATGAACTTAAAACTGTGACGCAAACAAACCACAAAAATGTGGTGAAGCTCCATGGCATATGTTTGGAGACTAGAATACCCTTGCTGGTTTATGAATACATTTTGACTGATCCCCACTTGAGTACCCTCTTCAAACACATCCATCCGAAAGTGTCAAACTTCTTGAGATCGTGGGAAAATCGGCTCATAATAGCCATTGAAGCTGCACTTGCACTCAAGGAAATGCATTCCAGTGAAATCATTCATGGCAACATCAAGTCAGCGAATATACTTCTGGATCAATATCACTCGGTGAAAATATCTGATTTTGGAACTTCAGTACTTATATCACCAAAGCATAGTCAAATCGTAGCCACCGAAATAGATGGCGCATTGGGCTACATCGATCCAGAATATTTAATCACTGGTAAGCTAACAATTAAGAGTGATGTATACAGTTTTGGAGTTGTCCTCGTGGAGTTGCTCAGCGAAAAGAAGCCAACAAGTTCTGTTACTAATAAGTCCGGAGAGCCAATCAATATTATCCCTCATTTCATCTCTTCCGTGAAGGACGGGACACTCTCTGATGTCATAATTTTGAGGCCGCTAGTGAAGATGAAATCAAGCAAGTAGAAACGGTTGCTAAGATTGCAGTGAAGTGCTTGGACCAAAGCAGTATAAAGAGGCCAACAATGAGTGAAGTGGCTCAGCAACTCGCCCCAATTACCCAGAGCTCGACGGTTGTAATAAAAATTGAAGAGACCAAAGTCGAAGAGGCTGGAACATCCCGTCTCTCCGCTAAGATTTCAGTGCCTGAGGATGCGAAGTCAAGCTGTCTTTCTTATCTGGGATTCGATTCAGTATCGGACTCAGTATCTTCCTTCATTTGATCCTTTATTCCTACAGTAACGAGGACTTTTGGGGTTGATTGTGTGCTTTGAACATGTGTTATGTTGCCATTTGCTGTGGACTTATGTTTGTGCAAGCATTTGGGCTAATTTAAGTGTGAGAATCTAATATACTATATATGGAGCTGCGCATTGAAGTAGACTTATCTTTGGCCATCTTGACATAATAATAATAATCTCTTTCCCTTTATCTTTTCTTGTTTTTCATTTTTCCTTTCATATAATGATAATAGGTCAAGACAAATTCTACTCACTCCTTTATATCTTTTTTCTTTCGTAATCTTATCCCAATTCGCTTTTATTGCAAGTAAAAATTTCCATTCACTTTCGGTCTTTGCTTTTCCCTAATTATATTGCAATTAATCTTAATATAATGTTCATTTCCAGAAAAAAATAATAATAAATGTTGGCTAAAAAGACAAAAATAGGCTAGAAAAATATGTGCCTTCACTTGTTTTTATCTTTTTCATAATTTGATCTTAATTTGACATGATGGCAAAAAAAAATCTCAATTTACTTTACTTTCCCTTAATTTATAGTTCATGTAATCTAATTTGAGGTTAGATGTTAAGTATGGAGTGTGAGTGGGAAAGACAAACAAATTCAAAACTAAAAAAAATGCCACATATTCCAACCATGATAAGGTTACTCATAAATATGATAAAGGGTGATAGTCAAACCTATTGGACTCTTAGATCTACATTATCTTAGTTAATTCAATAAGAATAAAAAGATCTTATCCAAACCTGTGAGAGGATCATAAGATCAAGAAAGGGGATTTACTTGATAATAACTTTATTGTAAAGCGGATTTTTTTTTTTTTTTTTTAAGAAAGATAAAGAAATGACCTTTACAACATTAACAGCGAGACATACAATCTGCCATTTAAGATGGAAGAACTTGAATTGTGTTATAAGTTTGATACTTAAAAACCGTGATGAAAGACGCTAACTAGCAAGGAATACCTAACCTCTTTTGTTGTCAATGGAACTTTTTTTATTTCTGCCTAAATTTTACAAATTAATGGCTTAGACAATTTTTCAAGCGAAAAAAAAAAAGGCTTAGAAAATTTATTTATTAGTAATTGGCCGTGATTTTAAGTAATATCTCAGAATGACAAAATAAAGAACCAGTCGCAATTATGTTCTACCGAATAGTCATGAACAAAATTGACAAAAAGCTCAAATCTATACTTTTAATTGGTTTTTAAGGGTAATTTGAACTTGGCATTTGTTTTCTTGGGAGTATTTCAAGAAAGCATCTCTCAACAAGAGATTGAAAATAAAAAATAAAAAATTATGGAATTATGGGAGAAATATTAAAGTAATCACCAAATTTTGTTGGTCAAAGACATCCCAGGTGTGTTTTAGTCGGATGCTTTTTGCTGGTAGTTTTTCTTGTAGTTTGCCTTCAAGTAATGCATCTTTGAATTTTAAAAAAAAAAAAAAAAACAAAAAGATTTTTTTTTTCATAATATTTAAGGTGCTTGACAGCCACATCTAATAGCACTTGTGGTGCTAGAATGGCAATTAACTGCAACTTAATGCCATAGCGCTTTCGTCCATATTTTAAATAGATGGGCCAATACAAATAAAAACAAAAAAACTCAAAGGCCTAGTCCAAAAATACATTGCAAACTTGATTGTCCATTGTGCAAAAGTTATGATCCAATAGTTGTCGCAACCTAATCTCGGGTGAGCCACCTAAGTTTAGCTAATAGATTATTAAGTCTAAACTTAATTCGAGCTCTTCAAGATCATACAAATTCGCAACTAACATGCAAAATTATTTTTATCTAAGAGTCATCATTAATCAGTTTATGCTGAATTGATTAGATACTTATGTAAAGCAACGAGAGAATTACTTTAGTGTTATGTACAAAAGAATTTAGGATTGGGGACTTAATTATACTAATTAATCAATTAGTGCCTTGCATTTTATACCAATCATGAGTTTTAAGATTCAATTCCTAAGTATGGTAAGGAAACAGCAATCCATGCATCACAAGGTCGCAATAAGAACAATGGAAATGTGCAATCAACAAGCCAACATTTGTTTCCATGAATATTCAATCCCTATTGTAAAGTTTTGAGGGCTTATTCAATTATTGAGCATAACAATTTTATGGGCATTTTCACAAATTATAAGAGAAAACTATTCAAAAACTAATTTTTAAGCTTTTTCCTAACTTTAAAAGGAATAATTTTTTTTGGAATTTTTTAAGAAAAATTTCTAAATTAATGTTTAATCCGGAAAATAGGGACTCGGACTGGGCCCAGTCCGAATGTGGATCTGACCTGGGCCCCGTGGGCCTGTGCTAGTGATACCAACTGGACTAAAAGAAGCGGGCTCAATGATTCAAGCCCAATCTGTTCACAACCTGAACCGAGTCCAAATTCAATTAACCTAAGCCCAACCCAGATTTACCAACACTAAGCTCAAGCCCACTTCCTATTTTTTCTTCTCTATTTCCCTAAGCCCTTCAACGTCTCCTCCCTATTCCACCACCCCAAGACAAACCCAGACAGAACACACCAAAATGCAAGACGACCGCATGAGGACTTCAACAATCAAGGCTCGTTACTAGACTAACACATTAGCATATCGCACCATCGAGCGCTCATGACCGAGACCCCCCAAACCAAACCGGGAAACGACTTCTGAATCCGGCTAAAGAAATGTCTGAGCACGAGGCAAAACCACGTCAAAAATCCGGGGCTGTTCAAACTCTGTAGAGATGAAACCTGGCTAAAGAAATGCATTCGGCCATCAGTAAAAAAATGTTGTACAGGACAAAACAAGTCTACGGATCCTTGGAACATTTCGGAATCCGAGACTAATAAAACGACCGGTTTTGGTTGGGGCGTTCCCTCGAACACGTGGTGGGCACAGATCGAGCAGAAGACATCGACCATTCTTAGATCACGGATTCGGATCTAAACTCAAAGAAAATCACTAGGAAATGCTTGACGCCAACAGGTTAGAAGTAAAGCACGCATAAACCAGAGAAGTCGGGTCGCAGCCTCTCCTTCGACCAAAATGGGGCAGAGCAAAAAGGGTTCGAGGGAATAAGCGTTTAACCGCCCACTAGGGGGCTAGTGGGCGCTGGTTTGCATCGAGGGCGGCCGGACGACTCTCAGCCGAGAACGACCCCTTTTTTTTTTTTCTTTTTTTCTTTTTCCTTCTCTTAATCTCTCTCACGATTTCTCTCTCGGCCTCCTCATTTCTCTCTTGGTCGTGCGTCCAATTCTCTCTCTCTCTCTCTTCCTCTTTTATAGCACTCCTCCCCAGTTCGGCTTGCTGAACTTTCCAAGGCGGAGGGCCTTCTGCGCCGGCCGGTCCTTGGCCTACACCGATTTTCCTCCCCTTGCTCTTCGCTCCGCTGCCGCCTATCCTTTGCCCTGGACAGATCTGCGGCCTTGAGCTCCTCCCCGAATTTACAGCTTGACGCGTCACTTCGCCGCCCGTTCTTCCCTTTCAACCAGCGGTCGCTTTCGCCGTCCCCGGTCCATTGAACGTGCTGTCCTCTGTCACGCGCGTGAATAGCGGGAGGGGAGGAAGGAGGGGGCGGGCCAGGGAAGAAATAAGGAGAATGGGCCTGGCCCAGGCGAGAAGGAAGAAGAGAAGAGGGGAAGTAAGTTGGGCTTGCCTAGCCTGAGCCCGGCCCGACTCCTTTTTATATTAATTAATTTTTTAACTATTATTTTGTTATTTTGGTATTCTTTTATTTTTTTATTAATAAATTAGTAAACTTTAGCAATATTGATGTAAATTTTCCTAATGCTTACATGCCGTGTAATTTAATGAAAATTCATTTTGATAGATCCGAGTCAATCCCTAATTTTCTAACAGGCTGCAAATTTATGTGTCAGCAATAGTTCCATCATCTCATCAAGTCATAGAATATCTCTAATCATCTGTTGGCACATAAAAAAACATGTAAGTCAAGCATATTTGATGATGAAAATTAGTATTATCATACATGCTGCAATTATAACTCTTACAACAACCCAATTGCTTTTTACATTTTCCCTTGATTGATTGATAGTCAAAATTAGCATATCCAACGCCCAATTCCAAGTCGACTATTTTTTATATTTGTTTGGAACCACAATTGCAAATTTACTCTTGGATGCTAATCTTATTTAACCAAATACTTTCATGTTTTATTGGAAAAATCTTAAAATTTTTGCAAGATTATTATCTCCTGATGACTTCAATACATCTTTATATGGCTATAAATATGGTTATGAGTGCATGTCGAGTCTACATTGTTATATAGGAAGATAGAGTCCATGTTTTTCTTGATGGGTTGGATGATCATCTATAAAACATACGGGCCGATGTGCTTCAAATTCGACCATTCCCTATGGTTGCACAAGTCTATGCTCATATCCGAAGGGAGGATGTAAGATAAGTAGTTATGACACCAAGCATAAAATTTACACATGCCAATTCCATGGCCTCCAAAGGAGTCAAGATGGAACCACAATGACCACTGATGCTCCAAATTTTTAAAATCGGTTCTTCCTCTCTGGGAGGTGGATAGATGAATACAACATTAAAGGCCAAGGCACAATTAGAAGGAGGCTTTACACAATATAAAAACATGAAGCATACTCGTAAAACTTGCTTTAAGTTACATGGGTACCTAGAATTGTTGGAAAAAACTCAAGGCACATAAAGATGCTAATAGTGGGCTGGGACAAGTTTCTTTAGTAAATGCAGAACCTCACTTATGTTTAATTCCACAAGTGGAATCATTAGGTAATTTGACTGCTCTCAATAATCAAGGTAATTGTGGTTATGCATTGCTTAGCTATAATCAAAATAATTACAGTGGATGGATTGTTGATTCGGGAGCAACTGACCACGTGACGTTCTATTCAAATGAATTTGTCTAGATTACCAACCAAGACGAAGTAATGTTGCCAATGCTAATGGGCATACACCTTGTTACAAGAGTTGGGACTGTTACTCTCTCACCCTCTTTCTCTTCATCCAATACTTTGTTGGTTCAATTTCTCTCAAATAAATTGATGTCCGTAGGCCAAGCCATTGAAGAGATAAATTGCATTACTCTAATCTATCCCACTTTTTGTCTTTTTAGGATTTTCTCACAATGGAGATCAATGGACATGGTACTAAGACAGGGGGTTATACTACATGGATGATTTTAGTCACAGTCCAACAAATAACATGCAACACTCAACTACTATCAAGGAGAGACAGATTTGGCTATGGCATCGTCGTTTGGGACATCCGTCATCACTTATATGAAGTACCTATGTCCTGATCTATTTTCCAACTGACATGATTCAGCTCTTAAATGTGAAAGTTGCATTTTGGCTAAAAGTCATAGTGTACCTTTCCCAATAAGCCTGCAATAAAATGATATTCCCTTTGTGTTAATTCATTTTGATGTTTGGGGGCCCTCTCTAATTACTACTGTTTCTGGAAGTTGTTGGTTTGTGATATTTGTTAATGATTGTACTTGAATGACTTGGTTATACTTGCTGAAGAAGCACAAAGATGATGTGTTGGATATGTTTCGAACTTTTCATGGTATGATTCAGACTCAATTTTTAGCTAAAACACAAATTATTCGTTCGACAATGGTGGAGAGTATGTTGATAAGGAATTTTAAAATTATTTCACAAATCATGGTCTTCTTCATGAAACCTCCAAATACTCAAACACCACAATAGAATGGAGTTGTCGAATGGAAAACAGACATATCTTAGAAACTACTCATGCATTATTGATTGGGTCACATGTACTGAATAGATATTGGGACAATGATGTGATCATAATAATATGTTTATTGAATCGTATGCCTTCAAAGGTGCTGAATTTCAAGACTATGTTATAGGTCCTTTCCAACCATGTCACTCTACCATCTATTTTGCTTATTCCTCCTCAAGTTTTTGGATGTGTTGCTTTTGTTCATCTCCCTTAAAATCAATGCACTAAGCTTGACCCTTGTGCAGTTCATAGTATTTTTTTTTTAATCGCTATTAGCATCCAATTCTTCCTTTCGGAGGGAGATACTAGTTGAAAGGCATAATTGGTGGGATTTTGTTGTATCCAAAGACACTCTAGTACAAACTAAAACTGGACAACCCGGCAGCCTAGTGAGTGAAAAAGTGGAGCAATGGTTAGTAAGGAGGATATAATTGACATTAAGTAGGGGATTGAGTAGAACGCTAGGCAAATAATAAGAATTGACAATGATGGTACTACACAGATTGCTGAACCCCCTCACTCTTTAGTGCCCAATGATTCATCTCCTGAGAATTTTCTTGAGGTAAGCTCTCTTACTACACCTTCTTCTCTTGATGACTTGGATACCTCTGTTAGTTACCACTTACCTTTAAGGAATAATCATGGAAAGCCCCCAAATCAGTAGTCAATAGATTTTGAGGAAAGGAGATCAAAATATCCTATTGCAAATCATGTATCGCTTGGAGATTATCAAAACCTCTCGAGGCATTTGAATACAATGTGTCTTTAGTCCATGTTCCCAATGGAATACAAGAAGCCTTAGCAAATCCAAAGTGGATTCAATTGGTAAAAGAAGAAATGGAGGTGCTAAAGAAAAATAAAACATGGAATCTTGTTCTATTGCCAGATGAAAAAAACTTTTTCGACAATTGGCTGCAAATTTAAATTGTGGGTTTTCTCCACTAAACATAAGGTGGAAAGTCGGATCTATTGAAAGATATAAGGGGATATACACAAACATATGTCATAGATTATCAAGAAACTTTTTCGCCGGTGGCAAAATTGGTCACTATCAAGGTCTTATTGTCTCTTGCTGCAAATTTAAATTGGCCATTACACCAGTTCGATGTAAAGAATGCCTTTCTTCATTTCGACCTTGAGGAGGAGATTTATATGGATATTTCACCAAGGTACTTCTTGTTTCCTAAAAAACATGGGCTGTGTGTAACTTGCAACATTTGTTGTATGGTTTTATAATGTTTAGGTATTTTTAGCAAGGTAATTGGCAAAAGTTAACTGTGGTCGATACTTTTTTATTTAACGAAAATTAAGTATGCCTTCCTTACTCATCCGGATAAGTGATTTTCTTTTTGTTTATTTGAATTAATTGAATCCACAAGACCCTCATCAATATCAAATTATAAAATTGTAAATACATCACAAATCTGCCCGCCCAATAATAATCACAAATCGGAAAAATCAAGTTTTCACGTTCCCGCCTTCGCTTCTTTGAGCGTGCCGTCCCTGCCCCACCAGCTTCCCGCCCTCGGGCACCACCTCCGGCAGGGGCGCGCGCGCTGCTTTCCTTCTCGCCGCCGCTGGGTCTCGACTTCCATCGTCGCCCTCCTCTTCCCCGATTGCCACCCGACTCGACAGCTGTCCGATTCTTGGGCTTTTGGCGGTGGATTGTGGCTCGACTCTGGCCTGTTTCACACCCTCTCTATCTAGGGTCGACGAGCTCGTTTTGGTTTCGAGTTGAGAGAGAAGAAGAAGAAGAAGAAGAAGAAGAAGGTGACGGAGAAAGGAAGGTGGTGAGAAAGTGTTACCTGCCGGATTTCGACCCTTCGAAGCTGCCCAGGCTTCGGAGGTCCAAGAATCGGCAGATTAAGGTTCGGATGATGCTTCTGATGAGCATCCGATGCAACACCTGCGGGAATTACATTTACAAGGGCACCAAGTTCAATTCCAGGAAGGAGGACCTCGTCAGCGAGGTCAGTTGCACACCTTTGATTCTGTTTCCCAATTCCAAGTCGTCGACTTTGTTCTAATTCTCGGTGTTCTTTTGTTTTTACGAGCAGACGTATCTGGGTATCCGGATATTGAGGTTTTACTTTAAATGTACCCATTGCTCTGCTGAGCTCACCATCAAAACTGATCCACGCAATTCTGATTACCTCATGGAGTCTGGGGCCACGAGAACTTTTGAGCCCTGGTGTCTGCAGGATGAGGTACAAGATCTTGTCTTTTGAATTTTCTGGGTTTCTTTTAGAGTTTGTTTGTTTTTGGTAAAATTCTTTTAGAGTTTGTTGGTCTTTGGGGTAGTATTTGATTCGGACCTTTCCATTTGGTTTGGGCAGGTGAGGGAAGGTGAGAAAAGAAAAGGGGAGGCTGAAGAGATGCATGGTCGCATCAAGTACTTGGAAAATAAAACTTCAGATTCCAAGAGGGAGATGGACGCTCTGGCAGCGCTTCATGAAATGCAATCTATGAATGTGAGTTTCTTGATTAGATTATGTATTTGTACTGATATCATTATATGCTAATTGACTTCCTTGTTTTTCTGTTGCTTAGAACTTCGTATTCTTGTGGTGCTAATGGGTGGGCATTATATTTTCCAGTCTAAGCATGCAACTGCGAGTATAGATGCAATGCTGCAGGGCTTACAACGTACATCTGCTGCAAAGGTATGAGTTGTTTCTGATCTGCTTTAAATTAGCATTCTTAATATAGTGACGAGGGTCAAAGCTCCGGCCACTGTCACTACATAGAATTCATTGCTCTTCTTACTTTGTCGGATTATCCCTGACTTTGTTGGTGTGGCAGGAAGGGAAATTGGAGGAAGAGGATGAAGCGCTTTGCTAAATCAATTGTATTCCACGTTAGTATTCTTTCGACATGTCATTGAACTATTTTTTCATTCTTTGTATTTATACTTGTTGCTTCCCTGAAACTTTCTCGCGGACATCCAAAATTTTCGTCCGTAGGATTGTAGGATTGAACATGAACATTTGACGCAACCTATGCTAGTAATGACGAAGCACTGAACAATTTTCTCTCAAGGTCAGTAATGCTCTAATTGTCAGTTTATTTACTTCCCTGTTGGCTATCTTTAATCGCGTGAATTTGCTGAGAACAGTCTTGAACGTGTTATGCATAACTTCTGGATGAATTGGTCATGTGCTTAATAAGGTGCTCATGTAGAAGTTTATAAAATGTAAATGGTACTTTAATCTTCATATAATCTTAGTTATATCTAAAAGCTTGAGCTCGTTTGAAGATACTCTATTGCAAATTCTTTGTTTTTGTCATCATCGATCCCTGTTTCAGTATGGAATAAGTTTACAATTGTCTTGCTTCACTTACATTAGATGTATATGCATTGACAATGTGATCTGTATAGCATGCTATTCTTTGCTCAATCCATGTCATCTTATGTGCTTAATATGTGTCACATGTATTGTCAGACATTTGCACGTTGAAGAATCAGCAACTTTGAAGAGTAAGGAGTTATGAAAAATAGCTTGAGAACTTTCAGGACCTAATCATGGATACACCAAAAGATGTTATTGAAGTTGTTAGGTCATAGTCCACGAATCACGTCAGAAATTTTTTTGAAGAATCTCCGAACAAGCCAATGGATCCCTTGATGAAAGCTACTTCTAGTGACTTGTCGAATAACAGAGGCATGTCACATCTTTCGAACACGTTCTTTTCAATTACGTAAGCTCTTTTGAATGATGGATGTGTTGAAATATATAGGTTTGGCACTTCCCTTTTCCTGCAAGTCCTTTGAATTGTATTAAAATGCAGACTTCCTTCATGGAAGTAGACCTGACTTTTAGAAAGTAACTTTTTCCGTGTGATGGTGGTTGTTTTTGCAAGTTTCCTGGTTACTTCTGCGTCTTACCATCATGTTTTTGGTCTTTCAATTTTCCTTTAGAAATAAGTATTGCTTGGATTTATATTGTATAGAGGTAATTATTGCTGGGCTGTGACAAACTCATGTCCCTGTTCTTTGTTCATTGACTCACACTTCTGTTATGTTTGAAAGGAAATTATATGGGATCATGAGACCGGAGTCCCTCCCCTGTGCGAATTGTTGTTGTAAAGAAAGTTGCTCCAACCTTCAGCAATGGACTGCAGTTGGTATGTCAAAATTACGAAAGTAGTGAAGATGGCGATTGAACATTGGATTCCATTCGTTATCCTGTTGTATTAGCAGTTTCTTGAGTCTATCTTCCCTGTAATTTCTGACTGAAGGAAAAAGAAATGCGAAGTAGTATTTTCTGATGGGAACTTTGCTCTCATCTCATATGACGACTTTTTTGTTTTGAAATTTTCGTCTTGGTGCATTCTTGTCACAATTCTGCAATTTACTTTGGGCTTTTGTTCTTAACACTGGCACGGGACCAATTAAAGAATCACGTCATGACAATTTTTCACCAATAACACTGAGAGAGTTGAATCGAACACTAAACTAACTGTTTCACACTTTGTTTCTGAATTGCCTTGGGTAATTGCCCACCCTCTCTCTGGGAGATGATCGTGGGGATCCCAATAAAATAACCACATGCAAAAGGGTAAGGCTTTAATAGCAGGAACTGCAATCATTCTTCGCGAGAGATTGCAGTTTCATGGAATTAAACTATCAAAATGTCAGAACAATATTACCTTATAAGCATACTTAGACTGGGATTCTATCAAACACATTCACTATTGATATTCCCATGTAGATGTACTCCTTTCTCTTTCTTTCCTCTTCATGTTTACTCTTGCGTATGAAAATTGGCAGTTTTGTGGTTAGCGTGTGTTTATTTGTTTCATGGATACTAAAGTTGTCATAACTAGTGAGCTACTGTTCACTCTATTGATCAGGGTGCTAGTCTTTTGTGGTTACCATGTTTTATTTTGTTTCATTACTTTTTGTGCCAATTTTTGCTTCTTCTCTGGATGAATCGATCAATGGGTATTTGCCATTATAAATTTGAATGCACCCCTGAACCAGCAGCCTTCGCGACAAGCAAGACCACCCTGCCTTTTTAATGATCAACTCAAATCTTAACCCACTCATGACTGCAATGTTGAAGTGTAACTGTGGGTCATGACTCCATGGAAATGGAAAACAGACAGGATGATCAAGTCTCTGCTTCATATTATGTTGGAGGAGAAATTAGCCAATCTCAGTAGCTTAGTTACCGAAATTATCAGATCTCAGTGCCTTAATTTTCTCTTTTGTCAGCCAGAAAATTATGAAAGTGGGGCAAACTGCTACATGGCATGATGATGATTGTTTTGTAATAGGTACATCTATTTGACAGCGTTAATTCATTCCAAAATCTTGATTGTAGAGTGCCGATGAAGCTAGATCAGCTATGTTAGCCATAAGGCCTGTGATGTTGGTGACAGATGAGAACTGTATCAGCTGGTATTCTGTGCTCCATAAGGATGGTATACCTTCTCTTAAATGACACGTTTCCTTGGGCTCGCTTTCTTGGGCATTTGCAAGCAATGTGAATAGTGTATTGCTTTCTCAAAGTCCGAATTTGTAGGATGAGAAAGATGAGAAAAGTTAATGGTACCTATCGTGCAATCTACAAAATGATGATATTCTTAGTACCATTGATCCATCCTTTCTTTTCATATGCTAGTATCAACTATGGGCATGCTGGATCTGCATCCAATAACTCCTCCAAGTTCCTTTTCGACTACTGACTATGTCTGGGCTTGTGATGGTGCTGTTATAATATGCTTCCCCTCTGTATAGTCTTTACTTCCTCTCATTGCCAATAACAAGTATTCTTTTTTTTTTTTTTTTTTTTTATGGGTAGTCTTCAGTGGGTGATTTTTTGAGAAAGTTCTGTTACTCTTCCATGAAGTGATATATCCTATTTAGAGACGTGTGATGGTGCAAGCACACACGTACACCCACAGAGATATAAAAAAGGCACTTTGTAGGTTTTATTACCTTCTTCAATTCAAAGTCTCTGTCATTCAAACCGATACCAAATGGCTCTTTTTTGGTTTGATTACCCGCTCAAAACATGTCAATCATATCAGATTTGCCATAGATAGGACAATATCAGATCTGTAAATATAGACGACTTTCCTTTTGGCTGATCACCTGTTGCTTAAGATACTTTACTGACCTTACTTCTAACCAAGACTCCCCAGCAAAGCTTCTTTGTCCAACTTCCTTGGCAATATTTTACAGTTTCTCAAAATGAGGATTACATTATGTGATATTGGTTTCTAAGTTCAAAGGTTGTCTTGCATTCCAGTACTCAACAGATCTCTTTGGATGTAGGTTCTGTTTATACATTTTCTTTCCTCTCTGTGATTTTCATAGGCAGGGTCAATGTGTCAATTATACACCACACTGATGCCTAAGTTTGGACAAATGTGGCTTTGGTAGTTCGTAGTTGTGGATTGTCTTGCTCTCTATCTCTCTCTCTCTGTGCATTGTCTCGCTTGATCCGTCTTTGGAATCTTTCTCATTAAAGCTTTGGTTTTTTAGATTCACTCTTTTTGGGTTTGATTCTCTCCCTTTCTGGGCAATGCGCAGGTGTTCTGATTTTTCTCAAATTTGTGAATCTGAGCTGGTTTTGTTCCGTGATTTGATGGTTCCTGGATTAGATCTAGCTTATTGATGCAGAGCACGAGATGACAGTATTCTTGATGAGTTGTTGAGGTAGTTAACCGATGAATGATTGCTGGTCAGCAAAGGGAAAAAGGAAAGATTAAGTGACGAATGATGGATGTGCGAGTAGGGTGAGATGAATTTGTTAGGGATGGATGTCACATTCCAAGTGTTCGTTTCCAGATGTTTAGTTGTGCTGGGCTTGTTGGCTTCAGGTACTACTGGGAAGCCTAAAGGATTCTCCATAAGCCAGCCAGATTCGCTCATGCAATCTATGGCAAAAGAAGCCACAGTTGGGATGATATATGCCCCTTCCATGTTTCTTCTCTTCTATAGTCTTCATGCTTCATTGGCAAGTGGAAATTCTATAATCATCGTCACAGTAAGTCTTGAGCGATTGTTTCCATATTTGGAAGGTCTGCAGGCAATTTAAGTTAGGGTAATATGACAATAGAATTTTTTTTATTTGATTTTTTCAGGATTATTTGCACACTGCTCATTTGTGCCGCATTGGTGTCTGTCATCAGCCATGGCGATGTTATTGGCTGGAGCTTGCCATGTCTGAATACCCAAGTTCGAAGCTAATTCCACAATTGAGGTTATAGAGAAACACGACGTCACTGCTTTGATCACTATTCTAGCCATGGTCGCTGATCTAATACCTTTCTCAGGTTATCTACGAAGAGTGATCTTTCATGAGCAATCAAAATACTGAATATTATGTGTAAAGAGCATCGGCCATTTAGATGGGGTGAGTTCAAAGTTATGCTCTTCAAGTGGTACTTTTGCTTAATTCCGAGTTTCCTCGGGAGAAAGGACTGTGGAAAGGAAAAGACTGTGTGGAAGAGATATTAAATGGCAGAGGAAGTCTGTCGATCAATCTCATCAAGTAAGCTGGCAACTTCTTCCTAAGAGCTAAGATTCTCTCAGCCTGTGGTGTGCATCCTCTACAAGTGTATATGCAATTAATTTCAGTACTTCAATGCTAGTTGGTAGTACCTGCTAGCAATGTCTGTTGAACAACTGTGCTCATTATGCTACCTTTCTTTGTCCTTTTCTCAATATCCAGAGATGACAGAGACCTATCTTTCTTTAACGTTCATGACTCTCTTTGACCCACATTTCCCTTTTCCCTACCAGCCCCCTCATTTTCATATCAGAACAGATCTCAATTCAGTTCAAAGACCACGGGCCATCTGGGTTGGCAAACCTGCACCACATGTTGAATTGACGACAGATAGTGTGATGATTCTATTGGCATTGGGAAAATTCTAGAGGTCTGCATTTGATGATTGGATACTGGAATCAAGTTCCGGCATGAAAATCTAGGTGTCTTTCCTGGTTTGACATGGGTGATGTCAGTTTCATCGATGAGCATGGTTGGGTGTGGGTCATTGGTCGAGAAAGTGGTCGGATCAAGACTGGGGAAAAAATGTTTACCCTAAAGAGGTACAGAATGAATAGTGTATGAATTGGCTTGGCAATGACATTATTTTTCTTGTGAGGATTTGTTGATAGGTTCGAATGGGTGATGCATAATTTCTGTCTTCAATGCTGAACCTGTTTTATTTTCTCCAAATCATGGTTAGCTATAATATGAAAAGATGTACTGGCAGTTCATTTTTTGGGAACCTCTTGTTTCAGAACCTAGGTGGAGCCAGTACTTTTACAACGTCCAGGAGTCACTGGAATCCTTGTCATGGGAATCCCTGAAGCTCGCCTGATTGCGATGGTTGTTGCATGTATTCATGTGAAGGAGAAAGGGCTTTGGTCTGATCAAAGCCGTGAACTTGGAGCTGAACAAGAACGTTTGTTGTCTGATGTAGTTCTTCGAGAGTACTGTAGAGGAAGGAACTTAAAACTGTATTGCTCTTTCCAATCTCCAACTACTTTGATGCTAAAAACTCTCTCTGAAACACACACAATTCATGCACACAGCCACGTGACCTTCTTGGCCTATATTGATTGTTTAATGTTTTGATCCATCAGTATCGTTCTTCTCAACCAACTATCGTTGCTGTCTTTGTATTTTATCTTTCCTTTTCTACTTTTCTAGGAAAGTGTACGCCCTTGTGTAATGATTCTAACTAATGATTGGATCATCACCACTCAACATCACTTTGATCTTGCCATGGAATAATTAAAAAAACAAAAGAAGCTAAAATGGCAACTACATTAGAAGAAATCCATCTTAAACCCTGAAGTTCGCATGTTGAATTCACGAAAATTTTATTTACTTGATCAGAGCTCTAATATATTCCTAAATGATTGTTTATTTCAATACTCCTTTTAACTCTTCAAGTCTTAGGAATGGGCCAACTAGGGACATTGGATCTCAAAGCATTTCCCTCCAATTATTTGACTTATGCAAAACTATTTGCCTCCTCCCCCTGGGCCCCACTACGGCATCCCAGATCTTCCTACTCCTCTTGCTCCCATCGATTCGTGGTAGGGGTAACAACCTTCTGCAGTACTGCATTTCACAAAGATATCTGATAAATCCTTACTCGTTATTCAAAAATAAAGATGGGCAAATGACTTACAAAAATTGATTTCCTTAGTAATTAAATAGACCTTTATCTAGTGCTTAAGAAAAGTTCACTCACTTTCAGTACTCACGAATCTCAAGTAACAATTTTGGGTTCTAGTCTCACCACGTCATTTTTTGTACTACTTTTCTAAGTTAGATATTGTATCTACATATACCTTGAACAATTATATATTCATTTACAGTGTGTGGACCAAATTCTATACCCCTAAGTTTTAGAAATATATCAATGCGGCGTGTCAGGTTCATTTACTCAAACATTTATGCAAACTTGGAATTTTGAGACAGATGTACATTGTTGTTTACTAGCGCTTCTTTAATTTGATTGGATGTTTTAATTTGCTTGACGGTCAAAAGTGTGAATCACCTCTTTTACCATATCTTAAAGCCTGCCATCGTTTCCACGCCATTTTTAACTAAAACATACCATTTTTACATTAAATAGTCGAATTGACTTGTTAGCATTTCCAGACCCTTTTTTCTAGGCAAATTAGTGATATATGAATTGTTAGCTTCCTATCTCCATTCAATGCAAAGTTTTACTTTTTCTATTCTTTCTTGAACTTGGCCCGAAGAAACTATTCATTTTTTTTCCTCCAAAATAGCAAAAGCAAAACCGAATGTGTATGCAACTAGAAACTCAATTCAAGATTTTAATTTACTTGTTCATTCCAATGTTTAAACCTAGAAGTTAACAAAAGATTGGGCCAAAAAAAGAGAGAGAGAAAAGCCAATGGTAAATTATTTTATTCTTTAGAAGAAATTCAGGTGGTACAAGTTGAACGAGGGAACTTAAGTTCCCATCATGATCACAAACTCAAATTTCATGATATGAGACATAATACAGATATTACATGTGGCAGCTGAGTTTGGCACCTCATAATCAGATCATCGAATCGTTATCAAACTTTACTTTATCTGTTTTATCGGTTATCATCGATACATTAGCATCAACATAAGTTCAAGTGTTACTTGTTGATTGACAACCATTGAATGGAATAAGCCTAACTTGGTTGATTATCTTCCATACATCGAGAGGCAACACACTCAATTTTTTTTTTTTTTTTTTTTTTTAAGAAATTGACTCACTTGTATTCTCTTCTAACCGAAACCTTGAAGACACAAATCGCGTCCTCCAACAATCCAAGAAGGTTTTTGGTGTTGTTCACCATCTTGAAGCCAAAATATCTCAACCTAGCCATGCTCTACAACCACGTCCTTTCCATCTTCTCCCTCTTGCAAGCCAGAATAGATTATTCTCTCAACTCGCATCTCCCGTCACATTGAGATTTTCCACAATTACATTATTTTTGCCTGTCTTTTCTTATAATTTTAAAGATGAGAGACATAAGAGAACATTGGATATATCTCTTTACATTTCCAAATTTAACTTTTGAGTATTTCATGCTATCTCAAATTGACTCGAACAAATGACACAAAAACCACTACGATGAGTTATTGTGAGAATATTTAAATAATAAACATATATTCATCTAACAGCTTAAACTTTTAGAATAATCGACTGTGGTCCCACCAAAATCTTACATGGTATCAGAATTGAAGGTTATGAGTTCAAATTTTACTAGGCCCCATTTGCCTCTCCAATTAAATTTCCATGTTTAGCACTAGGCAAAAGATCAGACTAAACATGAGGAGGAATGTTAGAATATTTAAATAATAAATCACGCCATCATCTAACAACTTATGTTTTTAGAACAGTTGATCTCATAGTTATTAATGGATCCAAAGTCAGAATGGATGATATTGACCTACTGAGAAAGATTGCAAATTATCTTGAGGAGTAGCGATGCCAACTTAGGGAATATGATATCAACTCAAATTTCATTACATTACTTGAAAAGGTTGTAGATCTTCTTTGCATTTAAAAGAAGGCTTTGTTGGATTTTTTTTCTTAAACCATAATATTTTCAAAAAATATTTCTCATTTTGCACGTTTCAACAAGTGATAGACTTGTTATAGGCATTTCGTTCAATTACATTGTTTCGTTCCGGTAGTTACCCTTGAAAATTCAAGAAAACACAACCGCACATGATGCTAGGTTCCTTTAGAAAGGTCTAGGGAATTAAATATATCTGCTTCTGCGTGCAAATTGCAATCCACAGATGATGGATTGTACTTATATACTTGCACATGAACGCTTTCTGCTACCCGTAGCTTGTAAGACTGTTTACTTTGAAAATTTGAGTCATGAAATGAAAATCACATGACCAACACTGGAATTGTCTAATTCATGTCTAGATACTTTTGCCTAACTCAAAGTTTTAACTGGATGTTTGCACATTGACTACCAAATTTTACGTTCGGATCCGAGTGTTTTTCTACAACTTATTGGACAAACAATGTTCAGCCAGGTGGAATGTCCTATCTCTTGGAGAGATATTGTTGATAATTTTCGTATTCTGATTCTAAAGAATGGTGAAAGTTAAGAATCTTCGCCTTCTGTTCCTAATGTCCTTCTCCAATCAGATATATTTTTATGAGGAGCATAAGTGGAAGTGTTGGAGAAACGGTGGAAGCAAGAGGGGCCATTGATGCTGGACTTGGGTGATAACATGACAGCACAATTATGATATCAAAAGTGAATATATTGTTTTATTCATGTTTAAACCCTCAATGTCTCGATCGACTGTTTATTTTTTTCGTTTATTTCATCGAAATATCGTCTCAATTTAGCTGACGCAAAAGATATTCATAGAATTTCTGATCTATTTGCACGGTATAAAAAATTGTTTTTTGCGTGAAATCTCTGTAACATTTTTATGCATCGTATTGCTCCACTTCTCTTTCCAAGGAATTTGAACATTTTCCCCATAGCCATCTTCTCTAGTTCTGGGGGCATTGCTTCTTGAGGGTGATAATCATGAGTTCTGGGAGGCACTGGGATGTTTATCTAATAATTATACGTTGAAACAACATTATTCGATCAGAGCATTTGCAGTTACATGCGTCTCTGGCTATTGCTTGGAAGGTATATGGTACCTACTAGCTGATGCTTCCGTTTGTGAACTCTTCGTTTTGATATCGTGTTTAGTGTAGATGTTTCATTGCTCATTTGATTGATTAGCTATTCCGCAAAGGCTTCATAACATCGCCCATCTCATCATCAGCCTCCCTCCTCCTTTTCTCATCCTCCACGACCTGGCGCAAACCCAAACCCAAATAGAAAAGCGCACGAGTCAGGATGAATTCTTCCCAAAGTCCCAACCAACCGTGAGAAACCCAACAAACCAAAAAAGGAAGGCAAGGCAGAATCTTCTACCCTCGTCGCCCCAGACTCCACCACGCAATCGGGAGCCTGCGGCTGGGTTTTGATCGCGAGCTCAGCAGAGCACTCGGTGCATTGGAAGTAAAACCTGAATCTCTGGTTCCCCAAATACGTCTGCCAAAATAAGAAAAGCACGAAGCGATCAACTCCACAAACTCGATACTCGGAGGAAGATGGAAAACCACGGAACCGAAGGTGTGCAGCACTGACCTCGCCGACGACTTCCTCCTTCCTGGAATTGAACTTTGCCCCCTGGCAGATGTGATTCCCGCAGGTGTTGCACCGGATGCTCATCGGCAGCATGATCCGAACCTTAACCGGCCGTTTCATGGGCCTCCTCCGAACCCTAGGCAGGTACGAAGACTCGAAAGGGAGCGGTGGTGGATACATCTCCTTCATCTTCTCTCCAAATCCAAACTCAGACAACGAACGCCAGCGATCAACGCTTGAAAGACGTCGGTTCGATCGACGGTCCTACTCGTTGGGTTCACAGTCCCCAATCGTCCGCTCTAATATCACTTGTTGAGAAACAAATAAAATAAATACTCCTTTATAAATTCTATTACAAATTCTTCCCACTGCTATACTCACACGCCCACTCCCGGCACTTCTCACAAGTCACTCACGCACTCCACTTCACAAACAACGCACACCGCACTGACGTCATTCCTCTGCGCACTCTGCGCGCGCGCACCATCGCCATCACACTACACGCACCTCACACGCCACACGCATCGCTCTACACACACGAGGGGGCAACAACCCCTATTTATAGGGTGTTATGTCGGTCAGTGAACCGACTTTCACCACAAACCATCAACTTGCGAGCTGGACAAAAGCTGGAATCTTCTGTAGAGGATAAGGACTAGAAAAGGCTAGACTAATCATGAAAGATGTAGAGGGAGAGATTAGCAAGAAAGATCTAGAGGGAGAGAGGCGTGTGATATTTTCAATATGGTCTACTCTCAAATCAAGCTTTTCAAGCTTTCTCAATCGTCCAATGGAGCGAGGAATTGTCCCTTCGAAGAGATTGCTTCACAGGTTCAAGAACTTGAGCTGGGATAGAGTGCCAATCGAGGATGGCATGGGGCCCTCGAGATTGTTGTGACCGATGTCGAAGTGAGTCAGGTTCGGGAACAAAGTGAAGTTGAGCGCATTAAGCATGCCGCCGAGGGTTGAGCTGGAGAGGCTGATCTCTGTGACCAACCTGCCATTGTTGCAGGCAATGCCAGGCCAGTTGCAGAGATGGGCGATGTTGGTGAGGGACCATGAGCTCAGAGAAGGCGGAGGAGGAAGAGAGAGAGTTCTTCCATTTCACGAGAGCTTGTGCCTCTGTGGTTGGTGATGATGAGGCCTGGAATGGAAGCGAGAAGAGGAGACAGAGGAAGAGGAACAGGAAGAGGGGCGGGTTGCAGTTGATTTTATCATGCTTCGCAAGATGCTATTAGACTTCATGAGAAATGGCTGAGCTAAATGAACTTCTTTTATTGCACGAAGGGCTCTAGTTTAGACAAAAGACCACGAGAAAGTGACAAACGGGCAGTCTTACACTCTCAAACACGATGTTTGATTTCTAGTTCATTTTCCCACAACGTTCTACGAAAATTCCGACGTAGCTGCCTCCATGTTCGCCCGCGTAAACAGCCACGTGTTTTTTTTTTTTTTTTTTTTTTTTTGTTCAATAATTTACCTAGATCACAAAAGTAGTCCACGGACTACTAAATTGTTAGTCATACTGATTCTTTGATTAATACTTAAAAGATAAGATTTGAAGATCCTTCGTCATGTGTCGAAATAACCGGAATCCATCTGTGCAAAGATTCCCTTGTTTAATAATAATAGACACTCATTTGTTTAGTTAGGGCAGCCCTCGCATGAGCGGGCAAGGGCAAGGGTGAAGGGCTACCCTAGCCTGAGGGCGGCCTTGCTAGGGTGGCCCTCGCCAACCTAGGCTTAGGCATCCCTTGCCTGAGGCTGATGACTTCTATTGGCAATCGATGAGGCTCGGCGGTGGCCGGTGGAGGGAAAAAGGAAAAAGAAAAAAGAAAAGAAGAGAAAAGGGGAAAAATAGAAAAGAGAAAAGGAGGAAAATATAATAAAATGAAAAAAATATTAAAATATTATAAAAAATTATTCACGTCAACGTCAGTTATGTCACATAAGATGATTAGTTCTATAGTCACATTAACGTTGTCGGAAACTTTGTAAATTAAAAAAATTGAATCTGAAAATTTTTTTAAAAAAAAAAATGTGTTAGGAAAGGACCTCAAATGTCTTTTTTTTTTTTTTTTTTTCCACCAAATGAAAAAACGTAATAGACGTATAGAAGGGACCAAAATTCATCCGATCATCTCCCGTAAAGCATTTTCTTCGCTATAACGAACCTAGTAATAATCCATTTTGTAATGTGTTATGCTCTTAAGAGAGCTAATTGTGTGATTGGACCTCCATGCTCGGTTCATAATATACTAAAATTAGAGAGCTAATTGAGGTAACGATTCGTTACCTTTTTTTTTTTTCCACTTTTTCCTGTCATTGTGCAGCAGGTCTTAACTGAAAGGATTTCGAGTCCATCGACCAGAGACTCGATTTCAAAGTTCGCAGCTTTGGAACTTGAAATGGCTATCGATTGTCAAATCTTTCTACAAACATGTTCAAGGAAAACCAATCGACCGTCTAAAAACAAAGCTTATTAAATCTTAAGTCTTCTTCCCACTCAACCTTACTGAAGGGTCGCCATTTATATTAATCGGTCAATTCAATCTTATACTTCCATCTGGAGAATTCTTAGCACCCGAATTTTTCCAAGCCTACAAGAATTGCATTTTGGGCCAAAGCAAGCCGTACCCGTTGGATAGCACCCCGAGAGAGAGTGTAATTGGTAAGTCAAAAGTCACCAACAATGTGATTTATGCCTAACTTCCAATCCACCAATAATCAGAATTGGTAAATATTCTCCCAAATCAAGACTTTGTAAGTCAACATATTCTCCTTTTGAACAACATGTCGTGCCATGTGCCATAGAGATGAAGGTATCACTAGCGATGTCAAAATTATGGAAACTTATGATGGTCGACGAATCGCCAATCACTTTAAGTGATAACTTATAAAGAGGTTTCAATAGTAGGTGGTTAAAGGTTGTCGAAAAGGATAAATCAGGAAAAAAAATATGTTCTAAAGGACTGTATTGCAACTTCTCAAAAGGTTCAGGACTTGAACCGCGTTTCCAGAATGGCTAAGAAGTTTACTCATTGATTGAGCAACATTATGTGAATTGGCTAAACAGAAGGAAAGAAAAAAAGCAAACAAAAAATGAACAAGTGGAAGATAAGACAATCAGTATCGAATATTGCGGGAATTGACAATCTATGGACCGAGTGTAAGTTCTCAAAAGCCAATTCATACAAAAATTAAACCAAGAAATCTATAATGAAGCTATCTGCATGCGCTCAGTTAATGATTAATTATACTGAATATAGTTGCACTATATCTCCATCATGTTATTCTTTTTAGTCTTTGAATTTGATAACAAAGTTCAAGACATGGAATTTCCTTACACGACTCGAGAATGCGACACAATCTTAACAAGTTCGAGTTCATGTTCATGATGTTTAGTTCATAGATTTTCATCAACCATTTGATGCAATCAACAAAATAACTTCTATTCAAGTTTGTTTGCAGACATAAAACTTACTTGGAAAATTGCCATATTAGCATTGGAATTTGAGCACGCGAGTATCTCTACAAGACCATCGAAAAGGCAACTTGGGACACATTTCGTACCAACGTGTAGGAAAATAAAACGGAAAAGTGATAGACCTTCTATATGTGACATCCTGATTTTCAAATTCTGATTTCGATTGGATAAGTCGAGCTTTTCGTCGACGCGACTATAGTGCTCTTCTCTGAGATTGCTACTCACGAGATAACTAGCCTAACAGGTGAAGCCGTTAAGGAATATAAATGCAATAGACTTAAGAATTCGACTATGAATCGACTGCTCGATCGTGTTAATCTGCAGGGATCATTACGGCACAATTAAAAATTGATCAGAGATCAGAGATAGGTCGATTCGACTCAGACATGTGATCAAGTGTGGGTGATTCCACATGATTGCAAAATTATCGTCGATCGACACTAAACTGATTTTTCTGTCGTTTTGGCGCTCTGTGTTCGTATTTGAAATTTTGAGATTTTCACGACAATCAAGAGTCGCCAATATGTTGAAGAGGTATGTGTGGCTCGAAGAAAATCAACCACGAGTCAATTGCACCAAAAATTCCTAAAAGCTACCCGGTAAATTAGGTCACGCTAAAATCAAGTCAGATTGAAATTAATAGCGAATTTGAACCCGATTTCATAAATTAAAAGTTCTATCATGTCACGAGTTATTTTAGGAACGTCGACTCACCTTTCGAGAAATTTTCGACGAGTTCGAGATTTTTACGGAAAATCGATTTGGACAATTCGAAAGGAACGGAAATTTGGATGGGCCAAATTGAAGGGATTTTTAACCTCCTATGTGAGCTACTTGGTGAAAGGAAATTGTGTGGGCTTTTTCTTCAACAAAATTGGACATCAATCGGAGAGATGTGTTAAGAAATCGGATTCCGGGAAAAATGAAATATAATTCGGAATTGAGAGAAATTCGTAGGTTTGAGGGACTGTCTTATTTTGGTCTTCAATTAGACTTCAATTGGGACAAGTTGGTGTGGAAATTGACCTTGGATGACCAATTGTTAATGTTGTGTGAAGTTGAGCTAAAAATATTTGTGTTTTAATTATTGTTTTTGTTACGAAATCGCACGTCGATTCCACAAAAATAATGCTTGCAAACAATTCACTAGACAGAATATAGTAATAAAAGAACAGAATCAGATGAATACGCTAGAAAATTTGTTATCGAAGTTCACCCAAACCTGGGCTACGTCTCCGCGCAGAGGCACTCTGCGAATCCACTAGACTTCGAAAAAAGTTGGAATACAACGATAATCTTCTCTCAAGATCAGGGCACAAAGAGATTGAGAACCCTCATCAAGAAAAAAACTCACTTTTTTCTTCTCTCTTTTTCTTGCTTCTATATTTCCTTTTTTAGCGTCTTCACGGTTAGGGTCTTGCCATCGCTAATATAAATGTATCACTTTTAACTTAAAAGCAAATCTGATAGAAAATACAAAAAAGCCCATAAAAAAATAAATATTTGACTTCATCTATAACAATCTCCCACTTGAAGACAAATATACCCAAGCACCAAGCAACTTTGCATCCATCTTCAAAAAATAGTAGTTGAAAAACTTGTGCCTCTGCGATACTCCTCATCAATCAACATAGAGTAACCAATGGTAGTAGTACAGAAAATATGCTTCTCTCTGTCTACTACCTTGGTCAACATGTTAGCTGGATTTTTCGAGCCATCAATCTTCTGTAGCTTTAACTCATTATCTTTTAATGCTAACCTGATAAAGTGATAACGCTTCTTGATATGTCTAGTCATTGAGTGATAAGCTGCATTCTTTACTAAGTGCACTGCACTTTGACTATCACTCCACAGTATACTGACTGACTGTTTTCGATGTAGCTCCTTCATATAATCTTGTAACCATATGATTTCCTTGGAGGCTTCTATAATCGCTACATATTCTGCCTCTGTCGTCGATAAAGCCACTACTTTTCGTAGTTGAGATACCCAACTCACTGCTGTACCCGCAACTGTAAAGACATATCCAGTGGTACTCTTACCACTATCTCGATCACCCGAATGATCTGCATCTACATAACCCTACAACTCTAGAGATGTACCACCATAACAAAGTGAGTAATTGGAAGTACCTATTAGATATCTCAATATCAATTTTACTGCATTCCAATGCTCTCTGCTTGGGTTCTGCATATATCGACTCACAACTCCCACTACTTGTGCAATGTCTGGTCTCGTGCTCACCATGGCATACATCAAACTTCCCACTACTGATGCATATGGAACTACCGCCATCTCATCTTTCAAAACCTAAGTGCTTGGACACATATCATTTGAAAGTTTGAAGTGATTCGCTAGAGGAGTTACAACCGATTTTGCCTTATCCATGTTAAATCTCTTTAACACCCTGTTCACATAGTCTTCCTGCGACAACCATAATTTCTTATTTTTCCTGTCTCTGATGATTTTCACGCCTAAAATATTCTTGGCCTCTCCCAAGTCTTTCATAGCAAACTGTGATTATAACATCTTCTTCACTTCTACGATTCTCTTTATATTGTAACTAGCCACCAGTATGTCATTCACATATAAAGAGAGATACACGATATCACCATCATCATACTTGCGAAAATAAACACAATGATCAGATTCACAGTGTGCAAATCCTTTTTCATTCATGAAACCATCAAATTTTAAGTACCATTTCCGCGGAGCTTGTTTCAAGCCATACAAGCTTTTCTTCAAGCGACATACCATGTGCTCCTTACCTTTGACTTCAAAACCCTTAGGTTGTGCCATGTATAATTCTTCATCTAAGTCACCATGTAAAAACACTGTCTTTACGTCTAACTGCTCAAGATGAAGATCCTCCACTGCAACTATACTCAGCAGAACCCTAATTGATGTCATTTTCACTACAGGTGAAAATATCTCAGAGTAGTCGATCCCTTCTTTTTGAGAAAAGCCCTAGACTACAAGTCTCGCCTTGTATCTAATGCTACCATCTATTTCATTCTTAATCTTGTACACCCATTTGTTTAATAAAACTTTTTTACCTGTGGGCAACTTGGTTAACTCCCAAGTTTTGTTCTGAAGTAACAAGCTCATCTTGTCTTTCATAGCACACTCCCACTGCAAGTGAGACGTGTCTGCCTTTGCTTCATCGTAAGTCTCCGGTTCTCCTGAATCTGTATATAAGACATGGCTCAGAATAGTATTAGCTGATGGATCAAAAATTATCTTTGGCTTTCTCACACGTGTAGACCTTCTCAAGACAGGTACTTCAGGGTCGTTCATTTGCTCCGAATCATTACGTTCCTCTTGAACTACCTCTTCACTGATAATAGGCTCATCTTAAACCTCTCTTTCAAGTGAACTTCGATCTATTGGAAACATCTTCACGAGCATTGTGTCTAATTCAACATATTCTGGTTGTACTACCTTCTCATGCTCTGTCTCTATCTGACGATCCTTGTACATCTTTTCTTCATGGAATACCACATTGCGACTGCGGATGACTTTGTTATTCTCATAATCCTAAAGCCTATAGCCATATTCGTCGCCACCGTATCCGATAAAGACGCACTTCTGGGAGTTAGCATCAAGCTTTTTTCTATCCTCCCTGTCAATCAAAGCATATGCAATACAACCAAACACCTTTAGATGTGAATAATTAATCTTTTTACCTGACCACCGCTCTTGTGGTATTTCTCCATCCAATGTACTAGATGGACTTATGTTGATAATTTAAACAGCTACATCAACTGTGGCGGCCCATAAGTGTAGCGGGAGACCCGTGTGTAACCTCATGCATCTCGTATGTTCTAGAATAGTCATGTTCATCCTTTCAGCTACACCATTCTCTTGAGGAGTTCTAGGAATATTCTTTAACCCGTGTATGCCCTCTCGACTCAAATATTCTGCAAATTCCTTACTCGTGTATTCACCACCATTATCAGATTTCAGAGCTTTAATCTGATAACCTGTCTCTTTTTCTACCATGGTCTTCCACATTTTGAACATCCCAAATACTTCTGACTTTTCTCTAAGAGCATAGACCCAAGTCTTCCTTGTCGCATCATCAATGAAGGTGACAAAATATCTCTTACCGCCATAAGAGAGTTCCTGAGTAGGTCCCCATACATCAGTATGAACCAACTCTAACTTTTGGCCTTTATTCTATCATCCATTCAATTGAAAATTAACAGTCTTCTGTTCTCCATAAATGCAACTCTCACAAAAATCTAACTCAACTTTTTGCAAACCTGGGAGTAATTTTCTCGAGTGTAATTGCTTTACACCTTTTTCACTAAGATGTCCCAAACGATAATGCCAAAGAGTAGATAGATTACCTTAGCCATTGTAGTTACAACCATATCACTGATATTGTCTCGTTGGAGAAGGTAAAGTGTACCCGTACGCTTTCCCTTTGCTACTACTCTTGCCCTGAGGTTATCTTCCACTCTCCGCATCCAAAGGTTATTACCAAACCTTCTCAATCAAGTTTACTGGTTGAAATCAGATTTTTCTTTAATTCCGGAATATGTCTAGTTTCACGCAAAACTAGACGTCTTCCACCTGAGATGTTCACAATCACAGTTCCTTTTCCAACAATGGGATACATGTGGTCATTTCCCACAACCACTTGTCCAAAATCTCCACTAGCATAATCATCAAATATGTCTCTTTGCGTGTGCAATGAAAAGAAGCACCAGAATCAATAAACCATTTATCTCATTGTCAAGTCAAACCTTGCGACAAAACACAAGTTATCTAGCAAAGATTCATCGCTAACCACATGAGCTCCTTGATTCTCATCTTGTTGCTGCTTCTTTTTGTAGGCTTCACGTTGAAACCTCCGGTGTCCAGTTTTGTGACAAAACCAACACTCATCTTTTGCAACCTGTCTCCCACCCCTTGATTGTGATATGCCACGCCCGCTGAATTTTCCTCTACTTTTACTTCTTCCACGGTTCTCCATTGCGAGTGCCGTTGAAGATGTAGATGCAGAAAAATTATCTCCACCTGAGACTTTCCTTCACATCTCTTCATCCATGATACTACTCACAGCATCATCAAGAGTTAAATCATCCTTCATGGTGCTCGAAATTCCCTGCACCTTTGCGGTATTGTAGCTTTTCGGAAGAGAACATAAAAATAATAAAGCTTGAAGCTTCATATCTAAATTTATGCCTGCGGATTCCAATTGACCCATGACCTGCATGAAACTATTAATATGCTCTACCACAGAACCTCTATCAAATAACTTCATATTAACCAGTTTCTTCAGCAAAAATACCTGATTTGATGTGGACGACTTTTCATAAATATTCGTTAGAATATCCATGGCTTCTTTTGCAGTTTTTGCTTTCGCGATGTGGTACCCTATCTTTTTCGTCAACCCTAGACGAATCGCACATAATGCCTTTTGATCAAGAATTTTCCATCCGGCTTCTATTGTTGGATCCACTTCCGCCATCTCGGGTTTCCAACCCTCAAGTGGTGCATAGAGATCTTTTTGATAAAGATAATCCTCTATTTGTAGTTTCCACCATTTGAAATCCTCCCCATTGAACTTATCGATTCTGATTTTATCTTCTGCCATACTTTGTTTGCTTTCAATCGAACGTCACCGAAAAACCCTCGATGTTCTCAATTAGCCAACCCAGGCTCTGATACCAGTTGTTATGAAATCGCACGTTGATTCCACAAAAATAACGCTTGCAAACAATTCACCAGACATAATATAGTAATAAAAGAACATAATCAAATGAATATGCCAAAAAATTTGTTATCGAAGTTCACCCAAACCTAGGCTACGTCTCCGCGCAGAGGCACTCTGCGAATCCACTAGACTTCGAAAAAAGTTGGAATATAACGATGATCTTCTCTCAAGATTAGGGCACAAAGAGATTGAGAACCCCATCAAGAAAAAAAAACTCACTTTTTTCTTCTCTCTTTTTCTTACTTCTATATTTCCTTTTTTAGCGTCTTGACAGCTAGGGTCTTGCCATCGCTAATATAAAGGTATCACTTTTAACCTAAAAGCAAATCTGATAGAAAAGACAAAAAAGCCCATAAAAAAAAACAAATATTTGACTTCATCTATAACAGTTTTCTTCCTCCCCTCACCGGATTCTCTCGCCCATGCCTCTCTCTCTCTCTCTCTCTCTCTCTCTCTCTCTCTCTCTCTCGCGTCTTCCCCTCAGCTGACTAAGCCCTGCACTAGTCTTCATTTCCCTTTTTCCTCTTTGACTTGGACTTTTCTCTCTCTCACCCTCTCTCTTTCTTTTTCATTTTCGCACATTTCCCTCCCCCTTGGCCGACATCCCCCCTCCCTTATCCCTTCTCTTTCTCTCTCTCTCTCTCTCTCTCTGGCCCACGCAGCTTCGTCAACACCCTTTCCCCCCTTGTCTTCTTCTACTTCTTTTTTACTTTCGTTTTCCTTGCTTGTTCTCTACCCCCAAAACCGACGGCCCACTGTCCCATCTTTCCTTTGCAGCTTCTTCATCCGCGCGTTCTCCTCCAGTCAACCAGAGAAGCCGAAGTTGTTGCCAGCTGCTTCCCTTCTCATTGCCAGCTACCGCACACCTAAGCAGCAGCATCATCACGATTGCTTCTTCCCTTGTAGCTTCATTCCAGCGTCCGTGACTCAGCCCATAGTAGCCCATCACTCAACCAAAGCAACTCTCTGTTCTAGCGAGCCCAACAGTCCGTGAGCTTCAGCTGCATCTCCGCCGAGCTCCTGCCGTTCAACAGTGCGATCAGCCCCATTCAAATTCAGAACGGGCAGCCCAACCGTGGACTTGTGTGGCCAATTTCGGCCTGGTCTGGGCTTCCGTTAGTGCTGCCGCTTTGGGATTTATCGGCCACCATCGCGTCGATGTCGCCGTGAACCGGTTTTCGCGTTAATCTAGTGAATTTACTTACTAATCCTTTCTTAGTAAGTTAATGATGCTTAAGGATTGATTAGTTTATGCTAAGTTAGGATTATGTGGTTAATTAGAATGGATTAGTGATTTACTTAATCGTTAATGCATGTTAGGGAATTAGAATTGTGCAATTAGCAAGTAAATAAGCTCTAGTATTTATCTAGTGGGGTTCGGAAAATATTCCGAACCCGAATTAGTATTTAATTAGGCTTTTCCAGCCTAAGTGTGCATTATTGGTATTTATTAATTATTTTCCGTAATTAATTATTTATTTATTTATTTTCCGGAAATTAGACCAAGATAGCCGATGACTAGAATTTCATGCTGATTGCAATGGTGTGGTTGGTTTATTTATCTAGATGCTAATTTGTGCAATTTGAGTGTGAATTGTGATTTTGGGTAATTATTCCAAAATTTAATAATTTCGGTAATTAATTAGAAAATTACCGAGCGTCTTTTTATAACGCCAAAAATGTGTTTTCGGACTGTTGGAATTAGTGGGATTTTAAAAAGTGAAAATATTGTATTTTGGCTAAGGCCGACCGTGTACTCACACACGATTATTTTTATTGGGTATGATAAAAATGGTGAATTTGTTAGATGGTCAGGATGGTCTACTATATTAGCTTATGGGCTCTGATATGTTAGTTTAGCGCGAGCAGTATACCTTATTAGCTTAGAGTAAGCGGTATTATTTATCAACTTAGAGTGAGCTATATTATCTATCAGCTTAGAGTGAGCAGTATTGATATACTATATCAACATACGGGCTCTGATATGTCAACTTAGCACGAGCGGTATGCCTTATCGGATTAGAGTGAGTTATACTATCTATCTTCACCTTAGAGTGAGCAGTCCGGGATATGATCGGACTTTATAGATAGTATTGAATGGGCCGACCGAGAGAAGGTCGTGATGATATGGAGTTGAGTGTATCGATTGATAGGTGTTTAATATGACTTGAAATAAAATGATTGGTTGATTTCATAAAATGTACTGACTTGCAGGATGGAATAGAAGCAAAAGTAAGTCCTCTGACCTGTACTTGTGCTTAAGCAGCCCTTGGGGCATATTTTCTTGCTGAGACGTCGTCTCACCCCGTTGTGGGATAACATTTTCAGGTCCTTAGATGGCAGTTGAGGAGGACTCGAAGCTCCGGAGTTTGATGAGGAAGCGACCAAAGAATCGGCGAAAGTGTCTGACTAGCAGGTCATAGGACAGTTCCCATTTTGTTAAGCCAATCTTTTGTAAACAGTCTAGTATTGTGTATAAACCTAAAGCGTTTATAAAAGACTTTTTTTTGTTGTGATTTGTTGTCATACTTTTCTATCCTATCTTGTTGTTGTCTGGGGATTAATTATTTGCTTCCGCATGCGCATTAAAATGAATGGGTTGGCGGTGCGTCTTAGGATGTCACTAATTAATCGACCACCGAGGAATGGGCACGCACTCGAAAGATCGGGCGTGACACTATATATTCATTAGAATATTTGTACTTAGGATTTGTAAACATGTTTTGATGACAGTATAGACATCAAAGGCCTAGTCATTATAAATAAGAGTATGTCGAGTGCCGAGCACCGCTATGGCCGAAAATCCCATATCAAATGTTGCTTTCTATTTTTTTTTTTTTTTTGCTCTTTGTAGGAGTGATGTTGTTGTTGTTGTTGTTTTTGTTTTTTTTTTTTTGTATAAGGTAAGAATATATTGAGCTTTGAACCAAATTTACAAAAGTTCGGCGCCAAAATCTTACACTCAAAGTGACAACACGTTAGAATGAGTGGAAGGGAGCCAAAGTAAAATAGAAGACCGCAAACAAAGCGGATCAAAACAAGCATAGAATAGCCTAAACAGTAGGCAAAAGGAACCTAGCAAAAAACGGCACTAGGCAGCACAAGGCCGGATGGACCCTACAGCCTCAAGCCGCATCCGCCAGCGACAAAAGTGAAGAGCCACCAAGGAGAAAGCTGCATGCAGGGAGAGCAACCATTTAGCAACCAGTAGACAAGCTAGGGCCCTATGAAAGGAGAAGAGTCCCCAGCAGAGAAGATAATTAGATTGATACCCCAGCTACGTTACAGCCTCTTGTTTCTAAAAGTATCGTCCACACTCTTGAAAGTGATGACCTTGTCTCTGACGACTTTAAAAAGATGATTCTTCACCACTGGAATGGCTAAGTTCTGCTCCCTAGTTCTTGTGCTTCCAAATAAGATAACAGAGAGCATCAAAAGAGAAACGAGCAATGCACTTATAGAATTCTTTACTCGAAAGAAAGGAGACGGCCCAATTGAGGTTCTCACCCCCACGTCCCGTTCTGCCACGGAAGGTTGCATCTTGTGGCCCAAAAGAAAGCAATGCCAACAATGATGCGACATCCAAAAAATAAGTGATCTATAGATACCTGCACCTCATTGCAAAATGGACACAAGGCGCTATCTATCCTACCATAAGATAATAACAAGCTTGGGTAGGAAGCCTGCGTCTGGCAATAAGCCACAGGTTTACTTGGTACCTTGGAGTGATCAAGTTATTCCAGATGACCACATGCCAGAAGAGCTGAGTCTTCTTCCTCCTAATGATCTCCCAAGCCAAAGCCACCGTGAAGAGGTTAGAAGTGTTCCCCTTCCAGCTAAATTGGTCCGAGTGCTAGGCAAGGACTAGAAAGGGAAGCTCCCAAGAATCCAAGACCATATTGACCGTCAAGCCATGGTTGGTGAACAAGTTCGCCATTGTCGCCTGCCTAGAAAGGCTAGAGCCATAAATGGCTAAATCCGAAAAATGTAAGTTCAAGGGACCCCTGGGATGCCAATTATCAAACCAAATAGACACCGATCGACCATCCCCAATTTTCCAATAGAAGGAGGTTTGAAATTCAGTCCTGAGTTGGAGGATTTTCTTCCAAGCCCACGAGTAGAAGGTCAGCTTTTTGGCCACCCAAAAGTTCTTCCTTTTAAAAAGGTCAAGTGAACCCACTTGCACCATAATGATTCATTGTCCGAAAACATAAGCCAAATATGCTTTAGCATGGCGGCCTTGTTACACTCACGAAGCCTTCGGATGCCAAGACCCCCTCCTCTTTTGGGCGACAGACATCCTCCTAGGACACCTTTGCACCCCCTCTACCCAACTCCAGGCCTTTCCATAGAAACTGTCTGAGGATTTGTTCAATTTGATCCAACACAGCTATAGGTAAAATGAAGACACTAGCCCAATATGCTTGATGGCATGAAGAACTGACCTGATCAATTGTAGATGGCCGGCAAAGGATAGAAAGCGATGAATCTAAGATTGTACCTTCGCTGTGATGCGCTTGACTAGAACGCAGTAATCCGCCTTGCTGAGCCTGGAGGTGATAATGGGGACCCCAAGGTATCGAACAAGTAGGTTCCCCTCATGAAAACCAAGGGCAAGGAGAATTTGGGTCCTTAAGGAAGGCGATCCTCCTGCAAGATAGATCTCACTCTTGTTTGTGTTTGGATACAAACCAGTCCACTCCGAGAATATTTGGAGGCCTTCTTTGAAGAGCTCCACCGAAGGCAAATCGGCTTCATAGAAAAGGAAAATGTCATCCGCAAAGAATAAGTGTGAGAGGTTTGTTGCTTTGCATCTTCAAAAATATTTGAACTTCGGCATTGAAGAGCGGATAGAAAGAATACCGGATAACACCTCCATGACTAGAGTAAACAAATAGGGAGATAAGGAATCCCCCTGACCAAGCCCACGCCCACTAGTAAAGAAGTCATGTAATTCCCCATTCAAGGCAATGGAAAATTTAGGAGTCCTGAGACAAGTCATGATGAGCTGAGTCAAATGATCGGGAAATCCGAAGGCTAGAAGAACAATCTCAAGGAACTCCCAATCGGCGATGTCGTAGGCTTTCCTAAAATCCACTTTGACTACGCACTTAGGTGAGTAGGGATGGAGGTGGAAACCAGAGAAGAGTTCCTGAGTCAGAAGGATATTATCCTTAATCCGCCGACCTTTAACAAACGCATTTTGGAAAGGCCCAATGACATCCTGAAGAACTGCTGCAATCCGATTGGCCATGACTTTGGTGATGCACTTGTATATGGTATTACAATAGGTGATGGGCTTGTAGTCATCCACAAAAGTCGCATTAGGGCTTTTTGGTACTAAGACCAAAATGGTGTTGTTAATCTCCCTTAAGAGCCTATCCAAGATGAAGAAATCCTTCACCGCCGTCGTGACCAACTGACCAACCGTCCCCTAGTTATGCTTAAAGAATTCAATTGTGAAACCATCAAGTCTAGGTGCTTTGCCTCTAGCCAAGGAAAAGAGAGTGTCCCAAATCTCTAAGTCGGAAATGGGTCAAGCAAGAAAGCTAACCTAGTCAACACTAAGGGGGAACCGGATAACCTCCTGGATCTCCCGAACCGAGGGTCTTCCATGCACTACCCTTGGCGACAAAAGATATTGGAAGTGACTGACAAAGTGCTGCTAAACTAGCTCAGGGTTAGTGATTTGGATACCCGATGCATCCATAACAGAGAGGATTCTATTTCTCACTTGTCTTTTGTTGACATAATGATGGAAGAATCTAGAGTTGCGGTCGCCCTCTTTGAGCCACTTAATTCTGGACTTTTTCCTGAAAAAGGATTCTTCTTTAGAGGGTAGGTCCAAGAAAGTTCGCCGTGACACTTCTCCAACTCTACAAGGGCAACGGAATTTGGGTCTTGCTGGAGGTCAAGCTATGTAGTCCTTAGAGCAACCCTCGCTTCGGAAGTCCTGACGAAGATGTTGGAGAATGACTCTTTATTGAGAACTTTGAGACGAGCTTTGAGGGTTTTGAGCTTGCACACCAATCTGAACATGACCACCCCCTCACCAAGCTCCTCCAAAACTTGGTTGACAATTGAATTGAAATCCGGATGTTCCATCCAAAAGTCGAAAAACTTGAAAGGTTTCCTTCGAGGTACCGGGTTTAACACTTTGACCACCATAGGGGAATGATAAGAGATACTTGGTGCAAGGAAGGAAGCCTCCGAATAAGAGAAATCCTAGCTCCATTTGGAATTGATTAGGACTCTGTCAATCTTTCTTGCCTTCTGTGAAGCTCCATAAGAGGTAGTCTAGGTAAACCAAAATCCAACGTACCTCAAGTCGTCTAATTCAGCCTGGAGTAAGCACTGTCTAAACTCATCAAAGACGGGTCCTTGATAACGTTGAAGTCACCCGCAACTAGCCAAGGCGAATCCTGCAAAGCTGCACTTTTAAGGATAAGGTCCTCCCACAGCGGTCTCCTGGAATGGAAAGTGTGCTGTCCATAGACCACTGATATACAACAATCCACACCCAAAGAGAGCATCTTAAGATTTCCATGAATCACCTAGGCGTCAACCGATGACACTTCAAAGCTAACAGCCGTAGGGTTCTAGCCAATCCATATCCTCCCTCTGGGAGCACATCTATAGTTTGAAATCAAGCACCGATCCCTCAATAAACTCATAGAGATAGAAAAGAAAAGAGATTCCGAAACTTTAGTCTCCAAGAGACCAACCAAGCATAAACCATTTGAGGAAACCATACTTCAGACCTTGGCTTGCCTAATAGGGTCAACAAGACCCCTAACATTCCAAAAACCTATGTACATATGTAATATATACTAGAAAGGAAAAGAATGAAGAGCATGTTACCTCCGCTTGGGAGGCTTCCGACGAGAAGCCACCGGAGCCACAGGGGTTGTAGCAAGAGGTGGATCTGGGACAAGGGTCAGCAACTTATCCTGCATCATTTCCAATCTTCTAGAAGCAGCCTTCGGGGATAGATAAGGAGAAAACAAATCGTCATCCAAGTAGCTAGAGTGGCTAGCCGAGATATCCGATTCCACGCCTCAATCTTGCAGAATCATGTTTGGGTCTTCGAAAGGGCTGAAATTATCTGCACTCGGGCTAGAAAGGGACACCATCACCTTCGAAGGAACACTTAGTCCCCTCTAAGACTTCTGGGAAAAAACTGAAGGCGTGGCCTTCTCCGAGACTAAAGCATTCAGCCTCCAGATCTGGCCATCATCGCCAGAGCTATCTGGACAGGAGGAAGGGCCTTCCTTCGATAGAGTGGCATTTTTCTTTTTATCTTTTACTTGTTTCCAAGCCTACTCAGGCACTTCCTGTAGATCCGCCACTTCCGGAGTCCCACTAACTTGTTGTTGAGCTTTCTCGAGCTGTTTAGGGGATTCCATCACCGCCGGAGCAGGGGTGAGAACCTGGCCAAACACCGACGAGGGGGAGGTATGTGGACTTGCCGCATAGCTCCAGCCGATCTGGAATGGGTTGGGGGATCCGTACATTTGTGCCCAAAAGAGCCACACTTGGCGCACTCCAACGGCCTCCATTCGTACTCAATAGCAATTGAATGTGTCACTCTCTCCAAGACAACTTCTACCGAATCACACCTTGGCTGCCTTGCATAGATCTCCACGCATACCCTAGCAAAGGAAATCATCTTCATTTGCTCTGTTCGCTCATCAACATAAAGAGGCTTTCCCACCACACTTGCAATAGCACTTATGGAAGGTGCCGACCATAGATTGAATGGAAGATTCTTCAATATAATCCACATCGGGATTGAATCTTGCTTGTCTTTTTTAAGCTCCATGAGAGGCCTCCATTGTTACAAAATGAGGGGCACCCTTGCAACCGTTAGGGGGCCTTCCTCAAGGATCTTTCTCCGAAAAAGGGGGTCCGAGATATGGAAGTAGAAGAAACCTTGATCATCCGCCAAAACTTCAGCAAGTTTTGGACCCCAAACATGCTTCAAGGATTCCTCCGTGAGCTTGAAAGGAAGCTTCCTCCCTACATAATACCTGATGAGGCACTCGTGCCACTTGGGATCCGTTGCCTCCAACACTTCCTCCGAGAGGTGGACAATCGACTTGTTATCCACATAAGAAGGGGGGACATAGGATAGGTTGTATCCTTTAGCAACAAGCCGCGCAACACTCACCCAAGAGTGGGTAGGGGTAGGCTTCGAGTCTCCTGGTCGCTAGGCAGGAACCTGCGGTCGCTTGGATGCAGATCGCGCACGGCTCCGACCATGCGAATGGCCCGATCGGGCTGGGGCCTTCTAAGGCACTTGCTGTTTGAATGTCAGACCTACATGGCCAAGTTTGATGGATTCCACCTAACCTGGAAGCTTAGATGGCGTGCCAACATGGACATGGGAGGAAGGGCTTCGCCCCCTTAAGGTGCCACTGGGCCTTGTGAGAAAGGCCATCAACCCCACCAGTGGAAGTGGCCATACCACAAACACCTTAACTACAACCCCCACGCTACCACAAGAAGACCATTACAAGTAAGGGGATGTACCAGGCAGGCTTCAGAGGCAAAGGCAGGAGAGGGGGCAGGTCAGGCCTACTTAGAGATGATCCAGCAACCACCAATAGGCATAACACTAGCAGAAGTGGGGTGAGAGGTCAACAATTCGAATGCGTCAAAGAGGGCCAAAATAGGGGCAGGCCAAAACATATGACACAGCTTCGGGAGGGAGAGGAGGGAGACCAGGCGCGCCTATCCTCCCAGCCTTAGCCCCAATGGACCTCTAAGACACTCAAGTTGAGCAACAACTAGATGCGCAGGAACAATACCAGAAACACTAGGGCAAACAAAATCTGACCTTGCACTCCAAATTAGAAGAAGCGGCTCGGTGGGCAGGGGAGGAAGGTTAGGCAACCTTGACCTCCAAAGCACGGGCCAAGCGACTGGCTGAAACACCCACACCGAACAAATCACTAGTCCAGCAGGCGAGATCTCGAGCACGCCCTAGGGCGGAGGAGAACTTGACCTGTAGACCAAATGAAGAGAAACCGTTTGGTGAAGATGTAGTTGTAGGAGTGATGTTGTTTTCACATAATGATGTGGATAAATGTATGTCACTTTTACTACTGCGGTGTTTCATTGATGTGCAAATGTGGTTTTTTCTTGCATTCATTTCAAGTCCATTATAAAAATAATATGAGAATGTTGGTTGACTGAGAGATTTAGCCAAAAAGACAACCAGCTTTAAACTCCGTGGACGTTCATAGCACATAAGACATATCAAGTTGGAATGTCCAAGCATCAATGATACAGACAGCGCCTTTTAACACCTGATTATCTCATAAAAAAAAAAGTACAAAAACTGGTTACGCCTCCCCACAACAAACTGTAGAACAAGTTTAAATGAAAGCTCATTGAAGAATCTATCTTTTGTACAAGATATAAATAATAATCAACAAAACATATGTAATTATTTCACCTCCCCACAGCTCGAGCCGCAAGTCATATAGTGACGCTGCAAAATTTATTAGACAAAATAGTCTCTTTTCCATCAGATGATATAGGAAGCCCAATGATGAATTCATCTGCCTCCTGCAGATTACCGCGAAAGCATTACTCGGAGGAGTCCATGTCTAGCTTACCTACGATAAAAAAAGTCAAATCACTAACTCAAGGATGCCATGAAAATCGACAAAAGAGAAGAGACGATAGCGAACGACGGACTCAAGCTTGCGAGGAGCAACGAGGATCAAGCAAGTGGCGTCGCCGAGGATCAGGCGAGTGGCATGGCTAAGGATTAGCCGAGAGCGATACGCTTAAGCAGCCAAAAGAGGTAGGAAGAAAATGTAAAGACTTGAAAATCCGGATTTTTTTCAACTTTTTACCCAATTGCAAATTTTGACAGAATTACCCCTGTTCTAGTGACCGGAAAATGTTCACCAGTGAATATGAGTGCATTTGGTAATGTTTCCGTTCCGAATAACAATTTTTTTTTAGAAACACTTTTTCTATTTCTGTTCTCGGGAATAGTTTCTAAGCATTTGAACAAGTTTGGTAACTACACAAAATTTCTATTCCTGAAAGAGAAATGTGTTTAGTACGACCTCATATATTTTTGTGACTTATAATTTCTTTTAATTTGTCAATAATTATATTACAATTTTCTTTTTTTTCTTTTTCTTCTCCTTCCTCTAGTCGGTTGTCGGCCTCGGGGAGCCTCGCCAGCCACCAGGGAGGTCACCTCGAGCCTCACCATGGCTAGGCAAGGCTCGGCTTTGCTCGGCCAAGTCGACATCGAGCCTTGCCCGGCCATCGCGAGGTCGGCGTCGCCCTCACGGTGGTTGGGTGAGGCTCAGCCTCGCTAGATCTGGGCTAGATTTGGGCGAGGCTTGGGCAAGGATTGGCCTCGGGGGGCCCTTGCCCGTGGTCGGTGAGGTTCATGGTGGCTAGGCGAGGCTCAGGGGGACTTCGTCGGTGGCCAGCAAGCTCAAAGCGACCTCGCTGGAGGCGAGTGAGGCTCCGGCGAGGTCGCCAAGCCTCATCTGGCCAGCCGCCGACTAGTGCCGAGGCCAGTAAATGGCTAGGGGAATAAGAGAGGAAGAGAAAAGAATTAAAAAAAAAAAAAGAAAGGAAGAAAAAAGAAGGAAAAAAAAAGCTTGATTTTTGTTTTTTGATTCTTGTTTCTAGAGTTGTCTCCAAGAACAAGAAGCAACTTTTTTCTGTTTCTTGTTTTTGTTCCAAATTTGTTCTCGAGAATAAATTTGTTCCCGAGAACTAAAAACTTACCAAACGCGTTTCCGTTCTATTTCTACTCCCGAGAACAAAAGAACAGAAATACCTAGTCCTGGGAGTATTACCAAACGCAGCCTATTTGGCCGGCCGATAAGTTTGGGCTCTTATTTGAGATCGATTTGGCCACTTAGAGCCCTTATCTAAAACAAAATCCACTCTTGACACTCTTTTGAGAAAATGGTCACATTTCAAGCCCTTAATTAGAATTTTTCTTAAAGATAGAACTTGAGTAGACAATTATCTATATTGGCCCATCGAAATTACCACTTTCATCTCATACCAATGTAAAGGAAAACAAAACGGGAGAGTAGTCTATTGGATCATCTGAATTGATGACGTACTTCATATTCATTAGAGGATATATAGTTAGGATTTGTAAACCTGTTTTGAAGACAATGCAATAGAGATTTTCTAAATTATCCAAATTGTACACCCACTCTTTCTCATTCATTACGAGCTAAATCCTAGAGAGAGAGAGAGAGATGGGTATCATTAGATTTGCAAAATATTAAAATTTTACTCTTGAAGACTCGATAGCTTTGCTGATAGTTATGGAGCCTAATGGCTCGGACAAGTAAGCTTGAGTGCGTGCAGATAATTCTCGCGCGACGAAATGCATTGTGGGTCGTGAATCGGGACTCATGCGTGTGCACGCTAGTGCCGCCATGACGATGAATACCACTTTCTTGGCTAGGTCGCCATTTGGGGGAGGAAGACGCAAATCGAGCACATCCTTCAGCAGCAAATTTGGGGTCATTGATAGAGAAGAGAGAAGATCTCCCGGATGCTTCCCCATCATAATCTCTAGCGCCACTACTCCGAAGCTGTACACGTCGCATTTGCTTGTTATTCGCATCGTAATTGCTAACTCTGTTTTTCATGAAAGAACAATACATCAATGTTTTGATCATAATGTCACATTGTACACAAATTCCAAATTTCTTTGATATTATTACTATGAACGACCTTTCACAATCTATACTTGCTCTTCTAAAAAGTCTTGTGAGAATTATTTGATGAATCCAAAATGGAGAAGTTAATGAGAGCAATTTGAACAATTCTAGACAAAATGTGCATGCAAAATGCATTGCTAGCTTTGATCATAAGGCTTACCAGGAGCCATGTAGCCATAAGATCCCGCCACCATGGTCCAATTTGACGAGTCTGAATTCAATAGTCTCGCTATCCCAAAATCCGAGAGCCGAGGCTCGAGGTCCAACTCAAGCAAGATGTTGTTCAACGTTATGTCTCGATGGATGATAGGCGGTGAGCAATTGTGATGCAAGTACGCGATCGCGTGAGCCACGCCTTGAACAATCTTCACCCTTGTACCCCAGTCTAGTTCAAGTGCTCCTGTTCCTCCCCACAAGACATTCGCTAGACTGCCCCTCTCAATAAACTCATAGACCAAGTAAATGCAACCTCTCATGGAACAGAAACCATGGAGCTTGATCACATTGCGGTGCCGGACCTCGGTCAACACGCGGATTTCGTTCTCGAAACTCTGGCGATTAACCTCCGGTACATTGCCGGATTCTGTTGTGTTGAGCTTTTTGACGGCGACGATTTGGTCGCTGGGCAATATGGCCTTGTAAACACTCCCGAACCTGCCTCTTCCGATGCAGTACTCTTCGCTGAAATCGTTGGTGGCCTTGGCGATGTCATTGAATGTGAACTTCCCTAACCTTTCCCATATGATCTGCTCAGGTTTCTCGTGCTTTTCAAGACGCTTGATCTCTTCCTCTTCATGAAGAAGCTTTTTTCTTTGCCAAAGTCCCAAAATTACAATAATTAAAATCACTAGAAGTAGTAAGAAGCAGACGCCAACACTCACACCAACCAGAACTTTTTTCCTATGGTCAGTCAATTTATTGCTCATCTTGCAAGGAGATAATCCCGTCACGTTTCCACACAAGCCCGGATTCCCAATAAAGGCATTTCCAGCTGCTTGTTGGAATAGGCGACCACTAGGAACCGCACCCATCAGCTCGTTGTACGATAAGTCTATAGAGCTTAAACTCACTAAGCTGGTGAGAGTAGCTGGGATTGTACCAGAGAAGTTGTTATGGGAAAGATTGAGATTTTCCAGTTTAGCAAGCTTTGCTAACTTGGACGGAATTGATCCTACTAATGAATTGTGGCTTAGGTCTAGGAGAATCTGTAGCGCAAACAAGTTCCCGAGCTCTGGTGGTACGACACCCGATAGATTGTTGTTGCTCAAGTTCAAGCTCAGCAAATTCTTGCAATTCGCTAGCTCGTTTGGTATGCTACCGCTCATTGTGTTTTTCGACAAATCAAGATAATTTAGCTTGGATAAGTTTCCTAACGAGATAGGAATATCTCCGGCCAAATGGTTGTTGCTCAAGTTCAGGCTTAACAACTCCCCTAGATTTCCCATTTCGTCTGGAATTTTCCCGGTCAATTCATTGCTGTGCAAAGTCAGGACACGCAACTGAGACAACTTCCCAAGTTCCGGTGGGATGTGGCCGGCAATTTTGTTACCATCTATCTGCAAATCCGTGAGATTTGTACACTCTCCCCATTGTGCCGTGAGATTCCCGACAAATCGATTGTTGCTGAGGCTAATAGAGACCAGATTCGGATAAACTCCAAACGAGTTTGTGATATCTGCAGTGAACTGATTGTTCACTAGACGGACTCTTCTTAGCTGCGAACAATTCTTCAAACAGTCGGGCAGCGGCCCCGTCAAGTTATTCCCCTCGATCAGAAGATACACAAGAGCAAAGCCACTGCATAAATCTGGCGGCAGTTCTCTGGTGAAGTTGTTCTCCGAAAGGTCAACAAACATCAGAGAAGGGCTGTACTTGCCGAAATCACGTGGTAATCCTCCCGAGAATCTGTTTGTGAACAAATAGATCCACTGTAAGTCGGCAAGGCGAGAGATGGTCTCGGGGACCTCTCCATGAAGCTGGTTCATGCTGAGTCCGAGATAGGTCAATGATGTCAGATTCCCGATCTCCGGAGGAATAGTCCCTGAGAGCAAATTCGCGGACATGGAGAGGAATCTGAGCTTGGTCAGGCTTCCTATTTCAGGCGGAATTTGCCCGGAGATGAAGTTGCCTTCGAGACTCAGAAACAAAAGTTCGGTCCAATTCGTGAAGAAGTCAGGCAGTAACTCACCTGACAGGCGATTATCCCCAGCTGTAAATTCTAACAATCTGACCAAATTGGACAGTGAGAGAGGCAGCTCCCCAGAGATTGAATTCATGGAAAGGCGTAAGAAGGTGAGGTTAGAACAGAGCCCGAGCTCCGAAGGGATCGAAGAGGTCAACTCGTTTACTGCCAAATCAAGCTTTTCAAGCTTTCTCAATTGTCCAATGGAGCGAGGGATTGCCCCTTCGAAGAAATTTTGCGACAGGTCCAAGACCCTGAACTGGGATAGATTGCCAATCGAGGACGGTATCGGGCCCTCGAGATTGTTGTCGCGGACATCAAAGCAGGTCAGGTTCGGGAACGAAGCAAATTCGAGCGCATCAAGCGTTCCGTTGAGGCTTGAGCTAGAGAGATTGATCTCTGAGACCGACCCGCCATTGTTGCAGGCAATGCCAGTCCAGTTGCAGAGATGGGTGATGTTGGTGATTGACCATGAGCTTAGGGAAGGCGGAGGTGGAGGAGGAGAGAGGGAATTCTTCCATTTGACTAGAGCTTGCGCCTCTGTGGTCGGTGATGGTGAGGCCTGAAATGGAAGCAAGAAGAGGAGACAGAGGAACAGGAACAGAATGAGAGGGCGGGTTGCAGTTGATTTTGTCATGCTTAGCAGGATGCCGTTAGACTTCATGAGAAATGAACTGAATGAACTTCATTTATAAAGAAGTTATGAAGAGATAACTTATAAAGAGGTTTCAACAAGTAGGTGATTGAAGGTCGTCGAATAGGAAAAACAGGGAAAACAATAACGTTCGAAAGGACTATGTTCCAACTTTTCGAAAAGATTCAAGACTTAAACCGTATTTCCGGAATGGCTAAGAAATTTATTCATTGATTAAGCAGCATTATGTGAATTGGCTAAACAAAAGGAAAGAAAAAAAAAAGCGAACAAAGAACAAACGATGGACTGAAGCGGGCGAGGAGCGACGAGGATTAGGTGAGCGGTGTGGCCAAGGATCAAGCGAGAGCGATATACTTACGCAGCTAGGGAGAGGAAGGAAGAAAATGTGAAAAATTGAAAATCCTATTCGATTTGGAAATATCTTCAACTTTTTATCCAATTGCAAATTTTGACCAAATTACCCCTTTTCGGAAAAATTGCCAAAAATTCCTAAACTTGTTATACTTTTGTCAATTTAGTTTTAAGTCTTACTTTTGCCAATTGAGTTCTAAACCCTTTCACTTTTTGCCAATTGAGCCCATCCAACTAACTTTTATTGAAAATTGCTGATGTGGACACCGATTGTCTTACATGGTATGCTTGATGCTAACATGGACAATTTTGAATAATATTTTTCAATTTTTCAATTTTTATTAAATTTTTTTTTCCTTTCTCCATCCTCTAGCCAGTCGCCAAGCATCGGTACCTAGCCAAAGGTGAGGGCCAGGGAGGTCAACTTGGCTGGCCTCTAGTGAAGCTCGCCCTCGGCATGGCGACCTTACCCAATGATGGCGAGGCTCGCCTCGACAGTGGCCCAAAGGGTCAAGCTTTGCTAGAGGCCGGCAAGGAAGGCCGGCAAGGTCGACTTCATTGGCCCTTGCCTCTGGTTAGTAGCTAAGGCCTAGTGACAAACTAGAATAGGAACAAGGAAAGAAAAAATAAAGAAAAAGCAAAAAATTAAAAATTCGAAAAAAAATATTACTATTTTATTAAAAATTATTTATGTCAACACTTGTGTCTACGTCAGCGATTTCATGGTAAAATTCGCCGAATGGATTCAATAGACAAAATGTTAAAATGTTTATGGTTTAATCGGCAAAATTTAAAAAAAAAAAGATTTATAATTAAATTGATAAAAGTATAATAGGTTTAGGACTTTTGGATCATTTTCCCTCTTTCCTTTTGTTTAGACAATTTTCACATAATGTTACTTAATCAATGAGTAAACTTCTTAGACATTCAAGAAACGTAGTCTAAGTCCTAAATCTTTTTGAAAAGTTGCAATATAGTCCTTTTGAACATCATCTTTTCCTGATTTATCCTTTTCGACAACCTTTAATCACCTACTAACAAAGCCTCCTTATAAATCATTGCAACCTCTTCATAAATCATCACTTGAAGTGTTTGGCAATTTGTCGAACATCATAAGTTGCTAAATTTTTTAATGTCGCTAGTGGTACATTCATCTCTATGGCACGACACATTGCTCAAAAAAGAAATTGACTTGCAAAAGTCCCAATTGGAGAGGACATTCGCTAATCCTAGTTATTGGCGGGTTGGAAGTTAGGCATAAATGCATTGTTGGAGACTTCTAACTTATCAATTACACCCACTTCCAGGGTGCAATCCACCGGGTACAGCCTGCCATTGGCCCAATATGCAAGCTTGGGAAAACTCGAGGATTTGGTTGATTGGTTAATATACATAGTGATCCCTTTAAAAAGTTTGAGCATGTAGAAGACTTCGGATTGACTAAGCCTAGTTGAGGGCCATCTCATGTTCAAAAGGTACGAACTTTAAAATTGCGTCCATGGTCCACGCACTTGAAATCTTATCAATTTAGACCTTTCTCTAGATATGTAGGTGATGCAACGCACGCTAAAAAAGAAGAGAGAAAAAAGTAATTGCTACCTCAATCAACTCTTTCATTAATAAATTAGGAACACGGGCGCAAAGGTCCAATCACCACAATTAGTTCTCTTAAAAATACAACAAACTAAAAATGGATTATTACTAGGTTCGTTGTAGTGAAGGAAATATTTTACAGGAGATGGTTGGATGAATTTTTGTTCTTCTATATGTCTACTATGTTCTTTCTTTTGGAGGAAAAAACATTTTTGATCTTTTCCTAACATAATTCTTATTTTAAATTCCATTTTTTAATTTCCAAAACTTCTAACAACATTAAGGCGACAGTGTTAACGATGCAACGATGATTGCTGAAAATTGGCACTGGTCACTTTGTTAATGCATTCAAAATGTGAGTTATTTAGGAGGATTATTTTTAGTAATTTCTAATTTGCTAGTTCTGTTCAAGTGTATTTATTTAAAAGTGGTCAGTTTATTTTAGCATGTTATTTTCTATATTTAAGGAGAAAAGCTGTTAAGAATTGGAGTTTCGATTGGATTAGTTATGTGTTGGGTATATGTTGCCAAAATTATAGGTCAATATAGCGTAAGCAAAAATCATTTTTCCCTATTTTTAGAAAACCTCTTTTCCATGTACCAAACACCAAAAAATCCAGAAAATATTTACTTAGAAATTATTTTCTATGAAACGAATTGAACCTAAATACTAAATTATTTTCACTTTTATCAATTGAGAAAATGTTATAAAATACTAGCTACTGGCCAGGTACAGACTATAGTCTACTGAAGATTGCCACCGTTACAAGGGAATTCATATTTATTTTTTTTTTAAAATCACCCTCTTTTTGAATTTTCTTACTAAGTACCTCACAACATGTGTGATTTAGCAAAACAAATAAAATAAAAAAAAGATTATGGTGTCAATTGGAATGATAAAGTGCTACCTTCATTTTTTAAGCTATAGAAGTATACCTACAGCACCGGTAAAATGCAGTTGGGTTTTGCGTTCAGTCTAATTATGCCAACTCTAGTGTCAAAGAGTTAATCTTGATTTCGTGCCATTTGACTGCATCCACAGATAGAGATCTGTTCAAATTCATGCGACGGACTGTGCATCAACGGAAGCAGTTAATGACGATTTTGCTCCATTAAAAGGCTGATTGAGGCAGGCAAATTAGACGGGAAATAAAAGCTGCGAGCAATGAAGATGGATTTAAAAGGCTACTGGTCGATCGGAATCCGGCAAAGATAGTTGGAAACATGAAATTTGTAGCCTAACTATTCACTTTTATGATTAAGAAATATGGTCAAGGTCGGTTTTACGAACCTAAAAAGATATGAAAGCGAGCACTTTTTAAGGTTATCTGCTGAAGATTCCATTTAAGACCATTTCGAGCTATCACGGATTTGGTTGCAGATTTCAAAATTTTAGTAATGCTATAAAGAAGTAGGATGAAAATTGAACGATTCACTAATCTTTTCTCAACTGACGATGATGGCCGTTTGGAGGGGACACAAGGGACCACCGTGCACTTCATTTTGTCTAGTGATCATCCATCGATCAATTCAATCATCCACAAACAGATTTGATTAGAAAAAAAAACAATTGAAAAAGCTAAAGCCAACGATATAATAGAAAAAGAGGAAATTTATTTGTGCCATTAATCACGTTGGAATAAAAAAAATTATAATCAAGTCAAGACATATCAAAGCCTGCACGACGAAAAAAGCACAGTGGATCAACGCACCACCTTAAAAGTGGTGGGCAAAGCACCACCTTAAAAGTGGTGGGCAAAACACCACCAAAGGCTGCTATAAGCGACAAATTTGGGGATAAGTACACTATCAATGCCAAAAGTTGTATACGGCGCTCACTTTGGTGCCAAAAGTTTCTGTCGGATCACTTAAGTGCCAAATCAGAGGAAAAACGATCACTTTGGTGCCACTGGCGAGAGATTCCGGCCAAATGATTACTTGACTTTTATATTTTAAAAAAAAAATCGACAAAGCCTTCAAACAACGTTGTTTTCCGTCCTCCTTAAGAAAACGACGTCGTTTTGCCGTCCTAAGTGGATGGTCTCACAAAAACAATGCCACACAACTTGTTTGGAGATTTTTTTTTTTATTATTTGGGGATTGAAATTAGGGTTTTTTTGTCCGATCCTCGCCCAACGCCGACTGCTATCGCTTGGCGCCGTCGCTTGGCCGCCGTCGCTTGGCCTCCATTGTAATAGCATCATGTCCCAATCTCGGTAACATTTCACCAGCTTCAACATCCTCAAATTCTTCGAGTCGGGACCACGTCCAGCAGCTTCGAGTGGGCATGGAGGGCGAGCCTTTTGCGGCTCTGGCCTTCGATCACGAGCCAACGGCGGCACACGAGGGAGCATCGGCCTCGATTGCCGGAGCCTAGGTACTGGAAGACGTAGGCCAAGCACTCATTGGGGAGATCAAAGATGGAGAGGGAGAGATCGGCGGCGGCGCACTTGTCGGCGGCCTCCCCGAGCACCGACCAAATCATGGCCTTCAACTAGGCTGCCGAGTGGCCGTCGTCGGGGTCAGGGTCGAGGTCGGGGTTAGGGTCGAAGCCGCCGAGCGTGGGGGCCATTGAGGACGGCGACTGGCCCATCGCCGGTGGCTTATCTTCTCTCTCTCTCTCTCTCTCTCTCTCTCTCTCTCTCTCAATTTGAGAATTTAGGGTTTTGAATTGGGAGAGAGACACCAAACGGCGTCGTTTTGTTGTTTTGAATGCTGATTGTACTCTCCGGCGAGCCACATCAGCTTCAAAAATTAATAAAAAAGTGCCACGTCGGATTTCCGGCCAACTAGATCGGAGTTGGCACCAAAGTGAGCATTTTTCAAACTTTTTGGCACTTAAGTGATCCGATAAAAACTTTTGGCACCAAAATGAGCGCCGTACACAACTTTTGGCACTAATAGTGTACTTATCCTAATGCTATAAAGAAGTAGGATGAAAATTGAACGATTCACTAATCTTTTCTCAACTGACGATGACGGCCGTTTGGAGGGGACACAAGGGACCACCGTGCACTTCATTTTGTCTAGTGATCATCCATCGATCAATTCAATCATCCACAAACAGATTTGATTAGAAAAAAACCAATTGAAAAAGCTAAAGCCAACGATATAATAGAAAAAGAGGAAATTATTTGTGCCTTTAATCACGTTGGAATAAAAAAAAATTATAATCAAGTCAAGACATATCAAAGCCTGCACGATGAAAAAAGCACAGCGGATCAACGCACCACCTTAAAAGTGGTGGGCAAAACACCACCAAAGGCTGCTATAAGCGACAAATTGACCCCCAAATTGACTTTGACATTTCTTGCCTGCATCGAGGTTGTTAAGAGATATACTACTATGTTTGATTACTATATACGATTAGGTTAATTAAAATCTATATTAATTGTAATTTTACTCTAATTGCATTCTCACCCCATGTCAGGGAATGCAAGTTAAAGAGAAAATTGGCAATTTTTTATATTAATCCTCCTATGAAATATTTTTAATTAGAAACATGTTATAATAGAGGTGCAATTAGGTCATTTCTTGTTTGATCATTCCTAATCAAAAAGCACGCAAACAAGCTAATGTAAATATGTCATTTGGGAGATCTTTGCTTGCTAATCTCATGAATAACAAAGACAGATAATAGTATGTGCACATTTATTTGGAGGAAAATTAACTGTTGAGAGACTATTTTCTAAAAAATGATCATTTTGTTGCTTATAAAAATGAATTGACGAAAATAATTTTCTTCATCGATGAAAATTAACTGTAATTGCCGATGAACCTTAGTATAAAATTTGGGAAATGAGGGCAATGAGGAAAAGGACAAGGACGATATCAAAGAGAAAACACGGGGCCAGTAATGTTGCCACCCATTATATTTGAGAGCAATTTTCCTAATCACACTATTCGTTTGTTCTGGATAGACATTAACATCAAATAGATTATACTCGAATCTAATTGAAATTTCTCGAAAAAAGCGGGACAAAAATTCAGGAAGAACAGCTACATAGAGGTCGATGGTATGAACCATTCCATTTGGAATTACAGAAAGCAGTTGTTTTGGCTTTGAAATAATTGCAAAAATTGATCTATCTCATACATATCGACCAGAGCCAGCTCAAGTCTATTAGAATTTGTAGCTAGGATAAGTCCGTTTGTATATTTAGCTAGGATTTTAGCTTTACATTTATATATGGATATTCTCTTAGCCTTTTATACGATTATATTGCTATGAAAGTCTAGCTTTACATGGATTATGTGGATCTACTATAACTAATGTAAAAATTGTTTGACAATTCCTAATTAAAGGCAAATTGCGATGAAAAACTAGATGCGCAGTTTCGGGGACTTAACTTATCACTTATTTTACTTTGTTTAATAAAGTGTATTTCCTTTAGATTATGTTCCCCAATTACATTGTTGTTGTGATTCACTTAGACCTATCGATCATGATTTGCCATGTGTGGCTCCTGATGCTCCTCCCCGTAGGCCTCTTGTTTGACAATTACAAACAGCGCAAAGTTGTTTTGACACTTATACGACTAGATCTACCCTATTTTCATTAGAGACAGAATTGCCCTTTATTATTCTATTGAAACTTAGGGCTCAAGCCTCACCGCCAGAGGCCGTGAGCTCGCCCGATTTGGCCAAGCCAAAGCTCGCCGACCATCACCATGACCAACAACAGGCTGAGAAGAAGCACAAAGAAAAAAGGAAAAAAAAAAAATGAAAGAAAATTTTCAAACAAAAAATTTTGATTTTTTTAAAAATAAAAAAATTCAAATTCAAATTTTTTAAAAACATATTTTTATAAAAACAATCATTTTGTTAACCAAGCACCCAAATCTAAGCTTTGATAGATTTCGGAAAAAAAATTTCGGTTCTTTTAAAAAGGGAAATCATTTTTCAAAATTTAAGCTTGAATAAGAAAACATTTTCCATTGACTAGGAAAACATTTTCTGTTGACTCATTTTCCTAAGCGAACCAAATGCTGGAAAATGATAAAAACATTTTCCGTGAAACAAACGCACCCTCAATGTAGCAGAACGCAATTTACACATTGTCCTTTTATTTGTAGTTTTTCTAGTTTATGTAGCATCCAGTTACTATAATTGAGAACAATACATCCAAGCGAATATAACCATGCACATCAAAATTCTATCTTTTCTTCTCTTTTTGTTACTTTTCTTCACTTCTACACATGTTAACAACTTTATTTTATTAGGGACATCTTTAGAACTTTTTATTTCGTCGAGCAAATTTCTAGAATAATTTTCATGTAAAAATCCAGAAAAGCCAATATGCAAACAAAATTTTTAAAACAAAAAATATGCCTTAAGTAATAGAAATATATTTCATGAAAACTCAATTTCATTCATGTTGGATTGACAAAGAAAATGCTGATTCAAATCTTCTAGACAAGAATGGGTTTAAATTTGAAGGGAACCCACAATGGAAAAGAAATCAATCGAGGGAAAATGCATAAATGAGGAATTTATTGTGCAAAACAAGTGATCGAACAATAAAATAGACAAAACAATAAAATAAATCGAATACTAAATTTACATAATTCGGTCATAGAGACCTGCGTCCATAGGGAGAGTAACGACAAATTTTATTATAAAGATTACAACCACACTCGGTGACTCAAATACTCACGGTATTTTCCAAGCCCCAATTACACCCAATAAAGCATGCAGTGTTTTGCTCCACAATTCATCGTTAAATAATCTTTCAATTTCACCATGAAATTACACACAAATCTTGAACTCACGAGATTTTAACTGGCTTGGGCACTTGTATCTTCTTGAATGTAATTCACGGACAATATCCACAAATTAACCCAAGTCAAGCGTTCGCTTGGAAACAGCACTTCAATATTCCTTCGTGATCAACCACGGAGTAATCCACAAAATATTTATTTATACTCGTGTGTGCACTCCCGGAAAAAGTGCAACAAATCGTTAGAGATAACCCGCACGCGTATTAGATAAAAGAAAACCAATTCAAAGTGGGATTCGGTCAAACCAAAGGTCCAACTTGGGGTTTCCTTCCTTCCTCACGACTTCATCGTGAATCAAGAAATCACTTGCATTAATATTCGGTCAACCCAAGTCCAATTGGACTTTCCACTTTTGACTTCTTTGGCCGACTGCACTAAAGGGAAATATAAAATTGTGTGCCCCTCACTTTAGCTTCGTTTCACGACCAAGAAGAATTCAATTATTGCTCGATTTCGAATATCCGTAAAATATTCAATTCAGAATATTCATATCTCTAGAAATAACAAATAATCTATAGTCAAATTTCGTTTATTAGACTGAAACTCGAGATATATTTTAACAATCTTCACCTTAGCTCGACATTTGAGCCAAGTCATAATCGCTTTGCTAAAAAACTCAAACTCTGCCGCTACTTTCCTATAGCTCCCAATGGGCTCAACCACCACAGATATTTTTCAAGTTCAAGCCACGATTGAACTTTGCCATAATCGTGGATCTCATCAAAACATCAATTCCACATTCACCTTTAACTACTCCGCAAAGATTTTCCGATAGAACCTCATTTACCATAGACAAAGTAAAATCATTGTTGCATTCAAATCTATCAGGAGAGTGAATACGTACCTTCTCAATATTAGCAATTACAGCAACTATTGACTTTGTATGCTTCGCCTCGCTACAAGCACCATCAGTGTTAGTACTCACTACCTTAGGAGTTTTTAAATGCAACTCTACCTCAAGCTAAACACCGTTTATCCATATAAACATTGTTCAAATCACTCTTAGTCAAAAGTATTGGAGACTCGTCAAACATAACTTCTTTGTTGATAATAGTTGAATTTAATTTCGGGTACCACAACCGATAACCCTGCTCACGTTGTGCATAACCTAGGAACATGCAATTTCTTACCCTTTCATCGGGCTTACCATCACTTATACTTGAAAATAACATGGCAATCAAATATTCTAAGCATAGAATAATCAGTAACATTACTTGACCATACTTTGTTGGGGATTTCGATATCCAATCGCAATCAATGGGGATCTACTCTTTAGGTAGCTCGCTATACTAAGTGCATCCGCTAGAAATTTTCTAGCCATACTAATATTAGAGAGCATTTTATCGGCAGTCTCTAGTAATATTTTGCTTATCAATTTTGCAATACGTTGTGACTCATTGGCATTAGTTTTGTGTTTTACTATGTTTTCTTTCATGTAGAATTTGTTTAACAACACTAACTAAAATTCCATGTTATTAGGGAAATCCCTTATGATGTTTTGAATATGACAAAATAAATCAAAAGTTACTAACGTGTTTAATTGTTGAGTAACAAACTATGCAGATGATAGAACATGTAAATGATATTATCAAAATCTATACTTGGAAGAACCAGAAGACAGACTCTATACTGAAGCTAAATCTGCTCAGACTCATATTGTAAAGTCTATTGCACTCAAATTCAGATTGTAAAGTCTATTACTCTCAAACTTTACATCCAGAACTCAACAAAACGTAATACAAGCCCCAAACATATAACGGCTAGTGATCTGATTTGGATTCTACATCAAGATTGATTTGATTGACTCAATCTAATTGATTGTCAATTGGATCTTGAAGACAAGAATTTTCTATACGAAAAAGCTCTACTTATGGAAACCAAGATTCTGTTTGTATGGGCGATCAGAATCAATTTGGGATTCTACTTCTATCACTCAACGGCTACCAAATCTTCTAGATACAAATCTGTCCAATGGCTAGATTGGAAGACAATCCTCTAAGATATTGTCCAACGGCTAGTTTGGAAGTGGAGGAGTATTTAAGGAGATGAATGACTAATGAGCAAGTAAGAGAGATAAAGCGTAGAATTTATAATTCCAAAATTTAAGTGAACTTCGATCATACACTTGTCTTTGGTGAGCTTAAACATTTGTGATCGTGAGAGAAATATCAAAAGAGTGATTTAGTGAGATAGTGTGATCTATTACTAAGTGTTTGCACTCAAAGTTGTAATATATTGTTGATTACATAGTGGAATCTAGTAGAAGGCTGTTAACGTGGGAGAGTGGACATAAGCTTGATCTAAGCCAAACTACTATAAATATAATGTTCTTATAGTTCTTCCCTAACTCATTTATTTTGCTCAATATTTATTTTATTCCGTATTTATTTGCCAATGTATATTTCGAACACCTATTCCCCCTTCTAGGTGTTCATACTAGCCCTTTCAATTGGCATCAGAACCAAGTGCTCGATTTATAAAAGTTTTTTTACTTTTGAGCTAAATATCTTTTATGGCTAGTATCTTAGCACCAGGACTTATGGAATGACAAAGCAACACCAGGCCACCATATTTTAATGGAAAGGAATACAACGTGTGGAAGAACAAAATGAAAGCATTCCTAAGATCCAGAGATCTCTTGCAATGGAATGTTGTGGAAAAATAAATCAATCCCATTGCTGCATCTACTTCAAACAAGAATGCCAAAGACAAAGAAACCAAACCCCCTGGTCCTATGTCTCGGACGAAGATGTCCAAAAGAGAAGCTCTTGATGCAAAAACCATTTATTCTTTATATTGTGCATTGTCTCCTGTTGAATATAACATAATTTCTTCATGTGAAACAGCAAAAGAAGTTTGGGATAGATTTCATGTTACATATGAAGGGACTGATCATGTAAAAGAGACAAAAGTAAACTTCCTGCTAGGCAAATATGAATCATTCAAGATGAAGCAAGGAGAATTGATTGGAGATATGTTCGATTGTTTTACAGAAATTGTAAACGGTTTGGCGTATCAAGGTCATCAATTTCTTCCCCAATGAAGGTTAACAAACTCTTGCGAGGTCTCTCAAAAGATTGGAACCATGTCAAGACCTCAATTCGGGAGACTCAGAGGATTATGCCACTTTCCGTTGATGAATTGATTGGCACTCTTCAATCCTACGAAGTAAAACAAATCAACGACGAAGATCCCAAAGGTAAGAAGTCCATCGCTTTAATATTTAACGCTAATTCTAATGATACAGACTCAGAAAATGACATGGCCGACGAAAAACTTGCTTTTATGATCAAGAAATTCAAAAAGCTGAGTAGAAAAGGAAAGAAATTCAGTGGAAGAAAACAATACAAATAGAATGCGCTGAAAAGAACCATGAAAGAAGATGATGAGCAAGGAAATATATGCTTGATGGCACATTCAGAATCAGAGTTTGACTCAGACACAGACTCAGAATCCGATAAGGAAATCGAGGTAAGCCATTCAAAAATTCCTATCAAAGTTTCAAAGTATATAAATGAGCTTTGCTTAAATCTCAAATCTTCTCTTAAAAGGATCTCCAAACTAAAAAAGGAGAATTCTTGGCTTAGGCAACAAAATCTTTCTCAAAAAGAAAATTTTAAAATTTTGCAAAAAGATTTTCTACAAACAAAAAAAAGTCGAGATTTACTTGTCAAATGATTCTTTTAAAAATGAATTTTCAAATATTTCGACAAAATTTTCAAATGGTTCAAAAACATTAGAGCATATTCTTTCCATACAAGTACCTTACTATAATAAGTCGGGACTTGGTTTCAATAAGGAAAGTGATTCTCTAATTGATTTTTCTAAAGTCAATGAGAGACTTAAACAAAGACTTTCAAGAATCTTCACAAAACCTGTTGGTCAAAAAGCCATCAAATGTTCAAATTGTGGAGACTCGGAACACTTTGAGAAAGAATGTTCTAAAGTTTGGAAACTTGTTAAGAAAGATTTGGTAAAAACACCATATTCTACTAACTCTCAAGGACCCAAGAAAATATGGGCACCAAAGAAAATGTGAGTTGTTTTTGCAGGAAAAAAAAAAGAAGAAAGAGAATTTGGTAAGAAAGGTAAATTTTGAGTACATAATTTTAATATTCTCTTTGTGCCTTGATTGATTTAGACTTTATAATGACCGTATTCTATGATTTATTGAAGAAAGAATCGTGTGATTATTTTTGATATCTTGCTTAGAGACAATTGGAGTTATTTTGTTTGATTTTAGGCTATCACATTTTATCATATTTTGCAAAGTGAAAATCTGTTTTATGTGATATTAATTTATTATGCAAGATATTTCTAGATACTCAAGGATTTCATTTTCCCTAATTTTATTGTGATTTGACTAAGTGAGAACTTATTTTTCAAGATATTATTGTGCATAATATTCTTTCCTTAAATACTTTGTTATGATGAATTTAGAAAGAATATTTGATTATCTATGGAGATTTTATTTTTTGCTCTAACAAAATGGAAGGATCCAAATTCATGGATACCAAAAAGGAAATGAGTTGATTGCAGGAAATTCAATAAGGCAAGAATGATTGCGAATCTACGCAAATTTTGGTGCAATCAGAAAAATATCTCCTATGAAGATTGGTAATGATTTTTTATTAATGGTATATTTCAAACATATACCATGGGTAAGAGAATATTTTTTATCATCCCGCCTTACAAATTTCTACGTGCATTTATCATAATTTGGATAATTGTTTATTATATTGCAAATATCTTTTATCATAAATATAAGGCATTGCAAGATTTTACTTGATTTGGCACATGATAGAAATATCATCTTTCTTTTTGCGAAATGCATCAATAATATATATCTAAGATTTATGCTCAAGGAAATCCATTTGATCTCAAAAGATATTATTGCATATTTAAGGATATTCTTGCTATATTCTTGGAAGATATTACGTGACATTTTTGCAAAGATTATTATCTATTATACAAGATTTTGCAGGTGGCAATAGAATCTTTCATATGGATTTTGGAAAGTTAGACTTAAAAATCATGAAATTCTGTACTATTTTTTGAAGGCTCAAAGATTCTTTTCCTTGTGCAAAGTTTTTGCAAATTGTTGAGGAAATCCCTAATGTGTCGTACCGAAGGTTGAGTAGTTTAGAATTTTAATAATTGATAATTTTATATATGCTATTCAATTTATTTGAAGAAAGGGCATTATATATTATGTGGATATTATTACAACTTATTTGTGCAAAAAGTTCATTAAGTTTATGCAAGTTGAATTTGAGAAGAGCTTGAATGAATAAAATAAATTTTTTCCTCGAATTTTAAAATGCAAATGATCGCTGTGGATGTTGTTGCTACGAAGGAAAAATATTCTGCTCAACATGCATAAGCCACAATTAATGCTATTCACAAATATTGTCATGATGACAGAGGGAGAAAGTGAATCCAAAATAAATGGAAAGATTCGTGATCAAACTCAAAAAGACAACAAATTGAGGGGGAGCATTGATCAATTATGGAAAAATCTTTTTGAATCGATCATGATCTTGATTATTATGGAAGGAAAGAAAGGTAAATGTGTCAGAATTTGTTAAGTTCTAAAAAATTCGGTTAGTGCTTCTTTTATTACCTTTTGTCATTAACAAATCTCTTATTTATATTATCATTTTATTATGACAAAAATGGTAAGTGAATTTTATAATGCATCCGTGATTTTCATTGGATATTTGCTGATATATATGATCGAAGTGAACTATATTGCATAAATTTAATATTCGATTTACTTTATAAAAACTGATTTTTTGGAAGTTGTGTTTCATGCAAGATATTTGTTATCATTTTATATTCTCTACATGATACTTTTTTCATTATTATCGTTTTTTGATTATGACAAAAAGGGGGAGAAGATATGAATATGCATATGTGTTGATTGGTTGATACTATTTATTGCATAATATTGAGCTGCGATTATCTTTCTATATATTGTTATGCTTAATCTATTTGCTATCTTCTAATATCCTTTTATTTAAATTAATATTTTTAAATGCATGTTTACAAATCTACATATTCAGAGATTGTTTTGTCATCATCAAAAAAGGGGAGATTGTTAGGGAAATCCCTTATAATGTTTTGAAGATGACAAAATAAATCAAATGTTACTAACGTGTTTAATTGTTGAGTAACAGACTATGCAGATGATAGAACATGTAAAGAATATTATCAAAATCTATACTTGGAAGAACTAGAAGATAGACTCTATGCTGAAACTAAATCTGCTCAGACTCATATTGTAAAGTCTATTGCACTTAGACTTTACATCCAAAACTCGATAGAATGTAACATAAGCCCTAAACATATAATGGCTAGTGATCTAATTTAGATTCTATATCAATATTGATTTGATTGACTCAATCTAATTGATTGTCAATTGAATCTTGAAGACAAGAATTTTCTATATGAAAAAGCTCTACTTATGGAAACCAATATTCTATTTATATGGGCGATCAAAATCAATTTGGGATTCTACTTCTATCACTCAATAGCTACCAAATCTTCTAGATATAGATCTGTCCAATGGGTAGATTGGAAGATGATCCTCTAAGATATTGTCCAACGGCTAGTTTGAAAGTGGAGGAGTATTTAAGGAAATAAATGACCGATGAGTAAGTAAGAGAGACGGAGCATAGAATTTATAATTCCAAAGTTTGAGCGAACTTCGATCATACGCTTGTCTTTGGTGAGCTTAAACATTTGTGATCGTGAGAGAAATACCAAAAGAGTGACTTAGTGAGATAGTGTGATCTATTACTAGGTGTTTGCACTCAAAGTTGTAATCTCTTGTTGATTGCATAGTGGAATCCAGCAGAAGGCTGTTAGCGTGGGGGAGTGAATGTAGGCTTGATCTAAGCCAAACCACTATAAATCTTATGTTCTTATTCTCTTCCCTAACTCCTTTATTTTTCTCTAAATTTATTTTATTCCGCATTTATTTTCCAATGTTTATTTCGAACACCTATTCCCCCACTCTAGGTGTTCGTACTAGCCCTTTCACACGCTACTATAAGTTTGTACCTTCTTGATCATCTTATCAATCTTCTTTTCAATAAAAGAACTCAACTTATGCCTAAGGACAAACATCCTTGTCTTCCTCAAGTAGTCATTAACAGCTGTTAGCATAAATTTAACACTTTTCCTCAAAGGAAACCATAACAACCTGCAAACATTCAAGTGAATTAACTCTGCAATTTCTATGGTTTTTTTTTTTTTTTTTTTTTATAGTTGTACCGAATTGCACTTTCCGCCGTTGATCTAATCACAGCACTTGCATATATTCAATTCGTTAGCAACATAACCACACAACATATTTTTTTTTTCACTTAAAACTTTCAAGCTTCTCCTGCCAATATGCCCCAAACACATATGTTACAATTCAGACTCTCGAACAAATACATCCGACATCTTCGGGGCGATATATGTCATTATCTCACCTTAAAGTTTACACAGGCCATTGTACTTAATTGCATTCATTGTCACCAAAGCACCTCAAACAACTTTCAAAACTCCACATTTAAAAAAAAAATACTGACAACTAACTAAATCCAAGGCACTCAAGAAAATTAAGTTTTTCTTCAACTTTGGAATATGCCTCACTCTAGTCAATGTCCTCATGATAATATCATGAATTATGTTTCTAACATCACCAACACCTACAACGTTACATTTAGTATTGTTCCCCAACTGCACTTTACTACTATTTGTGCACTGATAAATAGCAAACCAGTTTTTATATGGTGTTGCATGAAACGAACAATCAGAATCCATAATCCATCCATCAAACGATAAATAATTAGTGATAGACAAGAAACAAAATCAACACTATCCAAATTACTAACAACTACAACTACAACATCATCTAGGGAATCAACTATAATTCCATTACTCTTCTCATTATTCAGCTTAAGGCGATTTCTTCTAACACGCCCCCTCTTACTACAGCTCCAACAGACAACACCACCAGTCCTAAACTAACTGCATTTATTTATATTTATGCTACTCTTGCTAACACTTGTACTAGTTTTTATATTTTGTTTTTACCTGCTAAAGCAGCAAATATAGGTTCATCATATTCTCTTTTACGGATGTCCTCACTCAAAATTAAATCTCGGACCCCATCAAATGTCAAGCTTGTCAACCCAGAGGAATTACTAACAACAGTAATAGTAGTATTCCAACTATTAGGCAATGAGGATAATAAAATCAAAGCATGTACCTCATCTTCAAAGTCAATCTTAACTGAACTCAATTGACTAATAATCATATTGAATTCATTGATGTGATTGCAGCTAACGCACCCTCGCTCATCTTCAAATTCAACATACGTTACATCAAATAGAATTTGTTGATTGTAGAGAGCTTCTCGTACATATTTGATAGGGCTTTCATCAAACTCGCAGTGGTCTTCTCCTTTACGATGTTAAATGCGATGTTATGAGCCAATGTTAGTTGAGTAATACCCATACCTTGGCTATCCAACAATTCCTAGTCAACTTGCTTCGTCTCTGGCTCTCCCCAGACAAGGGGAATTGATGTTTCATCTTATAGAAATAATCATCAATCTACATTTTCCAAAAATTAAAATCCTTCCTATCAAATCTTTTGATTCTCAATTTTCCTTGTTTATCCACATCGATTTGCTTCAACTCAGTTAAACCTGGCTCTGATACAAATTGTTGTGGAAATCAATTGGTATAGGATTTACATAGTTAGATCGTAGAGACTTACATCCTCGAGATCGATCCCTCCCTCCCTCCCTTTCTCTCTCTCTTTGAAGTCGGTTCGATCGACGTCGCTGAGGTTTTGAAAAACCAACGAAATCGGGCAAAATCCATTAAATAGGCAACAATCCAAGTCGTTCCCTCACAAAAGTTTGGGAACCCGAACGTGACTCGAACACCCGACCCGACCCACCCAAAACGTGGCTATGGCCCATGGGCTTTGTGTGCCACGGTTTTTGGGCGTCTCTTCATTCCATTTTGAGACGTGGACATCATACAACCCGAACTTTAATACGCTTTGAAGCCTCGCCATTTCAATACGAGCAAACAAATGAACACACGAACATTTATCCGTTAGATTTCTGAATTTTAAGGGGCTATATCATTTACATCGTACCATCTAAAGCGTAGAATAACCGACCAAAAAAAAAATTTAGAATCAATTTTTTTATCCATTTATTAATTTTTTTCTTTCAAACCATACGACGAAAGATTAAAATGGTGGGCCAACGAATGTTTTAAATACACAATTAAGACAAAATCAAAGCTTTCCGCCTATCCATTATTTGAAGATAGATATGGTTTCACTTCATACATCGTCTAAAAAGATAATAGTTGAGACAAATCTTAACTCTAGATAAAGCAACCTAAATTTACAGTATATAGAATACTCCAAAAGAAACTGCATTAAAACCTAAACACCTATCTCTAAGAGCAAGCCATCCTTCAAGAAAAGCCTACGATCCCAACAACAAAGAGTATATAGAATACTCCGCAAGAAACCGCACATATTAATCGGTCCTTGCAGCCGAGCCTTTGGACATTGTATAGCTGCTCGGCCTGTGGTATGAGGAGTCTCCACTCCTCATGCATGTCGGCAAGCTCCGCATACCAATGCTCTACGCACCGCAACAACATGAAAAAGGAAATGGAGTAGGCGAAGGAAATCAACAGAACGACAATCGCCGGCAACCATCCGTTCTTGCATTGTAGCTAGGTGGGTGGTGTGATGGCCTGCATGCATGACAATGCTACCAATTGGAAAGCCAAGAACCGCCCTAGTTTAGAATCAATTTTTTATCCATTTATTAATTATTTTCTTTCAAACCGTACGACGAAAGATGAAAATGGTGGGCCAACAAATGTTTGAAATACATAGTCAAGACAAAATCAAAGCTTTCCGCTTATCCATTATTTGAAGATGGATATGGTTTCACTTCATACATCGTCTAAAAAGATAATACTCAAGATAGATCTTAACTCTAGATAAAGCAAACATAAACTGAGAGTATATAGAATACTTCAGCAAAAACCGCATTAAAACATAAAAACCTAACTCTAAGAGTAAGTCATCCTTCAAGAAAAGCCAGCAATCCCAACGGTGAAGAGTATATAGAATACTCTGCCAAAAACCGCATATATTAATCGGGCTTTGCTGCTGAGCCTTTGGACATTGTATAGTCTCTCGTCCTACGGTATGAGGAGTCTCCACTCCTCCTGCATGTCAGCAAGCTCCGCGTACGGATGCTCTACGCACCGCAACAACATGAAAAATGAAATGGAATGGGCGAAGGAAATCAATAGAATGACAATCACCGACAACCATCCCTTTTTGCAGCACAGCTAGGTGGGTGGTGTGATGTCCTGCACGCATGACTATGCTGCCACATGGAAAGACAAGAGCCACCCCAGTTTAGAATCAAGTTCTTTATCTATTTATAATTTTTTTTTCTTTCAAACCATACGACGAAAGATGAAAATGGTGGGCCAACAAATGTTTGAAATACACAGTCAAGACCGAATCAAAGCTTTCCGCCTATCCATTATTTGAATATGGATATGGTTTTACTTCATACATCGCGAAAAAACATAACACTCGAGAAAGATCTTAACTCTAGATAAAGCAAACATAAATTCATAGTGCATAGAATTGTCCAGCAAAAACACATTAAAACCTAAAAACCTATCTCTAAGAGAAAGCCATCCTCCAAGAAAAGCAAGCGATTCCAACGGTGAGGAGTCCACTAGAAGCCGCATATATTAATCGGGCCTTGCGGCCGAGCCTTTGGACATTGTATAGCCGCTTGTCCTACGGTAAGAGAAGTCTCCACTCCTCCTGCATGTCGACAAGCTCTGCATACCAATACTCCATGCGCCGCAACAACATGAAAAAGGAAATTGAAAGGGCGAAGGAAATCAACAAAACGACAATCGCCGGCAACCATCCCTTCTTGCGGCGTGGCTAAGTGGGTGGTGTGACGGCCTGCACGCATGACAATGCCGTCACATTGAAAGGCAAGAGCCGCCCCAGTTTAGAATCAATTTCTTTATCCATTTATTAAATTTTTTTATTTCAAACCATACAACGAAAGATGAAAATGGTGGGCCAACAAATGTTTGATATGCATAGTTAAGACAGAATGAATGTTTTCCGCCTATCCATTATTTGAAGATGGATATGGTTTCACTTCATACATCGTCTAAAAAGATAATACTCGAGACAGATCTTAACTCTAGATAAAGCAAACATAAATTTAGAGTATATAGAATACTCTAGCAGAAACCACATTTAAACCTAAAAATCTATCTTTAAGAGCAAGTCATCCTCCAAGAAAAGCCGGCGATCCCAACGACAAAGAGTATAAAGGATACTCCGCCAGAAACCGCATATATTAATCGGGCCTTGCAGTTGAGCTTTTGGACATTGTATAGCCGCTCGTCCTGCATGTCGGCAAGCTCCGCGTACCGATGCTCTACATGCCGCAACAGTATGAAAAAGGAAATGGAATTAGCGAAGAAAATCAACCGAACGACAATCGCTAGCAACCATCCGTTCCTGCACCGCAGCTGGGTGGGTGGCGTGATGGCTTGCACGCATGACAGTGCTGCCACATGGAGAGTCAAGAGTCGCCTCAGTTTAGAATCAATTTCTTTATCCATTTATTTTTATTTTTTTGTTTCAAACCATACAACGAAAGATGAAAATGGTGGGCCAACAAATGTTTGAAATGCACAGTTAAGATAGAATGAAAGCTTTCTGCCTACCCATTATTTGAAGATGGATATGGTTTCACTTCATACATCGTCTAAAAAGATAATACTCAAGACAAATCTTAATTCTAGATAAAGCAAACATAAATTTAGAGTGCATTGAATACTCCAGCAGAAACCACATTAAAACCTAAAAACCTATCTCTAAGGGCAACCCATCTTCCAAGAAAAGCCGACCTTCCCAACGATGAGGAGAATATAGAATACTCTGCCAGAAACTGCAAATATTAATCAAGTCTTGCGGCCGAACCTTTGACATTGTATAGCCACTCATCCTGTGGTATGAGGAGTCTCCACTCCTCCTGCATGTCGGCAAGCTCCGCATACCGATGCTCTACGCACAGCAACAACATGAAAAAGGAAATCAACAGAACGACAATCGCCGACAACCATCCCTTCTTGCACCGCAGCTGGGTGGGTGGCGTGATGGCTTGTACGCATGACAGTGCTATCGCATGAAAAGTCAAGAACCGCCCCAGTTTAGAATCAATATTTTTATCCATTTATTAATTTGTTTTCTTTCAAACCATAGGATGAAAGATGAAAATGGTGGGCCAACAAATGTTTGAAATACACAGTTAAGATAGAATCAAAGCTTTCCGCCTATCCATTATTTGAATATGGATATCGTTTCACTTCATACATCGTCTAAAAAGATAATACTCGAGATAGATCTTAACTATAGATAAAGCAAACATAAATTAATAGTACATGAAATACTCCAGAAGAAGCCGCATTAAAACATAAAACCCTAACTCTTAGAGTAAGTCATCCTTCAAGAAAAGACAGATATCCCAACGGCGAAGAGTATATAGAATACTTCGCTAGAAACCGCATATATTAATCGAGCCTTACAGCTAAGCCTTTGGACATTGTATAGCCTCTCCTCTTACAGTATGAGAAGTCTCCACTCCTCCTGCATGTCGGCAAGCTCCACCTATCGTTGCTTTACGTGCCGTAACGGCATGAAAAGGGAAATGGAATGGGCGAAGGAAATCAACAGAACAACAATCGCCGGCAACCATCCCTTCTTGCAGCACAGCTGGGTGGGTGGTGTGACGGCTTGCACGCATGACAGTGCCATCACATTGAAAGGCAAGAGCCGCCCCAGTTTAGAATCAATTTTTTTATCCATTTATTAATTTTTTTTCTTTCAAACCATACGACGAAAGATGAAAATGGTGGGCCAACAAATATTTGAAATACACAGTCAAGACAGAATCAAAGCTTTCCGCCTATCCATTATTTGAATATGGATATGTATTCACTTCATACATCGTTTAAAAAGATAATACTCAAGACAGATCTTAACTATAGGTAAAGCAAACATAAATTCATAGTATATGAAATATTCCAGTAGAAACCGCATTAAAACATAAAAACCTAACTCTAAGAGTAAACCATCCTTCAAGAAAAGCCGGCAATCCCAATGGTGAAGAGTATATAGAATACTCCGCCATAAACCGCATATATTAATCAAGCCTTGCAACCGAGCCTTTGGACATTGTATAGCCTCTCGTCCTGCAGTATGAGGAGTCTCCACTTCTCCTGTATGTCAGCAAGCTCTGCATACTGATGCTCTAGTGCCGCAACAGCATGAAAAAGGAAATGGAATGGGCGAAGGAAATCAACAAACGCCAATCGCCAGCAACCATCGCTTCTTGTAGCACAGCTAGGTGGGTGGTGTGATGGCCTGCACGCATGACATTGCTGTCACATGGTAAGCCAAGAGCTGCCCCAGTTTAGAATCAATTTCTTTATCCATTTATTAATTTTTTTCTTTCAAACTATATAACGAAAGATGAAAATGGTGGGCCAACAAATGTTTGAAATACACAGTCAAGACGGAATCAAAGCTTTCCGCCTATCGATTATTTGAAGATGGATATGGTTTCACTTCATACATCGTCTAAAAAGATAATACTTGCAACAAATCTCAACTCTAAATAAAGCAACATAAAATTGAAAGTATATAGAATACTCCAGCAAAAACCGCATTAAAACATAAAAACCTAACTCTAAGAGTAAGCCATCCTTTAAGAAAAACCGGCGATCCCAACGGCGAAGAGTATATAGAATACTCTACGAGAAACCACATATATTAATGGCCTTGCTACCGAGCCTTTGGACATTGTATAGCCTCTTGTCTTGCGATATGAGGAGTCTCCACTCCTCCTGCATGTCAGCAAGCTCCGCGTACCGATGCTCTACGCGCTACAACAGCATGAAAAAGGAAATGGAATAGGCGAAGGAAATCAACAGAATGACAATCGACGGCAACCATCGCTTCTTGTAACGCAGCTGGGTGGGTGGTGTGATGGCCTACACGCATGACATTGCTGTCACATGGTAAGCCAAGAGACGCCCCAGTTTAGAATCAATTTCTTTATCCATTTATTAATTTTTTTTCTTTCAAACTATACGATGAAAGATGAAAATGGTGGGCCAACAAATGTTTGAAATACATAGTCAAGACGGCATCAAAGCTTTCCGCCTATCCAATATTTGAAAATGGATATGGTTTCACTTCATACATCATCTAAAAAGATAATACTCGCGACAAATCTCAACTCTAAATAAAGCAAACATAAATTAAAAGTATATAGAATACTCTAGCAAAAACTGCATTACAACATAAAAACCTAACTCTAAGAGTAAGCCATCCTTTAAGAAAAGCCGGCGATCCCAATGGCAAAGAGTATATAGAATACTCTATGAGAAACCGCATATATTAATCGAGTCTTACAGCTAAGCCTTTGGACATTGTATAGCCTCTCGTCTGCAGTATGAGGAGTCTCCACTCCTCCTCCATTTCAGCAAGCTCCGCATACCGATGCTCTACACGCCGCAACAGCATGAAAAAGGAAATGGAATGGGCGAAGGAAATCAACTGAACGACAATCGCCGGCATCCGTTCTTGCAGCGCAATTGGATGGGTGGTGTGATGGCTTGCACGCATGACAATGCTGCCACATGGAAAGCCAAGAGCCGCCCTAGTTTAGAATAAATTTCTTTATCCATTTATTAATTTTTTTTTATTTTAAACCATACGATGAAAGATGAAAATGGTGGGCCAACAAATGTTTGAAATACACAGTCCAGACAAAATCAAAGCTTTCCGCCTATCCGTTATTTGAAGATGGATATGGTTTCACTTCATACATCGCGTAAAAAGATAAAACTCAAGAAAGATCTTAACTCTAGATAAAGCAATCATAAATTCAAAGTGCATAGAATTGTCCAGCAGAAATGCATTAAAACCTAAAAACCTATCTCTAAGAGAAAGCCATTCTTCAAGAAAAGCCGGCGATCCCAACGGTGAGGAGTATATAGAATACTCCACCAAAAACCGTGTATATTAATCGGGCCTTGCGGCCGAGCCTTTGGACATTGTATAGCTGCTGGTCCTAGGGTATGAGAAGTCTCCACTCCTCCTGCATGTCGGCAAGCTCCGCGTACCGATACTCCACGTACCGCAATAGCATGAAAAAGGAAATGGAATGGGAGAAGGAAATCAACAGAACGACAATCGCTGGCAACCATCCCTTCTTGCACCGCAACTAGGTGGGTGGTGTGATGGCCTGCACGCATGACAGTGTTGCCACATGGAGAGCCAAGAGCTGCCCTGGTTTAGAATCAATTTCTTTATCCATTTATTAATTTTTTTTTAATTTCAAACCATACGATGAAAGATGAAAATGATGGTCCAACAAACGTTTGAAATGCACAGTTTAGATATAATGAAAGCTTTCCACCTATCCATTATTTGAAGATGGATATGGTTTCACTTCATACATCATCTAACAAGATAATTCTCGAGACAAATCTTAACTCTAGATAAAGCAAACATAAATTCAGAGTATTAATAATACTCCAGCAGAAACCGCATTAAAACATAAAAACCTATCTTTAAGAGCAAGCCATCCTCCAAGAAAAGCCGGCGATCTCAACGGCGAAGAGTATAAAGAATACTCCACCAAAAACCACATTTATTAATTGGACCTTGCGGTCAAGCTTTTGGACATTGTATAGCCTCTCGTCCTGCGGTACTAAAAGTCTCCGCTCATCCTGCATGTCGGCAAGCTCAGTGTACCGATGTTCTATGTGCCGCAACAGTATGAAAAAGGAAATGGAATGGGTGAACGAAATCTACAGAAAGACAATCACCGGCAACCATCTCTTCTTGCAGCGCAGCTGGGTAGATGGTATGATCGCCTACACGCATGACAATACTGCCACATGGAGAGCCAAGAGCCGCCCCGGTTTAGAATCAATTTCTTTCTCCATTTATTTTTATTTTTAATTTCAAACCATAAGATCAAAGATGAAAATGATGGTCCAACAAATGTTTGAAATGCGCAGTTAAGACAAAATGAAAGCTTTCTGCCTATCCATTATTTGAAGATGGATATGGTTTCACTTCATACATCGTCTAAAAAGATAATACTCGAGACAGATCTTAACTGTAGATAAAGCAAATATAAATTTAGAGTATATAGAATACTCCAGCAGAAACTGCATTAAAATCTAAAAATCTATCTTTAAGAGCAAGCCATCCTCCAAGAAAAGCCGACAATCCCAATGGCGAAGAGTATAAAGAATACTCCACCAGGAACCGCATATATTAATCGAGCCTTGCGGCCGAGCCTTTGGACATTGTATAGCCGCTCATCCTGCGGTATTAGGAGTCTCTGCTCCTCCTGTATGTCGGCAAGCTCTGCATACCGATGCTCTACACGCCACAACAGTATGAAAAGGAAAATGGAATGGGCGAAGGAAATCAACATAACGACAATTGCCGGCAACCATCGGTTCTTGCACCACAGCTGGATGGGTGGTGTGATGGCTTGCATGCATAACATTGTTGCCACATGAGAGCCAAGAGCCGCCCTAGTTTAGAATCAATTTCTTTATCCATTTATTAATTTTTTTTTGTTTCAAACTGTTGGAATTCAAGTCAGCGGAAGACGACTTACCTTTATCCGATGCACAAACCCCGGAACGAACGTTGAATTGCCGATGTAACACGAACAAAATTACTTCACGTTGGTCTGAATGCAATCACAAGGAAAGCATCCGATTTCCACAGCATAAATGCCTATTGATATTGCAATGGAGAAAATGGAACGCCTTCTTTTTCTTTTGATGGAAAGGGGAGAGAAAAGGAGCGTACGTTCTCTCTAAATGTACGTTCTGCCAACAACCATCAACGGTTGTTTTCAGGAGGGTTTTATACATCTCCCTTCATAACTTTTCAATGGTGTCTTTCCATCGTATTATATCAAGGTGAAACGGTGCATTCCAATCACACCCCATCATGGACGTAATAATAATAAAATACTACACAAACCATACGACGAAATATGAAAATTGTGGGCCAACAAATGTTTGAAATGCACATTTAAGAGAGAATGAAAGCTTTTCGCCTATCCATTAATTAAAGATGGATATGGTTTCACTTCATACATCGTCTAAAAAGATAATACTTGAGACAGATCTTAACTCTAGATAAAGCAAACATAAATTCATAGTGCATAGAATACTCCAGCAAAAATCACATTAAAACCTAAAAACCTATCTCTAAGTGCAACCCATCCTCCAAGAAAAGCCGGCCATCCCAACGACGAGGAGAATATAGAATACTCCGCCAGAAACTGCACATATCAATCGGGCCTTACGTCTGAGCCTTTGACATTGTATAGCCACTCATCTTGTGGTATGAGGAGTCTCCACTCCTCCTGCATGTCGGCAAGTTCCGCGTACCTATGCTCCACGCGCTGCAACAGCATGAAAAAGGAAATTGAATGGGCAAAGGAAATCAACAGAACGACAACCGCCGGCAACCATCTCTTCTTGCAGCATAGCTGGGTAGATGGTGTGATGGCCTGCACGCATGACAGTGCTACCACATGGAAAGCAAGAGTTGTCCCAATTTAAAATCAATTTCTTTATCCAATTATTAATTTTTTTCTTTGAAACCATACGATGAAAGATGAAAATGGTGGGCCAACAAATGTTTGAAATGCACAATCAAGATAGAATCAAAGCTTTCCACCTATCCATTATTTGAAGATGGATATGGTTTCACTTCATACATCGTCTAAAAAGATAATACTCGAGACGGATCTTAACCCTAGATAAAGCAAACATAAATTCAGAGTATATAGAATACTCCAACAGAAACCGCATTAAAACCTAAAAACCTATCTTTAAGAGCAAGCCATCCTCCAAGAAAAGCCTGCGATCCCAATGGCGAAGAGTATAAAGAATACTCCGCCAGAAACCACATATATTAATTGGGCCTTGCGGCTGAGCCTTTGGACATTGTATAGCCGCTCATCCTACAGTATTAGGAGTCTCCGTTCCTCCTGTATGTCGGCAAGCTCGGCGTACCGATGCTCTACACGCCACAACAGTATGAAAAAAGAAAATTGAATGGGTGAAGGAAATCAACAAAACAACAATCGCCAGCAACCATCCGTTCTTGCACCGCAGCTGGGTGGGTGGTGTGATGGCCTGCACACATGACAGTGCTGCCACATGGAGAGCCAAGAGCCGCCCCAGTTTAGAATCAATTTTTTATCAATTTATTTTCGTTTTTTTTGTTTCAAACCATACGACGAAAGATAAAAATGGTGGGCCAACAAATGTTTGAAATGCACAGTTAAGACAAAATGAAAGCTTTCCGCCTATCCATTATTTGAAGTTGGATATGGTTTCACTTCATACATTGTCTAAAAAGATAATACTCAAGACAAATCTTAACTCTAGATAGAGCAAATATAAATTCAGAGTATATAGAATACTCCAACAAAAATCGCATTAAAACCTAAAAACCTATCTGTAAGAGCAAGCCATCCTCCAAGAAAAGCTGGCGATCCCAACGATGAAGAGTATAAAGAATACTCCGCTAGAAACCGCATATATTAATCGAGCCTTGCAACCAAGCCTTTGCACATTGTATAGCTACTCGTCCTACGATATTAGGAGTCTACGCTCCTCCTGCATGTCGGCAAGCTCTGCGTATCGATGCTCTACACACCACAACAACATGAAAAAGGAAATGGAATGGGCAAAGGAAATTAACAGAACGACAATCGCTGGCAACCATCCGTTCTTACACCGCAGCTAGGTGGGTGGTGTGATGGCCTGCACGCATAACAGTGTGGCAAGCCAAGAGCAGCCCCAATTTAGAATCAATTTCTTTATCCATTTTTTTTTCTTTCAAACCATACGACGAAAGATGAAAATGGTAGGCCAACAAATGTTTGAAATACTCAACCAAGACAAAATCAAAGCTTTCCACCTATCCATTATTTGAAGATGGATATGGTTTCACTTCATACATCATCTAAAAAGATAATACTTGAGAAAGATCTTAACTCTCATTTATTAGAAGTCGTAAAACTTGCTACAATCAAGTCTTAAAATTTGTTAAATTAGTGTATTCGTGTTATTTCGTTAACTCCGTTTAATTTGACTAACAAAAAAGGCTTGCTTGACTCTTTTTTATTACTTTCTCTCTCCTACATGGCGTTAAGGTAAAAATAAGTTGAATATAACATCATTTTAGTCAAAATTTGATTTTTAATATAAATTAAACTAAAAAATCAATTGAATTTTTTTTTTTTTTTTTTTAAAAAGGGTAGCAAACCAACCAGCAACCCTTCGCTACCACCACCTTAAAAGCGATAGCGGGCAGCGGCAGCTGTTTATGGCTTTTGTTGCTCTATTTTTTTATATAATTTATAATTTACTATTTTTTAAATTAATTAATATGTATATAAATTTAGACCAAAATGACTTTACTTTAGCGTCATCTTTCTTGTTTTAGCCACGTTAGCGTCACGTAAGAGAAAGAAAGTTACAAAAAAAAAAAAAGCCAGGTCAGCTTTTTCTGTTAACCAAATTAGATGGAGTTAACGAAAAGACTTGATTTCATCAATTTCATAAGTTTTATAATTTTATTGCACTTTCTAAAAAATTTCGGACTTAATTGCATTTTCATGACAAGTTTTGAGATTTATGATGAACATATTCCCCATGTGATTTAAAAAAAAAAAAAAACTCCAAAAACTAAAATGGTAACAAAAAAAATTAAAGAAAGAGATCGAAGTGGAATGGGGCAAGAAAAGGGACCGCATGAACATCAGAGAGGGTTGGGGACCAAGGGTTGCAGCAAGGATGGTGGCTGTCATGCCCCGAACCTCGAGCACGCACACATCCCTCAGTGGTCGATAATATTGCGACGTCTTAGGACGCGTTGCCGACCCATTCATTTTATTGCACATGTGGAAGCGAAATAAAAACCCCTAACAGCAAATAGCATAGGATAGAAAAGCAAGATAACGAATTCACAAACGAAAACACACTTTTATAAACACACTGGTTTTTTTTTTTTTTCAAACACACTGGTTTATATACAATTAATGTCTATAAACAAAAGTCAACTCCAAAAATAAGAGTCACTAAGCCATTTAGACACTAGACTCCTCATCCATGGGCTCTGGGGGCTCCAGGTCTATCACGACACCATCAAGAGTGTCGAGATCCATCGGGTGAGTTGCTTCCCACTACCCGATCCAACGGGAGGCCCGTCAAAACCCAAAAGGGGACCCACCTGACCCCCTTGAGGGAAGCCAATGAACCATGCTATGTATCAATGAGGTACCAACTGCAATAGACCCTCATCAACCCATACCACGAACTCAACTAACTCCCGCCTCAAGGTGGTCCCGGGAATAGGGAAGTAGGTATGCTCAAAATCCATTGTCAGCGGGACCCCATATCATACCTGACATTCCTCCATCTATGGACTTGAAAATATTGAGCCCACAACAGGGTGAGATAACATCTCAGCAAGTTCACCCCCTAAACCCTGACTAGTTAAAAGATATGCTTAGGGGCGGCCTATCCATACAATCAATGAGACTCACCTCGCCTCGGTTCCTTCATGCACGTCAGTACAATTCATATCATAAATGCATATAATAAATGCACACATCAATTGGAACGCTCACTCAATTTTAATCAATCACAAGGGTCTCGATTATAAGGCCAAATTGTTATGACACGTCACATACCGTGCCACACAATTTTGCCCCATAATATGGCGTGTCTATCTCAATCAATAACACATTCCAATTGATTACGGCCCTAAGGCATGGCCTACTCGACGTTCGATGGTCTTCTGGCATAGCCAGCCGTTGTCTCATCCCATTGAGCACGGCAACATCTCTACTAGACGGCAATCTCAAATGAGCATCGATCCAGAATCTACTGCGACCGGCTTTCGTTGTCCAAGGGCATCCCATATAAGGGCAACATCCGGCGTAAACACTCGTGTCGGGTTCTCATAACCAACACAAGACCATTCAATTACGGCCAAGGACACCATGCATTGCATTCAAATGTCTCAATTAAGATAATGTGTTTGGCCCATTTTTTTGGTATTAAAAACACCCAGTGAAAATAATCGTATGTGGGTACACGGTCAGATCAAACTAGAAAAATTGATATCCTTCCTTTTAAAATCCTACTATTAGATATAATATTTAAAAATCATTTTCGGTGTCAAAACCCGACACCCGAGATTTTCTAATTAAATACCAAAATTTCACAATTTCCAAATAAATAACCAAAATTCCAATCACCACTCAATTTGCACAAATTAATACGCAATTGCATAAACTAAACACACCACTATAATCAGTACAAAATTCCGATCACCGGTTATCCCGGTATAATTTTTTGGAAAATAATAAATAATTAAATTTAAATACGAAAATAATTAAATAATGTAAATTAAATCCAATAAATACTAACTTAAGTCAGAAATGCTAATCTAACCACCTAAATGGGCCTAGAAAAATAGCGTGCCAATCCACATAAATAGTACATCCTATATAGTTCTTAAATAATCTAATCTAACCACCTAACATGCATATTTAAGCAATTAAATCACTAATCTAAACTAATTGATCACATAATCCCTAATTAGCCTAAACTAATCACCTTTTTAAGCATAATTAACTCCCTAAACAGAGTTTAGCAAGTAAACTCACCGGTTTAGCGGGCCAATGAGTCCACAGCAATGGCGACGCGTGGGCGAGTAACACTCAAGCCTGCGACGACACCAACGGAGGTCCGAACGAGCCTAGAAACGGGCCACGAAGCCTCAGCAAGGGGCTGAGCTTCGGCTTCTACTTGCGGCTGAAAGAACCAGTCGAAGGGGCTGCTTAGCTTCGGAAAGGGGCACGGCAAAACGGCGATGGCAACGACGGACGGCTCCAGCGGCAGACGGTGGCTAAACAGTGACCAAGGGAGCTGTGACGGTGGCTTGAGGGCTCGCGGGGACGCACAGCTAGCGTGGGACGAGCGAAACAGCAACAAGCAACCAGCAAGCTTGGGCACGCGACAGGCAAACAAGCGGCGGTCGGACGACGAGTAGGGGCGGTTGACGGCATGAGGGGCTGGCTAGCTTGTCTCTCTCTGGTTTTCTTGGACTCAAAGCACAACAACAATGGGGAAAGCAGCCAAGGGAAGAAGAAGAAGACAGCTGCTGAAGAAAGGGGGCCCAAAGTGCCTCAAAGTCTTCACATCTATCTCCATTCACTCATCACAAGGCCCCACCATGCTCTTCCATCATCCTCAGCCATTTGCACACCCAAAGCTTCCCCAACAAGCCATTGAAATGGTCCAAAAGTTGCTGCCCCCCTTGGCTACGAATTTTGACATTTGCCTCTTCAATTTCATTCAATTTCTCTTCAAATTAATCCAATTGAAGCCCAAACAATTCAACCAAGGTGCCCACATCACATTCCACATTTTTCCTTGCCAATTAGTCCAACTTGATTACCAAAAATGCAACAAAAAACAGTCCTCTGATTTTCCCGGTCCAAAATAGCCCAACTTTAAATTTTCGCCAAAAACTCGAGTTTGCAGAAAAATCTTCGGAGGATGAGTCGACGTTCCTAAAATAAATTGTGACATGACAGAACTTTCGATTTCGCGGTTAATTTCAACCGAATGCGATTTTAACGTGACATAACCTACTGGATAGCTTTTAGAAATTTTTAGTGCAATTGACCAATGGTCGATTATTTTCGAGCCACATTGGCGACTCTCGGTTGTCGTGAAAGTCTCGAAATTTCAAATACAGGCACGGTACAAAAAAGCAGAAAAATCGGTCTAGTACCATTCGACCAGAATTTTGCAATTAGGTGGAATCACCCACTCTTTAATCACATGCCTGTGTTGAATCGGTCTATCTCCGATCTCTAATCAATTTTGATAGTGCCGTATTGACCCTTGCAGATTAGCATAGTCGAGCAGTCGATTTCTGGTCGAATTCTCAAGTCTATTGCGCTTAGATTCCTTAATGGCTTCACCTGATAGACTAGTTATTTCGTGAGTGATCAACTCAGGGAAAAGAACTATAGGCGCGTCAATGAAAAGCCCAACTTATTCAATGAAAAACAGAACCTGAAAATCAAGATATTACGGTGGCCTCTCACCAGGCCATTGATAAGGGTAAGGGCAACGTTCGCTAGGTGATGGTCTCGACAAAACTCATTACTCCTGAGTAGTGATCGATTGACCCTTGAATGAGGGTCACAAGGGCTAACTCACCCTTGCCTAATGGCGGTGAGCTCTATTGTGACCACAATCTATGTGAGGGTCGACCTCATCACCACCAACAAAGGGCGCGATGGCCCACCCCTATCCTTGCCCTTCAACCAAACAATCCCCTCCCCCTTTTATGTTTATAATTTATATTATTTTTAATATATTTTTACATAAATTGATGTCATTTTGTGTTAGGAGGATCCATTTTTATTTTAAGGGATTTCATTGCCAATGTGAATATAAAAAGTTAATGGAGCTAACAAACAGACTAACATGAAGGATGATCATAAATCAAGTACTTAGATGCCAAAAAAAAAAAAAATCAACACAAAAGTGATGGATCGGCGTCAATTTTGGCATTTCCCTGTATTGTCATCCCAAAAAGCAATTTTTTTTTCCTTTTTTTTTTTTTTTCAGCCTTAGGCCCTTTTAAGCGTTTGGGGACTACAGAGCGGGAAAGTCATGGAAAATTCAAGTGAGGAGGGAAGAAGGAAATAAAGGAAATGGAAGCTAAAAAAAGTTATTAGAAATTAACGATTAATGGATTAAATTCGGCTTCGTCTTATTCATATTTTTGGATAAAGTGGAAGGTAGTTTGAAACTAAAATGTTCAGTCGTGTCATTTTCTTCCATATAATCTTGCTTTGGGAGAAAAATGTAATAGGCCCGGAGGGCGATTGTTAGTTCCCATTTCCTCTGCTAAACAATACTCACGTTTTTATGTAAATTACGCGTATGTACGTGGATTGCAATAGAAGATTTCATCTCTCGCACTTTTGCTGAATTTATAGAGAAATATTCGTTCATTTGGAATATAACACATTGTACACGTATAAAACTCTTGTTGGACTATACTTGGGGAAAAAAAGGTATTTCACTTTTCAATTTATTTAACATCATAAGTCAATTAATGATGTATCATTTCAATTGTCAATTATATATCAGAGTTAAGATTTTATCATGACATATTAGTACATATAAAGTTATTTTTCGTTTGATTTCTCAATAGATAGTAGGAAGTTTCAATACAGTGAATGAATTGGAAGTGAGATTTTACAAAATCTTGTAATTTTGAATGATCCTATTTCTGTGTGTAAGTTTTTATCGTTGGCGATATAATTAGTATAACCTTGTGATAAAATCATGTTTATATATCATCAAGGTAAGACCGGGTTTTTTTACATAATTTGGAGAAAATTGACGGTGTATACTAATCCATATCCCACATTATGCATTTTCTGTCCCATACATTACCAACAGAACTCATTCCCTTTGTTTCCATTTAATTTTATTTAGCCAAATAAAAGAAATATTTTCCTAAGTTATCATTCCCCATCATCTCCTTCTGCTTCCCTCCATCCAAAAATGCTAGTTGCTCTATTTCGATATTTTTTAGGAAACTTGATATTTTCTTATAATTGCCTAAAATGTTGGGGGACTACGTCAACTATACTCTATGCTCGTCCGCTTCAAAAAATTTTAAAAATTCATTTAATTATTCTTATAGATTGATCAAAACTCGAATATATGTACTTGTGCGCGTATTGAAAATGACTGGTAAAATTATTCATGAGTAAAGATTGAAGACATGCGTATAAAGGATCCCATAACCTTTTAGAGGTTTGACGCACCTAGAACAGGCATCGTCCTCCGATAGATGTGCTCGGTGCTTCACAATAAAACAAATTACGTCTGGTACATTTCACTGGACGAATACGGGCATGCAAGGTACTAGGGACGTACATTTGTCGATCTTTAGATTAAGAGCTCCATTTGTCACATCAAAAATTCACTTTCAGTCCTTGAACTTTTGAATTTTTTAATCCAAGTCTTTGAATTTTGATGTAATGCTTTTCCAATCATTCCAACTCCAAAGCGGCATCTGTCCGCAGCCATAGGAAACGTGTCGCAATGTTGGGAACTAGTAACCCTATCATTCCATGCGCGCACGAGGGGGGTCATTCTGCATATAGATAGATCACGTAAACCTGTGTCTTCAGCAATATTCCCAGAAGAATTACTGTCGCGACCTATATTTAATGGAGAATCAAGATGGAGCTAATATGACAAACATTATAAATCAAGATACCACTACAACAAAATTCATGAATTCTGCATCATAATCGCGGTACTACCAAAACATACGCCACACAACAAATTTATCGTGGACCATAATGATGTCAATTGATGTGCTCCGTATCAACTGTGCTACTCACGCGGGACACTTGGAAAATGTCTTTGGTGTAAATGAATAGATTAGGGTATTCCTGAAACAGTGCTTGCAGATCCTCATAAACCTAAAGCATCCTATTTTACCTTCTTCTTCTTTTTTGGCATTCCGCAATGATTTTTATTTATATGTACATTTGGTCGTCCACTTGTTTCTCTTTAAAAAGAAAAAAAAGAAAAAAGAATACAATAGTTTATCAACATGAGTAATTTCCTGGCATGATTCTCCGGAACTAAACAATGAGCATCGGAAACATAAAGAAGTTGTTGGGTTTATGCCACTTTGGTTTTTTTTTTTTTTTTTTTTCCTTTTGTGATATCATCCACTATCCAAAAAAAAATTCATGACACTAAATTTTTGAGGTAAATGTGCCACTCGGAGATAAATGTGAGATTTTTGGTGTCGCAAAAAAAAAATCTGAGATTAATGTATCAAATGAGTATAAGTTTGAAGTCCTTTGCGGTTTTTTTCCACTTAGATTTTAGACAAACTTGACGATAGATCATTGGACTGGGTTCATATATATCCGACTTAACTGTATTTTATGGTGGCACCACCATAATTTTGTGAAAATCAACCAAGAACTCTCATTCAGGAAAGGGGAAGCAGATAAATGATGGAATTTAAATAATTTACATGATGAGCAGTGTTCTAGAAAGCAGAGAAGGCGGGGAGGTGATTATTTGGGGCGGTCGACTTTCATTCTTTACCTATTATTATGATTTGATCAAAGAACCCCAGATAATTGCACCTAGGGTGTCAACGGTTCGGTTCGGTTTGGTTTATTTTAAAAACCGAACTGAACCGAACCGTTAGGAAAAACTTCCAAACCAAACCGAATGAGACCCGAACCGATAAACTTCGGTTCGGTTCGGTTTTCAACTTTTAGTTTTTGGTTTTTGCATTTTTTTTTTTTTTTTTTTTTTTTCTGTTGTATTTCCAAGAAATAAGCTCTATTGGTTTGTTGATTCGGTTCGGTTCAATTAACTGATAAAAACCGAACCGATAAAAAAATTTTCAATTTTTAATGAGAACTGAACTGAATGAAAACCGAATTTTTCGGTTCGATTCAGTTCGATTTTTGGTTCGGTTTTTGACAGCCCTAATTGCACCCTCCTACTCCGCCCTTTGGGGCACTAACTACTAACTAGGGGACTCTCGGTGCCAGAACCGGGCCTGACATGGTTTTTATTGAATAGAAAAATGGGGAATGATCCTCGACCTTTAAAGCTTCTGCAGCGCAGGGGATTTCATTTTCTAAGAACCTTAGTAATCAACAAATTAGCTATTTTCTAGGGGACATGAAGGCTCTTGTCATCAGTAGAAAGAATTTTTAACGGCTCGCACGTAAAAGAGTGCAACTAGAAACAAACCACGTGATTTACTATTTCGTCAAACTAAAAGGGTAAAAAATTGTGTAATCTTCCGAATTAAGTTACTCTTTCTTTATTGCGTTAAGTGGCAAATGGAATGACAATTCCTGCATTCAAGTACTAAGATATAGTCACATCATCGTAAGGCCACTGCTTCCAGGCAAAGCCACACCTGTAGACACCATTATCGACGGCATTGTGAACTAGGATCCCTCGAAATGATAATACAAAATGCTGAAGCCGTTCTTAGAATAACACCAGAATCGGACACCTCATTAGCGAAATTAGATGATCCAGTGGAGTCTCGATGAGCAATACGTTTGCTTAGCTCCGGAAATTGAATATGTTGCGATCTGGAATTTTATATTCATTTTCACAAAATCATTAAATTTAGTCCAGGTCGATAAAGATTTTACAAAAGATTAATTTTCCAGATACAAGACTCGTATTCCCACTCGAATATGATATTCAATTTTATTCTTTTTTTTGTTTTGAATTTTGGGATTGATGCTCTCGTTCGTCGCGGCGACAAGAAGTATGCCGTTCCTCAGAAAGTGAAATTTATATTATAGAGACGCGCTCCACTACTAATTTTTGGATGCTTTTAGTGGGCTTTCTAAAAAATTAGTCCAATTAAAAAAAGACGTTGATATATATATATATATATATATATATATATATATATATATATATATATATATATATATATATATCCGGTATCACCAACAGAAAAGAATATTACCTTGTAACCGTTAAAAACTAGCTGCACATGGACCTGAAGGTAAGTATAAAGCAATAGATTCATACCCACCTAACATTAAGATGATCCAATAAGGTAAAGATACTCTCAAAGAACCATTCTGATGGTCAGGAAGACGAACCTGAAATTATATGGCTGAAACTACAAAGGAATCGATCCTCGGAAAGTGGAGGGATCACCAGGTTTTTTCACATACCCTTCGATCCACATCATGTACAGATTCTGATCCCCCAAGGAACATATTTTGCATGAAGCTGTAGATCTGCAATTCTGCATCTTATCTGAGAAGTTCCACAGACAATAAAACAAGTATTAATAAAGTTATGCCAAAACTACATCAGAATGATTCCTGAAGAGATCAACTTTTCGACATATACAATTTCCGGTTTTCCAATAATCTGATTTTACTTTGCTAATGTTCATTCTATCAATGAATAATGATTCTCTGGAAAAATTGATTTGATCTGCATCATTTCAAAGTATTTACAGTAAACATCAAGGTAGAAACCATGCTTGCACTGAGGTTAAACAAACGAGTAAACTTTTTGTTTTCTCACTGTCGTAAGGACATGAGTTGATGACATATGGAGTCCTCTCCTTTTGTGTTATCACTTCAAAATTGTGCGTTTGGATGGCCACGAACAGGATCGATGATGGAACCTCAATAAACAAGAGGTGCAGCATTCACCTCTTAATAAATACAGCACCACAGGGACAAAGTACACGTGAGAATACTCCCCCACGGACAGGGCAATGTGCTAGAAAAGCTTTCTTCTCCTCGGTGAAGTAAGAAGCTAGAAATGGCTTGCTTCTTAACTAGACAAAGACGAGAAGCTGAAGAACTTGGCTGGACCTATTCTACAATTGCTTTGGTCAGGGGTTTGTGATGCCTAAGAACCATGGGCATCAAAGATGCAAATGGGAAAAGACAGGAAGATAGATTGGAAAGGGAAGTATTGGATGACATGAACATTTTACAGCTGGTATAATATGCTAAACCATGCAGAGAAAATTCACTTATTATAGTTAATGGACATAGAGCGTTCCCAGCTAATTACTAGTCAGCCCAAATAAACAACAGCAAAAACTAGAAAGTTTTGGAAGAAATTTAGCGTACATCGAATTATACAATTTTTTTTTTTTTTGTAGAGAAAAATAGTCACGGAGAAGGGAAAAGAAAAAGAACAGTTCACGCCTAAATCATTAGCAGTGCATGTACATGCGAACAAAAGCAAAACGAGTTTTCATTAGTCAGAAGTAACCTCTTGAAGGTTTTTGGTGCCTGCTCGAAAATTAGAGTCGATGACCAATCGACATGAAGTTTCGGGGAGACTCTCGCCAGTTTTATAATGCTTTGCGAATCCCATCAATGTATTCCTGCAATTCAATGGTAGTATAATGGTTTTCCCAGCTTACCACTATACACGCAATCATATATAGCGTTTGCGACCGATATGCGACTATGGAGCCTAAAATTGTGAAATTGCAATTGTAACCATAGGTAGAATATTAATTGTTTATAGTGTCACAACCCGAATCCCCATCCCAAAGGGATTGGGGTGACACGGCCGTCCTTTCTCCTGAAGGACGGAACCTCAAACCACCCAAAGTCCAACTCCCAAAAGTCCCCATGATGACACTCCGGCTCTAATGGCCACTAATTGAGAGACCTGAAAAACATGATAAGAAGAAAGGAATGAGCTAATGGCCCAGTAAGTAATACATTTCTTCTAAGCGGATTGAGTAATCACTATGCATATTTAAAACACAAACATAACTCACTTTCATCAAACCCAGAAATTTAATAAACCTTCAAGACCAAAATGTAACATTTCTTACTTTAACACAATATGTTCAAAGCAAAAAAAATATTCAAGATAATAACTAACCCATTGGTCAATCTCATAAAACATGTATCAACGATCTATTCCATTGATTAATCTCATAAAACATGTATCAACGATCTATTCCATTGATTAATCTCATCAAATCACACATCGATGGTCCATTCCATCGATTAAACTTAAATCACATGTCAATGGTCTACTCCATTGACCAAACTCATACCACATGTCAATGATTTGACCAATTCATTGCTCAATATCAAACCATGGTCACGATACAACGCCTGGTGACGAGGCGACCAAGATTCCCCCATTGGCAAGGTCTCCACTCATTATTAGCCGGTGGCTCGGCCCATAAAGATATCCTAGAATAATATGCGCATACCCACAAGCCCCTCACTGGGCTCACGGCAATATTGAACATCAATACCAATTCAGAACAATACCATCCACAATCCACAAAGCCAAATCCATAAATCATTTCATATATCACCAAAGATTTTGCAACTCAACTTATTCGCCAAAAATACTTTTCATAAAACATCCTCAAATAATTTCAAGACTCTTACCAAATCAAATCAAATGCATGTCATAAGACAATATTCCATAACCCATGCTCAAAAAGCTTTTCGCAAAAAGGTTTTGCAAACCCAAAATATATAATATTTCTCAACTTCGTTTCCCAAACAATATATATCTTCCCACCAAAAAGTTCTCACACTATTTATAAATATCAAAATGTAGTAAATGCCCGATCCAATTTTATGCAACAAAACCTGCTTATTCATAGCTCATAAAATGTCAAATCTTTATAATTTTGAAGACATGAATTTATAAATTCTTAGAAGAAATAGTATTACTCACCTAGGAAAGCCCAAACCAACCTACTACAGTTACTTGAGCCCACGTACTCGAATTCCTAACAAATAAGATTGAGTAAAACGATATTTTTATAAATGACTCGATTACACTATGCCTATATATTGAGAAAACGACATTCATGCGCCAACCAACACTTGCCCATACCAAAAATCTATTGTTGTCCCATCGCGCTTCGGGCCATAATTTCCTCCACGTAGGTTCTTTTCAAACAAACGTACGGTCCATAGAAAGCCCTTTCGTTGTACTACAAAAACCCCAACTCAGCCACCCAAAAACAAACGGCTGAAATTCAGGCTTGAAAGTTACTGTTCGGAACCCCACCAGCACACGTGACGAACTTCAAAATTTTGTTCTGGCCAAACCGTAAGCCCAAATTGAGATCCGTAAAATTCTACAACTTCACAACACCTTAAACTATCACTTCTATAAAAATATGCAGCTCAACGACTTAAAAGATTGGACTTCATCGCATGAATCTCTAATAATTCCGAATTTTAGTCCTAACCTTGAAAAATAATCCTATTAGAAGAATGATGGGTGCAAGCGTTTACCAGGCGTTGCAAATCAGAGTTGAATCGACTTGGGGATGCGTCCATGACAAGAATCCTGTCTCTCGAGCGTTTACCAGGCGTTGCAAATCGGAGTTGAATCGACTTGGGGATGCGTCCATGACAAGAATCCTGTCTCTTTTCTTTCTTCTTCTTCTTCTTTCCCTTACTTTCTCTCCTCTCCCTTTCTTCTGTCCGAACGTGCTTCTCCTTTTCCTTTTATCTCCTCGCCTCTCTTTTTTTTTTTCTCTCTCTCTCTTTTCCTTCTTTAGCCGCATGTTCTCGGTGCCTCCTCATCCTTCTTCTTTTCTCCTCGTTTCTTCTTTGACTTTTCAACATTTCTTTTCCTTTTATTTTTTTTTTTGTTTTGTTTTTGCTGAGCCCCAAAAATACCATATCTTACATATAGTATAAAAGGTAGGGTGCAATTACCGTAAGTGGGATCATCATCACCAACGAGTACAAATTCTTCATGTGCTTTTTTAGTTTATAAATATTAATTCGTTTTAGATTCCTATCCTTTACAATCTTTTTTCTCTAAATTTATCGTTCTTCGTCCGTATTATGCAATTCAATTCCTAATCGAATCACCATTAAACCCATTTTACAAAAAAAAAAAAAAATGAAAAACCAAAGATCAACCTTTGGTGAAAAAAATTTCAATATTTGGGTCAACACTCATTTCTAGAGAAACAATTTTGGAGAAAAATAGGTCGGAGAATTAAATCCATAACATGGACACACACCATTACAAATCCAGGTGTATGATGTACAAATAAAAATTGCAGAATTAGGTATCGCAAAATAAAAATAAAAAGAATATTTACCCCTGAAGTATGGCAATAAACATCAAGTGAGGCATGTAAAATCCCTTTTAGTTATTAAAAGTTTGTAGTTATTTTCCCCTTCTCTACTCTCTTGAAAATTGTACTCCCTTGTCTAACGATTCTAAACTAGAGAGTGAATCACCCACTCAACATTACTTTGATCTTGCCATGGAAATAATGTAGATTGCAATCATTAAAAATAAAATCAAAATTGCAAATACATAAAAATAAAAAATAAAAAATAAAAAAGAAATCCCAGAATGAATGTCTATAAACCCTTGGATTGCATGCCGAATGCCCGAAAAGCTCGGGACTCCTCCTCCTGGGCCCCAATACCCCATCCAATACTCCTCTTTTCCCATTAATTTGTGGTAGGGGTAAGGGTGACAACCTACTAAATAGTTTACTTTACAAAGATATCTTATAAATCCTCATTCGTCGTCCAATAATAATGATAAAATAATTAAAAAATGACTTACAAAAATTGATTTCCTCAGGAATATCAATAAACTTTTATTTAGTGCTTAAAAAAATAAATTTGTTTCAATACGAACTCATGAATCTCGAGTAATAATACCTGGTTGTAGTTCATCACGTCAATTTTGTTCCAGTTTTGCAAATTAGAAAATTAGAACATGATTGGGTGAATTTCGTATGTGAAACTTGTCTGATCCAATATAATAGGTAGTTATCGTAATATTTATGATTTAGTTTTCAAATTGTATCGATCCTAACATGCTTTAGATGGTCCAAATTGGGAACAGAATTGAAGAATATTTATTTTAGATAAGAAGAACATTTCTAGCACCCATATAATAATTGGCTGGACGTGTTAATTTGCTTGACGGTTGAAAGTGTTAATCATCCCTTTTTTTACCATATTTTATGGCCTGCCGCCATTTTCACGCCTTTTTTAACTAAAAAAATATATAATTTTTACATTAAATAGTCAGATTAGCCTTCAACTTCATTAAGTAGGTATGAGTATTTCGTAACACCTTTTTTTAGCCAAATTAATTTTATATGAATTGTTAGCTTCCTATCTCCTTTCAATACAAAAATTTTCATGTTCTGTACTTTCTTGAACTTGGCCCCGAAGAAAACAATTCATTTTTATCCTACAAAACAGCAAAAGCAAAACCGAATGTGTATGTAACTAGAAACTCAATTCAAGATTTTAATTTACTTGTTCATTCCAATGTTTAAATCTAGAAATTAGATATCATATTTGTTCACAATCCCAAACTCAAATTTCCCGACATAAAATATAATGTAGATATCATATTTGTTAGCTTCCTATCTCCATGCAATACAAACCACACGTTTTCAATCTTCTTCCTCTTGCAAAGCCAGAATAGATAATTCTCTCAACTTGTGCCTCCCCTTGCAAATCGAGATTTTCCACAAATTACATTATTTTTGCTAGACTTCTCTTATAATTTTAAACATTTATCTTTGCATTTCCGAATTGAACTTTTCTCGTAATTCATGCCAAAAACAAAAAACAAAAAGAAAGAAACACCATTGCGATGAGTCATCAATGGATCCAGGAAACAAAAGGGATGATATCCATCTACCAATAAAGATTGCAGATTATCCTAATTGAGTAGCAATGCCAAGATTAGGAATACGAGATCAATTCAAATTTCATTTCATTACTTGAAAAGGCTGTTGGATCTTTTTTGCATTAAAACATAATATTTTTCAAAAATATTTCTGAAGTTGCACGCTTCAACAAGTCATAGACTTGTTATAGACATTTCATTCAATTGCATTGTTTCGTTCGGGTATCTACCCCTGAAATTCAAGAAAACACGACCGCATGAAGGTAAAAAAACCTGTGAGAACGTTGGACAACTTCTATTCAAAAAAGTTTGATGTAAACTCACACGAAGCACAACATACACAAATCAGAGACAACGCCGAGAAAATCGGCATCGCCTCCTGTTCCGTACACAATCGCCGCGAAGAGCGATGGTTGGCCGAGATCACAAGAAGCCACTAAAGCAGCAGAAGATCGCCCACAACTTCGATTCACATAGAGGATGAAGGTTGTCTCCAGCATTGGCTTGACCGAATTGGAGAACTCCTAGAGGAACACCGAGTTTAGTCTATTTGGACAGTGTAAAAATAATTTTAAGCCGCTAAGGCACCAGAACATGAGTACATGGTTTTGTTTTTTTTTTTTGGTAAAGATGAGTACATGGTTTTGTTCATGTTTTCATTCTCAAATGTTTTGATCACTTTATTGACTGTTAATTTATTCGTTCATTTAAGCTACATGTTGTCTCAATTTAGCCTAAAATATCCTTAATATTTGCTTTTTGCCTAAAATATCCTTAATATTTTTTGGTTCCTACCACGAAAAACGCTAAACTAATACGTCTATAACAAGTTTACCATAAACTATTTTTTTATTAGCGAAAATCCCAAATTAGTACACATGATAAATTAGGCATTTCCTTTCTTATTTACTTAATAACCTAAATCAGTGGTGGTTATTAAGTCTATTTTGTCAAAATTGCTTTTAAAAAAAATGTTTTTTTAAAAAAAAAAAATTAGACCTAACCTTTCCAGGTCAGGCCCACAGGGAATCGAACCGGGGGCCCAGTCTGTAACTCCAAGTTTCAGTTATGAAAAGACGGCCACCGCCATAACAGTTTTCGCCACCGCCATAACAGTTTTCGCCACTACCATAGCTGTTCCTCATGGAGAGAAGAAGGAGATATGGGAGAAAGATACCGCCAGAGTTCAACCGTCGTTCCTTGGAGCCGTCCCCGAGGGAGCATGTGTCGCCGGCCGCCGCCGATCTGGCCGGATCACGAGAGACTGCCGGTCCGAAGGCCCAGGAATCGAAGATTTGTGTGTAATGTGAGAGAGAGCCTAGGGATTGCGCGGAGGGGATTGATGATTGGAAGGTGACAAAGGACCCCATTGAATTGGATTTGGAACTAGCATTACAGGCTAAAAGTTTGAACTGAGATGCATTCCGTTAGGATTTTGTATCTATGCATGTAGTCATAGTTGTGTCTACTTTTTCATATTATACTTTGAAAAAATGATTATACTACCAAAAAATAAAATATGCTCATAGGCTTGTGTAATCAATTTATTCTGTGTAGCCTAAACATAAGTTATGATTCTCCAAGAATGGATGGTTCTCCGAAATAAATCAAAAAAATTTGGCATGTCTAAATACTCGTTGCGCCTTTTTTATTACGTATTAAACAAATATTCTCGGAATACCAACGTGGAGGGATGACAAAGGAGTTGATGGGCCGTGCAAGCCCAGTATCTGGGCGTATTTGATACCATGAGTAAAAGAACATGTGGCCTTGCTCAGTAGGATGTGGGCCCACTAAAAGGCCCTTCTTTTGAGGGCCCGATACCATTGAAATAGGAAAGTGCGCCACGGAAGTAATCCTTTTGCGTTTTGGATAATTCTCGCAGCGCGTTAAGAAGAAAAGAGAGACAGAAACAGAATGCGAAGTTAATTTGAATGTGTCGATATGTGAAACCGTGATTGATCTAGTCGGTTTGTTTTTTAAAAAAAATCTAAGTGGGAGAGCATATTTATTCCAGAGACTGGCCAATCCATTTATTTTGTGAATTATAATCTTTTCACTTTCAAGGCTTAGTCTGTTATAATCTAATTTAATAGTCCGATAGATCTCACTGTTAACATCTGAGTTTAAAATGGTACTTGGTGATTTTATTTTTTTATTACAAGAATGTTTAAGAAAGATTGAGTTGCAAAATAATCCAAAGTGGATGGAATATTGAGATATCCTTTTTGAAAAATTAGAGCGTAATATTGTCAAAGAATTTCTCCAAGCAGGAATCAAAAGTTTAGAATTCAAAAGGTATAGTCAATAAATGAATTGAAAGTGTATCTATAATGATAGGTTCAAAAGGATTTGTTTACAGAATTATACCGTATGGTAATCCTAAAATAAGAAACCAATAATAGATAGGTTGCCACGTGTCAGGATGACACAGAAAAATCTTAAATAGCCACAAGGAAAGAGGACATATGCTAGCACCAAGTCCATTAGATTAGATACATTGAGCCATCCCTGAAGAGTGGAGTTTGTCTTGATGAGGAACTCAAAGCATCAAGTGAGGCGGGTGAGACTCTTCTCGGTCATCAACGTCACTTTGATCTTCCATGAAAATAACCTAGCTCATGATCATTAAAAAAAAATCACAAATACATAAATAAATAAATAATCCAACAGTAAATGCCTATAAACCTTTTGGATCGCATGTTGAATGCACCAAAATTTTTAATTTTTTTATCAAAACTCCAGAATCTCCCTAAACGTTGTTTTTTTTTTACTTTTCAAAACTCTTTTTTAACTCTTGGAAAGGGGATAGTGAACGGCATAGCATATTCCGACCAAAGAAAAAGACATCGGATAAAGATGTCACTTTCTCTTTTCCCATTGATTTGTGATAGGGGTAACAACCTACAAGAGTAGTTTACTTTGCAAAGATATCTTACAAATCCTTATTACGCATGTTCATAGTTCATTCAAGAGAACCATTATCACATTTTGCAGGTGTTACCTTTCCTGAATGCATGACAAGATAAGCAAGGAACCAAGCCGGTTCTGCCGATGTAGTCTGCCAGTCCGGTTTGGTCATGTTCTGCTCAAGGCACCAGAAACCAGATTAATCCCGTGGAAAACACTCAAAATCGGCTAATTCAGTCCAATTCCCGGTTTAACCCAGAACTGGTGCTTTTTCTTATATTGATTGACTACAATTTCAAAATTATTTTATCTTGAATTCTCTTTTGGGTTTTAATGTTCATTTGAATGGGATTGACCGTATTTCAATAACGTTTTTTACCTTATTTCCCACGCAATTTTTGAATAGATTCTTCTTTGCAGCTCGTGTTGCACTTTCAAACGAAATCAATAACAAGTAGAAATAATTAATACCCATGTTACGTTGAGATACAATTGAGGCTATCACAACACAAATGGGGTGCTTTATTGGTTGTGTTTAATGCGATGCTAAAGAGATCCTCTGATCAGTTGGAAAGAATTGACCAGAACTACGAGGGAAGGTACCGGGAAAAGAAACAACAGTTAGATTTTGTCTCTGGTATATTCAGATTAAATAACATTTTAAAGATTTCAAATGCTCAAGCTTTCTAAACTAGGGTTTATGCATGCTGCCAAAAGAAATATCTATGGCGTAGCACAGTTCTCTGGGGTCAAAGTTCATCAAGAACAACACTAGCTTCTAAATAAATAAATAAAACAATCATGTACTTCCTTTTGACCTCTAGAGAAAAAGGAAAGGAGGCTAGCTCAAGAAAATTTTCTTATTCCGAGAGTTCTACCCAGATTGCGATGTTCCTCTGAACTGTATTGAGATCTATTGAAGAAATGCATTGAAATCAATAGAAGTATCGTTTCTTCTAAGGGGCATCTGCAATGTGATCGAACTGTCACGTAAAATGAATTTTTATCATGTTTGCATCTGCAATAGAACTGGAAAGAAATTTCAGGTCTAATAAAATGTGAAGAGAGTGACTCAGAACGAAGCCACAAGTTTGATGCACAGAAGCAAATTTTCGGCTTTAAAGTTCTGGCACCTATCGGTCACAAAGAGGGCTCCACAATTACTGAACCGTCAGGTGCTTTTGAACAAACAAAGGTCAAAACCATTGGACTATAATGCGAAACTGCTTAAGGAGATAATAATACATCAACCACTTGGCTGTTTTATACTGGAATAAACAGAATAAGAGGGTAAAAAAGGAAACCCTTCTTGGGCATACATGTTTGAAGCATTAACCTGAAAGCTAGAAGTCTGAAAAACCCTGTAGATGCTAGAAGGCATCATAAAAAGTCTCAGACTCTCAGCATTTTGAGCAATGATGTTGCAATTAACAGTCTTCACTATTTACCCTTGTGCTCATCGATGCCAGAATAATAGTGACGGAAAACACAAGAGAAGTCCTTGCTTTCATGTCCATCTTTGCATAGCCCCGAGTATCTAGAGAAACAAATTGTATTGAAAAAACAGTATTTTAGCCGAAAAGAATCATCATGAACAACGGTAATCAGACATATAGAAAATCATACAATTTTGCAGTTGTTTTGAAAAACAATCCCAAGAATCAAAGTTTGCCTTGAGGCACAACATGAGAATGCTTTCCTTCTTATTATTTTCTGGCAATGGTGAAATTTTTCATCTCAACGACTTATCAACTTGTTAATCCATATGTTAGGCCGCTTACTTTTAACACTGTAGTTGAATTTTAACAAGATAAAATAAATGGAGCGAGTCTAACATGCCCAAAAAAAAGTACTAATCTTTAAAGAAGGAAAATGGTGAAATGAATTCAAGAACAATGAAATGCTGAGAACCAGCACAAATGGGCAAAGTACTTACATGTCTTGGGCTTGGAATGTCAATGGGCACTTAACACCAACCTCTTCAGCTGATGATTTCGCAAGATTTAAATCTTTAGCCTGCATCTCAGATAGGAACTTGATGATTTATATTTTATTCCAAAAAACTGCACATACACAGAAACAGATCACAAAGAGAACTCCCTCATCATAGAAGATTATTCTAATTGTTCTAGTGTTTCTTCTCTTTACATTTGGCTGGTGTAGAGTGTGTCCTACTTTCCAGTCTACAGAAGCTGGGTCATGCCACTAGGCCCAACTGCTCATGCAACTACATGAATAAATGTAATAGCAGAACAACTGCAGAGCAATCAACTGCATATACTTAGTAGAAGCCAGGTAGAATTTTAATGATATAATAAGCCATAAAGATAGGGACCCTTATTAGTCCCTTCACCATTCCAGCAGAAGGCTTATGCTATATTTTTAAGGGAAAAAGCCACCAAAAACCCCAAACTTTGCCTCGAGTGACACATTTACCCCGAACTTTGTTTTGTGACGTGAAAAACCCCGAAGTTTGCTAATTGTGACACATTTACCCCCATTAAGGGTATTTTCGTCTTATTCTTTCTGTTTTTTTTTTTTCTTTTTCTTCTTCTCTCTTCCCTCCGCCGGCCATGGCGGAGGGAATCCGCGTCCGGCGAGGGCTGCACTCGCCGGCGTCGGGCGAGGGCCGCCCTCGCCCGCGTCGGGCGAGGGCCACCCTCGCCGGCGTCGGGCGAAGGAGGCCCTCGACCGACCCGGTCGAGGGCCTCCCTTGCTCGACGCCCGCGAGGTGCCCTCGCCGGATCTGGGCGAGGGGTGCCCTGGCCGGCGTCGGGCGAGGGAGGCCCTCGTCGGACATCGACGAGGGCCTGGCGAGGGGTGCCCTCGCCGGACTCGGGCGAGGGGGTGCCCTCGCTGGCGTCGGGCGAGGGTGTCCTCGCCAGATCGGGCGAGGGAGGCCCTCGCCCGACTCCGACGAGGGCCGCCCTCGCCTGCGCCGGGCGAAGGGTGCCCTCGCCCGACGCCGACGAGGGCCGCCCTCGCCCGCGCGTCGGGCAAGGGGGTACCGTCGCCGGTCGGGCGAGGGTGCCCTCACCGATCCGGCGAGGGGTGCCCTCACCGGCGTCCGGCGAGGGCAGACACCGGCTTCCCTCCGCCATGGCCGGCGGAGGGAAGAAAGAAGAAGAAGAAAAAAAAGGAAAAAGTTTTTAAAAGTAAAAAGACAAAAATATCCTTATGATTTAGGGTAAATGTGTCGCACAAATGAAAGTTCGGGATTTTTGTGTCACAAATAAAAGTTTGGGGTAAATGTGTCACGCTTAGCAAACTTCGGGATTTTTCACGTCACAAAACAAAGTTCGGGATAAATGTGTCACTCGAGGCAAAGTTGGGGGTTTTTGGTGGCTTTTTTCCTATTTTTAATGAAGAGAGAAGGAAACAAACTAAGGAGGGAAATCAATAAACATTGCTTTCATATTGCCCATTATAGATGAAACAAAAGACCTAAACATGCTGGCTTTAAGGAAGCATATGTAGAGAATAATAGATTTCACAGTAGACCTCTAACAAAGGAATCTGAAATACAGAGAATGCAGAAAACGACAGATTGCTGCCAGGAGGAAGTAGATAGGGGATTTTGTCACGCATTGGAAGTTTTTACGGAGTTCTATAGCAGATGCTGTCAGAAGAAAGTTTCCTTTGAGCAAGCACCCTTCTGAGTATGATATGTATGCATTATCATAGTAGGAATATCAAAGTACACACATCACTATCATTCATCATGTGCGAAGAAAATTTTCCATCAATGTTTTTCTTGCATAAATTCCTATCGCAAATGACTTAAGGTTCTGTTAGCTAGTCCACCATGTTCTGTGTTTCAGACAATGAAAGCCAGCCTATTCAAGTAACTTTGAGTAAATTAAGAACAACAATGGAAATATGTGCATGCATATACAGTCAGGTCACACATTCTCAGCTTATATAGGCTTGAGTGAGAAAGAGAGAGCCAGACAACAGGGGAAAGGAAGGTGTAGAGAATTCAATGCATTGTGAAGATTCAGATTTTCAAATCCTTTGTTCTTGATCATCATTTTGTTTGATGTCATTGTATTGTTCTTGATCATCATTTTGTTTGATGTCATTGTAAGTTGGATAGCTCCCTACTATTTGGTAATTACATTGAATATCGAGAGAATATCAACCACACAAAAAAGGATTAATGAAATGAAAAACCCTAAACTAGTACATTTGTGATAAATATATTCCAAACTAATTTTTTTACTACCGAAAACCCCAAACTGATACATAAAAAACAATAAAACCGGTACATTTGTAACAAATTTACCTATTGTTAGTTTTAGTTAAATTGAATAGTACCACAAAAACTTGGTACACTTGTGATAAACCAAGGATAAAACAAAACCAATACACCCATTAACTATCATATGTCATCCAACTCAGAAATTTAACGGTAAAATTTAACAAAAATTAATATAAGGTAAATTTGTCAGAGATATATCAGTTTGGGGTTTTTGGCAATCAAAAAATTAGTTTGAGGTAAATTTGTTACAGATGTACCAGTTCAAATTTTTTCATGATATTAACCTAACAAAAAATCTGAAGTGAGACAATTTTAGCCAAATGATTAAGTCATAATAAAATGTTTTTGTACAGTATATCCGCAATACTTGCTGAACTTGTATTTTTATGCCAGGCTCCGAACATACTCTCATTCACCTAGTCCGAGCTGATTAAATGGATCAACCATCTATCTAATGAACAAGACAAATGTTATAACCAGAGGCATTAGCATGTTGAAAACCAATTGTCTCTTGATATTTTCCTCACAATCTGATCTATCCACATTCCCCCAACTAATGAAGAGATCGTGGAAGAATTGCCAAATGAAAATTGTCAATAAGGCAAAAGGGAGGCAAAGAGCAATAATTTTCGGCCAAGAATTCAGAAGGAAAAATAAAATAAACTCAGTTGCTTTTCCAAAAAAGCAAGTTCGAGTTATTACCATCAGCTTAGTTGCAAATCCACCTTCATAGTTTCTTGAAGATGGAACACCTTCCATCACTCCAGGAACTGGATTATAAGCATCACTGTCATGCATAGAAATGTAGTCACCAGGAGGACGGTCAAAGAAAATTCATAGAATACATGATAAAGAGTTTATAGACACTGAATGGAAAAGCATACGGGCATTTCATAAAATAGTAACTTTCAGACTATGATACCTATAATTAAATTTAGATGGCTGCATGGAAGCACACTCGAATCAGCCATTTTACTTTTCTTAGTTCTAATAAACCACGGACTTCCACGTAATATATTTCTACCAAAATTAAGACAGGTTCAATCTCATAATGGCAGAACACTCCAAACTGTAAGGGACCCTATATTATTGCCGGTGTTGAGCAAGCTTGTAGGATCACCCAATATTATAGTTAATGTTTTCCATTCAGGAGTGGATCTTGGAAATCTGATATACATAGCACTTCTTGATAGAGATGACCTGTCGTCCTGTGAGACAGGGTCAGTCTTTCACTTTTTCGCTTGATTTTTCTCTTCCCTATCCACCCCCCCCCCTTCTCTCCTCCTCCTCCTCCTCCTCCTCCTTCCTTTTTCCTTCCGCCCAACTATACACACCCTACACTCACCGAAATATCCATCGTCTGCTTCTCGGTCACACAGAGACAACATTTCCGTCTCCTCTTTTTCACTTGAGTGGACAAATTGACCAGCAGACAGCCAAGCAGAGGCAGCAGCTGCTGCCCAGCCTGAACCTAAATATGATGCATAAATGACTACAAGCCTTTTATGATGCAAAAGTGCTAGAGAAAGAGAAGTCATAATAACCCTGCTTGTGCCACGGAAAAGTGACCAATTAGTACCTACTCCAACATCGAGCACTTGAAGAGTTGAATACTCTTGTCAAAACACTTGCAGCAATCCCCAAAGACTGACCAAGAGCAAGTGCCTCAGATACACCAAGCATGCTCACAGCCATCGCTAAGTTGTTGCAGATTTTTGCTGCCTAAGATTAAAGGACATTGAAAGTATTACAAGCAGGCACAGGCTGATGAGAGTAATTGTTGTTCACAATCACTACACATTCAAAATTATGTACTTCTATTGTCTCTTCAATGTATGTTGTTGTATCAAGGATGTGTGCTAAAACATTAAGAAATTTCAGAAAATAATATCAGTTTAGTCAATGGGACAATATCCGTCAAAATTTTCTGGCATTGAATATTAGAAAAATGCAGTGCATGTCATTAAGAAACCAAGAAGATGCTTCGCATGTGTCTTGTTCAATTAGGTTTCAGTTGTCTTTCATACAATAAGCATTTATCAACCTTTCAGTTTCAGCTATGTCTATGAATTATTCCAGAAGACAAAATGGATGTTCTACTTTAATGCAGGATAGAACTTGGTAAATGCACACCAAGTAGGACAATCCACTAACCATAGAAGTAAAAGCAGGACTAAAGCAGCAACCAAGCGAAACTCTGCCTTCAGATTATTACTAGTAATATGTATTGATACGAAAGGGAGCCACCATCTCAATCTATATGTTGATGACAACAAGCTTTAGGTGCATGAGCATCAGTATTCAGCTCATAATTGGCAACCTCCTCTTATCAGGCAAATCAAACAACCAATTCCAGCTTTAGCAGTGGCATAAAGAAAGCAACGAGGTTTTAAACTTTTTCGAAATGTTTCTCTCCTTATGCAATCATAAATACTAATTGAGGCTCATATCATCCTTGACCAGTACATGAATTAACACTTTCTAGTAAACGCTCACAGATTATGAGTCATTGCACCAATGATGATGGAACTCACCGAACCATTTCCTGCTCCACCACAATAAATTGTGCTTTTGCCCATGGCGAGGAGCAAAGGCTTTGCTGTAAGATAAGCTTCTTCTGATCCACCAACCTGCCAAATGCCATGAAACATAACAAGTAGAACATTCAAGAAAAGCGCATCAGTTAGGATGTCGAGGCAATTGCTTTTCCATAGATCCACGTAAAATTCATTAACGATTTTCGCAATCCCTGCTATTTCTATAAGCTGTATTGCTGCATATAGTTTCATTTAGTGCACTAAAATGTAATATCTAAGACGGCACCAGAAGCCAAACTTTGCTCTTCGAATATTAACCAAACTCTCAGCTAGCCAAATTTTACTCTATCAGTAGTGAAGTTTTCACCAATTATTCAAGCTATAAAGAAACCATGGCCAGGACACTATTTTAAACTTTATAAAGGAGGCACGATTGCTTAAGGGCTTCTGTATCAACTAATCCATCTATTTCAGAGAAAAATATGATTACAAGGAGATATGATTATCTGATTCCTTTGCAGAAATTCTCAGCTTCTTGGAGTGAAATTTTGTCAATATGACACCACAAAAGATAATCTCAACATTAGTAAGAATAAAGTAGGTGCTCAAACAATTATTATGGTAATGAAGGTTCTTTACTGGAAATCAAAGCATGAGCAGCTATGGTTAAATGTTTCCATCAATTAATGTTTATCGAAACAGAGTTACATGCATGAATCAGAATAAATACCAACTGAGAGTTATTCAAAGAGTACTTTTAAAAGCAAGTCCATACTCTGGAGCTATTATAATCATATCAGAATCTATCAACTGCACAAATCGAGCATACCATGAACGTGAGTGAGCCAGCTTCAGCAGCAAGAACACCTCCAGAAACAGGTGCATCCAGCATCATAGGAACTCCACCTCCATCTATTTATTTACAAAACATATAAGCTTGTACAGCATATACATATAACACAAGGAAAAAAAAACAAAACTAGAAACAATCCAAAGGGGCCAATTACCAATTCTTCTGGGACCAAAGATAATGTACAAAAGGCAATAAAAGAATATGTATGACTTATATACATCTTCTGTTTTTCAATATAAGGTATGTAGTTGCCCTCACCCTGCATCAAACAATCTAAGTATTCCAAGTCTGAGATTCCATATCTACTTAATACAGCAATTAAAAAGGGTGTCCAAGTGCACAAGGCTTCCAGCACTGTGGGAATCTAGGGAGGGGTTGATAATCCTGATGGAACATTACAAGCTCAAGTCTCATTTTAACAAATAGAAAAGAGAAAAACTTAAATTTCTCACAGTGGCATTCCATCCAAAGTAATAAGTCCTAGTAAGAGCACCAGTAACTCCCACATACATTCCCCTACATAACACTGGAAGAGTGCATGTTCTTGCACATGGGCATGGAGAAAGCAAGATAGCAATGCGGCGTAAGTAATCATGCCTGCATAGCAATAATCATATATCCAGGTAAATCATATTTTTAGAATGTTACCATGACGACAACAATCAAACAGCTTTCAGGACATATGGACTGCACGCAATTCATGAAATACTTAGGACGGAAAGATGGGTTATTAAGCATGACACTTACAAGCACTGATTTCATTTGAAGGATAAGTCTGCGGAGTTTACTTTCTGTTACCTCTCTTCCCATTTAAAGTACAGTTAGACACAAGTGCTGAAATCTTTCTTGATGTTTGGGGATCAATAGTAGAAGAATCTATCAATAACCACGGTCTTAGGAGATTTCCACCATGAAGCAATCCATTCAGTCCAGTGTATACGTCAAATACCTACATTTATCATATAGATAGATTATCCAATTTCATCCTTATATGCCTTTCACCTAGCAAATTTTATGAGAGGCTCCACAAACACAGTGATAAACAACTTACAGGGTAAGCAAATTGTTTTAAAAGTACATTTCTGCATTTTACAGCATGCTCCTAGCATACATTTACATTTGATGCGTGAAATAAAAATGTCAATGCCTAACATGAGTCCAAAGGACTTAAAGTGCTCCTCAAGAAGGAAAACAGGACCTCGTCATCAATACCATATGGTATCAGTTAATGCCAATGATCTCCCACCATATATAAGATCACATATAGCCCACGGAAAGAATGGACCTCTGAACATTAACAAGCTTCAATTTTCACTGTTGAATCATTTACCCTCTTTCTGGTTAGTTCAATTCACAACTCCTAGTTCATATCAGAACTACCATCACGACAATAATTTCCTTTTACAATCCATAGGACAATCATAAAGATTAACTTCATTTGTAATATAACATGATGGCAGAAAAACTACTGCAAGAAAAGGACAAAAATAGAAGAAAAAATTTAGAACTTACATGGGAAGATGACGGCAACATTGTCACTATTACATCACTTTCTTCTGCAACTTCAAAAGGTGTTTTCTTGGTGGGGACTCCAAAGCCAGCAAAGATCTTCATGGCATCACCATTTCTAGAAGGAATCATTTTTATTTAATTACACAAATGGGCAGGGAACAGCTGCAAGAAACTAAATGCTCCACAATAATTGGATTGCAAGAATGTTTCATTATGTGTGAAAACAAAATTGAAAAAGGTGATGCTACTGGGAAAGTCAAAGGATAGTCTGGACACTACTAGTAAAAATGGGCTTCCGTCTAGTAAGAACTCTCTGAACATCTCCTAAAGGATGTGAATAAACCAAGATTTTACTCCTAATCTGCTCATAACACATTCATCTCCCCGCTGGTTTAGTCAATCATTTAATGTCAAAGCACTGGAAGCTCAAACAGCAACATAATGAGATCATTTTGGAGTATTATCATTTCAAGGAAATGCATTTAAAGATTATTAGGTTAACAGAATACAAAACATTACATATCATGCACGGCAACGTTGTATCCAGCTTTAACAAGATTCTTCGCCATTCTGGATCCCATATTTCCCAAGCCTATGAAGCCAACATTCTGAACATGCAAAAGTAAATTCAGCAGAGACAAAACAAGAGATAAAAGCTGTAAGCATACCAGTCATATGCAATTAACCATGGAAAGCCCCATCTATGAATTAGCTTGACATGGTAAATTAAAAGGGCAATATTTGAGATATCACTGAAGCTAAAAATTGAGCAAACCATGATGATGGTGGATTAAGGTTCTTGACTCAACACAAAAAAAAAATTCCAAGAAATTCATGGGTTGACAGAGCATACTCAAAAACCAAAAAGATGCTATGGCACCACATATGAGTAATGTCTTGGATATATGACTGGAAAAGGATGAAAATTGAATAATATACATGCTTAATTATCCAACATTGAATTGAAAAATTTAAACATCAAACATAATCGTTAGTGCCTAAGAGAGCAAGAAGTTGAAATCTGTTCATTGACACTGAATCTAGTCCATCCTAATATTACAGACACCAAATAAGAGTGCTAGAAAAAAAAGAATGATGAAGCATCACTTAATGCTCACGCACAAGTACCGACAGACATGAACTAGATCAGCATATTCAGTGTTATATTGCCCAAAACAAAACAACCACTATCTAAACTTGACTGAGAATGAGCAATATCGAGATCCAACTCTCCCGCAGAAGAAGCAAAGAAGCAGGGCACCCAATCTTTTTCCCAACTCAGATTTCTTGCAAGCACAAAGGGAAGTAATACCACAGACCATCACCAAACTCAAGGGTCCTTATTCATCTCCACCACCGAACATCACTCCCCTCTGTGGCTACCACTTTACTTCACAGTTCATAAACGTTTGATATTCTTCATATAGACTATTATATCACCAATCATGGGATTAGAATCCAATGCAAAAAGCAGAACCCAATCGAAAGATGCACCAAGACAGACAAAAACGAGACCAAAGAATTCATTACTGGCTCACATAAGCAAATCTCTGTTGATATTCTAGAACCCAAAAGCGGTAAGCCACCCTTTTTTCCCTCAAACGTCCACGAACAACGCATCCCTTTAGTTCTGTGCATCGAAGCGGTTCGCACAACAGAAGGATGAGGAGGAGGAGGAGGAAGAAGAGGAGCTGGCTTTGCTTACTCCGAAGTTCGCCGGCCCCTCGTCCGGCGAAGAACAGAGGCCGCGCGCTGGCGCCGGCGGTCGAAGGAGAGGGGACGGAGACACGTTGGGTTTGCGCTTGGGAAGAGAGAGGAGAGCTCTCGCCGCACGACTCGCCATGGCCGTCTTCGATCTCGCCTTTCCCGAGTCGAAGCCGTGCTTCGTCGAGTTTTAGACCGAGAGAACAGCACGAACTACGAAGCGAATGATTGTCAGACCTCGCTGGTCAACGCATGGTCAGAGTTTTGTCTTCTTTCGGCCACGAGGGATATGCTTTATCTCCTTGTCGTCCTTGTCTGCCACGTAGGATAATCGTCACCCTCCCGCGCAGAGTTCAATTGCATGACGCTACGTGCATTAAAATTGATTCATAATATTATCTTATGAAGTGAATTTGACTAGATTGCCCCTCCCAATCCATGGTGAATTACTTAGAACAATAATTTGGTGAGTTCGGAAGGCAGTCAACATCATTTGGTCCGACCTGATTAACAATAATTGTTCCTAGTCCCATTGGAGTCGGTATTAGCATAACCAACTCCGGATTGGATCTTTATGTACTAGGTGTAGTCGAAAGCTTAACCCGCTATATAAATTCATGTCGACATGCGCAATACATCGAGGGGATGCGACCCTTCACTTGGAAAGATCAGAAACAACCCTTCAATTGCAGAAAGGAAACACTCCGCTAGTGACAATGATGAAGAGTTGACAGGTTCGTACCACCGTCGACATCATTTGGTCCGATCTAATTAACAATAACCATTCCCCTTCCCATCGGATATGGTATAGCATACCGATGTCCTGATTGGATTCCTAGATACTAAGTGTACGTCAAAAGCTCAATCTACTTTCCTGCGTTTCATCTGAAGAGCTCGGACACCACCTCTATTTTCCGGACATGCGTTTAATCCGTTATAAAATTCATGTTGACATGCACGAAACATCGAGGGGATGCTACCCTCTACTTGGAAAGATAGGACAGCCCTTCAAATGCAGTAAGAAAATACCAAGCCAGTGACAATGATGAAAGAGAGATGGGATCAAATTACATGGAAAATGCACTTTGACATGCTCTCAGTTTCACTGCATTTTCGTTTCCACTACCACCACCTAAGAAAGCCACTGGATCCCAAAAATCATGGAACTTCCGAATGGGAATCGAATGAGATATTAATTCCCACCAGAAAAGGAAAAGTAAAGAAAAAAAAAACTGTTCAGACAGTCGACTCCGATAATCTATATAGAGGAAAGATCTTCATATATCGTCTTGATACCTGGTCGCTCTGAGACTGAACGTATACATCTCAGCGCGATTCCAAGGACCTCCTTCATTCCCTTCTCGAATGCAGGGTTACCCATTTCAGGGAGCAATGCTGAATCGAAGCATTCTGTGCCACGACCCTCGGCAACCCTCAACCGCACCCAGTCAGTCAAGTCGACGCCACCCCCTTCGCCAGAAATCACATCTCCAGCGCATCGCCCAGTCAACAATTCGAGCAGGATCACGCCAAAGGCATAGACGTCCGACTTGAAGGAGGGTAGAGGCTTTTTGGAAGCAGCCAGCTCTGGAGCACGGTATCCCAATACACCTGCATCTAGAATCTGTTCAATGGTACCAGCCTGGGTCATCAGACGGTGAAGACAATAATCGGAAACCCGAGCATTGAGGTCAGGCCCGTCTAGCAGAACATTTGTTGCTTTGAGATTTCCGTGTGGAACAGCGCGATCAAAATGGAGATAGTTCAGGCCACGTGCAATATCAACTGCTATTTTGAGCCTCTGAGCCCAAGATAGAGGTGGACCCTTCCTTCCTGGCCGATCTGACAAAAAAGGATCACATAAATGTGGAGTCACTTAACAGCGGATGCATCAACATATCTCAAAGTAATGAGAAGAGAGATGGTTGCATTCAGAATGAGTACCACAAACACTAATTTTAAACTATATCATTGGAAAAGGACTGGAACGGTTGACACAACAGCATCATGTCCAAGCAACAGGAGTAGCCACGTACCATATGTGATATGACAAAGTGTTTCGTCAACCTCAAGTACCAAAATAAATATAGGAAAGCACATTAGTTTTTGGGATAGTTGGAAATGAGTTGGTCAATAATCTATGGCATAACTAGTCTTATATACCGTGGACTAAGCCTGGGGTTTTTCAAAAATAAAAAGGAAAGATGCCCAGTGAGCCACTAGGATTTCTAGAGTAAAGTCACATCGGAAGAAAAGAATCATATAGGAATCAACTGATTGCCAGCAACTTTGTCAAGCGTAACAATGCACTATAAAGGAAAAAGTCCACGTGTAAATCTTCACAGCAAACAGACATTCACCAACTGGGCAATTGCTTATGAAGCAGACATGAGCCCACCTAGTTTCATATCCAGTTAAACATTCTTTAGTGTCTCCAAGTATACTTCTCCTGGGCATAGAGCTGTAACAATTGATTGTTAATGTCCCTTCACGTTACTGGATCTCCTTGAGAATAGATTTAAATGTTTATCGTGATTCAACATAACAGAATACTTGTCTCAATTTTGGTACTTGATTTGTTCAAAATCCATATTAATGTTCCATGATCATATGAAAGAGACACCAAAGTGTCAATCAATCAAGGTAACTACCCAGACAGATCAGATAGGACACGAACAGTCAAAACATTAAAAAGTACTAAGATATTATTGCTAAACATAGATTGGAGTCCACAAATACTCATATCTAACGTTGCTGCATAATAAATTATGGTGAATGCTTCAATGGTATAGTCATTCTTCTGCTCTGGCCCAAGACTGGATGCAATGGTAACTTTGCAGTTACTCCAGTCATCATACTCCAGTTTCACCCACAAATGTTTCATATCGCAGGAATGCAGGCATTCTTTACAGTCTATCTAGAAAGTACTAAGGCAAACAACACTTCTCAGTTGTTACCAATATCCACGTTGTTCGTTAAACATTATAATACCCTGACATAAGTGGTTTATCAAAGTGACTAAAGTAAAAATAATCTCACAGCCAAAAAGATTTTAGTTTGTTTGTCCGTGGGTGTGCTCTATGTGTGTGCGTGTCAGAGAGAGAGAGAGAGAGAGACGATACCATAAAGAAAGCTTGCAAGGCTGCCAGGTGATATGAAATCTGACAGAATGAGTTTCTCATGTTGTGTTGGGCCCCAGTAGTACCCTCTTAGGCACACAACATTTGGATGACGGATATTTGCAAATTTTTTTGCCTCCTTGGCAAACTCCTTCCGCTGTTTAGCTACTCCTTCTCTCAGCCACTTTACAGTCAGGAAAACACCATTATCCAACGTCGCCCGGTAAGATGTCCCGTGACTGCTTCTTCCTAGAACTTCCGCAGGAGCTCTTGAGAGCTCCTCAGGTGTAAGAGTGATTGTATCATCAAGAAAATGTAATTCACCGACCAATCGATCAGGTGACTTCACATCCAGCCTCGCAAGGGGTTCAGTAGTGAATGAATCGCCAGATTCAGGTGACCAGGACAACTGGCTGGTTTTAGATGGTGAGAAGCCGGTTGTCGCTGCTACTTTCTCAGGACTAATTACCTCAGCAGAGGATGATCCTTTGCGTGATGCCAGAAGATCTTCTGCTGAAACAACCAAAGCACCACCACTGCCCGCTCCACTAACAGCAGAAGGATTTGAAGCAGCTCGTCTGCGACCCTCTTTGTTGCTAACATGTTCTGTTTTGCGGCTCTTCGATCTACGGACATAACAGATGAAGATGACAAGCAGAAGAAGAATAAAGACGATCAGTACACAAGCAACAACCAATGCCACTTTATAAATAGTTTTGACCGTCTTCTTAGAACTTCCAGCTGGTGAGCTGCCTGATCTAGAACTATTTGGAAGTTGTAGAACTGTGTTCCCAGGAAAAAAGGAAGACCTTGGGAACTTCCTCAGATTTTCTGGTACCACGCCAGAAAGATCATTGTATGAGGCATTGAAACTCTGAAGTCCATTGGACAAGTTGCCAGGAATGGCACCTGTAAAACGATTCTGGGATATATCTAATGAAGTGAGTGAACTCATGTCAGCCATTGAAGTTGGAAGAGAACCGGATAAATTATTCGATGCAACATTGAGCACCTGAAGTCCAACCAATGATTCAACTTTTTCGGGGAAATATCCACTGAATCGATTATGGGAAAGATCAAGCACCTTCAGACCAGATTCAGTTGAGGATGGAGGCAAAAGCGAGATATTACCAGTCAAAAGATTGTTTCCAAGGTAGAGTTCTTGCAAAGTGGATAAAGTCAGAAGATCAGGTAAAAGAGGTCCATCTAACTGATTTGAACTGATATCAACAACCCTAAGTTTTGGATACTGGGTCAGGACTTTTGGAATATCACTGCTAAGAGAATTATGTGAGAGATTAAGATAATTCAGGCGCAAAAACTGAGGAGTAACCTCAGGGATGGCCCCCGACAAACGATTACGGCTCAGATCGAGATATTCAATGTTACCCCATTTAACAATTCTGGTCAAGTTTCCTTCAAATCGATTATTTGATAGATCCATGACAGCACAACTCCCACTTAGCAGCGGAAGTTCTCCAGTGAGACCATTTGAGGAGAGATTAAGAACACTCAAAGTGGTTGATGTGATCATATTAATTGTCCCTGAAATGAAAAGCCAAATATGAGGGTTACAGAAGAACAATATAAAAAGCAAACTATGAAAGGAACACTGATTTAAATTAGTCCCTGTCGCAAAAGCAAGAAAATTTGCAAGGAGTATACCTGAGAGATTGTTGCCACTCAAATCCACCTCAGTCAAAACCAAGGAGTCTCCTTTCAATAATCCGCTAGGAACAAAACCTGAAAATCTGTTGTTGCTAAGCTTGAGAACCTCCAGATCATAGACAAAATTAAACTCAGGTAGTTCCCCAGACAGTTGATTGTAACTCAGATCCAACACTTTTAAATTCTCAAACACTTGCATCTGTCCTCCACTTACCAATGATCCCTTGAGCTGATTGCGGCTAAGATTTAAATGCTTGATACTCTCGGAAATGGCAGGTAAAAATTTCTGCTGCTGTGAACTAGAAGTGACCAGCGAATTTCCACTAAAATCAACATAGGTGGCATTTGATAGGAATAAAAATTCAGAGGCCAAAGGACCATTTAGCACATTCCCATGCAAATCAAGCACCTCCAAGCCAGCTATCAGCTCAAATCCTTTGGGAATTTCCTGAGTAAACCCATTTACTGACAGATTTAGATACACAAGCCTAGCAAGCTTAGTTAATGAAGGAGGCAATGGCCCAGAGAAGGAGTTGCTGCTCAAGTCCAGAGATTGGATTGACGCAAGTCCTGAAATAGAATCAGGGATCGGGCCAGAGAAGTTGTTCCCTGCCAACGAGAGATTCCTCAAGCTCGCCAATTTCCCTATGCCCGGGAGCAAGGATGATGAGAACAGGTTGTGCGATAAATCCAGGTACTCAAGGCTCTTGAATTCGCCTATATTATCTGGAATTTTGCCTGTTATGGAGTTGTTTGCCATGGAAAGTTTAACAAGCATCGTCAGGTTGGCAAAAACACTCAAGTCAGCATCAGCAGTGAGGTTCAAATTATCAAGGACAACTCCTGCAACGTTGCCGCCATTACAGACGATCCCATTCCACGATGAAGGGCATCCATTGAAATCTATGGATTCCTCATTCCATGAATTAAGTACATAACCAGTTGGATCACGCCGTATGCCCTTCTTAAACTCGAGCAGCGACAATATATCCTGGGAAGGAAGCTGCCCTGCAGCAGAAATAAGAAGCAACGACACCACGACCGCCAGCTTCAAATACATCATTGGATACTACCAAATGCTCCAGTAAGATGGAAAGTGCGCGCACAACGGCTAACGACAGAGAGATTTTCGAGGCTTCTCAGAGACAACTTCAACAGACAGTGACAGTCTTCAAAGGAACAGACCAAAGCATCAGCACCTGGAGCTCGAATTACAGTCCCAGTGTTGCTAAGAACAAATAAGCACGCCCAAATTATATCAAGTCAAAAGCTACAGAGACAATAGGGCAGTCTCCAAAGCAATCAGCAACGAACCATTCTGACTGCCAAAAGAAAACACGGCCCTCTATCAGATACAACCAAGTTCACATTTCACGCAGCCCGCCAAAAATGAACTCTAAATGCACCCACCTTCAGGAAAACAGACGCCTTTTCGACACTTGCAGAGGCATACACATACAATGCCCAGAGTTCACTGAAGCACTTAGCAAATGATATCAAAAAAAAAAAAAGGAAAACAAATCGGTTCTACTGAAAAATGCTCAACACTTGTGAAACAGCATTCCTTCTCTCGAGACCACAGGAAGTTCTTTCCTCTCGCGGGTTCAGACTTTCAGACCCCAAAAAGCCGCTCAACCACTCGTCTCGGAGAGCAAGGAGAGCACAAGACCTCCCCAGCAACAACAACACTGCATCAGCAGCACAGAAGCTCCCCACTCACCATTCTGCAGACCTCTCAAGACACTTGACCTTCTCTACACCCAAAGAAGAGAGAAAAAAAAATGAAAAATGACAACCCATGAAGGAAGGAGCAAAGAAGTGGGTCTACCATGAAGCATGAGCCATCAAGCATTGAAGAAGAAAGGGACCCAGAGCCCTGTTTTTTGGCTCATTTTTAAAAAACATTCCAAAAAGCCCTAATCTTTCTACAATGATAAAGGCATTCCCCGGTGACACAGACTAAAGAACCAGGAAAGAAAATGACTTTTGCCCACCCTCCCTTTCAAGGAAAAGGCTCTCCCTTTTTCTCCCCTCACCTCATCAGAAGTCATGTGAAGGGAGAAACCCAGTAAAGATGAGCAGAATCTCCATGGAATACATCCAAAAGAAGGTTTAAAAAAATGAAAAAAGCCCCTAAAAATTTCACCTTTTTTCTTTCCTTATGTGTATGCGGGCTCGTGGTTCGGTCTTTTGAGGGAGGTAGGGGAGGGGCTGGAGATGTGTCAGGCGGCTAATGGAGGGAAAAGCAGAGGGTATTTTCGAATAGAATAATGTTTGGGGGAAAATTTGGAGGGACTTTTCCTTTTACCCGCCAAGAACAGTGTCTTCACTTTAGTTTATTATAGTTTTTTTTTCATTAAAGTTTAGTATAGTTTAATTGACCCATGTTTTTATAAATCGTATATCCGATGATGTTTTCATGTGAGAACATCAACTTATAATGAGACATCATTGGGTATTATGCTGATATTTAAACGAATAAAATTTAATTTATCAAACGGTGAACAGCTTTATATAATCTTCTCACGTCTTTAAGTGATATCTCGAAAATTGCAAGATAGGAAAAACGCCACTCCTAAAATATACCCATTCTAACACATTCAAATTTTTATCTATGTAATATATTTACCCTCCGTTAACAAACGCTGCAAAAAAATTGTCTACTATCACGGCAAATATAATTAATGGGTTTTTGTGGCTTTTTCACGAAATAATGCATATTTTTGGAAAGCTTTTTCATCTAATTTCAAAATGCCACAACGTGACATACCAAATATTTCACACCAAAATCACAATACCGGCAATTGTGTGGGTACGTACCAAGCCCACATGATCGACGGTCGAGATTAAATCGAGTAAGATCCCCTTTTATCAACTTTTTTTTCTTTTTTTAAATGGAAGTCCAATTTAATATTGAAGGTATTTGTATTCCCTGCATGGGTGTGCCTTGTGGACGTCAACGCATTTATCAAATCCGATTGAAACCGATGCTTTTGGTTTTTTCCATGAAACGAATGAATTGACCGCCATCGTCCGCTATTTTGACCGTGAGCGTGCAATGTATGTGCATGGGGTTCGGAAGTAGTGTCGTCCCGTCCGTCTGTCTGTCCGTTCAGTCCGTCAGCGCCACGTGGACATCGCGAGTGCCCGGTCGACCAGGGCTTTTGGGCCTCAGGCCCACTAAGGATGGTGGACGGGGAGAGGTGGAAGTAGGTGAAGCATAATGATTGGATTGATGACTTGATGCATATAAAAAGAAAGGAAGGAAAAAAAAAAAAAGGCAAGAGAGCGACGTTTTTTCTTTTTTCGAGCGACTTTCCAAAAGGTAAGTAAAACCGCTGCGTTAAATAATATTTAAGTCGTTTAAATTAATTGAAACGCACAGTGAAAAGTTAGGAATTGTAGATATATAATGGAGGGGAATTCGAAATTATTTAAGAGGGTAGTTGTAATTTTAGAAGGTATGAAATTTTAAAATTGGAGCACGTGAGGAATAACACAAAAATTTGAAATTTAGGCATTTATTTATGTAAGTAGTATATATATATATACGAAATGAGGATGAGTGAGAAAGGAAAAACAATCAATTTTAGTTCCATTTTACGAATAGTATAGGTAATTAACTAGGATGATTTCCAAGCAAATTTATGCATGGAAATTTCTAAAAGAACAAGGTCAATCGACAATTTGTATTGGAAAAATCATAGATTATTTTTTTGTGCTATAATTGTAAGACACAAAATATTACTGAGCTTAAAATTTAGAAATCATGGCATTGGTTTTCCTTCTTATGTTATTTGCTTAAAGTCTATAGTTTATCTTAATACTTCGGGTGATATTTTTGTTTTTACATCGGTTGGATGTCTAGAGTGCATTGAGCACACCATTAACCCTAACTAGACATCACGATTCCATCATACCTCACACATGTTGTAACATACGAACACATGCAAAAATTCTAAATTTTTATCAAAACAAAATTATTCGAATAGTAAGTATATTTGTCTTTCTTACTTGAGACCTAGGTTCAAATCACCACACTGGCATGCATTCTTTTAGGGCGGCCCCTAATTACACAGATTTATGTTACTCGTGATTCCCCAATATTGATGGCACAATTGAATTCTATATTTAATAGATATCTTCAAAGTTCTAGACATCCTATTAATATAAAAAAAAATCATATTAAAATTAAATAAACAATAATCAATTAAAAGGCAAAAAGCCAGTCCATCTATAAATACTCCCACCATTCAGTAATCTATTAACATAATTTGGGAGCCCAAAAGAAAAAGAGGAAGGATCCCACGATAAGAAAAAAAAAGAAGGGAAAACAACAGGAAAATCAACAAAATTTCCTTAGAAGGACACGTGGAGATTTTTCTATTCACATCCCCAACCACTTACATATAAATAAGGTCGGAAAAATGGCCGAATAGAAACGCTGGCGCGGGACCCACTTCCAATGTCGTCCAAAAAGATTTGCCCCATTATTCAACAGCGTGGTCCCCTGCGGATTTGTCCATGGTCCAAAGGCGTCATGATCCTAGTCTAACCTAAGCCCAATATGTTTTCTACTTTCCCAAAAAAAATAAAGAGCAAAAATACCAAAAACTCTAAATTATACCACCATAACACATTTATTTAAATTTTATCCTAAACTCATATTTATGTAACACATTTACCATGGTCAAAATTCCATTGATGAAAACCATTAGAGAAAAATTAGGAAAGCATCTGTGAGTAAACTTGTCTATTAGTCTCATTTCTTTTATTGTGAGCAATTATGGGAGCAGTTACAATTATCCTATTTGCTTTCCATATATATTTTGATTAAGCAAGCACTTTTAAAAATGATAATTCTATAATCGCCGAAGAAAGCTAGCCCTCTTTTCTAGCCTATCTATGAAGTCTTCCTAGCTATCCAATTGCTGCAAGGGAAAATCCATCAGTTTGAAATCATTATTTGAGTAAAGCAAGTGACTTTTTTGAAAGCCTTGAAAGAGCGTCAATATTGCATGTCACATGATTTAAATGAAGTAAAAATAATTATATTTTGGCTGAAAAATATCTAACGAAAACTTACGACAACATTGATGACAATGGAATGAGTGGAAGGAATTTTAATTTTTCCAATAAGAAAAAGAGTGGAAGGAAAAATATGAGCATTGACGATACTCTAATCTTACGACAATAGTCTCACACTTACAATGGAATGTTCGATTTAAGTCATGACTATTAATTGCATTTAATTAGAGCAAACTCGTCCCCATAACCCCCATCGTACAGCCCTCTTGCGTCTTGGACAAGCCGAATTAACGCCATGCACGTTTCTTGAAAGCGAGGAGAGACGAGGGAATTCGACCTATAAGCCATTTCTGCCACTAAGCCAACCAGTTTGTTGCTAAAATTGTCGTTAAATTCCTCTGTTCTTCGATGCTAAAGTACTTGGCTTGGGTTCTCCCAAGCATCTTCGAATTTTAATGTTAATTGCTTCTACATGAGGAGGCGCCATTGATCTATTATGGGCAAGTTAGAAGCTAAGTAAAATGCAAGAGTTCGCTTTTAGCGAAACAAAGATTCGCAAAACATAGACTTGATTCAGCAGGATACTATCTCATGCCCAATTCGTTATCTTTTTCTCTTTTAGAAAAATGTATTTCGCACGATCTTTCCAATTTTGTTCCCTAACATGCATCCAGATGCCCATTAATAAATGCTCATGCAATAAAAATTAAATCAGTACATAGTAAAGCAAATAAAGTATGGAAAGGAAAATAACTTGAGCTGTATTTGACAAAATTGATACAAAGCCTTGTTATTGAACCCTGGGATAGTTTTGTGCCTTGTTGGCTTCCCTTCTTTTTTCTCTCGGCACTTTCACTCATTATGCCTCTGTTCATTATGAGTGTATGTTTTGATGCCTTTTTTGATATAATTATTGATTTCAGCTTAATATGATTACCTTTCACCAAAAAAAAAAAAAAAACCCCGAGATAGGAACCACACGGGCAGTTAATGGAAATTCAAAGAAAAGAAAATACTCATGCAATTTTCCCAAATAAACTAATGCATAGAAGAAAAGTGGATTATAAAATATGATGTGTATGGAAAATATTGTACCAAATAAAGTTTTCTCCTGAAATGGGTATTCAACGCAGGTATATAATTTGACATAATGCCATGTAATATGAAATGAAATCCTAAGAGAGTGAATCTATTTATATAAATATGAATATGCAAATAAATCTAAATTTCCTTAGATGTGCCGCGGGACATATTTTTGTGATTTTTTTTCCATGAAAATGCAAACTAAAATTATTAGCATGCAAGATGTACTTTTTATTTTCATTTTATATATTTTCCATTTTATGACCGGTGGTGGTTAAATAATAATTCAATCTATGTCTTAAACATGCATAAACATACTACACCCGGAAGAGTTTTATTGATCTAACATGACAATTATTATGATACACGTGCAATGCAAATTACTATTTGAATACAAAAAATTACTATTTGAATAAATAAGCATATGCAAATCTGACATTTTTCTTTTGGCTAAAAATATGCAAATCTGACATGATGTGTAAGAACAGTGCTCTAACAATCTGCGAATGATGCACGTGCATCATGCATCATTGTCTTACGAATGATTCACATGCATGAAAGGAAGTCCTAAAATAAACAATCTATGAAAGGAAGTTTAATCTATTCTTAGAAGATACAAATAACCATGGATATGATATGACTAAGTGATGACATTGAGCCTAGTAAAATTAAGACTCCGTTTATTTTACGGAAAATAAATATTGTGTAAAATATTTTCCTAAAATTGATCACTTGTATTGCTTGAAACAATTGATTAATGAAAATATTATTATCAATAATAATTTATGTATAAATATTGTGAACAATGAACATATTTTTCATTCAATCATTTGAGCAAGAGATGCAAGTGATCTTTTTTGAAACTAATATTTTTTGTTCATTCATTTTGGTAAAATCTGGTTCCTAGGTAGGTCCATATAACCAGTTGAAATGTCCCCAACAAATTTATGCTAATAAATTGAGTTTTTGGGTCCTTGTCTTAAATACTCTATCATCATATGCCCAATCAATTACAATCCGAAATGTACGAAGAGACATTTGCTAAGAGGCTTACAAATGTTGACACATATATTGTTCCTCTTTCTCTTGTAGAGCACGAATCGACAATGCAACTATTGTTAAGGCAATGTAAATTCCATGCACGTTTTAACTGAAGAACCATGAGATCTCGACTTGATTAAGTCTGAGTGCAATGGTAGCCGCTTAGGATCATGTTGGATGGGAGTAAATTCTCCCTGATCCCTTATCGGCTCTAGTAATTTGTTGCATGAAACAAAATAAAAAAGGGATGATAAATGTGTGGTGTCCTTCTCGCATGTTAGGGTTTTGATCTAAAACATGAAAAAGAAAATTGGAAAAAAACTATATATATGTATATACTAGTTTGATTGGGGTGGACAATTTTACACTCGGAACCGAAAACCAAACCGATACTCACCGATTCCAATAAATTGGAACCAACACACAGACTGGTCTAGTCTTGTTTCGAGTGGTTCCTTTACATATCCTTATATATATTTATATATATCAAATAATCGTCCACAAAAATGTTAAGATATAAGGTGTTGCCAATTAAGAATACAGTTTTCTTTAGCTAATTATTTCAAGTAATACAAATGATCATTTATAAAAATTATTTTTTAAATAATTTATTTTCCATGAAACGATTAGAGCCTCGAACTTAAAATGGAAGGCAACATTTTGAAGATTTTGAGTGAAACGAAGATACCAATTTTTCTCTTTTTCAATATAAAATATTTTCAAAGCGAGGCAGAGAAAAATCAATTCGGGCTTCATTTATTTTACATAAAATGAATGATTTGGAAAACATTTTTTTAAAAATAATAACTTAAAATAATTAATCAATAGAAAAAATTTCATTATCGATAACAATTTATATTTAAACATTTTCATAAAGAATGAAAATAATTTGACATCTTACTTGGAAAGCGACGAAGGAATCGAAACAAACGAAACAAAGCATAAAATCCGACCATGAATTGAAGAATGAAGCTGGATACAATCCCTCGCGCTCTTCGGACCTCACGCCTACCCCACACTGACCTCAACTCACATCTTCATTACCAGCACATGGACGACTTGACACACACGAACGCACACTCGAGAACTAGTGAGCCGCCCACGCGTGCACGCAGCACTCTTAAAACACTTTCGCTTTTCTATCTCTCTTTTTCTCTTTTCTTTCTTGAGTGGAGAATTGGAGAGGAGGACTAAAGAGTTTTCTTTTTGGAAGATTAAGGGCGCACACATGACAATCGTTATGTTCCAGAAATAGTTTAGAATAGAAATAAATAGATTTTTATTTCTATTTTTAAAAGAGTTTCTAAACAAAAATAACCGTTTGATAACGACACAAAATTTCTATTCTAAAAATAGAAATTCGTTTGATAACGACACAAAATTTCTTCCTTTCGGACGGCGGACTAGTGGATAGCGGTGATGGATGGCGGGCGGCGGGCGGCGGCGGGCGGCGGGCGGCGATCGACGAATGATGACGAACGATGGTGACGGCAACGATGATGAAGGACCGATTAATAACGATGAGAAAAATTTTATTTTTCATTTTTGTTCTAGAAATAGAGAAGTAGAAAATTTCTACTTATGATTTATATTCCGATTTCTATTCCAAAATAAAAAAGTTAAGTTTATCAAACGAATTTCTATTTCGAAACAATTTGGAATAGAAAAATTGTTTCTAGAATAGAAATAGGCAGTTGTTATGCACCCCCTAAGTGATCGAAAATTGTTGCCCATGTACTCTTCAAGTTCCCATCAAAATTTAGAGGAAAAATGTTAGAAAAGCTCTAAACTCATTATATTTATGCTAATTTTAGTTCTAAACTTTTTGACCTAGTGTCAATCCATCCTTCTAGGTAATTTTGGTTAGATATTGGTAACATGTACATCGGTCAATCTACGTGACACTGCTGGCGCTAACATGAATTTTTTTATTATTTAATTTTATTTTTTATATTTGTTTCTTTTTTCTTTCAATTTGTATATTCCATTTATACGAAAATGGCGAGCTTGACATGTCTTTATTCAGCTCCTTAATAAATACTGCTGGCTGGCCTATTACATAGGCAATGACTGGAAGGACTAAATGGGTATTATATCAAAAGATTTATGACTAAATTGATAAGATTTAAGACTAATTTACCATTAATTTAATAAATTTCAGACTTTTTTTGTTGACACTTTTCCCGAAATTCTAGTTTAGTTTTCTACTTCAACTGGTACTAATGGTGCCCGGTTGGAGGGACCTAAGGATGCACAGACAATGTAAGGTGAGAAGGGTAATTAAAATGGGTGTTCAAGAAGAAAGTTCAACCCGAGTGGAACATAGGCAGACCGCACGGTTGCACAGGACGGCGAGTACACGCTTGTCCTTCTTCCGATTAAGTTCGAAATCTTGAGGATAGTCAGTTAACACGTCGGCATATTTTATGTAAAAATTTCAGGACAAAAGGATGTCAGGAAGCCCTCAAATCACCGTTTTCATGCGGGCCCCCGCTGGTACAGAGAACCAGCCGACACACTACCTCGGAAATTTGCAAATTCAGAAGCTATACTTGGAACGAGCACATGAGCCACATACCGATCAAAGACATGTTCGAAAACACTCGTCGTGGTAACTCACAATTTTCTGAGATGGGCCATCAATCGATGGGGATAATCCAGGCCCAAAAGCACAGCGAAGAGAAGTGAGTGCAAGTGTGGAGCACTATAGTTGAGGCTCTCTGGTGCCCGAGATTCTAATACCATGACGTCCCTAGTTGTTAAGTCCATAAGGAACTTTAAGACTGCGTTTTGGTTGGAATTTTGAAAAAAGCCTTTAAAAAAATACAAAGAACTAAATTAAATGAATTTTTCTAAATACAAATTGTGTTTATTATCTAAAAGTGTAAAGTACCTTTTTGTGGTAAAATAGTATTTAAAAAATTTATATTTACAAATAACATTTATTATTAAGAAAAAAAAAAAAAACAACTTACCCTTTGCCAACCAAGGGCAAATGGCCACCGGCGATCTAGATCTATTGTTGGTGGCTGTCATCTGAGGTCACAAGACCTTAGGGCGGCCCTCAAGACCCCCAACAAGGGTCACGTGACCTAGGCTAGGGCCACTTGAGGTTGCGTGACCCTCGTGGAGGTCGTGCAACCACCAAGGGCCATCTCGATCGAGCTACCTTAGACGGCCTTGAGAGGGTTGCGTGACCCTCGTGGAGGTCCCAACCACCAAGGACCATCTCACCTAAACGGCCTCACGTCACGTGGCCCCTCATCGAGGTCACATGACCACACCAGCCTTTCTCCAGCTCGTTGCTGGCCCCTCACACCTTGCACACCACACCAACCAACCTTAACGAAGAAGAAAATGAACAGTCCCAAATGAGAGCAAAACCGGAAGATCGAAAAATTAGGAAGGTTTTGGAAGAAAATTTTTATACTAATCTTGCATGCTTAGAAAGTTGAAAGTCCAAGACAGAACCCAGGACAACCTATGACCTGCTTTAGGCTTTTAGCCTTCTAAAGGCTGACTTCCACTGAATGGGACTTTCTTAAAAACTTTCCAAACACCTACAATTTCGCCCAGCCAAAGCCTCTTGGGAAAGCCTTTCCTAAACGCAGCTTTGGTGGAAGAAATGATGCGGGATCACGTAATGCCGACATTCTCGACTAGGGGTTGAATCCCATCGTTTTCGGCAATTTTGATCGCTGAGGTAAGTTTCTAGATGGAACGTGGGCAAAATTTGGACGTCAACATGCATAGAACGCGAAATTAAGAACAACTGTAGCGAGAAGAAAAGCTCACTTGCACTAATTGAACTCTCCAGGGAGCCAACAAAAAAATCCCCCAATATCATCGTATACAGCTGCTCTCAAAGTAGACGTTAACTTGATTTTACTAAGCACTGGTGTATCTCTTCAACTCGATTACTAAGCACTGGAGTATTACGCAAAAGCTAAAAGCAGGCACATCGCCCGTTGATAGTAGAAATAAGTATTATTTCATCAAAGCGAGAGGAGACCGCCTAACCAACATCACAAGCAATCTTCAGGACTAAAAGTGAGTGAAGAAGCAAATGCTACATGTTTCACTTCTTGCCACCACCAGAAACATTGAATTTGAAAAATATGATGTCTCCATCTTGGACAACGTATGTTTTCCCCTCCTGCTTGTACTTCCCTGCAGCCTGCAATTTATTATCGGAAAACTTAGAGATCAACATCCAAGCGCAGCTCTCTTTACCAAAAAAACATCCAAGCGCAGCTCAATATGTCGGGCCACATAGGTGACAATTTATGGTGTTACCCAACTCGAACTTGATTAGGCCAATAAGACCATTAAAGTCCCATCCAGTCAGATAAAGCTCATGTAGGCCCTATTCCAAGAAGGGAGAAAAAAAGGAAAATTGCGCATGGGTTTGGGTGCTCGTTTGTGCGCTCTTGTGTGCTTATACAACGAAGATCTTGATCCAGACAGATGGCGCCTGACTGATCCAAGGTGATCAATTTAAGGAACAACAAACAGAATATGAACTCCTCCGACTTCAACAGATACTAATCAAATATTGACTTAATTTTTTCTATGCCCTTGACTCTCGCATAACCCTGCTTTTGTGTTTGTTTGCGTGTTTCACAAATGTCATAGCTTTAAGTCTTGCGACTCCAAAGAGGTCTATCATCCACACTACGGAAACTTTCAGAATGGGACAGGGGATATGCAACCATAAGAAAACAAAACAGGTTACCTTGACGGCTGATTCACTCCCAAGTTCTTTTAGATCTTCAAATTTCATAACCTGCAAGATTATGAAATTCAGAGAAAATAAGTGACCTGCTCAACTGTTTTAAAAGACCCTCTGTGACATACTTTTATCACAATAGACAAAGGTTGCAATACATTTCGTTCTTTCTAAGTCTAAGCCATCCATCTCTTTCTCTTTTTCCCCATTTCTATCCCCTATTTAACTGGGTTGAGATTTGGACTCGCAGTTGAAAGTATTTAGCTCCCCCTTTACATACTATATACTGTTTCCCCTGTGAAATTACATTCAGGGGAAGTTTAAAAGGTGACTTTGCTGCATAGAGAACTAACATGATGGGCCCTATCTAACCAGAAGCCACAAAAGTAAAGGCCAAAGGCTCCAGCTTAGGAATACACCATTGAGAACAAAAATAAAATTTTTGATAGCTAATTTATGCTCCTCACAGGTAAACAAAATCAGTGTACTCTCCCTTTTAGTTACTTCAAACTATTTTATTAGCCTGTCCATTATCCATATGGAGTCCACAGTACATATTTCTAGCATGCAGGATTTTTGTTATTTCGCGTGGATACTATGGCTATTCTTCTTGTTGGTACCGTACCTCACAGGAATCATCTGAGGATTGGCCGGTAGGTAAAAGGAAGAAATGGAAGAGAAAAGCACTGGATATTCTTGCAAGTAAGGAGAAAGAACTACCTCAGCACAAATGAACCCTCTTTCAAAATCAGTATGAATGGTCCCAGCAGCTTGAGGAGCCTTTGTATGTCTCCTGATCTGCCAGCACTTGACCTTCAAAACCAAAATGCATCCATCATAGTTTCATGACACAGTATAGCAATGCAAAAATAGGAGCTGTATGACTTAGGTAGATGGCAGGAAAACTAGAACTGCAAGAAGGCAGAAGTTCCTTGACACCTTTTGGCATCCCCAAATCTGGCCTGCTTAAGAAAATGCTAAGTCTTAAAGATTAAAGGTGGACCAATTCCTGTGCCTTCAGATTTGTACGGCACCCACACATGAAAACTATTCCTATTATCTTTCCTAAGACTGCTATCCCAACAAAGAAAGCAACCTTAGCCACCCAACTACTTTGATCCTAGATGTCCAATAATGCAAGACATCAATCCCTGGAGAGGTATCAACACCACCAGACACAATTAGAGAGCACCTTAACATTGTGTTTGGAATGATTTTTTTTGGTGGGTAAAGAAAAATTAAGGTGAAGAAAGAATTTTTTTTTATATTGTTTTGGAAGGGGTACAAAGTAGAGATGAAGAAAGCGTTGGATAAGAAATTACTTTATTTAGGGAAAAAAAATGAAGGAAATGACATTTATCCTTAAAAGAACTATCACAAAAGTTATTGAATTAAATTGTGGGTCAAAAGCAAGGGCAAAGATGTCATCTGGCTTCAATTCCCCTCCCTTTCTCTCAATTTTTGGGAGAACCAAATTTGGTGGGCCCCAGAGAAACGAAATCCCCAACCATTCTTCACATTTAAGTTGGGCCAGCCTCTTTCTAGGGATTTATCCGTCAACTTTTCCACTATCAGCCACTAGGCTTGTAAAATTCACTAGGATAAGTGAACCAGAAAAGAGCAATCTTTAGTAAAACTTTATTCAAACAGCGATATCCAGGTTTTCAAGTCCACAGCCAAGTCCTTATTACTTCTTGAGTTGCAGTCTCCACCAGATCTGTTCCCGAGAGTACCCTAACCAAAAAGCCCAGCTTTTTCAATGTTTTCCCGCACAAAAGAGAGTCCCAACACCCACCCCACTGTGGGCGCGTTGGCTCAGGCAGACTTCCCCCATCCCGCTCGGGGGGGTTCGATTCTCCACGTGCGCAATTGCGCAACTTAAGTGCGGCGCCATGGGAGGTGGGTCCCTGCGCTAGCATCGCCAGCTGCCGGCTGTACAGCGGTTCCCGGGTCATCAAAAAAAAAAAAAGAGAGAGTCCCAACACTTCACCCTTTTCTTTATCCATCTTTTCTCTTCCTACACAAACTACCCTTCTAAAACAAAGGCTAAAGGGGAAAAAAAATAAGGATCAGAAGAAGCACTGCAGGAGAATTTACATAGACCATCCATTTTCCAGAAATAGCTCTTGCTAATAGATGCATCTATCTCAACGAATAGAGGGAAAAGCTTATATGGTCATCCACGATTCAAGACCATACTGATGCACCTGGTTTACAAACTTATCAATTTTAAAACCACAAACAAACCTCCTTAATATTTAATCCTTCTCAATAGTCCTCAAATATACCAATGCCAAACTTTGGTTAATGCACCACCTGTCAGAATCACCCTAGATCCTCTCAAGTCAGTGCATGCTGTAATATCCCACAATGTCCCAGATTTTCATGCCTAACTTTAGCCACTCCACCACCATGTCAGAAGAAGATCCATCTGGACTCCCTCAAGTAAATGTATATGCTGATGCAGAAACAATGTAAGCTAGGATAAGAGAAAATCATTCCCCATTTCTTTCTAAAATTCCTCCAGTTCATTGAGCCTCCTTCCCGGCACATTTTTCCCTTCTGTTCCATAGCTGCTCAAGCTAGATAAGATCTCCATACAACTCATGGTACCACATAAGATAAAAGGAAGTAATCCATTTTGTGAAATCAAAAGAGATCATAGTCAATTTTATTGATGCCCTGCTTTCTTCCAAGATATATCCCTCTTTGCTATATACTAATTCGAAAGAAGCCATCGAAACCTAAATTTGTAGACCAAAACATCATAAAGAAGCCAAGCATAACCTGAACTCATCACCAAGTTGTTTCTTATCAAGGAGGCCACCCAGCAACAGATAAAACATATAAAGATTCTGAAAAAGTGCATATTTAGCGATTGTAAACAATGCTTAACTCGAGAAGCTAATCTACTTTACCAACATGCAACTTTTACAGATGACAGCTTTGTTAATTCTCTAATTGACTTGAATTGAAATCCTCTAATACTTTTGGCTGTGTTTATTGTAAATCTGTTTGTTCACTTACCTCATCTGGTCCTGCTGTAAAAAAGTATATCAAATTGATTGCTGAAAATCCTGTCTTTATTATCTTCGTAAGGGCACTGCAAAAAATAAAGACTTCAGATCAAAATTTCTACATTTATTCATGATGGGCTTGCCATAGAAAAGGTCAAAGCCAAAAAACACATGAAAAATCTAGCAACAGAGTGTTGACAGCTAGTGAACATGACACACGGCACTAATTCATTGAAAGCAAAAAATAAAAAACAACAAAGAAAGATGCGTTGAAGCCATTGGCATTTTGCGAATCGTGAGCTATAAGTATTCTCTCATTGCCAACAAAAACCAGTCCCTCTTAAGCTATGAACAACATTATCCAGAGAGCACATGTCAGAATGACGACAATGAATGAAGAACAAAAGTTTCTTCTTTTGCTTGTGACTTAGGAGGATATGGGACAAGCATTTGTACTCTAGATAATGCAAATGAGGAGAATGGCAACCAGATGCTGTTGAATGTTATGGATTGATTCAATTTTTCTTATGAAATTTTCCCAAAAGAGGAATTCATAACTATGGCAAGGAAAGGGGATAGAGATTAGCATTTAATAAGATGGATCGAGAGGAAGACAGAGAAAGGAAAGCATATCATCAGAGAGAGACTATTCCAAGGAAACGAGATTTAGCGCACCAATGTCGGCATCATTAGCTAGCCAACGACCCATGACATGAGTTCTACAGAACAGTCAATATGACTACTCAGGTCATTATACATCAATGTCAAATTCCAAATAAGAAAAGAAAAGAAGAAAGGCAAATTTTCAAGAAAAGGATGCAGAAGGGACCAAGCGGCATATTTGAAATCATTGTTACAAGTTAATCTTCTCAGAATTCTCCTAGTACTCACAGATAAACTACTGAGAGACACTTTGATCAATAATTCAGGGCTCGAAATTTCTTAAACACCAACAGAACGGTTAAAAATTAGTTAGACTCTGCCACTCTCTCTATTTTGCTCCTTCAGATTATATGTAAGAATGCAGTTCAGATTAATTTAACAGAGTAGTAACACCTAAAACTTGAACATAGAGTAACAGTAAGCACATATCAGTACACAATATTGATTGTACCACTGGCGATTCCATCACCATAGCCAAGAAAAACTTTGTTCGACTTCATCATTTCAGAGTATGACCTAATCAGGAGCAAAGAAACTCACCTTTGCACCTTGTTTTCCTCACAGTATTTTGCAGCTTCATCTGCTGATATATCAGCAAGGTTTCTCTCCAAGGCACAGCTAAAAGGAATAATTGTTTCACCTCCATGCTCCTGCACCCTGCAAAGCAATGTAGCTCGCTACAATAGGACCAGACTAGAACGCCCGTCTACAATCCACAGGCAGCAGAAAGTAGGAGCTATCACATATATGACTGATACAAAAAGAAAGAAATGCACCAATCACAGATAACAACAGCATATTGCGAGAGAGAGAGAGAGAGAGAGAGAGAGGGAGAACAGAGGAGGGGGAGAAGATGGGGGGATAAAGTGTTACAATTAAAAAAGAAAACCCACAATTCTTTTGGGCTTAGAGACCCAAATTGAACCCATACGATGGTGAACATACCAAGCATGAATCTTGGGCAAAAACTTGTTCTTCTTTCTCTGATAATCTTTCTCATTCATATTAACCTGGCAGCACACAGAGACATGATCAAGAGTCATACATGAGGAGACCTCAGTCAGCGAGCAACATCTGCTTGAGGTTCTAGTATAAAACAATTATCCATGAAAATTTCAGCTGTCTATTTACCCGAGATATCTTGCTAAAAAGTTAAATGGAGAAATTAATCAAAAAGAATTGTCTTCGGATCTAAGTAGGAGTTGTGTGGGTAATAAAGTAAAAGAATTCAAGTTTCATTTGACCAGAGGGTGACATGGCCTACAACTATACTCTTACCTCATGAAGGTTTCCTCATGTTTGATCTCTTCTAATTGTAAAACTGTATGTGGGCTTTGCACACCACCAACGCAGTTATGAAAAAAGCAACCACCAAAAAAACTATGGAATATATGCCATGCATGTATTAGTCTCTTCATTGATTGTGAAACATAATGAGTCATAGTGTCCCCTCGCAGCTAAGGCCAAGATATCTTCAGAATTAGAACTCACCAAGTAGACAACTGGCTTTGCTGTAAGCAGTTGAAAGGTATTCAATATCTCAACATCAGCAGCTTTCCACTCTCCCAGACGAACATCTTTTCCATCCTCTAGCCATGCCTTGACCTGTCAAGAAGATCATCGGCTTCCTTTAGACATTTGCAACATCTCAATTGAACGTAAAGCGGTTCTAAACTGACACTTACAAGGTGTCCTTCGCAAATAATGAAATCAGCATCTAGTCACAAGTTCAAGCTAAGAGCAGAAAAAAGTGAAAAATACAAGTGCACTTAACTAATCCTGCAGCCATGCAGCCCTTTATTTGGGCCATCTGGCTCCATATTTTCACCATTCTTGTATAATGAGATTAATGCTCAACAAATTTCACATACTTTACCCTATTAGGCTTACTGATAACTTGCATGAAGATTGATGAAGCCATCATAGACGGATTCATTGAAAATCAGAATGCAATTGTCAAAAAATGAGCTAATAAGAATTGGAAAACTTCCATAATTTTAGCCAATATCATCTAACATCATTGTTCAAGAGAAGGGGCAAACTTTTAATACTCTGGCACCCTTTGGTCTCCAAAAGAAAAAAAAAAAAAAAAGGTAGGCGGACCAGTTTCTTGTGAATAAGATGCATAGCCAAAGTTGAGTTAAATCATAAAGATTGATGAAGCTAACAAGGTGTACTTCTTCAAAGTCAGGTATCTACATATCAAGAAAACTGAAAGGTTTTCCATGAATTTAGCTAAAATATTCTCCAACAACATCAATAACATAACGGAAAAAGGGAAAACTTTTAGTACTTCACTATCCTCGGGTGAAAAAACTATGTCAATCAGTTTGTTGTGAAAAGATGCATTGCCAAATTTGAGTTAAATCATAAAATTGATGAAGCTATCAACGTGGACTTCTTGAAAGTCAAGAAAAAGTCAAGAAAACTGAAAGGTTTTCCAAAAATTTAGCTAATATAATCCCCAAGAATGTCAAGTAACATATCAGAAAAATGGAAAAGTTTTGATACTCCAGCATACTTTTACAAAAATAATGTCTCAGTAGACCAGTTACTTGCAAAGAGGATGCAGAGCCTAAGTAAAGTTCACATCCACCAACAACTGCATAAAGTAGCAGAAATGCCAAAACACAATTCGGATGTAGCAGAAGAACAAAGTAACATTACAAGTCAACATCTAAGACTTGTAGGGAATATTTCCCACACCAAGTGGAACTGATAAGAGTCAACGAAGATAGATGAATCACCAACAGAGAATTCCAGTTTCAAGAGGAATATTAAAGCCGATTTTACAACTTTATTTTTAACACAAAAAGCAAACAGATATTTGCCGATCAAGAACTATGTGCAGCTCTTGGTCCTTTAAGCTCCAATAAAACCATTTCCCAGTAGATAGAGAAAACCACATCAAATGTCTTTTGTCATCGAGCTTGATTTAAACCAAGCTCCTGCAAACACCAAACATCGGAATCTTCTCTTAACTTTCCTATCTGTTCTTCACAAATCCAATGAGCTAATTGTGTAACTTCAAACCAATTAGCGCTTCTAGTCATATATCCTATTTTTAGTGCAACATTCTTTCTGGATGGCACTTCCGAAAATCACACAGCAATGTAATGCAAACTTTGCTGTATGCCTTTTCCATGTGATTGCTTCTGTAACACATTCTCCGCCCAAAGTACTGAAAATTCAGAAATATGTTCTCTTTAGTCTTAACATCTTTTCCCAAAGCCACTTCCGAAAATCACACAACAATGTTAGCTGCATGCCTTTTCTGCACAATTGCTTCTCTAGAGCACATTCTTTGCCCAAAGTACTGAAAATTTAAATACATAAGGAGACCAAGTAGAGTTGTCATCATTTTACTAGTTAACAGCGAAAAACACACAGAAACAGAAGCTGGGTAACCCAAAGAGCCTTTCCCTACTTGAGAGGGTTGCATTTGTACATCCATTGTCATAATTCTTAACAATAACAACAAATATTAATGAGACATGGGAAATGAGAACAGAAATTGAGGAAAGAAAATCCTGAGCTACTCAAAACCATTTCAAATCAACTGAGAAAGTAGTTAATATGACATACATCTATTGCTGCCGACATTTCAGATTCACATGGGAATAACACAGCACTGAAATATCACATTTGCAAAGGATAGGAACTACAGAAGAAAACTTACCTATTCAGACAATTGTGAAAAGGAAAAAGTAAAGCCATACCTTCATACAGCAATCGTGCTCAATCTTTAATTGCTTGTCATTGCTCCTCTTCATGCTCTTCTCTAAATCCTCTATCTTTCTCTCCATAAATTCAACATCCTTCATAACACGATCTCGATGGGTTCAGGAAAAATAATAAATATTGAAAAACCACAAGAGAGCCATGGTGGCAAGAATCATAATGAACCAAGTACAATCTGAGAAATCTTTATCCTCCCAAAACTGTGGTTCCCGAAATAAGACAGAAAATTTAGCATCAGAGGACCTTCTTCAGTTTATTTAGTTATATTTTATTATTGAAACCCAGAGAAGGTTTATTGATTATGGATTATGTCACATAAATAAATCATCCTGTATGATCATGCTACTGAAAGTCTACCAAAAAGTAGGAAAAAAAACACATAGGACTCCATACCAGAATGCTGCACCTGGCTATTATTCTTGTATTGAAAGGATAAAGAGGAAAGCCTCTGCCACTGCTTCTTTAATCTCTAATTTTTTTTTTTAAATGTTCCACCCACTATAAGGTACCAAAGGGGCAAATCCATCTACAGAAAGAGCCCAAAGAACTAAAGCCATATATAAAACAGCTCTCAAAACCAGAAGGGATCTGAAATTCAGGATAAATCATCAACCGCATCAATTTCGGCACTTACATCCATATGCATGTTTCCACAATAGCAAAACGTATAACGTAAAGCAAATTTTCCATAAAAACAGAAATGGAAGATTCGTCCTCAATCAAAGAGAGAGGGATTGATGTAATCCTTCTTTTCTAATTGCGCAGCAAATGAATGGCCTGCTTCTTAAATTATTTAAGTCTAACATCACAGCATTAATCACCAATTTATCAAGCTTCTACAATTCAGGAGTTGGATTTTTGCATAAAGGTGCTATCAATTCCTCAAGGGAAGAAATTTTCTCCTCCCTCCCCCCCTTCCTCTCTCTCTCTGATGCAGCCAACAAAATCAAACAACCTGATCTTTGTTCAAATATTGATGTTCTACTTGAATATTTAGTCTTATTAGTTCGGATTTCTGTACTATTAGTATTCAATAATTTTCCTTTTGCATACAGGATAATATGTTTCTTATTCTTGTTTGAAGTAGGATTTTATACATAATAAATGTCCTGTTTCGACTTGGAGTGGGATTTTTTTAATTGCACTGTAGAGTAATGAAGATTGATAAAATTTAGCAAATCTTTGCTTTGGAATGTGTGAAGCAATTCTTCTCTCACAGGAACCCTAGGTGTGAAGCCTAAAGGGTTTAATAAAATCGGACTCACTAGTTTGGAATTCATTGTCCCCTCTCTCTTCTCTTTCACTTGCAGACACCCACACATGGAACTATAAGGTATAAAGAGTTCGACAGTGATCAGTAGTCTTTTTCACCAAAATAAATCACATCCTTTACAACTAGGTAAATTGTATGTAGCTGCTCGTATTCCCTCTTCTACAACATACAAGGCCCTAACTTTAAATTTTTAATGCCCACCTCATGTGAAGCTGACTAGGTTGCAAGTGCAGTGAAGCGCATACGCGCCTAACTGGAAGGACCTAGGGAAGTGAACCTGTATCTCTCAAGGAAGCAACTCTTTTAAAGAGCCTTGACCAACTTGAGAAATCAATGGATTATGATGGATATCCATCAACATATGCAGAAGTACATTTTTTTAACTTATAGCTGAGTAAAAGAGATGGCTTGAGAGAGACGTTTAGCCAGCTAGATATTTGTCAAGGTTGACACATCCTCTTGAAAATAACCTTGTAGACACAAGCACACTTGGAACACTACCCTCTTTAAATGTAACTAGTCATCTAATTATCATGCAAATTGCTTTCATTTTCCATGCCTGGCGGACAATTAATTCATTAAAATGATTTCAAAATAAGTGAACTGAAGAATGTTTATCTTGTTTAGGTTCACTCAGGTCCAAACTTTCTGTCAACCCATCGAACCTGTAACATCCAATGCCCGTTCTTTTTAAAGTGCAACGCCACAAATTCGTAGGCTTATAGAATATTTAATATGCAAAAGGACCATTCCTAAAGTGCACTTCCCCTGTACAGAAATCTTTGGCCTAAAAAATGGGAAAAAATGAGCAGTAGATCTCCTATGCATTTTGGAAATAGGCTAAACATTGACCAGTCGTCCAAGATAGAGAAATAGTTAACATGCCGGGACATATCAAGATTCTTCTTACAATTTCACATCAAGAATTCTTTGTAAGGGCCACTTTGCATGGATGTAGATCCAGAGACCACTGATTCAATTTCTGAGACTCCAATTTCTTAAGAACATGCAGTGGCAATTCTCATAGTCAGCTAATTTGTGAAGCCACAAAGAGCTGATCATCCCTCTCACAAGTTATAAAATGCAGAGGGAGAGGAGAAAAAGACAATTTCGAGGGAGATAGAGTGATTGTACTTATTAAGGACTGTGGTCTCGTTTCCATTAACTTTCTCTTCAGTCATGCTATGTAGATATTGAATACCATGCCTCACAAATGACTTTCCTATAGGGGTCAGCACCCCCTTATGGCTACTCAGATGAGATTATTTTGAAGCAGGATCTTCTCCTCCCAAGTTTATGGTAAAAGGAATCAGGAAGGCCAAAAGACATCATGCCCATACCAAAAATCCAATCCTCAAGAACAGCATAATTTACGGCAAAATACAGACAACGGTATGGCTCATACTTATCTCAACTCACCTTTAGACGTAATTCGGCACTAATAACCTCAAGATCCCTCACAGGATCAACTGAGTCATCAACATGTATAATATCCGGATCTTCAAAGGCACCTAAAAACAACAGTAAAGTTTTGCAAACATCTCAGATAAGAGAAAACCCCAGAAATTAACAAACATGCATAGAGCTCTTCCCCAACTAAAATTACAGCAATTGCAATGCTGAACAGGATGATGACAAATCGACAGAGAAATCTGAAATGGATAGTCACTCTCATTTCTTTGATGCATAGCCTTATGGCATCAAAGACAATAAAAGTTAACATGTAAAGCCAAAGGTTGCTCCAACAAACTTCTGTGCTCGTTCTTTTTGCTTGTCGCTTTTTAGCATTTACAAAAGTGAAAGGCCGAAATTGTGCTTTGAGAGTGGAAGGTGACATAAGATGCTTTTGTCAATATTCATACTATTTCCAGTAATAACTTCAAACAGAACATTTTCAAGATCGAGAACTTCCAAATACTAAATCTAATGAAGCCAAGATTAAGCCAAAAGGCTAAAAGCTACAACTAGAACTGAAGAACCATAGCCATCTGACCAAGCTTTAGATTGTTTGACCATATCATCTAGGCAAAAGGGGTAAAAACCCTATCGACTTCTGATATATCACAAAAATGTCAAACATAACTCTAGATGAACAGACCTAAATGAAATTGGACAATAATAAGTAGATGCCTGTGGCCAAGAGAGCATAAAATCAGATCATTTTGTCCTTCTCCGCATTAATTTTGCATTCAATTATTTCTACCTAAGTATCCTGATCATTGAGAACATAACTAACTGCAAAGAAGTACGGTGATGTAAGAATCAAAATCCAACAACACATAGTCATGTTCTACAGAACAAAGATGATGGCAAACACAAACTCGAGAGTCTTACGAAGAACATGAAAAATCCCATCAACTGCACGGATGTGGGAAAGAAAACTATTGCCCAAGCCTTGACCTTCATGAGCACCTTTGACTAGCCCAGCTATATCGTGGATTTCTAGGAAAGCTGGGACCTGCATTAATTAACAGATGGCCATAAGTCATTTTCAAAGATCTACAATTTAATCTCTCACATTTATCAAAAAAGATATTGATCCCTAGCAGAATGGGCTGAGAAGTGGATTGCCAGAAACACGATTTCTAGATCACACACAGACACAAATTAAGAATTAGAGTTGAGAATCTCAAATAGTGAGTTTTAACAGTCATTAATCCCACAAAGGGGACAAACCAGTCATCAACTATCCTCCCACAAAAACTACAGTCACCAAATTCTTCAGATATGAATACAAGTTTGGCATCACTGGTAACCACTCCCCTCACCCCCACGCCAGGTGCAAAGGCCTTGTGATGCTTTTAAGTAAATTCACTAACTCTCTGTGGAAGGCATCACTCACATAAATGCATATATGAATGAGCTACATGACGCATCTGCAACAATTATACTAAAGAAAATAATAATTCCATTGAACAGTCATTGATCTTGGCACGGTACATATGTAGCATGCTGGTGCCACCTTTGCAAGGTGATCTTAGTTGTATATAAATAGTTTGAGAGAAACATTTTTAATAACGAAAGGTCACTAAAGTAATTTTCATCCTGGAGATGCTGATTTGATTTATGGCAATAACCACAATACTTGTTGAACCGATAGTGAAACAGCCAACTTTTTACCCAGAGCTGCATCTCATCAGCCAAATATGCCTTAAGAGCCAAGTAAATGAGAAACAGGTTTTTTTTATCTTCTCTCTTTTGTTCAGATGGTGTAGAGCAAGTATATGTCCTCAACCAAGTTCTAAAGCAATAAATCTTAGTACAACACCAGTTCCAGTTGAACGCCAAAAGGTTTCGTCCTTCCACGAATTCTTAAAAAGAAAAAAAAATTTAGAACTCCCTATACTTTCCAGGCAAGCCAAAAAAGTTCTCACATCTCCGCTGGAAGAACATCAGTAGCAACTCACTTGGGCCATCTTATCCCTAAAAACACAGAGAAATCATCCACCTCTTCTTTATATTACCCCAAGATCTACTGAGCCAAACCCCGCAACTACATTCTTATCTAGCCGTGATGCTTTATTTGGGTGAGAGCCTTACCTCCTATCCTCCATGAAGTAAAGATCACAAAGTAGTCAAGTACATCAAATTGAACAAGATTCTCCAGGGGTTTTTAGCAAAAAAGTTTATCCGACATCCTCCGTGTCATTAAATTAGCAAGAACTACGTGTATCAGATATGTACTAAAAGATTTGATAGCATCCTCTCAATTAGACTAAGTCTGCTCAGTCTTCTTCTTAGGGCATTGTAACTTCCCTTCTAACAGTTCCAGTTAAATTAAGCATCAAACAGCTTGGAAACACAGTGGAATACATCTTCATTGGAAAAAAGATCCTGTTGATACAAAATTGCAAAAACTGTAAATGATTGGCGTTGAACCATTTGCAAAGTTGAAGTGGTGAATCAACTGGCTTGTGGACGTGTGATGTCAGATTACAGATAAATTAAGTGATGGTGTTATCAGCAAATAAGAAATGCAAAAACTGTAAATGATTGGCAGGATTAAACCATTTGTAGTCTCAAAGTTGAAGTGGTGAATCAACTGGCTTGTGGATTCAAGAATGTCCCCACAGTTTAAGTTGTCAGATGTACAGATAGAAAAGTGCTCTCCACACAGAATCGTTTGTCAAAGATGGTCATGGTATTCCATTCTCCTACCAATAGAATGCCACATGTTTCCTATGTTAGTTCACTTCTCTTCCAATACTCTAGCGCACATCCAGGCTTCCGACCACGTTGCTTGACCCAATAAGAGTACAGGAAACCTTTCACTGGCTTTACTAGAGCTACTGAATGGCAGCTTCACAAAATTAAAGATAGATGCATGGAAATGACACTCAATCAAATCTCCAAAGATTGAAAACCCTCGGACCATCCATCAAGAGTACAGCTAATGATTGATAAGTATCATCATCACATTATAAAAACTCTGACCAAGAAGCACACAAAGTAAAGTGACTTGCCTCACTTTTCGGTTTGAACAAGTTGCAAAGCCATTCAAACCGCTCATCTGGGATATTCACTCGGGCCTCATTCGGCTCTATGGTGCAAAAGGGGAAATTCTCTGCTGGGATAGCTAATTTCGTGAGGGTATTAAAGAGCGTTGATTTGCCAACATTTGGTAATCCAACCTGATAATAAAGCAGCAAAGTAATTCAGCATGACAAGTACCAATAAACCCCCTAAAATTCATAAGACGGTAGGATGCAAGAATGGGAACAACAAGACGCAAACAATCATACTAGTATCTAGACTGCAAAATGTAATCTCAGGTCTGCAAGATCTAAATATTTGTACATTGCATATACGTATGCATACATATAGATAGACTTCTACACTTCCAGATATTCTGAGTTCAAATTGCTTGTACAGTTGAAGGAGTCCATAAAAGATAATATCAGCATCTGAATGACTCAAATTCGAATGTTACATTCGAGTGCTTTTCATTAATTCTTTTCACTCAGTGCTGTACAATCTCTTACCCGACAGTTCTATAAGGTAATCCAATCAGGTGGAAGACTTAAGTCACATTTTTATTCAGAAAAAAACAATCATTTAGAAATTAAATATACTACCATTCGACTAGAAAAGAAGTATACTAAAGAAAGACTTGGGTTAAAGGAAAGGAAAGGAACTTTTCACGAAGATAACACTGAGCGGTCCTCCCTGCACCGTTTCAACATTCTCAAAATAAAACAAGAACGGAGAAGAACCATCGAGATAAGTCATGACTGCCGCGCAACGTCGCCCGAAATCATCGAGTCAAGAAGCGCGAAAATCGGCACAAAAAAGTAATCAAACCGAACAAAAAACACGGCAAACACGAGAAACGAAGATGCTTTTCATCGACGCAGACGGAACAGCAGCTCGCCAGAAACGACAGCTTTTTTATATCCCTAAATCCACGAACCGCAGATGCACAATAGAAGAATCAAAAGGAGGAGCAAAAGAGCGAGGCGCGAGAGATCCTCCCGGCGAAAACCGGATAGCGGAGAAACCACATGCGACGGGCGAATCTCTCCGATCGGAAACGACATCGAAAGACCCCCCTGTTTTCCCCCCTCATCCGAGCTTCCGCGAGGGAGGTGAATCGAAACGAGCAGACGGAAATGAAGAAGGGAGGAGAAGGGAGAGGAGGAGGGAGCGTACGATGCCGATCTTGAGGTGGGAGGAGAACCTGCCGAGGATCGGCCGCTCCGCCGGGGCTTCCTTCGATTTGGCGGCTTTCGGCGGCATTTCCGGTCGGGAAGCGAAGCGGAGCTCCGATGGAGAGAAAGAGTTAGCGAGGGTTTTACGAGAGAGAGAGAGCAGAGGAGGGAGGCGCACGACGCAGCAGAGAGTATCGACCAAGATGCTACTGATAATAGAGAGCGAGGACTGTGGGTTAACAATTGTCTAGCCTCGAGCCCAATATTTTCTCCTGCGTCGGCTGGACGCCTGATGCCACCAATTTAAGGTTTCCATTTATTTTGCCCAAAAAAGAAAAACAAATAATTTTAAAAAATTTTTTTAAAAATAATTATTTATATATCTTAAAAAGAATTAGCCTATAAAATTTATTTTAATTATCGTCGGCGATTTATGTCAAAATAATTTTGCAGAAAATTAAAATATTTTTCATTTATTCAATTTGTATAAGTGATGTAAATAATCATTTTTACTTTTTCTACGAAACAAACGCACAATAACATCATAAGTAATTTATAAATCAAACAAAATGAAGTATCTGAAAATAAATCTGGATGTATTCATGAGCATGTCTATTTCGCTTATATCATTTTATACTTGAGAGAATTAGAGTCTAATTGATTGAATTTTTCCTATGGCAGCTTTTTTTTTATTTTTTTATAAATTCTCGAAAATTTGATGATCGTAAAATAATGGCATCCTGTGAACTTATACAATTGAAATCATCAAATATTTGTCTAAATACTCAATTGAGTGAGATTAGAAATGTCTAGAAAAGTTCACATATTCATTTTATAATAAATATTCACGAATTATAAGCATAACAAATTTACATCAAATTTTGAAAATAATGGAAAAGAATGGTTCATTACTTTTCGACCGATTGCAATGCTTGCGGTTAGGGTAAATGGTATGTCAAACTTTCATTTTGAACTCGCTCGACAAAAGTTTATTTTCCAAAATGCTCGTTTCCCCTTTTTGCATATAAAGACATGTTCTGACTAAAAAGAATCATTTTGTGTGTTTTAGCCATATGCCACGCGTATAGTGTCATATTTTATTAAATTAAATCAATTTTAAAACACGATATTTTGTCCTAAATTTGATACATCACAATTCGCATCGTCCGTATGATCTATTTTATTTAATCTCTTGAGTTTTAAAATATAAAGTTCAAGTCTTATACGAGTATAGATTTAAATGATCGAAGATTAAAAAATGCCCAGAAAAAAATAGTGAATAGATAATACTGTATTTTCTAATATCCAAAGTGAAAATTTTAAGAAAACATAAAAACATAAGTTCACGCCCTTGGGCCTTCACGCCATTGGGCCAATGCATCAATGGCCTCATCTTGGACGGGATTTTAGGAAAGTGACACATTGCACACGTCGGCGAGGACTTAATCGAGGTATAGAAATATTAATTGTTGCCTTTTGTCTTTACAAAAGATGGAATGAGACAAGAGTTAACGTTTGAATTGTCGTATCAAACAATACCAACATTATAAATTTCAATAAAAACATGAAATAAACAACAAATAATTAATCAAACTATATTACGCCAATCGAACTTGATTCTCTTACTGAGAAATTTTAAGATCCCAAAATCAATCAACACTAAGAAGGCGATAAATCAATGAAAGATGCTCGTATAAGCAAAAAATGAAATGCTTTAGGAAATGTGTTATAATCATATTAAGTATAAAAAAAAAATCCAAAGTTTTCATCATTTAGAGTCATTGAGTGCACTTGATAATCTTTGGTAACATAAAGTTTTGTTTATTTATTTGAGTTATCTAATTTGCCCCTAAGGAAATGGATACAAAATTAATATCTTAACAATTACGGGGTAAAATCTAATAATAATATTCAAAATTATTTTGTGTAGTATTTGGTTTTCATATATATTATTAATAAAGGGAACTTATAAAATTAGTGTCGGTGCGCACTCCAAATTTACCAAAGTACCATCGACATTATTACAATTGCTGCCAAAATAAAGTCTAATATGGTATTTATAATGTATCGGAGTGGGTGGTTTCTTCGATAATGTGCAGTTACTCCCCTTAGAATCAATTCCCAAAAACACCCAAAAGTATCGTAATTGACTTTCTCTCGCCATTAAAAAAGTTATTAAGTACGTGCTATGCGCGTGCATGACGACTACTCTTTTACGAAGCCAACTTTTTATTTTCATTCTCGGTTTTCAGACTTGTCATGGCTTAATCTCCAATATTTTATTTTTGGGATATATACATTAAAAGTATTAAAAATCATCACGAAAGTACAATTGAGTCATAAAATTTGTTAAAAGTATAATTAAATTCTAAAACTTGTTAAATTGATATAAACGAGTCTTTCTATCAACTTTGTCCAACTTGGCTAACAAAAAATGCTAACATTATTTTAAAATATATATATTTCTCCCTTCTACATGGCTAAAACATGAAACGTTAGACTAAAATGATGTCAATTTGGTCTAAAAGTTGAGCTTTAATACAACAGACAAGGGTTGTTGGCCCTTGCCAACAAGCTCTCAGCGTCTAGTTCTTATCGCCTAGCTCTAACTTTGTTTAAATAATTTTTTAAATTAATTTATATGAAGAGTCGTATTAAAATCATATTCGGATCAAATTGGCATTATTTTAGTTAGATTATCACCATGCATGAAAGTAAATACAGTAAAAAAAAAAGTCATTTCACTATTTTCCATCAACCAAATTGGACGAAATTAACGAAAATACTTGATTTTATTAATTTAACAAGTTTAAGAACTTGATTGCACATTTTGCAAGTTTTAGGATGTATTTGCACTTTTATGACAAGTTTTAAGATTTCAAATAAACATATTTCTTTAATTTTTGACACTTAGTTTTTGGTTTTATGAAACGGCCCTTAACTTTAGGTCTTGCTCTACCAATAAGTAGATGGAATAAAGCGTTTGATTTTTTTAGTGAAACAAAAAGACTATAGTGTACTACCCAATATTAGTGAAATCTTTTAATGAAATCTGTCGTTTTCGAAAGACTAACTATCATAGTATTTCACTTAGTTTAAAAGTTGACCTTAAATTTTATATTAACAAAATATGAGATTATGCACATAAAAAAAGAGCACAAGGCAACAGCTATGCCCTCAAGAGAAATTTGTTTGGACTTGATTCATATGAGCGATTTCATTACAACTGTTGATCAATCATATTAGTATGTAATCCATCTGGTCAACGGCTCAAATGGACTTAGTCCAATGAACCTAGATCGAGGCAAGAATTTTCCCTTGGTTACTTTCCCCCCATGCATATTTAGGATGGAATAATTACTTTAAAATAGTTGAATTTGTTGAGGATTTTTCTTGTGAGGTTATGTTTTGAGGATTTCTCGTTATTTATCACTTAAAATTACGTCAAATCAAGGATAGATTCAGAAAAATAAAAAATAAAAAATTATATTGTCGAATTTTTGCCTCTAAAGGGAAGGGACCCCCCCTAGGGCACCGTCACCCCACGCGAGGCCCCTACCCCACTAGGAAAATTTCCCTAGCTTTCATGTTCTTTTATCTTTACCTATTGCCATAAATAATTGTTCTTGTGCATAACATAAGTGCGATAATGTATGGTATTGAAATTGTGTCCATTGCGGTGGAGCTTTTCTTTCAAATAAATTGAATTAACTCTTTTTATTCTTCATGGTTTATTTTTCTTTGAGAGACTCTAATTTATAATGAATTTCTTATCTCTAATGACCTCTTTCATTGATAGAAAGCTAATCCATTTCATGAAATGTCGTCAATATAGAACAATGAATTTGAAGTGATCCGGCTTTTCTTCTGAAGTTCAATCGTAAATTTTCTTTTACCCACTAAAATGTTCCAAATATGCTCATTATGTTTTTCATGAGTTGGGGTTGTAAAACAAATATCACAAATGTCGGTCCGTTTTCATACATTGGAAAGATACAAATGAATGTTAACTAAGCCCTCATTATCTTAATATATTAAAAACAATAAAGAAATATTGCTCTTAAGTATAATAGTTTCTTGCTTTCTAATATTAAGAAAGAAATTCAAGTTGAGACAATTAATTAGGGTGTAAATGGACCACAACCCAGGAACTGCAAATTCTCATGTTAAAATCTATTAATTCATGCAAAATGTTCAAAATCAGAGTTACCTGCACAAGACAAAAACTCTAATGCTGGAATTACCCACAAAGCAATAGCCCAATGATCCCCAAATCTTAAATCTCTTCGCTAATCTTCTATAGTGGTTTGCAAATTCCGATCCAGATTGTCATAGTGACAACTTTTTAAATATTCGTTGTGCAAAGAGAGAGAGAACTAGGGTGTGCGATGTCGGGCGGTTCGGCGACAAGATTGTTAAGGTAAATAAATAACGATCTTATAAATAAAGACCCTAGTCATTTATTGTAGCGTTTGATCGGAAAAACGAGGGTGCGAAGAAGTTTTGGAAATGAAAATCGAGAAAAAAAAACAAGGCGCGAGAAAATCGTGGTCTCAAAGGCAACAATTCATAAGTAATTCTCTTCGGACCGCATCATTGCGCTGGGGGGCGCTGAAAAGTGATCGTGCGGAATGCGATGACTGAACCACCCGACTTCTCCTTTTTTAAACCCGTGAACGAAGGAACCGTTGACTTCGGTTCACTCACAAATGGTCAAGCAAACCCCACCGCTGATTGGTCAGAAAAGTCTCGTTCAGCCAAAAACCTCGACAGTCCGGGACAAAAAGAAAAAGAAACTCGAAAAATCACATAATCCAAATAATGCTCATTTCACGTGAAACAATTTCGTGTTCTTGAAGCATTAATCGTACGTTCTGTGAGAATAGTTTGGGTATTAGTATTTTGTAAAATTACTTCAGCCGATTCCTCGATGGGTATTTTCTTGTGCACTTGTTTAGGAAATTTCGGTAGTTTTTGATTTTATTACTTGTTCAAATATGACCCCAAAAGTTTTGACATATATATATATATATGACCCCGAAAGCCCCTACAGTTAAGCATTTGATTTGATATTGCAATCATTTGTTTAAATTACGTCCTTCCCCGTTCAAATTATGAGAGGTGCGCTTACAATTCCATAGGTGGAATCTTACTAGATGTATGCAGATGATGCAACATGCGTATATTCATGGAGAATAGCGGAATCAAAGGTTTGCATACTCCTTTCTATCAAAGAGAAATGGTAATTAGTATTGTTAGAAATTATTTCATGAAAAAGTTATCGCCGAACCCATTAATGGACTATTAATGTCTTCATGGTGTATCATAATCTTTGCTCTTTTATTGATCTGACCACCTGCTGCATTAATTGTACGTTATGTGAGAATAGTCCAGGTATAACTATTTTGTAAATTGCTTCGGTCGATTGCTCAATAGCTATTTCTCGTGCACTTGTTAAAAAAATTTCGATACTTTTTTCTTTTACTACTTGTTAAATTATGACCTTGAAAGCCTTTGATTTGATGCAGGAATTGCTTGTTTATATTGCATTCTTTCTTATTTGAAGTATAAGAGGCGTGCTTACAATTTTGTGGGTGGAATCTTAATGGATAGACGTGGACGATGCAACGTGTGTGCATTTATGGAGAATAGTCGAATAAAAATATTTGGATATTTATTTTTATTTAATAGAAATGGAAGTCGGCTTATTAATAGCTAACATTGTTAGAAATTGTTTCATGAAAAAGTTATTGCTGAACTCATTGATGGAGAATTAATTGTGTTCATTAATATGTCATGACCTCTGCTATTTTTACTGATTTGAAACTTATTACTTATCTTTTATTGATTCTTGGGGCACTTCCACCTACCGCGTTTGAGAACAAAAAAACTTAAAAAACAGTAGAATCCTCTACAGGTGAGGCGGTTTGAAGGCAAATCATGATATCTGGGGATCAAACCACGAAAGAGAAGGCTAGTTTTAATTAACGAGCAATGTTACATATGTTACGAGATCTTATCGTAACTTACTAAATAATATGACATTTTTCTCTATTAAATATTTAAAGAAGTTAAATTCATGGACCTCATTGGTTCATATCCTATTAACACTTGCCACTTTACTTTGCAAGTAAATTTCAATATATGACCAAAAAAAGGTTTCAATAAAATTCCTTATTACATCCGGTATTTTCCATAATCCAACAATGTAATATATCCACGAGGGGCGCCTTCTTGTTGTTGTTTTATTTTATTTTATTTTTGGTGTTTTCCTGGGGGTTAAGATTGAAATTCTCCTCCTCCTCTATTGGGGAAAAGTATCAAAATAGTCTTAAACCTTTTGTATTGGTACCAAGTATCAGTCTTAAACCTTTTGTATTGGTACCAAGTTAGTCCTAAACTTTTCAATTGGACCAATTTAGTCCTAAACATTTTCATATTTGTACCAATTCAGTCCATCCGGCTAATTTAAGTTGGAAATTGCTGATGTGGCTACCGGCGGTCTTATGTGGCACAATGTGGACAAATTTTATAATTTTTATACTTTTTTTCAAAATTTTCAAAATTTTTTTCTCTTTTCTTTTTTTCCTTATTTTTTCTTTTCTCCTTAGCCCTTGGCTGGTGAGGTCGCCGGCCAACCAACCATCGCCAGCCACAGGCTGGTTGGGGCGAGGGGCCGCCGCGCCCTCGCTAGCCACAAGTGAGAGTGTTAGCCTCCACTCAAATCCAGGCGAGGGTTGAAACCCTCGCTTGTTGGCTGGCAAGGGCCTCTGCGCCTTCGTCAGCCATAGGTGAGGGTGCGGCGGCCCTTGCCTAGATCAGGCGAGGGCACGACGCCCTTGCCCTCACCACGAACAAGGGCTGCCGCACCCTCGTTTGTGGCCGACGAGGGTGCAGAGGCCCTCATCAACCAACGGGCGAGGGTTTCGACCCTCACTTGGATCTAGGCAGGGGCTGACGCCCTCGCTTGTGACTGGTGAGGGCGTGGGGCCCCTCACCTCGACCAACTTATGGCTGGCGATGGTTGGCCGGCCGGCGACTTTGCCGGCCAAGGGCTGAGGAGAAAAGAAAAAATAAGGAAAAAAAAGAAAAAAACAATTTAAAAAATCTGAAAAAAAATATAAAAAAATTATAAAATTTGTACATGTGGCACCACATAAGACCGCCAGTGGTCACATCAGCGATTTCTAGCTTAAATTAGCCGGATTGACTGAATTTGTACAAATATGAAAATGTTTAGGACTAAATTTGTCCAATTAAAAAGTTTATGACTGAATTAGTATTAATACAAAAGATTTAAGGCTGTTTTGGTACTTTTCCCCCTCTATTGGCCAAAAGCATATCTGCCATTGACTTGACTTTTTATTACCTCACAGGGCGTAGCACAGCTAATGGCGCCACTTTGACCGCACCCACCCATGTGCAGCACGTTGCAAGTCGTGAGTGGGCAAGTCAACACTAGATTTATCAAAACGGATTGTAGATTGATTTTTTAAGTCGTCTTGATTGGGTTGTTATACGAATTCTTTATATCTAATAATTGAGTCATAAATGGGTTTAAATTTATGAAACCCAAAATAATATATGTGTTAAATTGATTTATAACTTATTTAGATCCCAACTTACCTTTATGAATTTCTCTCATCCTCATTTGATCTCATGCTCGCTCATTCTATGCTCTTTTAAATTGGATCAAATATAAAAGTGTTTAAACAATATGAGTTGGATTGCGTATAAATCACTAACAAGTCGAAACAAATTAAATGAATCAATTTGAGTCGAACCATTTTCAATCCAATCCAAATCTTACCTAAACCACTTGTTTTATAGGTTTCGTCAAGATGATAGGGATAACCCTCGCACTCATTAAATTTTCTTTTTTGACTACTCCAAGGAAATCACTACGGTAAAAGAGAAATACAAGTAATGGTAACTCCATAATTATTATTGTAAAAGAATAATTCAATTCATGGGTCTCGCTTCCTTCGCAAGCCAATTGAAACTTGGCACGTTACTTATTGAATAAGTTTCGATAAAATTCCTCAATGCATCCAATATTTTCCGTAATCTAAGAATGCAAAAGATCCATGTGGCGTGCCTTCTCGATTTTTTTTTCTTCTTTTCTTGCGCGTTAAGATTGAAATCCTCCCTCGTCGTCTTTCGGCCAAAAGCGTCTCCCTTCATACTTAATTTTTTTAAACTGTACACCCCTCCACCCACGGGCGCGGCAGCGCAGTAAGTAGTGCTGCTTTGACCCCACACTTGTGTCGCAAGTTCGATTCTTCCAACTTACTTTGCACTTACTTTGCACCTTTGGCATGCTCGGAGACAGGCAAGGGTTTCTCTGACACCACGCGAGAGGTTTATCCGTCGCTATCGGCACAAGCTAAGATGGTAGGGGCCTACCCTCACGGTCACAATTTTTCCTTCACCTCCATGAAGATCAAAAGAGGAAACAAGAAATACAAGCAGCAGTAAATTCATAATTTGTTTTGACAATATCACAACAAATCCTAAACTATATTGGTTATAGCTCAAATACCCTAAACTTTTTTGTGTTCCGAAAAATTCTCAACTTGTGACAAAAAACCCAAACTTATATACACGTGACATATATACATTCTATTTTAATTCAATTCAACGTTATATTTATGATATGGGTATAAATTCGAAATCTTTTGTGACAAAAAAAAAAGCTAGAGATATTTGCGTTACAATGAATAAGTTTAGGGTTTTTAGTAACGCGAAAAAAAAAGTTGAAGAGTTTTTGGCAATATTTATTTTGTTTTGAGGGAGCCTGAGTAAAAACTTATTAATAAATTTTAAAACTAGATTGCTCATAACATAAGATGATTTAGCAATAAATATATATATATATATATATATATATATATTAGTAGTTTAATCTGTTGCTCATCACTTTACGCAAAGAACAGTATCATCTTGGGCTCCCGTTCGACACGCTGTGTCCATAGTACACAGGACAGAGTCACCTCACCTCCAAGACTCCTCCATAATAAATTTTTTAGAGAGAGAGACACACACACACAGAGGAGAAGAGAGATGGCGGCCTCCAGTGGAATATCCGCCCTTCTCGCTCTTTGCGTCGTCTTCTCCGCCGCCGTTACGCAATCGGAATCGAGAGAATTGCGACCCGCCGATCACGGGCTGCCGTCCCAGGATCCGCCGCCGGCCGGAGCGAAGCCGCCCCCGGAGATGGCGTCCTTCTTCGGGGCGTCGCCGTCGTCGTCTTCTTCGTCGTCCGCATCGCCTCCGGCGTTGCCGCTCCCCAATGCGACGAGTTCGAGCGACGACAAGTGGTGGCGAGGAGGAGGAGGATACGGCGGCGGCGGCGGCGACGGAGGGAGAGGGAGGAGAGATCGCGTGAGAGGGGCGCTCCTGGTGGCGAGCATCGTGGGCGGGATCACGGGCGTCGCTCTGTTGTTCGCTTCCGGGCTGGTCTTCCTCTTCAAGTTCCGCAAGGAGAGGTCGTCGGCGGCGGCGGCGGCTCCACCTCCACCTCCTCCTCATCTGCTCCGGCCGCCGCTCCCGCTTCGGCCGGCGCCGCCGGCACCCGGACGGTCGGTAGATTATAAAAAGTGAAATGGTTTTTCGGTTATGATTACTGTTTTTGTAGCGGTTGTAGTTAATTCTTGCCGAACGCCATGTAAATTATGTGAAGAATAAAAAGACAAAATTATTCATTACTCCAAAGAGAAAGCAATGTTGCCATGATCAACGCCTATCCCTTTCTTCTGGACTTTGGTTTTCTCTGTCTCATTTCTTTAAATTATAATTTCCGGTTTTAGGTTTATTAAAAGTTTTTCCCGTAAGATTGTGAGGGGATTAGCCCAACAAAGTTCCGATTTTGATGAATTTTATTTTTGTGTCCACCGAATTAATAACCCACGTCGGATTTGATGACTTATATATGAATCAATTGATTATATTCAATAAATGGGTTCGACAAAAAAAATAAAAATTCAAGGGCCATATATAGGTTCGGGATAATAAAATCCATAACAATATGAGTATTAAATGGGTTTACAATTTACTTAAACTCAATCAATTTAAATAACTCTCTCTTACCCTCACTTAATGTTGTGCTTTCTTAGCTCAGTTTAGGTATGGATTTTCCTAATTTAGGGTATAGATTATTGAATTTGTATTGAATGAAAAAGGGGTCGATTTGGAACGGATTATTTTCAACTCGACCAACCCATTTAATAAATCTATTATTTGGCCAATTGAAATCGATGCAGCATTTCGTTGCTTTGGAGGAAAAATGTTCATCTCAAATCGAGTTTATATATAATGAATTCATCAAGCTTAGACTTATAACGAACACAATTCAATCAATTCAGGATTTATATCTTAATTGGATTCTATTGCTCAAGACTTTGGATAATTTAAAGCCGTGGTCATACCGTTTACGTAACGAGACGGTTTTCCCCCTTAAGAAATCCTATTTCCCCAACTAGACCATGTCCGGTCAATTTCAGGGAATGACGTTGTCTGCACTCCTCATGTCGTAAAGTTCCTAATTTTCCTACACCTATGTGGACCCCTATGAACTAAAATTGAGCCCACTAGAAATGATCCATGTGAAGCAATTCGTATGGAATTCCACGTGTCATTATACTTAGCATGATCATTTTTTTTTTCCTCCTTCACTTTTTCAATGGATTTTTTTTCATCGATGGATTACGAACATAAATATCATCAAAATTTATATTCAAATCCAAAATTTTGAGGAAATCGCGTCACATTATAGTAATTTTCAACAAGTGAGGAAACTTCATTTGTTTGAAAAATAATTTTTATTCTTTTTCTTTATATATTAAACTGCAAATTGTTTTCGACCAAAAGAAAAACTGCAAATTGTCACCTTATCAATTATTTCTTTATAAACGGTTCCTAATAAAATGATTTTCCATTAGAAAGCAAATACCTATTTTATTTCCCAAAAACATGCACTAAATGATCTCGGCATAAAAGGTAATTTTTTTTTTCACTTTCTTGTGAAAGTATAAATGTTATCCAAATTTAAAAAATTATTAAAAATCTTGTACGAACCTTTGTTATTTCGAGCTTAGAAAAGTCGAAGGGCATGTACCATAAAATTTAGATAACATAGGAATTATAAATTGAAATTCAATGCAAAAACATTCGAAGTTACCTATGTTAGAACGTTGCATCTTTGTACATACCGTCTCAGTCTTCCTCACCCATTCTCAATTCTCTCTTCCCCTCTCTGTCTCTAAGCTCCTCGTTGCTGTCTCCTTGCTCTCTTGTTTTTTCTTTTTTTTGGTAAAGTCTCCTTGCTCTCTTGTTGCTGTCTAGAGATTTGTCTCTTTCTCTCTCCGCTTATACTGGTCCGACCATGAGTTCTATTGCGGCGAAACCTGTGTGCGCAATTCCACTGGACAAGCGTAAGGCTAAGGGTAAGGCCGTTCTCTGCAAGAAACGCGTTCATTTGAAGCAGATGCGCATTGTCCAAAAAGAAGAAGAAGCAGATGCGCAATATTCTGGGCTCTATGTCGCGCATCGAGATAGGGCATCTCAAATAGCACATCTGCTGCTCTGTTTTTTTTTTTTTTGGAGGGGGGTGGTCAAAATCTCCATTCATTTGGATTTCTCTAGTGGGTATTATTACATAGACGGTTTTTTCTGATGATTTTTCTGACCAGTCACCAATACCAATCGGTCAATGCCAAGATTTATCCGAATAAGTTTCTAGCCTATGTAAATGTAAGTGTATCGCTAACGAAATTCATCTAGTGTTTGTTATGATTTTATTAAATTGGATATGAAATTTCAAAGCTTCAAAGAATGTGTGAAGTTCTGTTATTTTTGACCGCCTTGTTGAGCATTTTCAATATCTTCGGGGTCGATGATCCGTCATATCAACCCATATAAGGCTTATCCTCTCATAGCAATGATGGTGATGACGCTAAAGTTCCCGTGGGAGCCTCCACAATTACGTTGATTGTATATACGTGATGCGCCTTCTACAAATTGAAAGAGGCGAACTACTTATTTTTTGCCTTACTATGTTCCAATTTTGTCACTTTACATTGAAATCGTGCTAAGTCACTGAATTACTCAGCACAGAAATCTATGTACATAAAACCAAATTTAATCGCTAGATTGAAGATCGGCTTTGACAAGAAATCAAGAGCGTGTATTGTGGAGTGGCTGATTGAGGTAACTATGGATGAAATTTTATCATCTTTATCTTGTATCTACGATAAGCTGTGAAAAACTCGCAATTTTACTTTCTTGCTAAAGAATAGGCACACAGGGTGTTCAAGTTCTCAATTGAGGCCCTGTATCTTGCCATCGATCTTTTCAACCGATTTTTGGCTCTTCATCGAGTGAAAAAGAAGAGACTGATTTTGGTTGGAGTGACCGCTCTACAATTGACTGCTAAATATGCAGGAATAAGAGACTCCATCCCTTGTGTTCACTCGTTTTCTTGCATGGCGCTTACTTCTTGCCCTGTGAAGGAGGTTTCGTGCTCTCTAGAGCAGAATCTAGAAATGGTAGGCTTTAGAGTGAAGCGAAATACCCATTCCTTATTTTGCTCATCTCCGTTAACTTTCTTTTTTCTTTTTCTTACATAATTTTGTCTGTAATTTGGCATTATGCAGGACTACTTGATCTTGAAGAGCTTAAGTATGAATTGTTAATTTCGACTCCGTCCACATTTATGTGGAAGTTCCTCGGCAAAACTCACTCTGATGATAACGTACTTTGGTTTCTGTTTATTTCATGTTGTTATAAATTGATCTTATGACATTAGTATAGAAAATGATTCGGGTTTCTATTTGTACTTCCCACCAATCGAGCACTTGTCCTTTTTCTTCATTGATCTCTGCCTAGTTTAGCATGAAGCCTCTGCAATTTACACCGCCCATCCCACTGTTAAAAGGTGTAAGCCGTGCAGTAAAATCTATGAGCAGTTAACTGGATGTGGTGCCGGACAAATCTTGTAAGTAGCGAGAGACTTCAACTTATTGTTTATTACATCTTCATGTCTTTATTTATCACCTTCAGGGACTTAGGAATTTGATGGATCATTACCTTTTGGCTACTTTTCTTTTGTATAGGAATTGCTCAAGATTGATGGTGACTTCCCATATAAAAGCGAGGAGTGTTAGAAGTGTTTATAAAAAGTACAATACGAGGAGATACAATTGGGTAGCTAGAGCTGAACCGGCTCATTTTTTGTTGACCAAATTTAGCAAGGCCATGTTCATCATCTTTAAGCTAATCTTGTTTCTCCTAAAAGACACTTGACAGCATTTTGTTTTGGTGTTGAGGAATTTGTGTCAAGGGATTTTTTGGTTTTAGAGCTCTCTGGATAAGAGCTACCATACAGGTGATTTCACCTTGCTAGTGTTGTTTTCATGCAGACAAGTTTGAATCTATGAAGATGTACATAGTTATGTCTAGTTTCAGTGACTCCTGGATGTTGTAAAAGTACTGCCTCCACCCTTGTTATGAAACAAGAACATTCCCAAGAAAATGAGCTGAGGGTACATCCTATTATTTTAGCTAACCATGATTTTGAGAAAATGAAACAGGTATTGAAGACAGAAAAATATGCATTTGAACCTACCAACAAATCTAAACCTGCTCAAAGATAAAAAATGATTTTATTGCCAAGCCAATTCATGCATGGTACAGTCCAGTACCTATTAAGGGTATCCATTTGCTCCTCTAGTCTTGATCCGACTGCTCTCTTGACCAATGAGCCACAACTGATGCTCATCGGTGAAACCGACATCATCTGTGTCAATCCATGATTGAGTGCTAGAGTCTGATGCCAGAAATTGATCCCAGTATCCAATCATCAAATCCAGACCTCTGGTTAGAACTGTCCCAATGCCAATAAAATCATCACCGTCTGTCCTCAATTCAACATGTGGTGCCGGTTTGCCGACACATAGGCCTCTTGGTCTTTGAACTGAATTGAGATATGTTCCAACATGATAATGGAGGGGCTGGTAGGAAAAACGAAAATGTGGGTCACAGAGACTCATGAATATGTCTCCGTTGTCCCTGCATATTGAGAAAAAGAAGAAGATAACATAGTATAATAAGCAGAGTAGTTCAAGGCACATTGCGAGAAGGGGACCACTCTAATTAGCATTTAAGTAGTGACATTAAATTAACTGCATATAAGCTTATAGAAGATGCACACCATAGGCCAGGAGAATATTCTTAGCTCTTGGGAAGAAGTAGCCAGCTTCTTTTTCACGTAGTCTTTTCCTTTACACGGTCCTTTTTTCCTGAGGAAACTCAGAATCAAAGAAAAGTGCCACTAGAAGAGCACAATTTCGAATGTAGACCATGTAGGTGGCCCATGCTCTCTACACATGATATTCAGTATTCAAATTGCCCGTTAAAGATCCTTCTTCGTAGATAACCTAAGAAATTACATTAGATGAGCGACCTTTGCTAGAGCAGTGATCAAAGCGATGACATCGTGTTTCTCAATAATCTCAATGGCTGATTTAGCTTCGAACTTGGGTATTAAGACATGGCTAGCTCCAGCCATTAACATTGCCATGGCTGATGACAGACCACAAATGTGGCATAAAGGAGCAGTATGCAGATAAGCCAGCAAAAATTGAATAAAAGAATAATTCAATTGTCATATGACTGACATTGCCAGCGGACCTTCCACATGTGGAAACAATCAGTCAAGCCTTTATCGTAAAATTTCGGATTGTCACACAAGCATGAAGACAATAAAAGAGAAGAAACTTGGAAAAGGTTTACATCATTCTCACTGTAACCACATATCGAATGTGCAAGACAGCCTTTGCAACTAGAAAACCAATATCACATAATGTAATCCTCAAATTTGAGAACCCTTCAAAAATTGCCAAGAAAGATGGACAAAGAAGCTTTTTCAAGGGAGTCTTGATCAGAAGTAAGGTCAGTAAAGTATCTTAGGTGTCGACCAAAAAAAGAAGTATCTTAGGTAATAGGTAATTAAGCCAAGAGAAAGTTGTATATTTACAAGTCTGGTACGGTTTGCTCTTTGACAAAATTGATATGATCGAAACTTTTTGAGTGGGTAATCGAATCAAAGAAAGAGCCATCTGGTATCAGTTCATATGATTGAGACTTCGAAGTAGATAATAAAGCTACAAAGTGCCATTCCTGTATCTCCGTGGGCGTATGGGTGTGCTTGTACCTTCTTCCGTCTCTAAATAGGATGGATCACTTCACCGTAGAGTAAAAAAAAGATCGTTCTCATAAAATTACCGCTTGAAGACCACAAAAAATACTTGTTATTAGCAATAAGAGGAAGTAAAGACTATACTGGATGTGAAGCATACAATAACAGTACCATCACAAGCCCAGAAGGTAGTCAGTAGTTGAAAAGGAACTCAGAGGAGTTATTGGATGCATATCTAGCATGCCATAATTGATATTAGCATATGAAAAAGAAAGGCTGGATCGATGATTTTTAAGAATATCATGTTTTTGTACATTGCATGATGGGTAACATAAATTTTTTTCATCCTTCAACAATTTAGACTTCAAGAAAGTGACATACCAGCTAATACAACAAGGGAACATGCCATTGTAGAGAAGGGATACCATCCTTGTGGATCTCAGAATACCAGCTAGTACAACTCCCATCTGTCACCAACATCTCCAGGGTTACGAATAACGTCGCCAATGTAGCTTCATTTGCACTCTGTAGTCAAGATTTTAGAATGAATTAACACCATTAAATAGATGTACACATCATAAAACAATCATCATCATCATGACATTTAGCTGCTTGCCCCTACTTTCTCAATTTTCTGGCTGACAAAAGAGACGACTAAGGCACCGAGATCTGCTAATTTCGGCAACTAAGGTACTGAGATGGGATAATTTCTCCTCCAACCTAATATAATACGAAGACCTCATCATCCTCTCTGTTTCTCCACTTCCACGAAGTCACCACCCATGGTTACACTTCACAGGCACTAATTGCAACAATTTTAGTATGTCTTGCTTTTAGGTTCCATGACACAGCATTCCATTTGTGCGTGGGTCTAATTAAGATTTCACCGGAGCATCAAAAGGTAAAGCGTATAAAAGGTTTAGTTATTCATAGTACTAAAATTGTCGTGAAGTCGGCTCATGGTGGACTGATGTCTTGCCACTCTTATGTACCTAAAATTTGATGAGTTGGTTTCCAATATCGAACATGAGTTCTTGTTCTATACAAATTATGCATTCACAAATGCATAATTGCCAATACAGAGGACTTAATCCCTTCACTGATTAGTTCTGCAGAACTTGACTCCCCCATCTGTAGTCTAGAGAAGCGATGATCCCTCCAACAAAAGCAACAACCAGAAATAACCACCCCAAGTGGTAATCACTAACTTGAGAACACCATAAAATTTGAGGAAGAAAAAAGGAAAGAAGGAATCATGGCTCACGCTAGTAAGAGAAGAAATGAGCGATCGATTCGTCAAAGCAAGAAGTGAACGGTACTGCAACATTGATTCTAGTCATCTCAAAAAATCATTCACTGGATTTCTATCCCATTTCAAGTTCCGCCCAACTACATCGATTCATCGAAGACTAAGGTTTGTCATGGTAACTCTTTCTTGGCACTCCGCAACGCGAAATGACAGGACAGAGGCATTCTTTGGGAGCAAGATTTCGTCGACACCCATAGCGCACAGGACAAGACAATCCGCTGAACTATTTGCACCTCCTACGGATGAATGCTGGGCCAAAAGAACAGCAATATCTACGCAAGCCGAAAATGGAAAATTCGGACTTGTTTCAGGCAGAGATTTCGAAGCAGAGCACGAGCGAACCCAAAAACGACTTCCACAAACTGAATTTCGGTCATCCGGCGACGGTGACTGGGGAATTCCGCCTCGCGGTGGCTATGCGAGACGGACCGCTCGGAGTGGGAAGGCAAATTCGGGTAGGTGGGTCTTGGGTCGGTGTTGAAAAAAAGCGTGGGGGTCGTGTCATGCGTGGATTGGCGTTGTTCGTTGATATTGGGAAGAAAAGCTCACGACAAAAGACAAGGCCAAGACAACATTAACCATTTGAGGATTAATACGTGAAAAAAATGGAATACCATACTAATTTTAAATAGACTTGTTATTTATCCAACGGCGTGATCATGTAAAAGTGTCTTTCCAGTATCAACCATGGACCTAATAGTAATCCCATTTCGTGTAAAAGCCTGATTCTTGTTGGCAATATTCTTAATATATTCACCTTATTTTTGAGGCGGCTTTATTTCCACTCTCTAAATGACTAAATTTATTCAGTTTTTTATTTATTTATCAAAAAGACAAAATTGTCCCCCATATCAAGTTGCATTCAAATTGCTTTCTTTTTTCAGTTGTTGTGCAATGCATTGTTATTTAAAGGGTTAACACCACGAAAAATCCCAAATAAGTTCATTTGTAACAAATATACTCTTCATTAGTTTTCATTAAATTTTACCGTCAGATTGTTAAATTGGATGACACGAAACAGTTAAAAATTGTACTGGTTTGGGGTTTGACGTTGATCTTTTTTTGTTACAAATATATTAGTTTGTGATTTTTTCGTGATATTAATATAATTAAAAATGAAATAACTTACTGTAAAATTATCCCAAATGTACCAGTTTGGGGTTTTTAGGGCATATCGGTTTAGGGCTTTTGGTAGATAAAAATTTAGTTTTAGGTAAATTTATCACACGTATATCAATTTGGAGTTTTCCGTGATATTAAGTATTAACCCATCTTCCATCCCATATAAGTGATCATGATCATTTTAAAGAAAATATTATATAAATTATTAATTTTTTTGCAAAACAAATGGATACTTATAGCGATATAATATTGGATAAAATAGCTAATGCTGAGCATACATACTCCATAGACGTACATATATATGTATGCTCTCTCTTCATTTCCGTCTGCTCGCTCTGATTTCCCCCTTGCAACAAGCTCGGAGGAGGAGGAAACGAGGGGGGGCTTTCGATGTCATTTCCATCGATGAATTCTCGATTTCTTTCGTAGTTTGGAGCTCGCCCGTTGCATGTCGTTTCACCGCGATCCGGTCGCCGGGGGATCTCGCTCCTCCTTTTGATTCTTCTACCTCATGATATGCGTAATCTTCGTTCATTTCTCGTTATGCATATGTGTCGATAAGCATGTTAGTTTTTCGTGTTTACCGTGTTTTTCGTTTTGTTTCGTTGCTTTTTTTGTGCCTATTTTCGCGCTTCTTGATTCGATGGTTTCTAGCGACATTGCGCTGCAGTCATATGTTATCTCGATGGTTCTCCATTCTTGTTTTATTTTAAGAACTTCGAAAAAGTGCAGGGAGGACCGCTCGATGTTATCTTCGCGAAATGCTTCTCCCCTCACCCACATCCCCCTTTCCTCGTACCTAAGTCTTTCTGTAGTATATTTCTTTTCTAGTCGAATGGAAGTGGCCCTATTATTTTCTAAACAATTATTTCTTCTGAAATAACAAATGTGACATGAGTCTTCTGCCTGATTGGATTACGTTATAGAATCGTTGGATGGAATATTTTAAGAGATTGTACAGCATAGAGTGAAAGGAATTAAGGAAGAACACTTGGGTGCAACATTCGCGCTTCAGTCATGCTTCAAATGCATCGACTTGATCCAGTGATCCATGTATTCATATGTTGATTATTTATTTATTTATTTATTTATTTTATGTAATCGATTCCCCCATTTAACTGTACAAGCAAATGTTGAGTTCAAAGTATCTGTCAGTGTAGAAGACTATCTATATGTATGTATACTTATATGCAATGTACAGATGTTTTGATTTTGAGGGCCTGAGGTTACATTTTGCAGTCTAGATACTAGTGTGATTGTTTGCGTCTCGTTGTTCTTGTTATTGCACCTTACCGTCTCATGAATTTTAGGGGGTTTATTACTTGGCATGTTTACTTTGCTGCTTTATCATCAGGTTGGATTACCAAATGTTGGCAAATCAATGCTCTTTAATACCCCAGCAGAGAATTTCCCCTTTTGCACCATTGAGCCAAATGAGGCCCAACTGAATATCCCAGTCTAGCGGCTTGAATGGCTTTGCAAATTGTACAAACCAAAAAGTGAGGCAAGTCACTCTACTTTGTGCGCTTCTTAGTCAGACTTTTTATGATGTGATGATGATTCTTATCAATTATTATCGTTGTCCTCTTGATGGATGGTCCATGGGTTTTCTATCTTTGGAGATCTGATTGAGTGTCGTTTCCGTGCATCTATCTTCAATTTTAGCAATACGATTCTCCCTTCAATCTTTCGCCCTCGCTTGATTTCATCATTTCTTATCTTGTACAAGTTTTCCTAATAAAAGTTTCTTAACAATATGAGTCGGGGTTGTGAGTTGAGTATAAATTAGGTAATGTATGGATTATTAGATTTGTATTAAATGGAAATAGACCAATTCAGAATAAATCATTTTCAACTTGACCCACCCATTTGATGAGTTTATTATTTGGTGATTAAAATTGATGCAGCATTTCATTGATCCATAGGAAGAACATTTGTCTCAAATCTAGTTTATATAAATTAAAATCATCATAGTCGCTTATCGTGGCTCGACATATGACGAACTTGATCCAATCAACTCGGGACTTATATCTTAATCGGATTCCATAGTATGGGATTTTTTATAATTCAAAGTCGTGGTCGTACCATTTACGTAAGGAGGCGGTTTTCCCCCTTTCCCAACTCGTCCATGTCCGGTCAATTTTAGGGAATGACGTGGTGTGCGCTCCTCATGTTGTAAAGCTCCCAACTTAAGGAAGCCTATGTGGATTGCTATGAACTAAAATTGAGCCCATTAGCCATGACTCACATGAAGCAATTCATATGGAATTCCACGTGTCATTATTCTTAGCATGATCATGTTTGTTTTTTTCTTTCAATCCTTCCTTTTACAATGGAATTTTTTATTGATAGATTACATATTGTCAAAATTTATATTTAAATACAAAATCTTGATGAAATCTCCCCGCATCATAGTGATTTTCAATAAGCGAGAAAACTTTAGTTTTTTGAAAAGAAAAATATTTTTTTATTCTTTTTCTTTACACATTGGATTGCAAACTATCACCCTATTAATTATTTCCTTATAAACGGTTTCTAACAATATTATTCTCCATTAGAAAGCAAATACCTGTTTAATTTACCAAAAGTATGTACTAAATGATCTTGGCGTAAAAGGTGATTTTTTTTTTAACTTTCTTGTCAAAATTTAAATGTTATTGAAATATGAAAAAATTATTAAAAATCTTGTACAAAATTTTGTTATTTCAAGCTTAGAAAAGTCGAAGGGCATGTACCATAAAATTTACGTAACGTTGGAATTATACAATGAAATTCAATCCAAAAACATTTGAAGTTTCCTATTTTAGAACGTTGCATCTTGTACATATCGTCTCAGTCTTCCTCATCCATCCTCATTTCTCTCTTCCCCTCTCCGTCTCTAAGCTTCTCGTTGCCGTCTCCTTGCTCTCTTGTTGCTGTCAAGAGATTTGTCTCGTTGCTCTCTCCTTGCTCTCTTGTTGCTGTTCCCTAGATTTGTCTCTTTCTCTCTCCGCTTATACTCGTCCGACCATGAATTCTATTGCGGCGAAGCCTGTCTGCGCAGTTCCACTGGACAGGCGTAAGGCTAAGGGTAAGGCCGTTCTCTGCACGAAAGGCGTTGAATTGAAGCGGATGCGCAATATTCTGGGCTCTATGTCGCGCATCAAGATAGGGCATCTCAAATAGTACGTCTGCTGCTCTCCTTATTTTTTTTTTTTGCCATTTTCTTTCTTTTCTCTTGCATGTTAGCTCAAAATCTCCTTTCATTACGATTTCTCTGATGGGTTTTATGATCTTGCTTACTCTGTTTTTTCTGTTATTCTGACCAGTCACCAATGCCAACCGGTCAATGCCGAGATTTATCCAAATAAATTTCCAGTCAATGTAAGTGTATCGCCAACAAAGTCCATCTAGTGTTTGTTCTCTGTTTTTGTGATCATCGATCCCTGTTTCTGTATGGAATGAGTTTACAGTTGTCTTGCTTCACTTACGTTAGATGTATATGCATTGACAATGTGATCTGTATAGCATGCTTTTCTTTGCTCAATCCACGTCATCTTACGTGCTTAATATGTGTCACATGTATCGTCAGACATTTGCATGTATTTCCAACTCTTGATGGAAATATCTATCAAACTTCTTAGAAAGAGCATGATTTACTGGTTTGCTGATTGTGTATACATAGTTGATAAAATTGATAGTACCTCAATTCGATAATTCGGAAAGGTGGATGTGCTTTGTTGTATATATCATTTTCCATGTGGTTTCTTGATTCTTCTTAAAAGTACGACTGTTGTACTTTAAATCTCACCTCTACCTAAGAATACATATTATGGAGTTGGTTTCCTATTCTTTGTGCAAGTAGAATATTCTTTCAGGCGTTTTGGATTTGGGGCGACCAGAAGTTGTGATTTACTATGGAATTATTTTTGTTGTCGAGGCCTAGAGAAAAGCTTACTTATAAGTTTGATTTGAAATGCAGAAGAAAAAATTTTCTGAAGAATCTCCGAACAAGCCAACAGATCCCCTGATGAAAGATACTTCTAGTGACTTGTTGAATAACAGAGGTATGTCGCTTTTTGAACATGTTATTTTCAATTACATACGCACTTTTGAATGATGGATGTGTTGAAATAAAGAGGTGTGGCACTTCCCTTTTCCTGCAAGTGCTTTGGATTGTATTAAAATGCAGACTACCTTTGTGGAAGTAGACCTGACTTTTAGAAAGTAACTTTTTCCATCTGATGGTGGAAGTTTCTGCAAGTTTTCTGCTTACATTTCCGTGTCTTTCCATTATGTTTGTGGTCTTTCAATTTTCATTTAGAAATAAGTATTGCTTGGTTGTTCCACGAGCATCTAAAATTTATAGGGATAAATATTGCTGGGCAGTGACAAACTCATGTCCTTGCTCCTTGTTCATTGACCAATACTTCTGTTTATGTTTAACAGGAAATTATGTGGGATCAGAAGACCGGAGTGCTTCCTCTGTGCGAATTGGTGTGGTAAAGAAAGTTGATCCAATCTTCAGCATTGGACTCCAGTTGGTATGTCAAAATTACGAAATTAGTGAAGATAGCGATTGAATATTGGATTCCATTCATTATCCAGTTGTATTAGCAGTTTCTTGAGTCATTAACCTGTTGCATTAGCAGTTTCTTGAGTCTATCTTCCCTGTAATTACTCACTGAAGGAAAAAGAAATGCAAAGTAGTATTTTCTGATGGGAACTTTGCTCTCATCTCATATGCCAATGTTTTTGTTTTGAAATTTTCATCTTGGTGCATACTTCTCATGATTCTGCAATTTATGTTGCGCTTTTGTTCTTAACACTGGCACCGGACTGATTAAAGAATCACGTCATGGCATTTTTCACCAATACCAGTGAGAGAGTTGAATCGAATGCTAAACTAATCATTTCACATTTTGTTTCTGAAAAGCCTTGAGTAATTGCCCACCATCTCTCCGGGAGATGATCGCAGGGATTCCAATAAAATAACCACATGCAAGAGGGTAAGGCTTTGTTAGCAGGAATTGCAATCATTCACCGCAAGAGATTGCAGTTTCTTGGAATTAAACTGGAAAAATGTTAGAACAATATTACCTTATAAGCATACTTAGACCGGGATTCTATCAAACACATTCACTCTTGATATTTGTGTGTAGATGTACTCCTTTCTCATCCTTTCCTCTTCATGTTTACTCTTCCGCATGAAAATTGGCAGTTTTGTGGTTACTGTGTTTTTAATTGTTTCATGGATACAAAAGTTGTCTTAACTTGTCTTAACTAGTGAGCTGCTGTTCAATCTGTTGATCAGGGTGCTAGTTTTTTGTGCTTACCATGTTTTTGTTTGTTTCGTTACTTTTTGTGCCGATTTTTGCTTCTTGTCTAGATGAATTGGTCCATGGGTATTTGGCATTATAAATTTGAATGCACCCCTGAACCAGCAGCCTTCGTAGCAAGCAAGACCACCCTAAATTTTTAATGATCAAGTCAAATCTTAACTTGACCTGCTCATGGATGCAATGTTGAAGTGTAACCATGGGTCATGACTACGTGGAAGTGGAAAAGAGACAGGATGATCAGGTCTCTGCTTCATATTATGTTGGAGGAGAAATTAGCCAATCTCAGTATCTTGGTTGCCAAAATTATCAGATCTCAGTGCCTTAATTCTCTTTTATCAGTCAGAAAATTAAGAAAGTGGAACAAACCGCTACATGGCATGATGATGATTGTTTTATGATATGTACATCTATTTGACAGTGTTAATTCATTCTGAAATCTTGATTGTAGAGTGCCGATTAAGCTAGAATTACCATGTTAGCCATAAGGCCTGTGATATTGGTGACAGATGAGAGCTGTATCAGCCTGGTATTCTGTGCTGCACAAGGATGCTATACCTTCTCTTAAATGGTACGTTTCTTTGGGCTCGCTTTCTTGGCCATTTTCAAGCAATGTGAATGGTGTGTTGCTTTCTTGAAGTCCGAAGTTGTTGTAGGATGAGAAAAGTTAATGTTACCCATCATGCGATGTACAAAATGATGATATTCTTCGTATCATTGATCCATCCTTTCTTTTCATAAGCTAGTATCAACTATGGGCATGCTGGATCTGCATCCAATAACTCCTTCAAGTTCCTTTTTCAACCACTGACTGTGTCTGGGCTCGTGATGGTGCTGTTATAATATGCTTCACCTCCAATTAATCTTTACTTCCTCTTATTGCCAATAACAAGTATTTTTCTTTTTGGTAGTCTTCAGTGGGTGATTTTTTGAGAAAGATAGTTCTTTACTCTTCTGTGAAGTGATAGATCCTATTTAGAGACATGTGATGGTGCAAGCACACATGTACACCCACAGAGATTTAAAAGGGGCACTCTGTAGGTTTCATTACCTTCTTCAAAGTCTCTGTCATGCAAACCGATACCAAATGGCTGTTTTTGGTTTGATCAACCGCTCAAAACATTTTAATCATATCAGATTTGCCATAGAGTGGACAGTATTGGATCTGTAAATATAGATGACTTTCCTGTTGGCTGATCACCTGTTGCTTTTACTGACCATACTTCTTACTAAGACTCCCCAGAAAAGCTTCTTTGTCCATCTTTCTTGGCAATATTTTATGGTTTCTCAAATTGAGGATTACATTATGCGATATTGGTTTCTAGGTTCAAAGGTGGTCTTGCATTCCAGTAATCAACAGATCTTTTTGGATGTAGGTTCTATTTATGCATTTTCTTTCCTCTCTGTGATTGTCATAGGCAGGGTCAATGTGTCAATTATACGCCACATTGACGCCTAAGTTTGGAGAAATGTGGCTTTGGTAATTCGTAGTTATGGATATAACATCCCAAGTGTTTATTTCCAGATGTTTAGTTGTGCTGGGCTTGTCGGCTTCAGGGACTATTGGGAAGCCAAAAGGAGTCTACATTGAAGTCTCCATAAGCCATACAGCTTTGCTCATAAAATCTATGGCAAAAAAAAGCATATGTGATTACAGTTGGGATGATGTATGCCCTTTCCATATTTCTTCTCTTATATAGTCTTCATGATTGGCAAGTGGAAATTCTACAATCATTGTCACAATAAGTCTTGAACGATTGTTTCCATATTTGGAAGGTTTGCAGACAATTTGAGTCAGAGTAATAATACGGTAGAATTTTTTTTATTCGATTTTTGCATGTTTATTTGCACACTGCTCCTTTGTGCCACATTAGTGTCTGTCATTGGCCATGGCGATGTTATTGTCTGGAGCTTGCCATGTCTGAACACCCAAGTTCGAAGCTAATTCTGCCATTGAGGTTATAGAGAAACATGAGGTCACTGCTTTGATCACTCTTCTGGCCATGGTCGCTGATCTAATATCCTTTCTCAGGTTATCTACGAAGAGTGATCTTTCACCAGCAATCAAAATACTGAACATCATGTGTGGAGAGCATCAGCCACTTACATGGTGTAAGTTCAAAGTTACGCTCTTCAAGTGGTACTTTTGCTTATTTCTGAGTTTCCTCAGGGAGAAAGGACTGGAGAGCAAAAGACTGCGTGGAAGAGATATTAATTTCGGAGGAAGTCTGTCAATCGATCTCATCAAAGAAGCTGGCAACTTCTTCCTAAGAGCTAAGATTCTCTCAGCCTGTGGTGCGCATCATCTACAATGCTAGTTGGTAGCACCCGCTAGCAATGTCTGTTGAAAACTACTGTGCTCATTATGCTACCCTTTTTTGGTCCTTTTTCCAATATGCAGGGATGACAGAGACCTATTCTCGTTTGACGTTCATGACGCTCTATGACCTACATTTCCCTTTTCGCTACCAGCCCCCAAGTTTCATGTCGGAACAGATCTCAATTCAGTTCAAAGGCCACGGGCCATCTGAGTTGGCAAACCTGCACCACATGTTGAATTGACGACAGATAGTGATGATTTTATTGGCACCGCGAAAATTCCAGAGGTCCGCATTTGATGATTGGATAATGTAATCAAGTTCCAGCATGAAAATCTAGCAGTCTTTCATGGTTTGACATGGGTGATGTCAGTTTCGTCGATGAGCACGGTTGGGTGAGGCTCATTGGTCGAGAAAGCTCGGATCAAGACTGGGGAAGAAAATTTTTGCCTTGAAGAGGTACAGAATGAATTGTGTATGGATTGGCTTGGCAATGAAATTATTTTTCTTGTGAGGATTTGTTGATAGGCTCGAATGGGTGATGCATAATTCCTGTGTCTTCAATCCTGAACCTGTTTTATTTTCTCCAAATCGTGATTAGCTAATATGAGAAGATGTACTCTCAGCTCATTATCTGGGGACATGTTCTTGTTTTAGAACATAGGTGGAGGCAATACACTTTTACAACATCCAGGAGTCGCTGGAATCGTTGTTGTGGGAATACCTGAAGCTCGCCTTACTGAGATGGTTGTTGCCTGTATTCATGCGATTAACTGGTTAAGATCTATGAGTTTTGAGAGATAATTTTAATCTATTGATTTATAGGTGTTCAGATGAATTTCGTATGTGGAACTTATTCGACCCGTTATAATCGGTAATTTCTATACCTGGATATCTATGATTCAGTTACAAAATTGTATTGATCCTAACCTGATTTTGATGCTCTAGACTAGAAGTAGAATTGAAGAAAAGTATTTATTACAAGATAGATGTAAATTACTCTATAGTAACGCTTATATAAATGATCATATGTGTTAATTTGCTTAGCGATTAAAAGTGTTTCCGCGCTCTTTTTGACTAAAACATTCCATTTTTACATTAAATAGTCAAGTTGACATATCAATATTTCCTGACACCTTTTTTTAGGCAAATTAGTGATACATGAATTGTTAGCTTTTGTAGTATTTTATTAATACGTCCATAATGAGGTGCGAGACTCTATTGAAAGGGTATGAAGGGAGAGGTATAAAAACCTCTTGAAGATAACCGTTGGTGGTTGTTGTTGGCAAAACATACGCATCAAATTTCTCTCCCTTTCCATCAAAGAAGAAGGCATTCCATTTTAGTTTTGCAAGAACAATCGGCATTTACGCTATGGAAATCGGGTGCTTTTCTCGTGATCGCATCCAGACTAACTTGAGGTAGTGTTGTTTGTGATTCATTCGCAATTCAGTGTTCGTTCCGGGGCTATTTGCTGTTTGGGCATCGGAATCAAGTAAGTCGTCTTCTACCGACTTGAATTCCAACATTGGTATCAGAGCCCGGTCGTGATTTCTGCCTTGTTTTTCATTGATTTTTCTTGTTTACCTTTTGATATTGAGATCAAGAGTATGAAATCTACACTGTTTGGATGTCTAATGGTCGGAATTGCCATATGAAAACTCGAAAATGAACCGAAACAAAGAACGCGTTTGGGGTCGCGTACACCAGTACGGTTTTGGCCGTTTTTCGAAATAATTTTTTGCCCAAATTTAATTTTTAAATATACAAGGTGAAAGTACTCGTCGAGACGAGTCCGTCGGTGGGTCGAGCACCGCTAGAGGATGTTGGACGTGCTTACACGCGCGGCCAGAAGCCGCTGCGCGTGGAATCCACGCGCCGGACGCGCTGGGGACGCCAGCGAACAGGCGCGTGACGTCACGCGTTGACGTCGGCGAACTGACGCGCGAGCGTCACGCGCGTCGGCGGCGGCAGCGTGCTGACGTCAACGCCAGTGGAAGTTGGCCGGCCGGTGACCGGCCGGCGAACTGACCCGTGACCCGACCCAACCAGAGACCCGACCCAACCGTTGACCAGTCAACGGTCGAACCGGCTAGGAGCCTTTGGGCTCGTTGGTGCGTGCGCCACACGCGTCGTGCACTCAGGCGGCGCGTGGGGGCGCGTGGGGGGTCCGATTGGAGCGTGGTCGGAGGCGTTGGGTTCGTATGGATGTGCTCTACACTGTGGTATAATTATTTTTTATTTTTGAATTCTTTAAAGGTATGAAAATGTGTAGAGAACCCTAAGTACGCATATTTTTGGGGATTTAATGCATAGTTTATTCATTTGTAGCTTGTATTTTCTTGTGGTTTAGGAAATACAGTAGCTAGCTTGTGTGCAAATGATGTCATATATGTTGTGTAGAGCTTGGTTATATGATATCATGTATATAGTTTAATATACTTGCAATTTTCAAGTTGCTAGAAAATTCGAACAATGGTAGGAAATCCATTACATGTTGAATTGCGATTTAGATTGTAATTGTAGCATGATTGTCTTTTTGTATGTTGGTTCAAATCATGTTATGCTTTTGTGTTAATGGAAAAATGTTGAAATTACATGAGGTCATGTAGTTATTTTTCCTAGTGGGAGTTCGTAGGTTGGTAGAATTCGAAGGAGTCCTCACCTAGAACTTAAAATTTGTGCAAATTAAATTGACTAATGATAATAGAACAATCGTACATAGAAGTTGATTGGGAACATAGTGAACTTTTGCTTCTGTGTCTTTTGTTGAATTATCATTAATTTAGTTTGTCTTTGCTGCAAATTAAATATATGTGTTACTCTGTAAAGTGTGCTAGTATTGATTCTGCGTTTGTTATGTCAATGTGTTAAAGCAATTGATTATGGCTTCGGCATCCAAGACTATTGTGGTTGACCTCAATAAGGGTGAAAAGTTGAACGGTGACAATTATGATATTTGACACCGAAAGGTTCAGTACATCCTTGAGGAGCAAGAGGTTTTGGAAACCCTCAACCACACTATGGATGAACCTGAGCATGGAACTTCAGCTCAACACAGGAGAGATCAAGAAGCTTATCAAGCTTGGAAAAAGAAAAATAGCATTGCTCGCATTACGTTGCTGAGCTATATGCAAGATGATCTCATGTGTGAGTTTGAAAGTTATGAAAAAGCTCAAGTTATGTGGGTTGCTTTGAAAGATAAGTTTGGGGGTACATCTGCCACTAAGCTGAGGAGACTCACCATCAAGTTTGACACATTCCGAAAGTGCCCAAATGTAACGATGAGGCAGCATCTTCTGGAGATGTCAAACATGATTCGTGAGCTGAAGTCGGCAGGTCACTCCCTTACTGATGAACAGCAAGTTCAGGCTGTTATAAGGTCTCTTCCTGATTATTTGGAGCATATGAAGATTAATATGATGCATAATGAGAATATTGTCACTTTTGATGATATAACACATTATTTAGAATTAGAGGATGAGCGCCTAGAGGCTGCGAGATCCTCTACCCATGCTTATGTTGTTGAATCGAGTTCGTGTAAAGCTTCGGGCTTTAAGCGCAAAAGGAATCCTCAATTCAATAACAAATGGAAGAAGACTGATCAGACACTTAAGAGGGCTAAGACTTCCAACGCAAGTAGCGTAGTGGTAAGAAGGATGAGGCCAAGATGAAGTGCTACAATTGTGGCAAGATGGATCACTTTGCTCGTGAATGCATTGAGCCGAAAGATGTACCCCATTACTCCATTACTTTAAGTAATGCTTTTGTTTCTAGTACTGTAATGCTTGCTGAATCACATCCTATATGGACTGTAGACTCAGGAGCAACAGACTATGTAGCTAGAGACCGAGAAGCATTTGTGGAGTATCGTCGAATACAACCTGGAAGAAGATGGATATATGTTGGGAATAACTCAAGAGTTGAAGTGAAGAGTATCGGCACATGTAAATTAATTTTACGTGGTGGTCGAAGCCTATTCCTACATGATGTCCTCTATGCTATGGATATTCGACGAAACTTAGTCTCAGTAGTTGTTCTTCTTAGCTTAGGTCATGTATTGAATTTCCATGGTGATTGTGTTGACATTTTGTATGAAACAGTTTATTATGGTTCAGGTTATGTATCGAATGATTTTAAGGTGTTAGATATTGACTATGATCGGTACAATATTAATGTTGATGGTTGTTTTTTTTTAATTGCATCTTCTAGTAATGTTGAGATTGATGCAAGTACTTGGCATGCTAGATTAGGTCACATTGGGTTGCAAAGAATGCAAAGATTAGCTAGAGAAGGCCTTTTAGGGTCACTCACTAATGTTGATCTACCCGTATGTGAACATTGTCTAGCGGGAAAAGCAACTAGAAAACCATTCGGTAGAAGGACTAGAGCCGAATTTCCATTGCAACTCATACATTTTGACATTTGTGGTCCTTTGAATGTGAGGGCAAGGCATGGAGCCTCATATTTCATCACTTTCATAGATGACTTCACGCGTTTCGGTTATGTCTTTCTGATCTCCCATAAGTTAGAAGCATTAGACTGCTTTAGACGATATATAGTGATGGTTGAGAATCAACTGAACAAAACAATAAAGGTATTGAGAACCGATGGCGGATGTGAGTATCTATCGGAGCAATTCAAGGCTTTTTGTGATGAAAAGGGAATTGTACGTCAATTGATTATTCCTGGTACTCCACAACAAAATGGGGTAGCTGAGAGAAGGAATAGAATCCTATTGGAAATGGTTAAGTCTATGATGGCGCAAGCAAATTTACCTATCTCCTATTGGGGAGATGCGTTATTGACTGCTGCTTATATACTTAACCGAGTGCCCTCAAAATCGGTCACTTCCACCCCTTATAAATTATGGACTGGTAGGAAACCAGACTTAAGTAGTCTACGTCCATGGGGATGTGCAGCTTATGTTCATGATTCTTCCCATAAATATGGCAAATTAGGTCCAAGAGGAAAGAAATGTATCTTTATAAGATATTCTGAATACTCCAAATGGTACTTGTTCATAGGTGAACAAGCTGATGGAAGTATGACTGAAATGGAGTCACGAGATGTCATGTTCTTAGAGAACGATTTTCCTAGTAGAGGTGAGATTGATAAGGACTTCCAATAATATGAGATGGAAGATCCTGATAACACACCCACTAATATTGTAGAGGGAAATGAAAATTTACCTCAACACACAAGACTTAGTGGGAGTGTTGCATCGCCTGACGAATCGAATTCAAGATAAATTCAATTGCGTAAAAGTAATCGTAAAAGTATTTCCCGTCGTCGTTTTGAGATTGAAGAGGAAGCATTTATGATTGCTCAAAAAGACGATGCCGAGCCTAAGACTGTTCAAGAGGCTCTCTCATCCTTTGATAAGGACGAATGGAGAAAAGTTTTGGAAGATGAAATTGGGTCAATGAGGGCAAATCATGTCGGGACTTGGTTGATCTACCACCCAATCGTAAGGCCATTGGAAATAAATGGGTTTTTAAGATTAAGTGAAGGGCGGATGGATCCATTGAAAAATATAAGGCTCGCATTGTGGCGAAATGTTATACTCAACAAGAGGGTATAGACTATGAGGAAACCTTTTCACCGTTGTAAGGTTTGCCTCAATACGCCTTATTCTAGCCATCGTTGCACATTTGGACCTTGAATTACATCAAATGGATGTAAAGACGGCATTTCTCAATGGAGAACTAGATGATGAAATCTATATGAAACAACCAATAGGTTTCATAGCTAAAGGTCAAGAGCATAAAGTTTGCAAACTTCATCGCTCCATATATGGCCTTAAACAATCATCTAGACAGTGGTATCTTCGTTTTCATCGAGCCATAACAACTTTTGGTTTCATGATGATCGAAGAAGATCACTGTGTATATGTCAAGTGGTCCAAAGATAAATTTATGATTTTATCACTTTATGTGGACGATATTCTGTTGGCTGGAAATGACAAGGTTTTAGTTATCACCATAAAAGAATGGTTGTCCTCCAATTCTGAAATGAAGGACATGGGAGAAGCTGTTTATATATTAGGAGTTAAAATCGAAAGGGATCGATCAAGAAAACTCCTTACTTTATCATAAGAGTCTTATATTATGAAGATTCTTGAACGATTCAATATGCAGCACTATAATACCCCTGTCATGCAAGGTGAAGGCCTAAGTACTGAGATATGTCCTGAGACTCCAGAAGAAATTAAAATGATGAAAACTGTTCCTTACGCTAGTGCGGTCGGAAGTTTGATGTATGCTATGATGTGTACTCGACTCGACATATGTTTTGCCGTGGGATCGGTGAGCTGATATCAATTAAATCCTGGTCAAGCACACTGGAAAGCAGTATAGAGGATCCTAAGATACTTGAAAGGCACTATGGACTATCGACTTTGTTACCAAGGGAGTGATTTACACCTATTAGGCATTTTAGATGCTGATTAGGGTGGAAACTTGGATGAGTGTAAATCGATTTCTGGATATGCATTCTTGCTCAATGAAGGTGCAATTTCTTGGAATAGCAAGAAACAAACATGCACAGCCTTATCTACGATGGAGGCAGAATTTATTGCATGTTCTGCTGCAGTGCAAGAAGCAGTATGGCTAAAACGTTTCTTGGAAAATTTAGCCACTATCACTGAGGTTCCAAGACCAGTGATAGTTTATTGCGATAGTCAAGCAACCATTGCCTATGTGAAGGATCCCAAGTATCATGGAAGGACGAAGTACATTGACATAAAGAACAACTTCATCAGAGATATTATAGCGTAGAAAGAAGTGATCCTACAATACATTTCAACCAATAGAATGGTTGCTGATCCATTTACGAAGGCTATTCCTAGAGACATATTCTTGACCCACAGAATGTCACTAGGATTGCGTAGAATGTGATATGTGTTATTGTAGAGGATCATTGGTTTATATATTTGTGAACATATGTATTGTACTTGTTTGTTTATTAGTGACTTGATATTTTATCAATAAGTACGAATATAGTATGAGACTAGCACTACACACATATATTATTGAAAAGCATGTCAGCATGCAATGATTGGCTCACTCATACGACCAATCGCCTTAAGTGCTATAGATAGCACATTGAGATGATACATTATGTACAAATAAACGCTGAGGAGCAAATCTAGTACATAAAATATGTCGCTTTGATTGGAGTCAAGATGCGATCTGTGATTTGTTTATAATAAGACCGAACATGATAGTTCCACAATCATGTATATCTATAAGATGCCGGATGCGAGTACTTAATTGGGCGCTATAAAAAGCGAGCTGATATAGCACTTGGGCTAAACATGAGTACGTGAGAAGCACGTAACTATGTTTAGGCTAAGATCCGTATAGTGGATATATTTGATAAATGACATACGCTCTTATAGAAAGAGAAATCTACTATAGCATGTAATTCATACTACATGTGCATTATACGACCGACAAGGGAAGGTGAATAAAATTATCCCTATTTACTCATCCTGTGAGCCCTTGAGGTAATTTATAATTTACCTCAATTTTGTGCCCTATGTTACTTCTGACTATGTTCTCGAAGTGAAAGATCAATGTTGCCACTTTAGCATGTTACCGGCGGTCATGAATAGATATGGCCTTATGGGACGTGTTTAGGAAAACAGCTGTTCTGAAATTAAGAGAGACATGGGTGCGAAGGAAGACTATTGTTGTTTTACATCTATCACATGTATTTACTGGTCGACCAATTATATCACCCTCTGTGGTTGTGGATATAATTGTAAATACATGGTGTTTTGAGAATAGTCAAGTATAGCCTTTAAGGGATAGGTATACTTGGACTGATGTAACAAAATATGTTTGGGGCACTGTGAGACATCGATTGTTTATTTCTTTTCGGGGTTAAAGCCATCATGTCATCCCTAACATGTGCATAATTTGAGTTCCCAAGTGCAGGTGTACTCACTGGTCGCACGGCTTACTTGCTAGTATGAATTGTTTTGTAAAGTTGATGAATGTTGAATGCCTTACATTCTTGATAGAGTGCTATCAAGCCCATCATGTCCGAGTGGGAGATGTAGTATTTTATTAATACGTCCATGATGGGGTGTGAGACTCTATTGAAAGGGTATGAAGGGAGAGATATAAAAACCTCTTGAAGACAATCGTTGGTGGTTGTTGTTGGCAAAACATACGCACCAAATTTCTCTCCCTTTCCATCAAAGAAGAAGACATTCCATTTCAATTTTGCAAGAACAATCGGCATTTACACCGTGGAAATCGGGTGCTTTCCTCGTGATCGCATCCAAACCAACGTGAGGTAGTGTTGTTCGTGATTCATTCGCAATTCAGTGTTCGTTCCGGGGCTATTTGCTGTTTGCGCATCGGAATCAGGTAAGTCGTCTTCCGCCGACTTGAATTCCAACAGCTTCCTATCTCCATTCAATACAAAGGTTTACTTTTTCTATTCCTTCTTGAACTTGGCCCGAAGAAAACAATTCATCTTTTTCCTCCAAAATAGCAAAAGCAAAACAGAATGCTTATGCAACTAGAAACTCAATTCAAGATTTTAATTTACTTGTTCTCGCACTGAAGGAATCCTTCTAGCACTGGCCTCAGGCCCTCAGCAGTGAAGATTGACAGGATTTGTTTGTCCCTGGACAGGCTGAACTCCTTCCATGTAAAAGCTACTGACTATGGAAAATCTGTTCCTAAAACAGCAGTTATTAATTTACCTTGTTTTTCCATCATGTCAAAAATTATATTTTCACAATCTTATATAGTTATAGGAAACACTCCATTGACATACTCAAATGTCTTGTTTGTATGAAATGTTGATTTACTGGGCAGGTCATGTATTCGCCATTTTTAGTAAGGCACGGCTTTCATCACCAGTCCGTGTGGTAACTGCTTGGGTCACTGGACGAATGAAGCATTGTTGACCCAAGTTCTGTAATTCAAGCACGGTGGTCAGGCGCCCAGGGAGCTCTCTTTAGGAAGCGTTTGAGAGGAAATAATTCCATCGCCATCCTTAATTAAATGCTTCCTGCTTGTGGAAAGGCATCGAAGCAACGAAGTCTACTTACCAAATGCTATGCGTTGTCAAGTTCGTAATGGGGCTGTGGTCCATGTCCGGAGTGATCCGCGGAATCCCTCTAAATCAGAATTTCAACCACAAACTGCTACGGGAAGATCTGATACTGATCATCTAATTGTCGGCAGCGAGGAGCCTAATGGTTCTGTTCCTCATTTCACAGTTCATGGGACAGTCATACATCTCTAATCAACATATATATTCAAAAGCTCTCCAACAATTCACATGAAGTAAAAGACGCATCTTTGGTCACCCAATTATACCTATGCATGTCATGTTACTTTCCACTTCGGCAATTGGGCAGTACTCCGTCCCACGTTCCACACACCCTTGAAGTGGGCTTAGTGCTTGAAAGTAGATATCTAATTTGCATGGATGACTCGCCCTGAATCGCGACAACATCACCATCAGCAGTTTACAGAGTCAACACAAAGATGCAGTCTCCAGCCACACGCTCATCCTTTAATGGAAGCAGCATCTTCAATCACCACACCCAATCAACTCCAACAACACGATCCATTAAAAGCTAATCTGATAATCAATCCCTGGTCAAAAAGCTTTCTGCTGATACAGCGAGAAAGCAGATGGTATCATTTGCAACTCAGTCCCCGTTATCACTGTTTAGACCACCATTCTTGTTAATCACTCAGATGCTTTCCGTACAATATAGATCCTCATGTAACGACCAAGCAATATCTCTTTCTAACAGAAAACAGAAACACTATAAACATGATGAAAGGACACGGAAACGTAACCAGAAAACTCACAGAAGCAACCACTGTCACATGGAAAAAGTTACTCTCTAAAAGTCAAGTCTACTTCCACAAAGGGACACTGGACTTAATACAATCCAAAGCACTTGCGGGAAAAGGGAAATGCTGAGCCTATCTATTTCATCCATCATTCAGACAGACGTTAATACCATAAAAACCAACTAAGGAGAGCTAACGTAATCGAGGAAAACATGTTCGAAAAACGTGAAATACCTGTCATTTGAGATGTCACTGGTAGTAGCTTTTGTTGAGGAATCTGTTCGCTTGTCCGAAAATTCCTCAGAAAATTTTCTCTACTGCATTTCAAATCAAACCAGCATATAAGTAAGCTTTTCTCTAGGCCTCAACAGCAAAAGAACATTCTAATTAAATCAACAACTTATGCTTGCGTCGGATCTAAAACACCTGTGAAATAATCCTAAAAAATAACATGAAATAGAAACCAACTTGGTAATGTGTATTCTTAGGTAGAGAGGAGATTCGAAGAACACTAGTAACTCTTATGAGAAGACTCAAGAAAGCACATGGGAGACAATCTAAACAACAATGCACACCCTCCTTTCCTTCTTATCGAATCAAGGTACTGTTAGTTTTATCGACAGTGTATGCAATTCAGCAAACCAGTGAACTGTGCACTTTCTGAAAAGTTTGGCAGATGCTTCCATTAAGAGTTGGAAATACATCCATGTACTGGCATTAGCAGGCTCAACTTTTGCATTAGATGCACATGTGTCACGCCCCAAACTTCGAGCGCGCGCACAACCCTCTGCGGTCAATATAAATGCAACGTTCCTAGGATGCGTCGCCGACCCTTTCATTTTAATACGCATGCGGAAGTGAATACAATAAACCCCTCACAACAAACAGTATGGGATAGGAAAGCAGGGCAACATTTCTCAAAAGGCAACTTTTACAAACAACGGGGTTTAATTACAAAACGAGTCTGGTCAAAAGGTTACAACAGGTTGGCTCTCAAAAAGAAGCTGTCCTACGACATACTAGTCGGACACATACACCAATCCTTCAGACTTCACCTCCATAGACCCTGGGGCTTCGGTCCTCCACAACCACCATTTACGGACTTGAAAATGGTTATACAATAACCAGTGAGACAATGTTTCAATAAGTTCACTCCCTAAACCCCTATTAGGAATGAAATACACTCAGAGGTGGCCTAGCTACATAACACAGAGGACTTACCTTGCCTCAATTCCTTCCTGCACGTTAGCACAATTCAAATAAACAATCATCACATCACTCAAGGATTCCGATCGAATCATCGATCAATTGATTCAGTCGATTACATGTCAACGAGACCTTTCCCTGGTCATCTCACTTACTCAACCCCAACGCTGAATTACGGCTCAGCGAGCACCACCTACACGGTCATCTTAAATACTCAACTCCAACGCTGAATTATGGCTCAGCGAGCACAGCCTACTAAAACTTTGGTGGTAATGTTGAATTACAGCTCAGTGGCACAACCGATTCCAAGTTCGGTGGTAATACTGAATTACGGCTCAATGGACACAACCTATATTAGGTGGTAATGCTGAATTACGGCTCAGCGGCACGACCTAGATAAGGTGGCAATGCTGAATTATGGCTTAGCGGCACGACCGATTCCAAGCTCGGTGTTAATGTTGAATTACGGCTCGGCAAGAGCACAACCGATTCCCAATTCGGTGGTATCTTGATCTAACTCACAAAAACATGCCCAACAACCCTCAAATGCCCCACAATCGCACAAAACAACATTCAATCGAACAATCAACGGCCAATTGCATAAATCGCCCAATTCACATACGTAACATGCAATTTCATAACTCATCATCAAATGACTAATCTAGCATCCAATTCCAAAATCTGACCATACCACAGCAGTCAGAACGCATTTCTAACGATCGGCCATCCAGGTTGAATTTCCGAAAAATTTAATTAATTAAATAATTAAATAAATTCCTAAAATTGAAATAATTAAATATTAAATAATATAATTAAATAAATAATTAAATAAAATAATTAATTAAAAGTCTAATTGGGATTACACTAATCTAATCGTATAATTAGACTAATTAATCCATCCGCTAAACTAATCTAACCCTTAATCTAATTCACACTTAATTAAACTAATCTAACCACCTAAATATCATTAGGCTAATCTAAACACCCCTTAAGCATGTTAACCTCCTAAGCGAGGTTTAGTGAGCAAACTCACCGGTTTGCGAAATGGTGAGTCCACGACGACCACGACGCGGAGGCAAGCGACAATCCTCCAAGGGGCGACACCAACGAAGGTCGGGAAGGGCTCGGAAACGGGCCACGAAGCTTCAAGACCTTTGCTGGTTTTTACTTCTGTTCTTGCTAGACTGCAGAGAGGAAACCAGCGGCTTCAACGGAGAAAACGGGCCGATCGGAGCTCCGGCGAGCGGGTGGTCGGCAACCGGAGGTTCCTGAGGGTCTTGTTGGAGGTTGGGATGGGCAAAGGAAGGGCTCGAATGGGAGAAAAATGAAGAAAAACGCGAAATAGGCGGACCAGCGGGCGGACCGATGGATCGGCGACTGGCGGCTTATGGCGACCGTACAGGACGGCCAGCGGCTCCATTCGGGGCGAGGTCGGGCTCTTTGGAACGGTCTGGATGTGCTGGTCACGGTGATGGGTGGATCGTTGGCTAATTCGTCCGGGAAGACCACTTTCAACTCAAATCTTTGGCGAAAGGTCAGTTGGAGTAGAGACCGGCAGAAGAGAAAACAGAGGAGGAAAATGGGCTGGCAGGTGTGCGACGGTGGAGGGGAAGCTGCTACTCGGTTTTCCTGGTTCTCTTGAGCTTTTCCTAAGCCTCAACCATGGAGAAAGCCATGCTTCAAGGAGGAAGAAGGCTGCTGAAGAGAGGGGACCCCAATTAGCTTCTCTAGCTTTCCAACACTTGGCCAAACATTTGAGAGCTTGCCCCCACCACTTGGGTTGTCATCCTCAGCCATTCTCTCTCTCAAATCTTCCTCAAGAAGCCTCTCTTCATGGCTGAAATGTTGCTCCCCCCCATGGCATACGAATTTTGTGCATTTGTCCCTCATTTCCATTCAATCCTCTTCAATTCCTTCAATTCTTACTCAATTGAGCTCAAATCAAAGCCTATAAATTCATCCAAGGTGTCCTCACTTAAATCCACATTTTCCCTTGTCTATTGAACCAACTTGTATCGCAAAATTGCAATCAAAAGCGGGCCTACCAATTTCCCGATCCAAAATAACCATACTTTGATTTTTTGCCGAAAATCTCGGTTTGCAGAAAAATCTTCCGAGGATGAGTCGATGTTCCTAAAATGAATTATGACATGACAGAATTTTCAATTTCTAAAATCGGGTTTAAATTCGCGGTTAATTTCAATCTGGCGCGATTTGAGCGAGTCTTAACCTACCGAGTAACGTTTAGGAACTTTTCGTGCAATTGACTTGTGGTTGATTATTTTCAAGCCACAAAGTACATCTTTGACACATTGACGACTCTTGGTTGTTGTGAAAATCTCGAGATTTCAAATACGGACATAGGGTACCAAAACGACAGAGAAATCGGTCTAATACCGATCGACGAGAATTTTGCAATTAGGTGGAATCACCCACACTTAATCACATGGTTCTATCGAATCGACCTATCTCCGGCCTCTAATCGGTCTGTGCCGTAATGACCCTTGCAAATTAGCACGGTCGAGCAGTCGATTCCTGGTCGAATTCTCAAGTCTATTGCATTTAGATTCCTTAACGACTTCACCTGATAGACTAGTTATTTTGTGAATGGCCAACTCAGAGGAAAGAGCTATAGGCGCGAAGATGAAATGCCCGACTCATTCAATTGAAAACAGTATTGGAAAATTGGGATGTCACAACATGCATTAAGGATTTGGCGTGGGTAGTGTTGGGATATAATACGCGAAAACGACAGGATCTTGCAATTTACATCAACGTGAAATCACAAGAGAAATAAACGAGAAATAACAAGGACACCAGAAATTTATGTGGTTCGGTCCGAGTATTGGTACCTACGTCCATGGGGAGAGCCGGCAGCAAATAATCCACTATAATTGGAGAATCAGAGTTTACAATCGCTCAAACGCTCAAGTATTTCCCACACCTAGATTTAACCCAAAACCCAAAGTGTTTATAAATAAATAACTCACTTGGATATAAACTCACGACACAAAATTCCTGCGCGTTCAAGCTTTAAACAAAAACGTGTTATGTACGCCTGGTTCGTGTACGTACGAATTTACAAAACTTGCGGCTCTTCGGAAGCGCGTGGATGTGCGGCTCGCCTCCTTGGACTTTTACGTGCAGAAGGCTTCAGCGACATCAACCTTCTACGTAGGCTTCGGCGGCATCAACCAAAGAAGAAAAGAAGACCTGCAAGTTCCTCTTTTATACGTGTGTGTGCCCAAAGTTTGGGCCCTACCATGGCCAAAAAGAATTCGGCTTCTCCTGCATAAAGCGAAGAAATTTGTATCTTCCAATTTATTATTATTATTATTATTATTATTATTATTATTATTATTATTATTATTATTATTATTATTTGTAAATCTTCATGGAGTCCCACGAACTTCTACTTGTCCAAGCGAATCGCGTTTTGCAAACGCTCAAACTCGAGACATAATTTAACAATTCTCTACCTTGGCTCGATGTTTGAAACCAAGTTATAGTGCTCATAATCCATGTTGCTCTCCCAACGCCCGACGGGTGCTCGCTCTCCACAGACGCTAATAGAGCTCAAGCAGAGTTTGAGCTTTGCCAAAGGAATAGACTTAGTCATCATGTCTGCCAGGTTATTTGCTGTAGCAATCTTTTTAACAATAATATTACCCATAGCTAAGACATCTCGGATGAAGTGGTACCTGATGTTGATATGCTTCGTTCGCTCGTGATAAACTAGATTATACGCCAAATATATATCGCAACTTGGTTATCACAGTGTATATCCACATTTTTTTTGTTCTAAACCAAAGTTCGAGAGCAAACTTTGTAACCATATTGCCTCCTTCGCTACAAAGGTTAGTGCCATGTACTCTGCCTCAGTCGAAGACAAGGTAATGTGATCCTGTAAGGACGATTTCCAACTAACTGCACCACTCGCTAGCGTAAACACGTACTCTACTAAAGACTTGCGATCATCCAAGTCACTGGCGTGATCCGAATCCACAAAACCAGTGGTCTCACTGCCATTCCTGTCCCTTTGGTGCACTATACTCACGTCTATTGTCCCCTTCAAATATCTGAGGATCCATTTCACAGCTTCCCAATGAGCTTTACCAGGATGCTTCATATAGCAACTAACCACGCTCACAGCTTGTGAAATATCAGGCCTAGTGCATACCATAACATACATAATACTACCCACGGCACTAGAATAAGGAACATGGGACATATGCTCCTCATCCTCCTCAGTCTGCGGTGATAATTTATTTGAAAGTTTAAAGTGCTTCGCTAAAGGTGTACTTATAGATTTTGCCGACTGCATATTAAAACGTGCTACGATCTTCTCAATAAATTTCTTTTGAGATAGACGTAAAACTCCTGCAGCCCTGTCACGCAAAATCTCCATATCCAAAATTTTCTTTGTAGCACCTAAATCTTTCATCTCAAATTCAGCATTTAACTGCCTCTTCAGCACATCAATATCAAACATATTCTTTGCTGCTATCAGCATATCATCAACATATAAGAGTAAATAAATCAAAAAACCATTCTCTAATCTCCTATAGTAAACGCAGCTATCCATCTGACTTTTTGAATAGTCTTGACTAGCCATGAAAGTATCAAAACGTTTATACCACTGCCTAGGAGATTGTTTTAGCCCATACAAAGATTTCTTCAACAAGCAAACATGATCTTCCTTACCTGGAATAGCAAATCCCTCTGGTTGCCTTATATAAATTTGCTCCTCCAACTCACCGTAAAGAAATGCAATTTTCACATCTAGTTGCTCTAACTCGAGATCTTGCGAAGCAACTAAGGCAAGTAAAACACGAATAGAAGTATGTCTTACCACAGGAGAGAACATCTCATTATAGTCAATGCCCTCACGCTGTGTATATCCCTTCGCCACAAGACTCGCCTTATACCTCATTGCCTCGACACCGGGAATGCCCTCTTTCCGTTTAAAGACCCATTTACTTCCGACAATCTTTTGGCTCTTGGGTACTTTGACCAACTCCCATGTCTGATTTCGATAGAGTGATTCCATCTCTTCACTCATAGCCCCTAGCCACTGTGATGACTCCGAACTAGCCATGGCCTCAGAGTAAGACGAAGGCTCATCTGTCTCCACCTCATCACCTACAGTCAATGCATAAGCAATATCTGTATAACCATAACGTACCGGTGATTTAATTTGCCTTCTCTGTCTATTTGCGACTATAGTGTGTTGCGGCTCTGCTGGTTGTCCACTATCACCAACTTCAAGAACTGCGACTTCATCTGCAGTCTCAACTTCAGTTACCTTTGAGGTCTTTGGAGTCTCCACCTGAAGCTCCACCTCACTAATGACACCATGATCTGTCTTCTCTACTGGTTGTGTCTCAGTACTCCTCCGTTGAAGCATTGCAGTCTCGTTGAAGATGACATCTCTGCTGACTAGAAAACCGGGTGATCTGGGATCGGTGCACCACAGCCGGTAGCCTTTCACCCCATGTGCATAACCCAGAAATATGCACTTTTTCGCCCTTGGCTCAAACTTACCATCACTCGCATGAACATACGCAGGACATCCGAATATATGTAATCCGGAATAATTAACAGGTTTCCCTGACTATACTTCCTCAGTAGTCTTCCACTCGATAACAGATGATGGAGATCGATTAACCAGGTAGCATGCCATGTTCACTGCTTTGGCCCAAAATTCCTTGCCAAGTCTTGCATGCGAAAGCATACATCGAGCTCGCTTAAGCAAAGTTTTGTTTTTTCGTTCTGTAACGCCATTCTGCTGTGGTGTCCTAGGTACTGTGCGGTGTCTCATAATACCTTCTTTCTCACAAAACTCGGTAAAATATTTACCACAGAACTCCATGTCATTATCGATTCTCAAGCACTTGATTTGTTTATCTGATTGCTTCTCAATCAATGCCTTAAATTTCTTGAACCGATCAAACACTTCATTTTTGTGCTTCAGAAAGTATACCCATACCTTCCTCAAATAATCGTCGACAAATGTTAGCATATATCGGGCATCTCCTTTCGAAGGAACTGAAGATGGCCTCTAGACGTCTGAATGAATATATTCAACTAGTTGTTTGGTCGAATGAATAGTTGTAGTAAACTTAATTCGGTGCTGCTTCCCAAAGATGTAGTGCTCACATAAGTCCAGCTTCCCTATCTTTTGACCCTTCAACAACCCCCTTTCACTCAGCATCATCATACATGCCTCACTAATGTGCCCCAAACATATATGCCATAATTGAGTCAAGTTAGAGTCTGACTCATTTGATGAAACTGCAGCGGTTTCGGTCATGGTCTCTCCCAGTAGATGATAGAGCGTATTCACTTTCTTCCCCTTCATCACTGTCATGGCATCTTGAGAGATCTTCAATACTCCACCTTCAGCGGTGTACCTACACCCGATGTCATCGAGTGTCCCCAGAGAAATAAGGTTTTTCTTGAGCTCTGGTACATGCCTCACATCTATCAATGTGCGCACCACCCCATCGTGCATCCGGATCCGAATTGTCCCTATCCCCACAGCCTTACAGACTGCATTATTCCCCAAAAGAACCCTACCACCATCTGCAGTCTGGAAAGTAGTAAATCAGTTCTTATGAGGCGTCATATGATAAGAACACCCCGAATCCAGCACCCATTCATCTCCTGATGAAGTAGCAGTCACACATAAAACAGCTTCTGCATCACTATTGTTCCTTTCGGCAACGTTTGCCACACTGCTTATGGCATTCTGCCTATTAGCTTTATTCCTCCGCTTTGGATAATCTCTCCTGATATGCCCCTCCTCGTGACACTCAAAGTACTTCACGCGTCCCTTGGACTTTCTATGACGTGATTTTGATCTGCTTTTACCTCTGCTGCTACTAGGCCCTCGATGTTGTTCTCTACCCCAAATCGTTAGTGCTTGCGTTACTCTTTGCGCCAAACCGTCATCTCATAACTTTCTCTGCCACTCCTTAGAGAATAAGGTGGACTTTACCTCTTTTGAGGTAATTGTAGTATGCCCCTGCAACAGTGAATCAATAAAGTGCTCTCATGACTCTGGTAAAGAGGCTAACAACATCATGCTCTGTTCTTCATCATCAAGTATCTTACCGACGTTCTTCAGATCCATCATGAGTTTATTAAATTTATCTAGGTGGGTTCTGATAGACGTACCTTCGGTATATCTAAATTGAAACATCTTCTTCAACATGTACAAGCGATTGTTCAAACTTTTCTTCACATAGAGTGCTTGAAGTTTTGCCCATAATGCTGTGGCATCCTTCTCCTCAGCAACCTCTATTAAGACCTCATATGACAAATTTAACAGGATTGTGCTCTTTACTTTTTCCATTTAGCTCTACCCTCTCTGAGGCTTTTATTATAATCGGCAACTCATCTTCACCATCTAGTGCTTTGGCCAAACCTTAGGTTGTCAATAATGCCCGCATCTTAATGCTCCATAACACAAAGTTGTTGCTCCCGTTAAACTTCTCAATTTCAAATTTCCTCTCAGACATAATTGCAATAACTGAATTTCCAGATAATAATCAGACAAGCAAAAGCTCCAAATCATAATTAAGAAATCCAACCCCAAGCTCTGATACCAATTGTTGGGATATAATACGTGAAAATGACGGGATCTTGCAATTTACGTCAACGCGAAATTACCAGAGAAATAAATGAGAAATAATAAGGACACCAGAAATTTACGTGGTTCGGTCTGAGTATCGGTACCTACGTACACGGGGAGAGCCGGTAGCAAATAATCCACTATAATCTGAGAATCAGAGTTTACAACCGCTCAAACACTCAAGTGTTTGCCACACCTAGATTTAACCCCAAATCCAAAGTTTTTATAAATAAACAACTCACTTGGATATAAACTCACAGCACAAAATTCCTGCGCGTTCAAGCTTTAAACAAAAACGCGTACGTACGCCTAGTTCGCGTACGTACGGATTTGCAAAACTTGCGTCTCTTCGGAAGCTCGTGGACGTGCGGCTCCTTTCTTCTTACGTAGGGTTTCAGCGGCGCGCCTCCTTGGACTTTTACGTTCAGAAGGCTCCAGCGGCATCAACCTTCTACGTAGGCTTCGGCGGCATCAACCAAAGAAGAAAAGAAGACCTGCAAGTTCCTCTTTTATACGTGTGTGTGCCCAAAGTTTGGGCCCCACCATGGCCAAAAAGAATTTGACTCCTCCTGCATAAAGCGAAGAAATTCGTATCTACCAATTTATTATTATTATTATTATTTTGTAAATCTTCATGGAGTCCCACGAAGTTCTACTTGTCTAAGTGAATCGTGTTTTGCAAACGCTCAAACTCGAGACATAATTTAACAGGTAGCATGCTTTTCTTTGCTTAATCCGTGTCACCTAATGTGCTTATTCTATGTCACGTGTATCATCAGACTTTTGTGGGCAAAAGTACACCCCAAGTGCCAAAAGTTTGGAAAGTGACATTTAAGTGCCAAAAATCGAAGAAAATGGATCACTTAAGTGCCACTCCAGCCAAAATGCCGACGTGGCAATTTTTCGGCGAAGGAAGTGCAAAACGACACCATTTTGCACGCTGAAGTGGTAAAAAAATTAATATAAAAATTAATAAAATTAAATTTAAAACTAAATTTATTTAAAACATTTAAAAATAAAATAAAATATTAAAAAAATAAAAATTAAAAAAAAAATGGGGGGTAGGTGGCCGAGGGCCGAGCCCTCGCCACCGCTGCCTCCCCGCAGCCGCCGGCCCTTCCGGCGGCGGTGGGGGAGGGTCGGCCGGGTCGCCGGGCCCGGCCGGGGCCGGCGACCTCGGCCTATCACGTTACGATCCTTTGAGCACGTGCCCATTCTTCAGCAGTTGATTAAATAGCGACGTCCCAGAACGCATTGCGGACCCATTCTTTTTAATGCGCATGCAGAAGCAAATAATTAATCCCCAGATAACAACAAAATTGGATAGAAAAGCAGGGCCACAATTTTTAAATCAACACACTAATAAAAACCACAATTTGGTTTACAAACAGAGGCCAACTCTAGGGTCTAAGTATAGGCAGTCTATCTTCAAAAGGAACTTCTGAGCCATCCATGCTCCTGACCCTTCCGCCTCAAGCTCCGGGATTCTTCACCCTAGGGACCTGAAAATGTTATCCCACAACGGGATGAGATAATGTCTCAGCAAGTTCACCCCCTAAGACCTGACTAGGAAGAAAATACGCCTCAAGGGCTGCCTAAGCACAAACACGAGTCAGAGAACTTACCTTTGCCTCCATTCCTTCCTGTAAGTCAACACAATTCAAAACTTCATGGAATCACATCAATAAATTAATTCATCACATTGGATCGAGTTATCGATCAGTCGATCTAGTCAATTCCAAGACAATAGGACCATCACATGATCATTTCAATTACTCATCCCCAACTCTGAATTACGGCTCAGTGGGCACGGCCTACTAAATCTTCGGCGGTGAATTATGGCCCTGCGGGCATGGCTTACTAAATCTTCAGCTGTGAATTACGGCCCAACGGGCACAGCCATACTTTGACGGTAAATTACGGCCCAGTGGGCACAGCCATACTTTGGCGATTTTCTTGATCTAACTCACAACATCATGCCCAACAACTTTCAATAGCCATCTTATTATGACTATAAACCATCACACGATTAATTACCTACGGCCAAGGACGTGGCATTCCATTCTTAAATCCCTCAATTAACAAAACATCTTGGCCTAATTCCCTCGTATTAAGGGTACCCGATAAAAATAATCATGTGTGGGTACACGGTCAGCCTTATCCAAAAATATAATATCTTTACTATGAAAATTCCCACCATTTATATAGTCGATAAAAACATTTTTGGCGCTGTAAACCGACGCTCGGTAATTTTCTAATTAAATACTGAAATTAATAAATTTTGGGATAAATACCCCAAAATTGCCAATCACAATCAATTTGCACCAAATAAAAGTCAAATAAATAAATCACTTACACCATTGCAATCAGCATAAAATTCTGGTCACCGGTTATTCCGGTCTAATTTTCGGAAAATAAATAAATAATTAAATAATTAAGGAAATTAATTATTAAATGCAATAAATAGAACTTAGGCCCGTAATGCCTAATTAAAAGTCAAGACGGGTTCAGAAAATTCCCGAACCTGTCTAAATAAATACTAGAGCATAATTATTTGCTAATTACACTAATCTAACCACCTAACATGCATCAAGGATTAACTAAATCGCTAATTCATTCTAACTAACCACCTAATCCTAGCTTAGCTTAAACTAATCAACCCTTAAGCGTTATTAACTTACTAAGCAAGGATTAGTGAGTTAAACTCACTTGATTTGCGATATGCTTAGACCAAAACGACGGGGACGCGATGAGGATTGACAAACTCCAAAGTGAGACCACCAACGAGGGCCCGGAACGGGCTGAAATCGACCCTGCAAAGCCCACGGTTGAGCTAGTCTTGCAGCTCTGGATCTGTGGAGACAAGAACGGTGGTTGAACGGGTGCGGCTTGGGCTCGATTTGGCAGCCGTGGGTGGAGGTGCGGGCTCGGCTTGATGGACTGACCTGGGCCGAACCAGAAACAGAAGGAGTTGTGGCTGTTGGGCTTGCGGAATCGCTGAAACCGGAGCTGGAGTTGGGCTGGCGGGCGTGCGGCGTTGTTGCTGGGGTCAACGATGGAGCTGAAGGAGCAGCTTCGGCTTTCGCTGGGTTGCTGGAGTTGACTTGGTGAAGGCACGCGGACGAAGGGAAGAACAGGCAGTCGGTGGAGGTTGGGGCAGCAAGCGAAGGAAATAAAAAAACAAAGCAGAAGCTCACGGGATCAAGGGGCAGCTAGATTGAAGAGAAAGAAAAAGGGAAGAAAGGGATAAGGGAAAAGGAGTGTCAGTCGAGAGAGGGGAGGGGGAAAGGAGAGAGAGAGAGAGAGAGAGAGAGGATAAGAATGAAGGAAAAGTCAAAGAAAGAAAAGCAATTGGAGACCAAATGTGCAGGGGACGGTCGGCTAGGGGAAGAACGTGTGCGAGAGAGGGAGGGAAATAGAGAGAAAAAGAAACGTGAGAATTGGAGGGGGAAAATGGCGTGGGCGTGAGGGGTTCGGTGGAGGGGAGGGAAAAACAATTAAAACACAATTATTTCTCGCTCAACTTCACACAATAATAACAATTGGTCATCCAAGGCCAATTTCAACACCAACTTGCATAATTGAAGTCCAATTGAAGACTAAACTAAGACAGTCCCTTAAACCTCCGAATTTCCCTCAATTCTGAATTCTATTTCCTTTTTCTTGGAATCCAATTTCTTGACAAACCTCTCCGATTGAGGTCCAATTTTGATGAAGAAAAAGCCCACACAATTTCCTTTCACCAAGTTGCTCGCATAGGAGGCCAGAAATCCCTTCAAATTGGCCAATCCGAATTTCCGTTCGTCTTCCGAATAGTTCGAATCGATTTTCTGTAAAAATTCCAAACTCGCCGAAATTTCCTCAAAAGATGAGTTGACGTTCCTAAAATGACTCGTGACATGACAGAACTTTCAATTTCTGAAATCGGGTTCAAATTCGTGGTTAATTTTAATCAAACGCGATTTTAGCGTGACCTAACCTACCAGGTAGCTTTTAGAAATTTTTAGTGTAATTGATCCGTGCTCGATTTTCTTCGAGCCACAATGAACCCCTTCGACACATTGACAACTCTTGGTGGTAATGAAAATCTCGAGGTTTCAATTACGGACACATGGCACCCAAAACAACGTAAAAATCGATCTAGTGCCGATCGACAAGAATTTTGCAATCAGTGGAATCACCCACACTTTGATCACACATTTCAGTCGAATCGATCTATCTCTGGTCTTTGATCGATTTTGATAATGCCGTAATGACCCTTGCAGACTAGCATGGTCGAACAATCGATTCCTGGTCGAATTCTCAAGTTTATTGTGTTTATATTCTTTAATGGCTTCACCTGATAGGCTAGTTATCTCGTGAGTGGCCATCTTAGAGAAAAGCACTATAGTCGCGTTGATGAAAGGCCCAACTTATTCAATTGAAATTAGAAACTAAAAATCAGGATGTCACCTGTTGGAGAAAACTCATTTATTATTTTGAAGTTGACAAAACATTTCCAAAGTCTAGTCTGAAGACTTCCAGACTTTAGTGTCAAAGTCTGAAGACCGCTAGACTTTAGGTTCAAAGTTTGCCCACACTGATAGTTTCCAGACTAAAGAATGAAGACTTATCCAGATGCGAGATTATCTTTATATCTTCAATGATTCGATTCGCATGGTTTATGGATGACTTTATGGCTGGATATAGCACTCACATGATTGATTATATTTATTGGAATCAATTCCGATATTCAAATCTTTTGGAAGGCGAGTAAACTTGGAAGGTTCTATTTATGGAAACCAAGATCCTGATTGTATAGGCGAACATGATTGACGGGCTTTCATCACAATCATCTAACGACTCGAGATCTCCTTGATTGATTTTGTTCAACGGGTAGATTGGAAGAATTCCTTTGGAAAGTGCCAACGGTCGTGAAGGCATAAAAGAGTATTTAAGGCGGACTCTCTAGTTGTTCAATAGTGTGCGTGAAAGAAAAATTTCAAAGTCTGAAGCTTTCTAGTTCCCTGCTATTCCATTCATTGAGCTCAAAGTTGTATATAAAAGAGAGAAACTCATAGTGAGACTTTGTGAGACATCAGTAGAGACTCCTCACTGTGAAGTCAAGATCATCAAGCTGTATTTGTCAGCGTGGGAGAGTAGACGTAGGTTTGATCTAAGCCGAACCACTATAAACCTTGTGTTCTTATTCTCTTCCATGAACTCCTTTATTTGAATCGTAACTTTATTTAACTGTTTAAATGTGAACTTGCTTAAAGTCTGTCATTTTCTAAAAGCAAATTATTTCTACTGAACCTTGCGAAAAGTTTTGTTCACACCTATTCACTCTCCTCTAGGTGTTGATACTACCCCTTTCAATTGGTTTCAGAGCATGTGTGCTTATTTTATTGAAGTGTTTTTACTTTTAAAACTAAAGATCTATGGCTAGTATTTTGGCTCTAGGTTTGGTTGAAGGCCAAAGTAACACTAGACCTCCTTACTTTGATGGGAATGAGTACAATGTGTGGAAAAACAAGATGAAGACATTTCTAAGATCGAAAGATCCCCTGGAATGGGATGTGGTAGAAAAAGGGATCCATCCCAAAGCTACATCAACCTTAGAAAGAAGAAAGGAAGTTGTAGATGCTAGCGAACTGACACAAGCAGAATTAACCAAGAGACAAGCTCTTGATGCTAAAGCCATGTACTCCTTTTATTGTGCTTTATCTCCTACCGAGTATAACTGAATTTCTTCTTGTGAAACAGCGAAAGAAGTTTGGGACAGGTTGCACGTTATCTACGAAGGAACTGATCGAGTAAAAGAAATGAAAATCAATACTCTACTCAGACAGTATGAAGCCTTCAAGATGAAGCTTGGAGAATCCATCACTGATATGTTCAGTTGCTTCACAAAGGTTGTAAACGGCCTAGCATATCAAGGACAGCCAATCTCAAGACCAATGAATGTCAATAAACTGCTGCGTGGACTCTCCAGATTGGAATCACGTGAAGACATCAATTAGAGAAACCTAAAGGATCATACCTCTTTCAGTAGATGAACTAGTTGGCACACTTCAATCATATGAAGTGGAGCAAATCAATGAGGAAGAAGATCCTAAAGGTAAGAAGTCGGCAGAAGAACAGCCCAGGTGCCATAACTTGGCACGGAGGGACATTTAAGTGCCATAACTTCGGAAAGGTACACTTAAGTGCCAATTTCGGAGTAAAGTGGAACACTTAGGGTGCGTTTGTTTGTGTTTCTGTTCAAAAATTGTTCCAGGGAACAGAAATAAAAAAACTATTTCTGTTCCGAGGAACAGTTTTTGAACAAAAGAACGCGTTTGGTAAGTGTAAAAAAATTCTGTTCTTGAAATAAAAAAAGAACAGAAACACGTTTGATAACTGTACTCAATTTCTGTTCCTAGAATAGAAAAAGAACAGAAACATGTTTGGTAACTGTACAAAATTTCTGTTCCAAATTTTTCAAAAAATGCTCTTTTTTTTTTAATAAAGTTTAAACTTGATATTGAATTCTCATTCTCATGAAATGTTCATTAATTTAATTTTGTTCATGGTGAGTGAAGACAAACATTCTGAACATGATCATATATGCATACTTGGTAGAAAATTTTGTAAGTAAAGTTTGTGTCAAATTTTTTTCAAGTGTTTTTTTTTTTTATAAAGTGTAAACTTGATATTGAATTCTCATTCTCATGAAATGCTCATCAATTTAATTTTGATCATGGTGAGTGAAGAAAAATATTTTCAACATGGTCGTATGTGCATACTTAAAAGAAAATTTTATAAGTAAAGTTCGTACAATAAGAACTAGCAAAAAGAAGAGTATCTTATACATCTCAACATGAACCCTTTAGATTTGAGATTTAGTTTGGTTAACTTAATGGTGTGAAAGCTTGGTGCTTCAGATTTGATGTGATCTGTTGTTATTGATGCGTCGGTTATTATGGAGGCCTTCATGAGGTTGCGATTATGATTGGCACATTCAAAGTGAAGATGTATTTGACAGATCTTGATTTAAAAAGCCTCCGCAAAAGAAAGTTAACAGGTTCACCTCGCGTTTTAGCTTATGCATAGCTAGCATCAGCGTAGCCCTCACCGACATACTTAGCTATAGATGCCTACCAAGCAACGTAACAGGAGCCAAGAGGACCGGCAGCAATAGATTTCCATTCTTCATCATGCTAGTTACCAAAAAATCATATCAGCTGTACCAACTCCTTAATGAATTTCACAAGTCAACAAGATGTCAGCTTTACACAGAAGAGTTCTTCAACAATAGATGACAGTTTTCTTATGTATCAGAATCGCAATCTTTCAACTGCAGTGTGCCAACTCAATTTGTTTTTCTTTCAATCAAGTTAAAAAAACTATCATAAAGTCATTCAACTAATTTAAATGGAAGCTCCCGATGCGGTTCCTACCTAATGTGATAGGGAGCACCTAAGAAAGCCGAAGATGTCAACCAGGAAAGTTACATCCAGTCAAGAAGCCACCCACTGAAAATAACAGCATCCGCAACCTCTCGCAGCAGCCCAATTGCCACACCAAAAGAAGAAGTTCCCTTGCTTTGTACTTGGGTTCCGAACAAAGCCTACGCTGCTCTTGATGCCACAGAAACAATAAGGATTATACTGTGATTGAGGACCCCGCAAATCCTTCTGTGTGTGCGGCTGATGGGGAGGCGAGTGCTTTGATATCAGAGTATGGTCATTGTCATACAATGTCAGAGAGTTGGTGATGGAAAATCTGATTCCCCTGCACAAAAGAACCATAAGCAAGCGAGCTGTGTTTTTTGCATCATCTAAACCACAATGAGCACGCCCGAGCCAGGTCAAGCCAGCCATCTCAACCGCCTCCTTAAGATTACATCTTAGACCTCCGAAAACTTCCTGGAATGGGACTTTTAGGTTAATCCATCTAGTGAAAGGAAGAGAGAGAAAATGTCAGAATTAAGCATCAAAGAATCTAAGTCTGCATGCTAGTTACATATCATCAACTCACCTGTTGAAGTAAGAAGGCTTTCGAATTTTCTTATATCAACACTCGGATTCCAACATCACCCGGCAATCCCAGTTGGACCAGGTAACAACATCGAAATTTGTGTTCTTTATGCCCTTCTTTTCAAGCCATTTGTCATGACTAAGAAGAGCCTCACTCAGAGTAACACCTCGATCTACCTAGACTCACCCCTGAAAAAAAAAAAAAGGATTTAAAGGCCGTAATAATGAACAGAAAATTGATATGAGAAAGAAGATGCCATAATCCATAAGCATGACTGGAATGAGTGAACTCCCTATGCAGGCATGGGCCATTTCAGTATTTGTGCATGGCAAGCACCAAAAGACAATTGACTCGCCACTTTGGCATGGTTTTGATGTATCATCAAAACTATACGTAAGGTTCTGCACTGCCTATTGAATTTTAGCCTTATCTAATTATCTACAAATCATTCTAGTAACTTGTAATTCTTCAGCATCATACATAGCCATCTTTACCCTTTTTCCAACTTCTTATAGCATAAGATATGACAGACAGACGTGCACTGTTAGCCCTTAACACTTTCAGCTCCACTGTCAAGTATTAATTTCATCTAATGTGCTCCTTTACGGATCAATCCACTTCACAAGACCAATAAATGAACTAAATCTATGCCGCATCAGACAACACTCATCAACTTGCACAAGAATCCAGAACTGGCGGCATCCCCCATAACCAGTTCATACTGAATAGATCAATCTTGCTTCCCTCGACATGCAAATGCACATGCTCCAACAGATTACGTGCCAATCATCAGATACCACCTGCCATTAGATGCTCTTTTCAGATGTGTAATTTGCAGAACATCCAAGCACTAAGCAGCCATGGTTATAGCAGATAGAAAACTCTATGTCCTATTTCCTATATGCACCAGCAGAAATTCTACATGCTTTCGATATATCAAGGGGGAGACAAACAGAAGACGAAGTGGTGAACCCGACTCTTCACTAGTTAGCAAAACTAACTCCAAGCTCTTAGAACATTGGTACAAATAGACATGGAGAAAGGCAATGCAATTTCATCCATGATTACAACAATTTGTCTATCACATCATAATCCAATGCATGTTCCCCCATAGAAGGCACACATCGTAACCTTCCTCTTAATTGCCAGTAGATTTGAAAGTACATAAAAAGCCATCTATAGCCAACTAAAGATAAAAACTATAAATGATTCTCCTAAAGGAAAAATTAGAGGCTCGTAAAAAAGAAGCAACTCACGGTGAGCCATTCATCTACTGGGTAGAGTGAAAACACTGTCACTCTTGACAGGTTCCAAGATCAATCAACAGAAGCCTCCCTACTGAATCAGGACGAAAAGGTCAGGCTATGTGGAAAAAGACGACGCCCCTCATGGTCCCGTCTAGCCACACTAGAAAATACTTTCCCCAGACAAAATGTCACATAATTAGAACAAAGAAAATTTCTTCCATGACAAGGAAAAAAATATTCAATGCAAAAAGAAATGAGAAGCCTGCACTGCGAGTGGAGGAAAGAGCTGAGTCCGTAACTCACACTAAGACAGTATCCACAAGCTATGTTATTTAATACTAAACATCAATCCTCACAGCTCTCCAAAATTTTGCCTGCTTCAATTTCACAAGTATCGCATAAGAGAACGATGACCTTTCCTCGTCCATCTTTAAGACTAATAATAGGAAGCTACAGAAGAAATTAGAAGAACAGCCTTTTTTCTTTTGCTAGGTAATCAGGGGTTAGAAATTCTTGACACTCGCGAACAGGCCAACGTGGTAGAAAATATGAGCAACGAACAGCAGAAAATCCATCTTTCCCACACAAAGAAAGAAAGAGAACGAAAATCAAACACGGAATTGAAAAAAGTTTGGTGTGTAGCAATGGAAGAATAATCCATGTCCTCATCTATATTTTGAAAGCCGCAGAGCAACTCGAGCGAGCGTCGCTACTCTGCCGAGCGAGCGGAGCGGATCGAGCGAGCAGCCGTCGCCCAGATCTGCCGCAGATCTGTCCGAGCAACGCTCGCTTGGGGCTCGAGCACGAGGGCTCGCTCGAGTGAGCGTCTCGCAGATGTGGGCAAGCACGGCTCGAGCGAGTTGTCGCGCTCAAGCCCCGAGCAGCCGTTGCCCCGGATCTGCGAGGGGGCTCTCGCCGAAGCCCTCGTCAAACGGTGAAGGAAGAACAGCAGCTGGTGAGCGCAGAAACTTACCTCGAACCAGAAGCTTCAGCCGGTGAAGGAGCAGCAGCTGTCGGCGCTGGAGACAATGACCAGTTGGGAGACACTGGATCGCTCGACGGTGGTGAACCTGTGAGAGACGCCGTAAAAGGGAGAGCGTCGCTGCCCAGGGCACGAATGGAAAGGGGGGAGCGTCGCTGCGCAGGGGACGAACGGAAGTATTTTGTTTTTGTTCTTTTTGGCCCTTCAAGAAGTGTTTCCGGAACAAAAAAGTAACTTTTTTTTGTTTCTTTTTTTTCGTTCCAATTTTGTTCCGAGAACAAAAAAACAGTTTTTGAACAAAAACGCAAACAAATGTGTTTCTATTCTTTTTTTGTTCCCGGAAAAAAACAAAATTTTTGTTCATAAACCAAAAAAAAGAACATTATCATGCAGGGCCTTAAGTGCCACTCCGACCAAAATCTAGCAAAATGGCTGACGTGGCAATTTTCTGGCGAGTTGGGTACCAAATGGCGTCGTTTTGCACGCTGACGTGGTGAGAAAATGCCAAAACGACTTCGTCTTGTGTCGATGTGTAAATAATTAATATAAAAATTAATTAAATTAAATTTAAACTTAATTTTATTTAAAATATTTTAAAAAATAAAAAACTTAAAATTAAAAAAACTTAAAAAATAAAAAAATTTAAATTAAAAAAACTTTAAATTAAAAAAACTTAAAATAAAAAAATTTCAAAAACTTTAAATCCAAAAAAACTTAAAATTAAAAAACTTAAAATTTAAAAAACTTAAAATTAAAAAACTTAAAATTTTAAAAACTTAAAATTTAAAAACTTAAAATTAAAAAAAAATCAAATTTAAAAAACTTAAAATTTAAAAAAATTAAAATTTTAAAAAAATTTAAATTTAGAAAACTTAAAATTTAAAAAACTTAAAATTTAAAAAAATTTAAATTTAGAAAACTTAAAATTAAAAAAAAAACGTAAAATTAAAAAAACTTAAAATTTAAATATGGAAGTCTTTTAAATTTTAAAAAATTAAGTTTTTAAATTTTAAGTTTTTTAAATTTTAAGTTTTTAAATTTTAAGTTTTTTAAATTTTAAGTTCTTTTAACTTTAAGTTTTTTAAATTTTAGGTTTTTTTTTAAATTTTAAGTTTTTTAAATTTTAAGTTTTTTAATTGAAAGTTTTCTTAATTTTATGTTTTTTAAATTTTAATTTTTTTTAAATTTTAAGTTTTTTAAGTTTTAAGTTTTTTAAATTTAAGTTTTTTTAATTTTAAGTTTTTTATATTTTAAGTTTTTTTAATTTTAAGTTTTTTATATTTTAGAATATTTTAAATAGAATTAAGTTTAAATTAAATTTAATTAATTTTTAAATTAATTATTTACACATCAATCACAAAACGACGTTGTTTTTGTATTTTCTTGCCACGTTAGCGTGCAAAATGACGTCGTTTTGCACCCAACTCGCCAAAAAATTGCCACGTCAGCCATTTGGCCGGATTTTGGCTGGAGTGACACTTAAGTGTTCAACTTTACTCCGAAACTGGTACTTAAGTGTACATTTCCGAAGTTATGGCACTTAAGTGTCCCTCCGTGCCAAGTTATGGCACTCCAGGTGTCCCAAACTCGTAAGAAGTCAATTGCTTTAAAATCTAACGATGATTATGATGATACAGATTCAGAAGATGACATGGATGATGAAGAACTAGCGCTCATGATTAGGAAGTTCAGAAAGTTGAATAGGAAGTGAAGAAGATTCAACTAGAAGAAGCAGCGCATTCAAAAATTCCAGAAGAAACCAACTGAGGACAATGAAACCAACAAAGATGTGATATGCTTCGAATGCAAGAAAACGGGGCACATCAGACCCAATTGTCCTCTGTTGAAGAAAAAGAAAGGAAGAATTGAGAAACACAAAAAGACTCTTAAAGCAGAAACATGGAGCGATACCGAATGCGAGGAAGTGATGAAGAATATGCCAACATATGTCTAATGGCCAATTCAGAATCAAACTCAGACTCTGAAACAGATTCTGATTCAGACTCAGATAAAGAAGTTGAGGTTAGCAATTTAAAAATTCCTGTTAAAGTCTCGAAGTATATAGATGAACTCTATCTCAATCTCAAAACATCTCTTAAAAGGATTTTCGAGCTAAAAAGGGAGAATTCTAAAATGAGGCAATAGGAAATTTCTTGGAAAGAAAAATTTGAAAATCTAGATAAAAGTTTTGTTGATTTGAAAGAGAATTCTGATTCTCTTTCAAAGGAAAATGCCTTTTTGAAAGAAGATATTTCAAATATCACAAAAAGATTTTCAAAAGGATATGAGAAGTTGGAGAAAATTCTTTCTGTACAAAGACCTTATTTTAACAAATCTGGTTTGGGCATGACTCTAGAAACTATTCCTTTAATTGATTTTCCCAAAGTTAAAGAAAGAATTAAACAAAGACCTACAAGGGAATTTTATAAAAATAATTTTCAAAAGGTTTTTGTCAAACCTGTTGGCGAAGTGCTCTCAAATGTTCAAAGTGTAATAACTCAGAACATTTTGAGAAGGAATGTTCCAAGGTTTGGAGACCTGTTAAGAAGGATTGTGCAAATACTGTTTCAATACTAACTTTCCTGGACCCAAGAAAGTATGGGTACCAAAGAAAGCTTGAGTTCTTCTTTTGATCACAGGTCACTATCAAGATAAAGATCAAATGGTATTTGGATAGTGGCTGTTCAAGACACATGACATGAGATTCGAGTTGTTTTATAAAGCTTGTTCAAATAAATCGTGGAAAAGTTTCCTTTGGTGGGAACAACGAATGAAGAATTGTTTGATGTGGAACCGTGAAGATTGAAAGCCTGACTATCAACAATGTCTTCTTAGTGGAAGGTCTGAATTATAATCTACTCAGCATTAGTCAACTTTGCGATACTGGATTTAAAATAAATTTCCAAGAAGGCATCTGTTCGGGAACGAGTAAAGACTTTTCTCAATCTTTCACTGAACAAAGGCATGAGAATATTTACCTCTTGGATATAAAACCAGAAAATTCTTAGTGTCTTATATCCATTCAAGATGAAGCAAATCTTTGGCATCGAAAGCTTGGCCATGTTAATATGAAGCAGATTACCAAGATTTCTTCCAAGAAACTTGTTCGTGGTCTCCCCAACCTAGCTTATCAAAAGTCTAAATTATGCACTCCATGTGTTTTGGGAAAACAGGTTAGAAGTTCTTTTAAACCTATAAATCAAGTTTCTACTAATCGAGCTTTGCAGCTTCTGCATATGGACCTTTTTAGACCAACAAGAACTCAAAGTATTGGTGGAAAGAGATACTGCCTAGTAATCGTGGATGATTACTCTCGCTTTACTTGGGTTTACTTTATGGCAAATAATTCTGAAGCTTTCTCTCACTTCTCAAAGTTTGCCAAGAAGGTTCAGAATGAGAAAGGATACGCTATTTCGAGCATACGAACAGGCCATGGAGGTGAGTTCGAAAATCAAGACTTTGCGTAGTTCTGCGATGAATCTGGTTTCCAACATGTTTTCTCTTCTCCATACACTCCTGAACAAAATGGGGTTATGGAAAAGAAGAATAGATCTTTGCAGGAGATGGCCAGAACCCTCTTAATTGAGAGTAAAATTTCCTCTCGATTTTAGGCTGAAGAAGTTTCTACAGCTTTCTACATCATCAACAGAGTGTTCTTGGGGCATATTCTAGAGAAAACTCCTTATGAAGTGTATAAAGGAAAGAAGCCAAATGTCTCTTACTTCCATGTGTTTGGCTATAAATGTTATGTTTTGAAAAATGCAAATGATCAAACTGAGAAGTTTGAAGAAAGGTTAGACAAAGGAATTTTCCTTAGCTACTCAATCTCAAGCAAAGCCTACAAAGTATTCAACAAGAAGACTCAATCTGTTGAAGAATCTATGAACGTCAAGTTTCAAGATTCTATGTAGAATCAACTAGATTAGACTCAACTTGAAGAATTTGAACCTGCTCCAGACTTTACAAAGTCTACCTCCCCCGAAGTGGTTCAGACTTTTGAAGATCAACAACAAGCAGAACTAGAAGATTCAACTGAAGCAGAGGATCGACAGACTCTCAGACCAACTAGCAACTGGAAGCATAAGTCAAGTCATCCCAAAGAACTCATCATTGGCAACATTGATGAAGGAATACACATCAGATCCAAGAGGTGAGAAAAGTCTAGTGCTTTAGTACTTATTTCTGAGATAGAATCCAAAAGTGTAGAAGAAGCCTTATCTGATGAAAGCTGGATCGAAGCTATGCAAGAAGAGCTTAGACAGTTCAATATCAACGATGTTTGGGAGTTAATTCCTAAATCTAAAGGTAAGTCTATTATTGTGACTAAATAGGTTTTCAGGAACAAGGTGGATGAGAAAGGAAAAGTGGTCAGGAACAAAGCAAGACTTGTAGCCAAATGATATACACAAGAAGAAGGGATAGACTATGACGAGACCTATGCACCAGTAGCGAGGTTAGAAGCAATTAGATTATTACTTGCTTTTACTTGCTATAAAAATTTAAGGTTATTCCAAATGGATGTAAAAAGTGTATTCTTAAATGGATTTATCCAAGAAGAAGTCTATGTGGAACAACCACCAGGATTTGAAGATCCAAGAAAGCCAGACTCAGTCTACAGACTGAAAAAGACCTTATATGGACTGAAGCAAGCACCCGAGCCTGGTATGAAAGGTTAAGTAAATTCCTAACTCAAAATGGTTTTGTTAAAGGAAAGGTAGATACTACTTTGTTCATAAAAAGAGAAGGTAAAGACTTTCTGTTGGTTCAAATTTATGTTGATGATATTATTTTTTGATCCCCTAACGAAAATCTATGCAAGAAATTCTCAAGATGTATGCAGGATGAATTCGAGATGAGTATGATGGGTGAGTTAACCTTCTTTCTGGGATTGCAAGTTAGACAATTGAAGAAAGGTATCTTTATTCATCAAGAGAAGTATGCAAAAGATCTCATCAAGAAATTTAGATTAGAGAATTGCAAAAAGACAGAGACACTAATGTTAAGTTCTTCGAAGCTTGACAAAGATGAAGGAGGAAAGAAAGTAGACCAAAAGCTTTACATGAGCATTATTGGTTTGCTTCTTTACCTTACTGCATCTAGACCTGACATTTTATTTAGTGTTTGTATTTGTGCTAGATTCCAATCAGATCCCAAAGAATCTCACTTAAGTGTTGTAAAATGCATCATTAAATATGTTGCAACTACTTCAAAGCTACGGTTGTGATATCCCAAAGAATGAGACTTTACTCTCCTTGGATATTTAGACGCAGATTTAGCAAGTCGTAAAGTTAATAGAAAGAGTACTTTTGGTACTTATCAATTGCTGGGCAACGAGCTGGTGTCTTGGTTCTTAAGGAAGCAGAGTATTGTAGCTCTATCAACAGTAGAAGTAGAGTATGTGGTTCTTGGGAGCTGTTGTTCTCAAATTTTGTGGATAAGGCAATAGTTGAGAGACTTTGGAATTGAAGAATCATGCACCGAGATCAAATGCGACAACATCAGTGCCATTAATCTCACGAAGAGCCCAATTCTTCATTCAAGGGCAAATCATATTGAGATTCGACATCATTTCATAAGAGATCATGTTCAGAATGGAGAAATTATGATTAAGTTCATTGACTCGAAGAATCGGTTGGCACAAAGCCACTTGAGAAAAGTATTTGAGTCTATTCGTACCAGACTGAATATTATATCTTCTACCGGTTAAAATCTAAAGATGGTCAGACTTAGAATGTCCAGAAACTACTTCTGTAAGTTAATATTTCTTCATTGCAGGTAATTTAATTTTAGTATGAATATTTCGAAAAGATACATTGATATTTGAATCGTTGCTTGCCTATTTTATCTTTAGAAATTATCCTTTTCGAATTTTTGAATTTTTGGCAGTTTTTATTTTTGAAAAAAGAAGTTTACTTTTTTCCTTTGTGACGGTTCGTATACCCCATTTCACTTGCTTTATATACCGTCAAGTCCTTCTTCTCCATTCATGATTTCTCAAACCCTAGAATATAGAATTCCTACTCTCTCACTTTTACTCTCAAGGTTGCTCTACAAGTTTTCACCTTTTTCAACAGAATGTGTTCGAGAAATCCTCCTCGACTGTGAAGATGTCTTTCCAAAGGAAGTCACCTCATATTGCAAACATGGGACCATAGAATATGCCAGAGGGTCCTACTCAGTTTGACTTGACCGAGGAAGAAGATTCTCGTCAATAACAATAACATTCTCAACAGCGTCATTCTCCACAGCGTGCCACTCAAATCCTCTGTGCCAACCAGTGGAAGAGGAGATCGAGGAAAATGTCGAACCTGTAAGGACGTTAAAACTCCAGTTTCTTTTTAAACTCTATAATCAGTTGAAGCATGGTGGTACTGCTATGACCTTTATTGATGAATTTCTGCAAGAAAGAGGATACAAGAATGAAACTTTGTTCTTACGATCAATGGAAAGATTAGGCATTGCACTTGAAGGAATGGCAGATAGAACGTTTGCTAACTTTCCAGTTGATCCCCGTTTTAGTTCTTTTAATTAGCTAGAGGTCAAGGACGATGATGAGAGAATGTATGTGAACTTTCAGCCTAGAATAGGCGTTGCTGCTGATACGCATGGTGATGGAACGAGTTTGTTTCGTTCTAAAGACCACAAAAAGACTTACTCGAATTGCTGAAAAGAGGGGTGATGAACCCTCGATCTGTGGACTTTGATTTCCTGGACTCGATAAAGGTGAATCTGAGGGAGAAGCTAACTCTCCTTCAACTTGAAAGATTTTACTCTGAGACTTCTATCGCTTACCCTGAGTTAACTGCATATTTCTATTCGAACTTGTCTTTTCTAGATGTGAATAGATTTCGTTTTATTGTGAGGGAAAAAGAGTATGTGGTGGATGTGGACACATTGGCTGATGTTATTGGTGTGGAAAGAGGGAGTTTCCAACCAATAAATGTGTCTATTGGTCATGCAACAAGTTTTCTTGTTAAGGATAGACTTTTTGAAGGTGGCATTACCTATTCCAGAATGACTGCCTCAAACATTTTGCTACATAAAGTCGTGATCAACTGCATCTGACCCAAGTCAACCTCCAAGACAGATGTCTCTCGTTCTAAAGCAAAATTGATGTTTTCCATCAGTAATAGAATGAAGTTCTCGCTGCCACACACAATCCTGATGCATATGTATAGGACTATTGTGAAGGAAAATGGACAACTCCCTTATTCTGCGCTGGTGACTCAATTGTTTTGACATTTTCACATTCAGTTTCCAGCATCTCTCTGCGTCAGAACCATTGCTCCTACGATTATAGGATTGAAAATGGTGTCAAAGATGAGATTGAAGGAGCTGAATAAAGCCTTGGAGCACTTGAAGGAGAAGTCCTCCACCAAAACAAAACAAGACTCTACCGCAAAGAAAAGGAAAGGCAAGGAGCCTATGAGTGCACCTATCAAAAAGAGAAGAGCCCTTATCCTGCAAGACGAAGAAGATGTTGAGGATGATCTTATTCTCTCCACATTTGCTTTGAAAAATCTTAGGAGTTTTGTTAGTTTTGAGCATCCAGAGGACAGAGAGGAAAGAGGACAAGGAGTAACAGAGCAAGGAAGAGGAGAAAGAGAAGAAAGAGAAAGAAGAGAAGAAAGAGAAGAAGAAGGAAGAGAAGTAGAAGAGAAAGAGGGTCAGGATGACTCTAGTGAACCCTCTTTTGCAATATCCTTGTCAGAGGATTTAGAGAAGACTAGGAGTGGAACTATAGGAGATGAAAGAGAAAAGGAACATCACTTGGGAGCTGAAGCTGAGAAAGAACAAGAAGAAGATTTTCCTTCTCCACCTGTAGCCATGGAAATAGGGGGAGCTTGTGCGGAAATAGGTACTTCTTCTCCTGTTTTTACAAGTGATGATGTTGGTCGCTCTCCTGCCGATCTAGAGGATGTCTATGCCTCTCAATTTCCTGAAGCTGATATTGAGGCATCCTCTCCAAGTCTTGGTGATCAACCAGCTGATGTTCCCTCAAATCTCAACACTCCTAGAATTGATTTGGCTGGACCTAGTGCTCAAACTGAACCAATGACAGACTTTCAAAGGCTGCTAGAGCTCCTTTTGGAGTTGAAGGCACAGCAATATGGGATGGAGTTTGAGATCAAGAACCTCCAATCAGCTTTGAAGTCTACTTCAGATTCTCTACACGAGCAGGTACATGCCCTTAAGATTCAAGTTCAAGAGACTGCCAAGGGTGAAGATATTGAGAAGCTGAAAGAGACAATGAGAAAGCTGGAGGAGACAGTTCAGTCTATGGGGGATTTCCAGCTCGTTCGCATCCCTAAACACACTTGATTTGATTGACTTTTTATTCTTCTCCACTTTTTGCTGTTGACAAAAAGGGGGAGAATGTGCAGATTTGACTCTTATTGGTTGAACTTTTGTTTATTGAACTTTTGTTGGTTGAACTTTTGTTTGTTTGACTGTTGTTTGACTGTTGAACCTTTGTTGTTTGGTTGTTGAACTTTTTGACGTAACGCTTGCAGCAACTTATTTTGGTGGTACTGATTCTGGTTGGATAGATTGTTTGTCTTATCTTTTTAAGATTAACATGTTTTCTGTGGTTGCAGAATCGATACTATCCAAGTCCTAATCAACTTATTTTTATAAGATATCATGTATTGCCTAAGAGTTATTTTGCAGGTCAAAAGTTTTAAATCTGCAGGAAAGTTTTGTCACCATAAAAAAGGGGGAGATTGTTGGAGAAAACTCATTTACTGTTTTGAAGTTGACAAAACCTTTCCAAAGTCTAGTTTAAAAACTCATTTAGTGTCAAAGTTTGAAGACCGCCAGACTTTAGATTCAAAGTCTGCTTACACTGATAGTTTCCATACTGAAGAATGGAGACTTATCCAGATGCGAGATTATCTTTATTTCTTCAAGGATTCAATTCGTATAGTTTATGGATGACTTTATGGCTGGATATAGCACTCACATGATTGATTATATTTATTGGAATCAATTCCGATATTCAAATCTTTTGGAAGGCGAGTAAACTTGGAAAGTTTTACTTATGGAAACCAAGATCCTGATTGTATGAGCGAACATGATTGACGGGCTTTCATCACAATCATCTAACGACTCGAGATCTCCTTGATTGATTCTGTTCAATGGGTAGATTGGAAGAATTCCTTTGGAAAGTGCCAACGGTCATGAAGGCATAAATGAGTATTTAAGGCGGACTCTCTAGTTGTTCGATAGTGTGCATGAAAGAAAAATTTCAAAGTCTGAAGCTTTCTAGTTCCTTGCTATTCCATTCACTGAGCTCAAAGTTGTATACAAAAGAGAGAAACTCATAGTGAGACTTTATGAGAGACCAGTAGAGACTCCTCACTGTGAAGTCGAGATCATCAAGCTGTAAAAACTCTTTTGTTTCTTAGTGAAATCCAACCAGTGGGCTGTCAGCGCAAGAGAGTAGACGTAGGCTTGATCTAAGCCGAACTATTATAAACATTGTGTTCTTATTCTCTTCCCTGAACTCCTTTATTTGAATCGTAACTTTATTTAACTGTTTAAGTGTGAACTTGCTTAAAGTCTATCATTTTCTAAAAGCAAATTATTTCTACTGAACCTTGCAAAATTTTTTGTTCACACCTATTTACCCCTTTCTAGGTGTTGATACTAGCACTTTCATGGCCGACCGGCGGCGAGGGCTCGTGAGCCCTCGCCCCCGGATCTGGTGAGGATCGGCGACCCTTGCTCGGCCGGGCCAAGGGCCACTGCCCTCTGGGGGATCACGATGGATTTGATGATCTCCTTATCTTTGGAAGAGGACAAAGCCGAAATCGCCGGCGTCGGATTGCCCGATTTCGAGAGCGGAGCCATGATGTCTGTACCGCCGAAGCCATGGTTGACATCGTTGTCGAGGTCCTCCCACGCGTTGTGAGAGGTGCGCGCGATGAAGGTCCGGACGAAGTCGATGTCGAAGAAGCTGAGGAGGTAGATGAAGGAGGCGATGAGAGAGACGATGGCGGCGATCTTCGGGAGGGTGATGAAGTGTAGAGGGACCCCTTGGAGGGCGGTGGCCCTTGACCCGGCCCGAGCGAGGGCCGCGACCCTGCCGGAGCTTGGCGAGGGTCGGCGGCCCTCGCCGGGCCCTTGTCGCCGATCGGCCTGGGTTGCCGGCCCTTGGCTAGGGCCCGACGACCTCGACCGACCCTCCTCCCTCCGCTGTCGGCCCTTTTGGGGCGGCAAGAGCTCAGCCCTCAGCTGCTTCCCCCCCTTTTTGCACTTCCTTCGCCGGAAAATCGCCACGTCGGCATTTTGGTTGGAGTGGTACTTAAGTGATTCATTTTGCTCCGATTTTAGCACTTAAGTGTCACTTTCCAAACTTTTGGCACTTAAGTGTGCCTCCGTGCCAAGTTTTGGCACTCCAGGTGTCCGTACCTCGACTTTTGCATGTTCTTGAAGAATCAACAACTTCAAAGAGTAGGGAGTTATGAAAAATTACTTGAGAATTTCAGGACCCAACCATGGATACACCAAGTAAAGACAATGGTAAACTTAATCCATATTGAATCAGGGATTGATGGTCACAGAAACAGAGCATTTGCTATAGAGTATCATCAAACGAGCTCAAACTTTTAGATATATCCATGGATTATACATTGCTTAAAGTACCGTGTACATCCTATAAACTGATACACGGGCACCTTATTAAGCAAATGACCAGTTCAGCCAGAACTTATGCATAACACGTTCAAGACTGTTCTAATAAGATTCCCACGCTTCAAGGTAGCTGGTAAGGAAGTGAATATGCTGGCGACAAGAGCATTACTGACCTTGAGAGCACTGTTCAATGATTCATCATTACTAGCACAAGGTCAAGTCAGGTTTTCCACATCCTCAAATATTCATTTTCCACCCTGCGGACAAAATCTTTGGATTTCTGCAAGAAAGTTTCAAGGAAGCAACGAGTATAGTTAAAATGGATGAAAGATAGTTAAATGAAATGTAGAGAGATGCAAAATAGAAGCGAAACCGGATACACAAGGGTGGTTTAATAATAACATGGAGTACTAATTATTTAATGACCTCTTCATCCTCTTCCTCCAATTTCTTTGTCGGTCAGAGATGGGAATTGGACCACAGTATGGAGAAAATTCTCCTAGCCAGAGCTCATGGATAAAAGGTCTGACCATAAAGTCATGAACGCAACCATGAACGCAACCGAACTTAACACCGTAAGAACAAGCGAAGACCAAAGAGGTCGAGAATGGTGATGTGTATTCTAAGTAGGACAGTGCCCCTATATTCGGCGGGAAGAATGCTGATTTAACTGGGAAACAACTCAAACCTTTGCAGCTGATGCCTCTGGCATTGCATCTAAACTCACAATTATCACACATATAAGAAATTTTCTAATCAACAGATGAAAGGAAATCAATTCATGTCCTTAGAAATAATGTTACTTTCAGAACTTGGTATAAATCAATCAGTATAATATCCGTCCAGGGACTGCAACGAATCCATACTCAAACAACAACAAAAATAATGCAAAAAGCTCAAATAACTTACCTTCATGGAATTCAATTCATCAAGAGTGGGGAGATTATCAATCTCTTTCTTGGAATCGGAAGACAAAGCTCAAAATTATGACGAGCTTTGTCGACACTGACTCGTCTGCTCGAGGATAAGAATTGCCAGTATCCCTACCAGATTTGTGAGTTCTGTTTCAGTCGAAGGGAGAATCCTCGGAATTTTATTGATCTCGATTAGTTGAAGTTGAAAAATCAGTCACGCTAAGGTAAGAATATATCTTCCATTTCGGTCCTTCACATGCAAAATGAAGACTGAGGGCTCTAGTCACTGCTCATGCGAGAACCGATCATGATTGAAGTTTTTGTCCGATGATTTGAGCTTTGCTGATTTTGAGGATTGGAAATGAGTTGTTGCTCTTGTTGAGTAGGTAACTCCCAATTGGAGAGGCCAACACAATTATGTATATTTGTAGTAGAATATGTGAAGTAGGGAGTGTGTAAAAGTAAAAAGAAAAATGAAAAAAAATAAAGAGAGATCGGGAAATAAATCAACATGATCTTCCACATCCAGAAAATCAAGAAAGATCAAGAGAACAAGATCTTCCACATCCAGGAAATCAAGAGAGATTGGGAAACAAATCAAAGTGATCTTCTCAGATCTACAAAATCACGAGAGATTAAGCGATAAATCTACGTGATTTTCTTATCATACAATTCCAATTAGGATTGCATTTGCTCCTATAAATAGGAGTCCTCAATGGAGAAGTATATACAAAAAGCAAGAATATCAGAGCAGCGTAGTATAGCGGAAGAAACAGTTTTCTTCTTCCAAGAGAGTTATCTAGTTTGTGAGAGATTTAGATCCACAAATAGAAGACAGTGAGAGATCCACCTTAGGGTGAAGTTGTATCTCATTATTTATCATAGTGGAAGTTTGAGGTGGACTACGGTCCCGTGGTTTTTCCCTTCACCTTGAAGGGTTTTTCATGTTAAAATTCTGGTGTTATTTACTATTCATCTTTACCGCTTTCATTCAATATTTTATTCTATTTAATTTTAATAGAAATAGCAATGGGAAAAATTATTTGGGCCTTCTCTACAAATATGTTCTTTTTCCAACAAGTGGTATCGGAGCGAGGTTACTTTATATATTATTTTTCTGTGTAGAATTAAATGGAGGAAAATTCTGGCAACATGATAAAATTGATTGCATTCAATTATGTAATATGGAAACCAAAGATGGAGGATCTGCTATCTATTAAAGACCTTTGGAGGCCAATTGTGATACCGATGGAGGTGTCGGTACCAACATCTAAGGCTTCCGATCTTGTAGCAGAATTCAAATTGGCATCTTCTTTTGGTGGCAAACCAACGACCATGTCCAAAAGCGAATGGATGGTGCTCAATTGAAAGTGTGCCGCTCAAATCCGACAATGGATGGATAAGAGCATTTTTCAAAATTTTGCCAAAGAGCATGATGATGGTGTTCTTTGGCAAAAATTAGAGAAAATGTACATAAGAACAATGGCGCAAAATAAAGCAAATCACATGCGGTGGCTCGTGAATCTGTGTCTTGGAACATATGAGTGAGTTCCAAGGTATAGTAGACCAACTCAACTCTATGAAGATGACATTAGATGATGAAGGCATTATTACTACTTAGCTCTTTGCTGAATAGTTGTGACACACTTGTTGTGTTGGTTAGCAACTCGGCTCCTGATGGGATGTCACGCCCCGAACCCCGAGTACACGAACATCCCTCAACGGTCGATTAAAAATGCAACGTCCCATGATGTGTTGCCGACCCATTCTTTTTATCTTTCAATTAAATGCATGCAGAAACGAAATAATAGGGATAGTAAAAACACAACTATGAGTTCTCACAAACTACGATTTATATACCAACAGGTTAACCCGAGGAGTTCAATATATACAGGCCTACCACAAAAGGAACTCCTATACGACCTGCTAACAAAAAGGGTCAAGGTCGAGGTTAACTTCCAACTACACAAGCTCCTAGAACATTCGTTCTAGTACCTAGGCCTAGCCACGAAGTCGGGCACGACGTCAGGTGAGCACGGCTCTCGGGCCCTTCCGGCTCAGAATCTGGATCCACTATGACACCGTCAGGGATATCAATATCCATGGGGTCACTATCTTGCTCAACCTCATTTCCGATGGGCGGCCCATCAAAACCATACAGTGGATCTTCCCGACCACCGTTCGGCTCTGTAATAAACCATGCCTTGAAGTGGTGGGGCATCACATTCACAAAACCCTCATCTACCCAAACCGTTGTAACTACCAACTCGCGAAATTGGTTGGTCCTAGGGATAGGATAAAGAGTAGTCTCTACCTCCATGTCCCAGGGAACCCCGAAATGGATCGGGCGAATCTCCATTCTATGGACCTGAAAATATTTTGACAACAATGGGGTGAGATAAAAATCTCAGCGAGTTAAAATCCCCGAGCCTTGATTAGGACGCGAATTTGCCTCGAAGGCGGCCTAAGCACACGCCAAACATAAACTCACCTCGTCCGGCGCACCCCTGCACATTAGCACGTCTTGTATAATAATAATGGAATAACGTGCATAAATAACAATCAAAACACATGAGAATTTCACACGCATTGTCGACACACGTGTTCCAATTATTATGACCCCTTGGGCCATGGCCAACACAAGTGTCGGCGGTCTTCCGGCATATTTGGGCATCGTCCCTTCCCGTCGGGCACGATATCGTCTAGGACTCCCGCCTAAACGACATTCCACAAAGGAGCTTTGGTCCTGCCTCAACCGCGACTCAGCATCCGAACCCCCGCTGGGCATCCGATAAAATTGGGCATCGCCCCCAAACTCTGTTGGGTGACGGGTTCAATTAAGTGACCACTCAAGCACGTATTTAGCCAAGACACCACACTTTGTTTTCAAATAATGAACTTGGCCAATTTTTCTTATTTAAAAATCCCAGTAAAATAATCGTACGTGGTTACGTATTCGAAATCAAGCCGTCAAACTTAGTACACTCCCATTTTAACACTCCAAGGTTTTATCTAGCACGCAAAATTTGGCGTCCAAACCTAACACCTCACATTTTTCCATTTAATTGCCTATAAAACCGAGTTTTATAATAACAATGAATAACTACCATAGAGCAATCAATTGCATCATATCGTACGCACAAACCATCAAAATCACGCATAATTTCGTCCAAGAAAACGAGCGTAAAATTCTACGTAACGACTAATCCGTCACTATTTACGCTAATTGCGATTAATTAAATAGATGACGATTAAATTAAGTAAATTACGATTAATTAAACTAAACTCAATTAATTAATCTAACCATGATTAATTAATCTAATCACAATTACTTAAACTAATCGCAATTAAAATTAATCTAAACCATTCTTAATCTCAATTAAACTAAACCAAGATTAATTAAGGCTAATTACCATTAACACTAATCTAACCATCCCTAAACGCAATTAACGTCATAATCAAAGATTAGGAAGTTAACTCACGGGATTTCGACGGCGACGGGCTCGCGGCGATGGCAACCCAATGGCGTCGAGGATGTGCCACACGCGGCTCGAATGGGGGCTCGACGGTGGCGATGGCGGTCCTTCAAGCTCTCGGCCACCTAGGGGTTTCGGCTTGGTGTTGGCCTCGGTGGAGGTGACGGACGGCGCGGCCAAGGTGGTAGTGGTGCGAGGATGGCAAGGTGGTGATGGCGCGAGTGGTGGTGGCTGGACATGGAGGTGGGGTTGCGGTGGAGCTGGCGGGTGGAGCTGGACGTTGGGGTGATGCTGGTCTTGGTGGAGGTGGCATGAAGATGGGGCTGCTGATGGGTGCGGAGGTGAGGTGAAGATGGTGATGCAGCTGCTAAAAGGAAGAAGCTGGAGGTGGAGAGGAGAAGTGAAGAAGGTTGAGGAAGAATGGGAGCAAAGGAGAAGAAAGTGGCTGTCTGCAGAAGGAGGGGGTTTCTTGCGTGCGTGAGAGAGGAAGAAGAGTGGGAGAGAGAGAGAGAATAAAGAAGAACAAAAAGTTTCTTAAGAAAATATCTCAAAATTTTCCATCATCACACTTATGCCTCAAAGTCTTCTATGCTCATCCTCATTCCCCCAATCAAAATTTAACTCTAATTTCCCAAAATTAAAGCTTTTGGGGTTGCAAAATCCCAATTTGCTTCCCCATCTGAATTTCATTTCCTTTTTCTTTTTGTTCGAAAATCATTTTTCTGCAAAATTTCGGACTCGTCGAAAATTCGACGAAATTTTTGACGAGTTCCAATAAATAAATCATGACATGCTCGAACGTTCGATTCCCGAAACCGAATCAAATTTTGTGGTTAAAATTGATCGAACGCGACTTTAGTACGACCTAATCTATCGGGTAGCTTTTAGGGGTTTTAGCGCGTTTGACCCGTGGTTGATAATTTTCAATCCACGTTTGTGCATCTTTGAATCGTAGATGACCCTCGATTGTCATGTAATCACGAGGGTTCAATTACATATCCTGAATATAATATCAATAGGAAATCGGTTTATTGCCGTTTGATGCGAATATCGTAATCGTGCAATTTGACTACGTACTTCCATCGAATCAACTTATATCCGTTCGCTAATCGATTTATAATAGTGTGGTATTGACCCTTGCCGATTATTATAGTCGAGCGGTCGGTTTCTGATTGAATTCTCTAGTCTGCCACGTTTATATCCCTTAACGGCCTTACCTAGTAGATTAGTTAACTCGTGAATGATCAGTTTCGAGTAAAATAATCATAAGCGCGTCGATGAAATAACCATTTCATATATTCGAAATAGGGGCCCAATTTTCGGGATGTCAAATGCCAAGCTTACCATGAACATGGTAAAAGATAGAATGTTGAATGAAGAATCCCGACGAAAAGAGAGTGGAGTCAACCTTGAGTTCGAGGCTCTTGTCATTAACCGACATGAAAATCAAGAACGGAGGGGAAGAAGCAAAAGTCAAAACTTCCGAAATCAGCAACGAGGAAGTCCCAATCCAATTTCAAACGAGACAAGAAGTGCCATCATTGTGGTAAATTGGAACACTTCATCCAAGAATGCAGAAAGCTAAAAGCAGAAAAATCAAAGAGTCATAACATCAACAAAGCTAATGAGAACTAGACGAATAACACTGCAAATATTGCAGACGAGGTGATCATTATTCAAAGTGAGGGTTCCATTAATTTTGCATCCCAAGATTCGACATGGATAGTTAACATTGGCGCATCCTACCATGTCATGGCTCGTCAAGATCTTTTCGCATCTTACACCACTGGCGATTTTGACTTCGTAAAGATTGGAAACAATGGTATGTCCAAAATTATTGGTATGGGTAATATTTATTTGGAGACTAATGTTGAATGTAGGCTACTACTCAAATATGAGAGACATGTTCCGGACATACGCCTTAATCTTATATCTACCGGTAAGCTTGATGACGAAGGCTACAACAATTTCTTTAGAGATGGGAAATGGAAGCTCACTAAAGGTAATTTGGTGGTAGCCAAAGGAGAAAAGACTAACTCTCTATATCACACAATTCAAGCCGTGAAGAGGAGAGGAGAATGTAATGGGAAAAGGAGTCACCACCGAGTTATGGCATAAGTCATTCAGACACATGAGTGAGAAAGGACTTAGGATTCTCACTAGAAAGCAACTCCTACCTGGAATGAAAAGGACACCTTTGAATACTTGTGTCGACTGCATTATGGGAAAACAACATATAGTAGCATTTCGCAATTCCCCACCATCTATAAAGGCTGAAATTTTAGATTTGATACATACTGATGTATGCACAATGCAAAACTAGGACACTTGGAGGTGCGCTTTATTTTGTAACATTTCTTGATGACCACTCTAGAAAGGTGTGGGCATTTGCTTTGAAAACTAAAGATTAAGTGCAGGAAATTTTCAAGCAATTTCATATGAAGGTTGAAAGAGAAATAGGCAGGCGATTGAAGTGTGTACGCTCAGACAACGGTGGCGAATACCAAGGACCCTTTGCAGATTATTGCAAAAATCTTGAGATCAAACTAGAAAGATTTGTACCAAAAACACCTCAACACAATGGTGTCACGGAGCGGATAAACAGAACCATATGTGAAAAAATCAGATGCATGCTCTATAACGCAAAGGTACCAAACCACTTTTGGGGTGAGGCAATGAGGACGACAGTTGATTTAATCAACCTATCACCTTTAGCTCCACTTGATGGTGATGTACCACAAAGTGTCTGGACTGGTAAAGATGCTTCTTATGGCCACTTGAAGGTGTTCGGCTGTAGAGCATTTGTTCACATTCCAAGGGATGAGAGATTAAATCTTGACGAGAAATCAAAGCAATGCATTTTTTTTTTTTTGGGTATGCTCATGAAGAATTCGGCTATAGACTCTAGGATCCCATTAACCGAAAAATAGTCAGAAGCGGGGACATGGTATTTCTTGAAGATCAGACAATTGAGGACTTCGAGAGGCACGAGAAATCTCCATCAACAAACGAATACCCAGTTGATCTTAGCCCAGTCGCTTCTCCTACCGATTCTAATAACAAGCAAGTTGAATATAGGATTAAAGGTAAGACTTCTTTAACTGAAATTGAACCAATTGTTGAACAGGTTCCATCAAAACCTTAATTAAGGAAATCAATCCGTGAACAACAATCTAGTTGTAGATATTCTCGCAATGAGTACATGATGCTTACTGACGGGGGAGAACCAGAGAACTACTAAGAAGCTGTATTCCATGAGCACAAAGAGGAGTGGTTAAAAGCTATGTAGGAGGAGATGAAATCCTTAGACGCAATCATACTTATGATTTAGTCAAGTTGCCACAAAGAAGAAAAGCTCCAAAAAACAAGTGGGTGTTTAGACTAAAGACTAAAGAATGTAACTCACAACCACGATACAAAACAAGGTTGGTTGTGAAGGGATTCGCTTAGAAGAAAGATATCGACTTCGATTAGATATTTTCTCCTGCAGTTAAAATGTCCTCTATCCGAGTTGTCCTTGGCTTGGCAGCAAGCTTGAACTTGGAGGTTGAACAACTTGACGTGAAGACTGCGTTTTGCCATGGAGATCTAAATGAGGAGATCTACATGGATCAACTGAAAGATTTCAAAATCAAAGGCAAAGAGAACCTTGTGTGTAGATTGAGGAAGAGTCTTTACGGGCTCAAGCAAGAACCAAGATTGTGGTATAGAAAATTCGATTCGTTCATGGAAGAAAATGGATTCAACAAATCCACTGTTGATCACTGCGTGTTCGTCAAGAAATTTATTGATAGTAATTTCCTCATTCTTTTGCTTTACATTGATGACATGCTAATTGTTGGCTAGGATAAAAGCAAGATCAACAACTTAAAGAAGGAATTATGCAAGTCTTTTGCGATGAAGGATTTGGGACCCGCAAAACAAATTCTTAGGATGGAAATCTTCCGAGACAGACGAACCGTAAACTTTAGTTATCTCAAGAACGTTATGTTAATAAAGTTCCTTATGCATCGGTGGTTGGTAATCTAATGTACGCGATGGTATGCACAAGGCCTGATATCGCCTATGCAGTTGGTGTGGTAAGCAGATTCCTATCTAATCCCGAACATTGGGCAGCAGTCATGTGGATATTTAGGTATCTTCGAGGTACTTCTAATAACTGTATATGCTTTGGTGATGGTAAAACTGTGTTAGAAGGTTTTTCGGGTTCAGACATGGCAGGGTATGTGGACTCGAGAAAGTCTTCATCGGGATACCTAATGACTTTTGCAAGGGGAGCAGTTTCATGACAATCTCGACTACACAAATGTGTTGCCCTATCTACTGCCGAAGCAGAGCATATTACGATAACAGAAGCATGTAAGAACTCTTGTGGATGAAGGAGTTCCTACAAGAAGTGGGCCACAACCAAGAGAAGTATATCTTGTATTCAGATAGTCAAAAAGCAATACACCTCAGCAAAAATGCAACTTTCCACTCCATATCCAAACAAATTGACCTCAGATATCATTGGATATGTGATGTGTTGGAAGAAAAAGCCCTTCAGCTAAAGAAAATACACACTGACAACAATGGCTTGGATATGATGACAAAATCTCTATGTACAGTGAAGATGCAAGCTTGTCGAACTTTTGTAGGTTTGACACTCTTTCCAAACTGCTCATGAGGGGGAGATTTGTTGAGTAGGTCACTCCCAATTGAAGAGGCCAACGCAATTATGTATATCTGTAGTAGAATATGTGAAGTAGTGAGTGTGTAAAAGTAAAAAGAAAAAAGAAAAAAAAATCAAGAGAGATTGAGAGATAAATCAACATGATCTTCCACATCCAAAAAATCAAGAGAGATCGAGAGAACAAGATCTTCTACATCTAGGAAATCAAGAGAGATTGGGAAACAAATCAAAGTGATCTTCTTAGATCTACAAAATCACGAGAGATTAGGAGATAAATCTACCTGATTTTCATATCGTACAATTCCAATTGGGATTGCATTTACTCCTATAAATAGGAGTCCTCCTCAATGGAGAAGTATATACAAAAAGCAAGAATAATAGAGTAGCGTAGCATAGCGGAAGAAACAATTTTCTTCTTCCAAGAGAGTTATCTTTGAGTGAGTTATTCAGTTTGTGAGAGGTTTGGATCCACAAATTGAAGATAGTGAGAGATCTACCTTAGGGTGAAGTTGTATCATATTGTTTATCATAGTGGAAGTTTGAAATGGACTACGGTTCCGTGGTTTTTCCCTTCACCTTGAAGGGTTTTTCACATTGAAATTCTGGTGTTATTGACTATTCATCTTTACCGCTTTCATTCAATATTTTATCCTATTTAATTTTCACATAAATAGTAGTGGGAAAAATTATTTGGGCCTTCTCCACAAATATCGTTCTTTTTCCCAACAGCTCTAATCTCGCACATACACTTTTTGGCCAAGTCCTTCAGGACCTGTTTGATGTTTTGTCTAGGTGTCTTCAACGTTGACTTGTTCTTGTTACTGGTCCATTCATGAGCATTTTATGTTAAATAATGTAGCGTTATTATGATCCCCCATTCACTATTTGAATCAAAAACCATCACACGTGAGTTCGATCCAATCTCGGTGTTCACTAATCAACGTTGGCTTTTGTGACTCTCTGCTTCAACTTATGAAAATCTGAACAATAGAAGTTAGTCTCTGTCATAAATCATTTTGTGCGTCTGAATACGTCACAGAGTCGATTTTATGGTCATGACCTCCCGCCTTATTCTTCGTCACTTTTGGAGCACAATCTAAGCTTGTATGACATGGATTGGATGTGGTGCTCGCTAATTTTAACAAAGTATATATTCGAAAGTTTGTTCCTCTCACCGTTGCAAATTTTCTTATTCATTCATTGTGGATTCTATGATGTGGTGATCATGTATGTTGATTATTGGAGTCGACATGTTGATAGCTTTGATCAGGGGATGGGCAGAGGTGATCACTGTCGAGGTAAAATGTATATATGTTGTTCTCTGCTTAAGATCTGTGTAGGTGATTTTGTATATCAGATTCATATGTGCTAACTTTCGGTAGATTGGGAATGCTCATATGCTGTTTGTTTTATCTTGGAACGTTCAGCTATAGTGGTTCTCAAGGAACATTGTTTATGGTTGAGAGAATTCTATTTTGAATGGTTTGATAGACTCTGGATAAGTTACTTGGTATGATTGTCACCTCCGAGAATTAGAGTAAAAGAGAAGTTTGAGCATACTAAAAATGGGAATGAAGGAATTTTATCGAAATGAGTTAAATCTTGTCAAATCATGCTGGAATCTTGCTGAATTTTGTTGAAAAACATGTTGGAATTGAATTGAATGTTGGAATCTTCGTGTTTTATGTTCCGGTGGATGTTGGTGGCGCTTGCTGACAAGAAATGGTTGGATATGGAAGATAGATACAATTTGTTATCCGGTTCTCCGAATCATTTCTTGAGGAGCTACGCCTGGCCATTCCTCGAAGTCTAGACATGGTTGGTTGGGTCGTTTGAGCTCTACGAATGAGAAAACCAAGGTAATATTCTTTAAGCCTTTGATCCAATGAAGCGAGGCCACTTGTGATAATTTTCGGATCACCTACAAGTGGCCAGGGCTAGGATCATCATTCTGAATGCTCAATGATAGTTCGAGATGGATATGTGTGGAGATGATGTTAATGAATGGCTGTTAAGGCATATCTAGTGGATGTTGATAGTGAAAATGCGATTTTTGGACTGATTATGTAATGTTGACGATATGATGAGGTATATGGCTGATTTTCATGATGTGATCAACTAGCGAATTCTAATAATCTTCATTATCTTTGTTTTGATATACCATACGTCATCATATGACGTAGTTTGCATGCTAAAATTGTGCTGTGATCTTAGCTTTAGAATATGAATTCTGAATGTGTTCTGTTATGTCTGACTTCGAATCTTTATGAATTTTTATGATGTGATTTAGGTGTTGATGTCTTCACGGAGTTTGTTCATCATATCTAGCTTTGGGTCATAGAAAATTTTCATAAATATTTGAGATGATTTAGTCTGTACGAACACAATTCAGAGAAACGTGCTGGTTTTTGGAATCTTAATTTTCAGTTTGACCTTCACGTACTCTTTGATTTTTACAAAATTCTGTGTTTAAAATCTGATGATGGCTTCATGGAAAAATGGTCATCACATTCATTTCTGTATTGACAAAATTTTTTCAGAAAATAAACAGTTCGTTTGCTATTTTTAGCCATCCTCCTAAAGTTGTAGTAATATTTTGAAATTTTGGTTCCCAGTCAGACCTCCATGCATTCCCAAATTCTTATAAACTCATACATTCAAGATTTGAAAACACATTGTTCATGAAATTTTTAGACAAGACTTCAAGCTTTCCAATGACATATGGCTTGTATCGTTTGATGATCATTTGGTTGCTATAGCGTTAGTTACAATAATCAAGTTAGGTATCGAAAGGGAGTTAGTTTTAGAGCTAAAGTAATCAACTGCTCGAGTCTAGAATTTTTGGTTGCGTAAATAGTAAGATATTCTTTCATATCCGTGTCTTTTGAGGATGCCTACTTGGACCGTTTTACGAACAAATGCCCCTAAACCTAATTCTCATTGTGACATCCTGATTTTCGGGTTCTATTTTCAATTGAATAAGCTGGACTTTTCATCGACGCACCTATAGTTCTATTCTCTAAGCTGATCACTCACGAGATAACTAGTTTATCTGGTGAAGCCGTTAAGGGATTTTAACGCAATAGACTTGAGAATTCGACCAGAAATCGACTACTCAACCGTGCTAATCTGCAAGGGTCATTACGACACTGTCAAAATCGATCAGAGATAAGAGATAGGTCGATTCGACTGAGATATGTGATCAAAGCATGGTGATTCCACCTGATTGCAAAATTCTCATCGATCGGCACTAGACCAATTTTTCTGTCGTTTTGGATACCCTGTGTCCGTATTTGAAACCTCTAGATTTTGAGTTGAAGATGTATAAAGTGGCTTGAAAATAATTGACCACGAGTCAATTACACTAAAAATTCCTAAAAGCTACCCGATAGGCTAGTTGACGCTAAAATCGCACTCGGTTGAAATTAATCGCGAATTTAAACCCAATTTCAGAAATTGAAAGTTCTGTTATGTCACGATTCATTTTAGGAATGTCGACTCATCCTCCAGAGATTTTTCTGCAAACCGGGATTTTTGGCGAAAAGTCAAAGTAGGGCCGTTTTGGACCGGGAAAATTAGAGGGCCGTTTTTTGTCGCGTTTTTGGGATTCAAGTTGGACGAATTGACAAGGAAAAATCATAAGAGGGACGATGGTACCTTGGCTGAATTTATGGGGACCGAATTGAGTTCAATTGAAGGAGAATTGATTCAATTTGGGGGATTTTGTTCCAAAATTCGTAGGCCATGGATGAGGGAACATTTGGACCACTTGGTGAAGCTTCTAAGGGAAGTCTTGGGCTGCCAAGGGGCCATGGATGACAGCCATGGCTGGTGGGACCTTGCCAAGCGACCAAAGGGATAGAAGTGTGGACTTTTGAAGCAAATGGGATGGAGATTGCCCAAAATTCGTAGGCCAAGGGGGTGTGCAACATTTGGGGCATCAAAGGAAGTTTGTTGAGGAAGATTGAAGAGGAAATGGGCTGTGGACGACAGTCTTGGCTGGTGGGGCAGCCACTTGAGCACTTTGGGATATTTAGCTTGACTTTTGAGGCCAAATGGTGGTCCCCCTTCAACTTAGCAGCCATCTTCTTCCTCCTTGCCCCTCCTTTTTTTTTTTTTATCCATTGTCGAGGTATTTGAGAGCTAGAGAGAACCAGAAAACCAGCCCTCACATCTCTCTCTCTCCCCTCTTTAGCCCCTAGCAAATTCGTAGCCTTTTCTCCCCTGTTTTCCTTCTCTTCCTGTTTCTGCTCCAGTTGACCTTTCTCCAAAAAACTGAGTTAATAGTTGCCTTCCCGTGCGAATTAACCTTCGTGCCACCCACCATCGTGCTCAGGAGACCCAAAACGTTCAGGAGGACCTGACCGCTCATCGAACGGAGCTGCCGGCCGACCCGTATGCCGGTCGGAAGAAACCGGTCACCGGTCCGTTGGTCTGCTTGGCAGCCTGCACTACTTCACCTGTTTCACCCGTTTTAGCCATTTTCCTCCCATTTTGACCCAGCCTTCACTCATCCCAACCACCAACATGTCCCCCTTAACCCCCAAGTGCCGTCGGTCGCCGGCCAACCCCTCACCGGAGCTCTGGCCAAGCCCGTTCAGCTCTATTCCTTCTCTGGCGGTCCAGTTTTTGGTGTTTCAGTGGGAGTTCGAGTTTGTGGTTGCTGTTCCAGCCCCCGGGACTGCCTTGGATCATCATGGTTGAGGTCCCCATGCGTAGCCTCCACGTTGCCATCGCCTTGGATTCACCGAATCGCTAAACCGGTGAGTTTACCCACTAAACCTTGCTTAGGAGATTAATTATGCTTCAGGGTTGGTTAGATTAGCTTAAGAATGGATTATGATAATCTAAAATGGTTAGATTAGCCTTAGAATTGATTAGTGTTAATCTAATTAGTGAGATTAGCACCTTTGAGATGGATTAGTCCAAATCAGTGGACTTTCTGCAGTTCTGATTCCTGGACCCTCGCCGTTTGCCATTTTTGTAGATCGAAATGGATTGCGAATTTGAGGTTGATTCTTTCTTGAGAAATGTTTTAGACATCTTCAGTTATGACATATATTTTTCTCAAGATTTTTAGGGATTTGAAAGAAGGAGATATCAGCTCCGTCATTTGCAAACAGAATCTCAGACTGTGCTGGAATTTTTGGGATTCTAGGGGTTTTTATCAACTCTTAGGGTTCGAATTTCAAAATGGTTTCTTCACAAAAGTTGTTTTTCACATCTTCTAGTTTAACATAATCAAATTTCAGATCAAATGGATATATTTTGGACCTCAAACCAAACTGATTTCGGAAAATAGACTTTCTGGAAAACGGACACAGCTTTTGTATTGGATTGAGCGATTTACTGGGCCAGATCTAGAAGGATCTGGGTTAAGGTGTCTTTATAAAAAAATGTTCTTTTATTTGTCCTTTACAACATATTAAAATTTGGGAATTTTCCAAACTCGTTTGGTTAGGTTTTCGGATTTAAACTTGGAGACGCGCGAGTGGGCCTTTTCTGCCGGTTAGGGCCAGTTATGATTTTGTGGTGTTATTGGTGCAATGCTTGCTGGTTTGTGCATATTTGATGATATGGTTGGTTTGTGACATGCCTAGAGCTTATGCGTGATGATACACAAATGATTGTGCTATGGTAAAGGTTTATGGTCATGGCAAAGGATGGCCATTGATGGGGGATATGTGTTATTGACTGCTTAATTGTGCAATTGGTTGATAATTTATGCAATTGAGTGCAATTGAGTGATTAACTGCCAAACTTCAAGTAGGCTATCCCCATTGGGCTGAGATTAACCTGGCTACGCCAGAAGACTGCCGAACTTCAAGTAGGCTGTGCCTAGTAGGCCGAGATTAACCTGGCTACCCCAGAAGACCGCCGAACTTCAAGTAGGCTGTGCCTATTGGGCCGAGATTAACCTGGCTAAGCCAGAAGACCGCCGAACATCGAGTAGGCCGTGCCCATTGGGCCGTGATTGAAAATTGGAACCCCTGTGATTGATTGAGTTGAGTGAGGCATTTCAATTATTGTGTGCATCTGTGATATGCATTGTGTATATGAACTGTACTAACATACAGAAGGGAATTGAGGCGAGGTAAGTCCTCTGTTTTGTGTGGCTAGGCCACCCCGGGGTGTATTTCCTTCCTAATAGGGGTTTAGGGGGTGAACTTGCTGAGACATTGTTTCACCCCGTCGTGGGCTTAACTTTTCAGGTCCTTAGTTGACAGCTGTGGAGGACCCAAAGCCCTGGAGTCTGTGGAGGTGGAGTCCAGAGGATTGGTGATTGTGTTCGACTAGTAGGTCGTAGGATAGCTTCTTTTTGAGAGACGATCTTTTGTAAGCTTTTGTGTATAAACCTGTATGTTTATAAAAAGGTGTTTTGTGGAAATGGTATCCTGTTTTTCTATCCCAATTGAGTGTTGTCTGGGGATTATTTATTTGCTTCCGCATGTGCATTAAAATGGATGGGTCGGCGATATGTCCTGGGATGTCGCAATTTAATTGACCACCGAGGGATGGACACGCGCTTGAGGATCTAGGTGTGACACTCATTCCCCAGTCGAAAAGGTTAGGTCACGTCAATTGGAAAAGTTGATGAAATTAGACATAACTATGTACACTTCATATGTGACATCCTGATTTTTAAGGTTCTGATTTCGATTGGATAAGTTGGGCCTTTCATCGACGCGCTTATAGTGCTTTTTTCTGAGATGGACACTCGTGAAATAACTAGACTATTTGGAAGTCATTAAGAGATTTTAATGCAATAGACTTGAGGATTCGACCAGGAATTGGCTACTCGACCATACTCATCTACAGAGATCATTTCAGCATAGTAAGATTGATTAGAAATCAGAGATAGATTGATTAGAAATCAGAGATAGGTCGACTCGATTGAGATATGTGGTTAAACGTGGGTGATCCCACTAAATTGCAAAATTCTCGTCGATCGGCACTAGATTGATTTTTCTATCGTTTTGGTACCTTGTGTTCGTATTTGAAGCCTCGAGATTGTCATGACCACCGAGAGTCGCCAATGTGTTGAAGGGGTTCATTGTGGTTCGAAGAAAATCGACTACGGGTCATTTGCACTAAAAATTTCTAAAAGCTACCTAGTAGCCTAGGTCACGCTAAAATCGCACCAGATTGAAATTAACCGTGAATTTGAATACGATTTCAGAAATTTAAAGTTCTATCATGTCATGAGTCATTTTAGGAACATAGACTCAGTCTCCAAAGATTTTTCTGCAAACTGAGACTTTTTGGGAAAAGTCGAGGTAGGGTCGTTTTTGTCTAGAAAATTTCGATAACCGTTTTCGATCGTGAAATTGGGATGCAAGTGGGATCCATTGACGAGGAAAAATGCCAATTTAATTGTTGTTATGTTGGTTGGATTTTTAGAGAACTATTTGAGTTGATTCAAGAGGAAATTAAGTCCAAATTGAACCAACCTCCACCAAAATTCGTAGCCCCCTATGCCCTCAACCTTTCGACCATCTCCAAGACTTCCTAAGCAAGCTAAGGGGCTGGAAAATTGCTGAGGAAGCCAGCCAAGTGGTGGGGCATGGTCAAAGGGACAAAGGGGTGAGGATAGAGCAAGAGGGACCCTCCACAAGCTTTGTTGTCTCCTATCTTCCTCCCTCAACCTTGCTTTCCCCATTGTTAGCCTTTCGAAGCTCTGAAAATTCCAGAGAAACCTCAGTTCCCTTCCCCCTAGCCCGTCGACGCTTGCTAAGGCCATCGAAGTCGCTCCACTGCCGTCGCTCGCTCGTAGTGCCCCCACGAGCCCTTCTGCTCGCGTCCCCGCCGTTCCATGTTCGTCTGGCCGCCTACCTGAGTCGTTGAGCCCCCTCAGGCCGCCTCGAAGCTGTGCCGCCATCGCCGTCCAGCCGCTGTCGCCCCAACTCACCCGTTTGGCCGTGTCTCTTCGTTTCCAGCAAGCCAAGCCACCGGTTCAGCCTCTGCAGTTCCAGAATAGAAGCCGAAGAACCAGCAAGCTGTGAGGCTTCGTGGAGCATTTCCGGGCCCTTCCGGACCTCATTTGGTGTCGCCGTGGGCTAGTTTATCGCTTGCCTTCGCATCCTCATTGCGGTGAACTCATCGGCGTGCAAATCCGATGAGTTTGCTCACTAAACCTTACTTAGTAGGTTAATTATGCTTAATGGTTGTTTAGATTAGCTTAAGTATGGATTAGTGATAATCTAGAATGGTTAGATTAGCCTTAGAATGGATTAGTGTTAAGCTAATTAGTGAGATTAGCACCGTGGATGATGGATTAGTCGAATGCAGTAGAATTCCTGCAGTTCAGATCTCTGGACCCTCGCCGTTTGCCGTTTTTGTAGATCGAAATGGGTTGTGAAGTTGAGGTTGATGTCTCTTGAGAAATGTTTTAGACATTCTTAGCTACAACATATATTTTTTCAAGATTTTTAGGGATTCAAAAGAAGGAGATATCAGCTCTGTCATTTTCAAACGAACCTCGCTTTTTCTTTGAACCGGTGACCTTTTAGGATTCTAGGAGTTTTTATCAACTCTTAGGGTTCGAATTTCAAAATGGTTTCTTCACAAAAGTTGTTTTTTTTTTTTATCTTCTAGTTTAACATAGTCAAATTTTAGATCAAATTGACATGTTTTGGACCTCGAACCAAACTGATTTTGGAAAATAGACTTTCTGGAAACAGACACAGTTTCTGTACTGGATTGAGTGATTTACTGGGATGAATCTAGAAGGCTCTGGGTTAAGGTTTCTTCATAAAAAATGTTTCTTTATGTCTCTATTACAACATATTCAAATTTGGGAATTTTCCAAACTCGTTTGATTTGTTTTCTGGATTTAAACTTGGAGACGTGTGAGTGGGCCTATTCTGCTGGTTAGGGTCGGTTATGAGTTTGTGATGGTTCTTGAGGCTTTGATTGCTGGAAATTGCACATTCGGTGATGTGGTTACTTTGTGTTATGCTGGAGGATTATGTGTGATGAGGCGCGAATGGTTATGCCATGGTTGTGGTGTTATTGGTGCAATGCTTGCTGGTTTGTGCATAATTGATGATGTATGGTTGGTTTGTGACATGCCTAGAATTTATGCTTGATAATCATGTGCTGGTTAAGAGAATTCTTCATCCACTATGTGTCGGGTGAACGATGCTTTCAAATGGAAAGCCGTTTTGAGGTAGACGTTGTCGTGCTCGATGGGGCGAGACGACACTTAGCTATGTGATGGATAAATCCGCTATGTGACGGATAGATCCGCTGTATGTCAATTGGTGTGTGAATTTGCTATATACACATGATTGTGATATGAATTGTGCTGACCTGCAGGGAGGATCTGAGACAAGGTAAGTCTTTGTGATTGTATGATTAAGACGTCTTAGGCGTATTACCCTCCTAATCGGGGTTTAGCGAGTGAACTCACTGAGATTTTTATCTCACCCCATTGTGGGCTTCATTTTTTAGGACCGTAGGGTGGAAGACCTGGAGCCGAGTTGAGGGGATCTGAAGTGTAGGTCAGATAGGAGAGTTTCTTTTTAAGAGTTAATCATTTGAAGTCTTGTGGCGGTAGACTTTTGTATTTGACTCGGTGTGTATTTAAAAGCATGTTTGTTTAAAAATCTGTTGTCTTGCTTTTCTATCCCAAGATGATTACTGTCAGGGGATTTATTATTCGCTTCCGCATGTGCAATAAAAAGAAAGGGTCGGTGACTCGTGCTGGGAAGTCGCAAAATTTTTATTGACCAAAGAGGGATGTGCACGCACTTAAAGATCGGGGAGTGACATACCTGTTTGAGTGGTATCAGAGCGGGTTTGTGTTTGGAGTGATAAGGTGCGATGGGATTTGGGATAGTTAGTAGGAAAAGCCACTTTTAAATTGCTGATGCATTTGACTGATAGCTGATTGGTAGCTTGGTTGTTGTGAGTCACTCAAATTCTAGTCTCGGTATTGGAATTAGGAAACAGGTTTCTATAAAAGCCCTGTAGCATGAGTGATCAGGAGCAAAGGACTCCTTTGAGGCGTACCATCGGACTTGTTGCTCGGGGTGGAACGCCAACATGGGTCGATACCCGAGGAGGTCGTAGTGGTAGTAGAGCGCCGACTCAGGCCAGCGCGAGTGAAGGAGTATCGCCGCAGGCCGGTACTAGTGTAGCAGCACCGAGTGATCCTAGGTTCGACGGGATCGTTCAGGCGCTATTGAACCTTGGGAATTTGTTAGGTCAACAAGCTCAAGACCGAGCCGCCGCTGTTGCCGCTGTTCATACCGCCGCCAGTTCCATAACCGCCAACGTGGAGTTGTGATTGAGGAGCAAGCTACCGCATTCGAGTCATGATTCGGTTCTAGCAGAGATGACAATCGACTGGGGAAGAAGTCGATGACTGAAGGAAAGTACCCCATTTGTCCCAATCAAAGGAATAGAGTTAGAAAGCCAGCGCAGAGTCAGAATGCTGTGTGTCACTTCTACGGAAGACGGCATGGACCAACCCTATGTCACTTCATGACTAGTGCTTGTTTTAAATGTGGCCAGTAAGGTCACCTGACTAGAGACTGTCCGTGCAGGTAGATGGAACCGCAGTAGCTGTCACTGCCACCGCAGATAGATTAGGATAGAGAGAATGCGCTTCAGGACATTTAGTGGGATGCTTGAATTAGGCCTCCAGTGTAAAGAAGGTTGTAGGCTGTCACCTGACAAGAGTTAGAGGACTCATCGAATGTGTGCCGAATCTGTGGAAGGAAGCATGCGTCAGCCTAGTGTCCGAGTATATCAGGAGCATGCTTTGAATGTGGCCAGCACGGCCATCAGGCGAGGAACTGCCCGCGTAGGTCCAGGAGAGCGTAAGCATTATTACTATAGAGAGGATGCCACTATGATGGCTAAGGGAACATGAATGGACCGACCTTGCATCGATCAGGGGAGGAGTGTTTTTGAGGTGTTTTTATTAGAGAAGCGCAACAAAATGGTGAATGAAGGTTGTAGAACTCTTGTGATTGTAATAAAGTTGTAAAAAGGAGAATCACGGACTATAGTTGTACTTGACTAGTTGCTTATGTATGATCTTAATGTTATGTATAAAAGGATGGCTCAAGGAGCTTTTATTGTAATGAATTATGGTAGTATTATATTACCATCTGATCCGTTAGTAAGTGAATGTTTCGAATTTATCAAAAGTCGAGAAGGATCCTCGATCCCCTTTTATTTCGTCACTTAAGACAACCGGTTTCTGGATGTAGGTTGCTAAGATTTATTTGGCAACTGTAGTGGATGCGACAGTTGAGGAACCAAATGTGGAGAACGTAGACATGATACAAGAATTTTCTGAGATATTTCCAAAAGAATTTCCAGGCCTGTCGCCAGGGAGATAGAATTCGTGAATGAAATTAGCACCCAGGACAGAGCCACTCTCTAAGGCTTCTTACCATACGTCTTTGTCTGAGTCGAAAGAAATAATGGTGCAAATGCGAGAAGTACTGGATAAGGAATTTACTCGAACCAGTGCATCACTTGGGAGAGCACCGGTTTCGTTTGTGAAAAAGGAAGATGGTTCATTGCATTTATGCATCGGCTATCGTCAACCCGATCAAGTGACGATTGAGAACAAGTGTTCAATCTCGAAGATCGATGAATTGTGTGACTAGTTACAAAGAGTGTCGATACTTTCAAGGATCGACTTGAGGATAGGGTATTCTCAGTTGAGAATCAGAAATGAGGTTCTACAGAAGACATCGTTTCATACTCGATGTGGCCTTTATGAGAGTATTGTAATGCCATTTGGTCTGACAAACGCTCTAGCTACTATCATGGATTTGATGAACTGGGTATTCGAGGAATACCTAGGTCAGTTCATGATCATGTTCATCAATAATATCCTGATGTACTCGAGGAGTGCTGAGGAGCATGGGAGTCATCTGAGGATGGTACTTAAGACCCTAAGGACTCATGGATTAGACACTAAGTTCAGTAAGTACGAGTTTTGGTAGACTCGTGTAGCATTCATAAGTCACGCGATCTCAGGCAAAGAAATCTCCGTGGACTCGACCAAGATCGAAGCAGTTATCAGTTGGCCGAGACCGACGTCAGTGTCAGAGATCATAAGCTTTTTGGGTTTAGTCGAATACTACATAAGGTTCATAGAAGGATTTTTAGTATTAGCATCACCGTTGACTCAACTCTTGAAGATAGAAGAAAAGTTCGAGATTCAGTTTTCAAATTTGAGATGGGCTACCATCCAAATCTTATAGCCACCCTTAGAATTGAGCCGGATGTTCAAATTTGAATCAAGACACTTTAGTTGACAGACCCAGACATTAAAAAAATCCTGCAAGAGGATACCAATAAGAGAAAGGTTGATTTTCAGATTTCTGAAGACGGAACACTAAAGTTTCGAGGATGATTATGTGTACCTGACGATGTAGCACTTAGGAGGAGATTTTGTCAGAAGCTCGTCGTAGCAATTACAACATTCATCATGGTAATAGGAAGGTGTATCAGAATTTGTGTCAACACTATTGGTGGTCTAGTATGAGGACGGACATCACCAATCATGTTGCTAAGTGTCAGACATGTTCGCGAGTGAAGGCACATCTTTGTCAGCCGAGAGGACTTTTGCAACCTTTCGAGATTCCCGAGTGGAAAAGGGAACATGTCACGATGGACCTTGTGACGAGCTTGTCAAGGAACCAGAGGGGTAATGATTCCAATTGGGATAGTGGTCAACAGATGAATGGCCAACTCACTTCAGTGTAGTACGAAAAGATCTCGATTTGAATAGGCATACAGAAGTGTATGTGTGTCAGATAGTTCGTCCGCATGGAGTGCCAGTAACGAATTTATATCAGATCTAGAACTCAGTTTCAGCAGAACAGTCAAATGGTTCCTTTTGACGCAGGATAGAGCAGAGTGTACAAAACTTCAGTTTGTTGAGATAAGGTCAGAGAAAGAAAGATCACAGGCCTAGAGTCAGTTCAGCAGTAAGTGACTGCAGTTGCCGTAATCAGAAACAGATTAAAGACCGCTCAGAGACGCCAGAAGTGTTGTATCATTGAGCATCAAAGGCCCTTAGAGTTCCAAATTGGTGATTACATCTTTCTGAAGGTGTCACCAAGAGGGATACCTTGTGCTTCAGCAAGGAGGGAAAAACTGAAACCGACGTACATAGGTCCCTTTGAGATTCTAGAGAGAGAATCAGGATCCTAACGTATCGTCTTGCGTTGCCGTCGAGGTAGGCGCAAGTGCATGACGTCTTTCATGTGTCGAGGTTGAGGATGTATGAGCCTGACCTGACTCATGTGCTAAATCTTGAAGAATTAGACGTGGATGACAGAGTGTCGTACGTGGAAAGCCCGGTTCAGATTGTGGTTCAGAACAGATTCTGTGTACCAAGATGGTCCCCTTGGTCAAAGTGGTCTGACAACACCACGGGATTGAAGAAGCAACGTGGGAAAGTGAAACCCGATGAGATGACGATACCCCCACCTTTTTGTTTAAAGATTTGTAAAGGTTTAAATTTCGAGGACGAAATTTCTATAAGAGGGGAAGAGTTGTGACATTATGATTTTTCAGGTTTTGATTTAGATTGGATAAGTTGGGCCTTTCATTGACGCGCTTATAGTGCTTTTCTCTGAGATGACCACTCTTGAGATAACTAGACTATTTGGGGAAGCCATTAAGAGATTTTAATGCAATAGACTTGAGGACTCGACCAGGAATCGGCTACTCGACCATGCTCATTTGCAGAGATCATTTCGGTACGGTAAGATCGATTAGAAATCAGAGATAGGTCGACTTGATTGAGATATGTGGTTAAACGTGGGTGATCCCATTAAATTACAAAATTCTCGTCGATCGGCACTAGATTGATTTTTCTATCGTTTTGGTACCTTGTGTTCGTATTTAAAGCCACAAGATTGTCACAACCACCAAGAGTCGCCAATGTGTAAAAGGGGTTCATTGTGGTTCGAAGAAAATCAATCACGGGTCATTTGCACTAAAAATTTTCAAAAGCTACCCAGTAGCCTAGGTCACGCTAAAATCGCGTCAGATTGAAATTAACTGCGAATTTGAATCCGATTCAGAAATTTAAAGTTCTGTCATGTCACGAGTCATTTTAGGAACGTCGACTCAATCTCCGAAGATTTTTTTCTGTAAACCGAGACTTTTGGGAAAAAGTCGAGGTAGGGTCGTTTTGTCCAGAAAATTCGAGGACTGTTTTCGATCGTGAAATTGGGATGCAAGTCGGATCCATTGATGAGGAAAAATGCCAATTTGATTGTTATTATGTTGGTTGGATTTTTAGAGACCTATTTGAGTTGATTCAAGAGGAAATTGAGTCCAAATTGAACCAACCTCCACCAAAATTCGTAGCCCCCATGCCCTCAACCTTTAGACCATCTCCAAGACTTCCTAAGCAAGCTAAGGGGCTAGAAATTTGCTGAGGAAGCTAGCCAAGTGGTGGGGCATGGTCAAGGGGACAAAGGGGTGAGGATAGAGCAAGAGGGACCCTCTACAAGCTTTGTTGTCTCCTATCTTCCTCCCTCAACCCTGCTTTCCCTATTGTTTGCCTTTCGAAGCTCTGAAAATTCCAAAGAAACCTCAGCTCCCTTCCCCTTAGCCTATCGACACCCGCCAAGGCCACCGGAGCCGCTCCACCGCCGTCGCTCGCCCGTCGCGCCCCGTGAGCCCTCCCGCTCGCGTCCCACTATTTCGTGTTCATCTGGCCGCCTACCTGAGTCGTTAAGCCCCCTCAGGCCGCCTGGAAGCTGTGCTGCCATCGCCGTCCAGCCACTGTCGCCCCAACTCACCCGCCGGCTGTGTCTCTTCGTTTCCAGCAAGTCGAGCCACCGCTTAGCTATGTGATGGATAAATCCGCTATGTGACGGATAGATCCACTATATGTCAGTTAGATCCGCTATATGACGGATAGGTCTGCTATGTGACGATAGATCCGCTATGTGATGGATAATTTCGCTATGTGACAGACAAATCTGCTATGTGACGGATAATTCCGCTATATGTCAGTTAAATCCACAATGTGACAAATATATCCGCTATGTGACGGATAATTCCGCTGTATGTCAGTTAGATCCACTGTATGACAATTAGGTCGTGCTTGTGGGTCTATAATCACTTGAAATGCATAATTGACTGAGGTGTGGTGATTGGTGGAGATGTGATTCGAGACATTCCAATTAGTGTGTGAATTTGCTATATACACATGATTGTAATATGAACTATGTTGACCTGCAGGGAGGATATGAGACTAAGTAAGTCTCTGAGATTGTATGATTGTGTGATTAAGACGTCTTAGGCGTATTACCCTCCTAATCAGGGCTTAACGAGTGAACTCACCGAGATTTATATCTCACCCCATCGTGGGCTTTATTTTTCAGGATTTTAGGGTAGAAGACCTGGAGCCGAGTTGAGGGGATCTGAAGTGTAGGTCAGATAGGACAGTTTCTTTTTAAGAGTCAATCATTTGAAGTCTTGTGGCGGTAGACTTTTGTATTTGACTCGGTGTGTATTTAAAAGCATGTTTGTTTAAAAATCTGTTGTCTTGCTTTTCTATCCCAAGATGATTACTGTCAGGGGATTTATTATTTGCTTCCGCATGTGCAATAAAAAGAAAGGGTCGGCAACTCGTCTTGGGAAGTCGCAAAATTTTTATTGACCAAAGAGGGATGTACGCGCACTCGAGGATCAGGGCGTGACATCATAGATTCAAAACTTGTTTACATGAAAACAACACTAGCAAGGTATAAATCTTTACAACTGAGAATCAACGGCTTTCCATTCAAGGGCTTTGAAAGAGTCGATAAGCTTAAAATCATCTGTACAGTACCAAGACTCGGCTCGTCCCCACCCTCTAAAACCAAAGAATCCCTTGACACAAACACCTCAACACCAACAAGATGCTATTAAGTGTCTTTCAGGAGAAACATGATGAGCTTAAAGATGATGAACATGGCTGCTAAATGTGGTCAAGAGAAAACGAGCCAGTTCAACTCTAGCTACCTAGTTGTATCTCCTCGTATTGTAGTTCTTATAAACACTTCTAAGATTTCTCACTTTTACATGGGAAGCCACCATTGGTCTTGAGCATTTCCTATACAAAAGAAAGGTAGCCAAAAGGTAATAATCCATCACATTCCTAAGTCCGTGATGGAGATAAGCAAAGAGATGAGAGATGTAATAAACGATACATTGAAGTCTATCGTTACTTACAAGATTTGTTGGGCACTACAACCGGTTAACTGCTCATAGATTTTACTGCATGGCTTACAACTTTTAACGGTGGCATGGACGGTGTAAATTGCAGTGGCAGCTAATATTGAAGGTAGAAATGTGCGTGTTTCGCACTGAATTAGGCAAAGATCAATGAAGAAAAAGGACAAGTGCCTAATCTAGTTAGAGGTACAAACAAAATAATTTCATAACAATATCAAATAACATCTACGGCAACGAAGTGTCATATCACCAGAGAGTTTCATCGAGGAACTTCCACATAAATGTGGATGGAGTTGAAATTGACAAGTCATGCTTTGAGGTCTTCAAGATCAAGTACTCCTGCATAATGCCAAAGGACAGATAGAAATGTGTAAAAAAAAGAAAAGTTATTGGAGATAAGCAAAGTAAGGAATGGGTATTTCACTTCATTCTAGAGCCTACCATTTCTAGAATATACTCTGCGGAGCATAAAGTCTTCTTCAAAAGGCATGAAGTAGGCGCCAAGCGGGAAAATGAATTGACACAAGGGATGGATTCTTTTATTAGAGTATACTTAGCAGCCAATCGCAAGAGGGTTATTCCAATCAAACCCACTTTCTTCTTTTCCATTGGATGAACAGCCAAAAATTGTTCGAAAAGATTGATGGCAAGATATAGATTCTCGGTTGGGAACTCAAACCTTGCAATTGGCTACTAAGTATGCTGAAATAAGAGAATCCATCCCTTATGTGCATTCATTTTCCCGCTTGGCGCTTAATTCATGCCCTACGAAGGAGATTTCATGCTCCGTAGAGCAGATTCCAGAAATAGTAAGATTTTGAGAGAATGGAAATACCCATTCCTTATTTTGCTCATGTTTCTCCATTAACTTTTCCTTTTTTTACATAATTCTCATTGGCGTTATGCAAGAGGACTTGATCTTGAATAGTGCAGATAATGACTTGTCAATTTCGACTCCGTCCACATTTATGTGGAATTTCCTTAACGAAACCCACTCTGATGATAAGGTACCTGACTTTTGTTTTTGTTATTTGATATTGTTATGAATTTATTTTATTACATTACTGTAGAAAATGACTAGGGATCTGTTTGTACCTCCAATCAGATCAAGCACTCATCCTTATTCTTCATTGATCTTTTGCCTAGTTCAGTGTGAAACACACACATTTCGACCTTTAGTATTGGCCACTGCAGCAATTTACTTCGCCCATGCCACTGTTAAATAGTGTATGCGTTGCAGTAAAATCTATGAGCAATTAACCGTTTCCAATGCCCGACAAATCTCGTAAATAGCGAGAGACTTTAATTTATTCTTTAGTACATCTTTCATCTCTTTGTTTATCTCCTTCAGAGACTTAGGAATGTGATGGATTATTTCCTTTTGGCTACTTCTCCTTTGTATAGAAAATGCTCGAGACTGATGTTGACATCTAGGGGTGAGCATGGTCCGAGTTGGGTCGGTCCACCCCCTAACCCTAGGACTAACCCGCACAGTGCTGGTCCTCAATTTTTGGGACCGAGGACCGACCCTATTGAGCTTGGGACCGAGGACCGGATTGACCCAATGGGTTCGGTCCGATTCTAGGGTCAACCCGGGACCAACCGATAATTTTTTATTTTATTTTTTGTACTCCTTAAAAAAGTGATTGAGGACCGAACTGACCCAATGGGTTTGGTCCGATTTCCAAGTCAACCAAGAACCAACCAATAATTTTTTATTTCATTTTTTGTACTTCTTGAAAGGGCAACCGAGGACCGTACCAACTTAATGGGTTCGATGATGAGTGAGGTCAGCTAAGAAAGGCAAGCGGTGAGGGTCAAGTGGGGTGAGTGTCGAATAGAATGAGCATCGAATGTCGAGAGGGGAGCAACAAGCCAAGTAAGCATCGAGCAGCGAGCGGCATGAATGACCCAAAGTGAGCGAGATGAGTGTCGAGTGGCGAGCGGAGAAGTTGTTTCTTTTGATTTTGGCAAATTGAATACTAAGAGGACAAATCAGATAGAAGAGAACGAATACTAGAGGATGATGCCATAAGAAGCTGTTTATGCCTTTTTTGGACGCCGTGAGGACTCCTCACAAAAATATTTTCCTCCTTCGTAAATTATGACTATTGACATTATAGAAGACATTAAAAATCTAAGTTATTAAAGAATAATGAAAAATTACTTGAATTCCTCACTAAAGAGCTATTTAATGTTGTTGACGCTATTTATTTTAAGGTTTTCTCTATATAAAAAATTTAATAAATAATATTATATATATAGTTAGGGTTGGTTCGGGTTGGACTAACTCGGAACTCTCAAGATCGAGGACCGATCCGCACAGTGTTGGTCTAGGAATTCTAGGACTAAGGAACGACCTAGTCTCCCTGGGAACTAGACCAGGACCAGTAGGGTTGGGCTGATGCTCACCCCTACTAACATCACATCAAAAAGCAAGGTGTGTCAAAAGCGTTAATAAGAAGTACAATACGAGGAGATACGACTAGATAGCTAGAGCTGAACTGGCTTGTTTTCTCTTGACCAAATTTTTTAGGGCTAAGTTCATCATCTTTAAGCTTATCTTGTTTCTCTTGAAAGAATTGTAACGACGTTTTGTTTTGGTGTTGAGATATTTGTGTTAAGCGATTCTTTGATTTTAGAGGGTTTTTGGGTAAGTACCGAATTTTGGTACTATACAGATGACTTCAAGCTCATCGGCTCTTTCAAAGCCCTTGAACGGAAAGTTGTTGATTCTCAATTGTAAAGATCTATACTTTGCTAGCGTTGTTTTCATGTAAACAAGTTTGAATCTATGAAGGTGTTCATAGTTATGTCTAATCTCATCTACCGCTCACATGCACATGAGCTCTTCCGATGTTTTATTCATATACTTTGCTTGCACAAAAAGACACTAACGATGATAACTAAAGGCTAAGGCTGATGTCACGATTGGTGCCCTTATCTACTGTTGTGCCACGAGTTATGTAAATTGAGATACTGATAAACAAGTCTGTAAAAATGTGGTTGTGTGACAACCTCAAAAAGACGTTTCCGAATACCTTTAGTAATCACAGCCACAACACCGCTGCAACAGTTTATGTTGGAAAAAAAAGTCGGTGAAAGACGACTTACCTATTTCCGATGCGCAATCAACAATTTACCCCGAAATGATCGTTGAATTGTGGATGAATCATGAACACTATTAACTCACGTTGGTTTGAATGTAATCACGAGGAAAACATCCAATTTCTACAGCGTAAATGCCAATTGTTCTCGTAAAGAAGAAATAAAACGTCTTTTTTTTCTTTGATGGAAAGGGGACAAGAAATGGAGAGGAATTTCTGAGCGTATATTCTGCCAACCCCTTCAACGGTTGTCTTCAGGAGTCTTTTATATGTCTCCCTCACACCCTTTCAAAAGGTGCCTTTCCATCGTAGCATATCAAGACGAAACGATGTGTTCCAATCGCATCCTATCATGGACGTATTAATAAAATACTACATCTCCCACTTGGACATGATGGGCGTGAAAGCACTCTATCAAGAATATAAGACATTCATCATTCATCAACTTTACAAAACAATTCATACTGGCAAGTAAGCCGTGCGACTAGTGAGTACACTTGCACTTGGGAGCTCAAATTATGCACCTGTTAGGGATGACATAATGGTTACAACCCTAAAAATAAATAAACAATTGATGTCTCGTAGTGCTCCAAACATATTTTGTTACATCAATCCAAGTATACCTATCCCTTAAAGGCTATACTTGACTATTCTCAAAACACCATGTATTTACAATTATATTCGCAACCACATAAGGCGATATAATTTGTCGACCAGTAAATACATGTGATAGATCTAAAACAACAATAGTCTTCCTTCGCACTCATGTTTTTCTCCATTTTAGAACAACTGCTTTCCTAGACACGTCCCATAAGGTCATATCTATTCATGACCGTCGGTAACATGCTAAACTAGCAACATTGATCTTTCACTTCGAAAACATAGTTAGAAGTAACATAGGGCACAAAATGAGGTACAATATAAATTACCTCAAGGGCTCACACGATGAGTAAATAGGGATCATTTTACTCACCTTTCTTTATTGGTCGAACAATGCACATGTAGTATGAATTACATGCTATAGTGGATTTCTCTTTCTATAAGAGCATATGTCATTTATTAAATATATCCACTATACGAATCTTAGCCTAAACATTGTCACGTGCTTCTCACATACTCATGTTTAGCTCAAGTGCTATATCAGCTCGCTTTCTATAGCGCCTAATTAAGTACTCGCATCTGACATCTTTCAGGCATACATGATTGTGGGACTATCATGTTCGGTTTTATTATAAACAAATCACAGACCTCATCTTGACTCCAATCAAGGCGACATATTATTTTATGTACTAAACTTGCTCTTCAGCATTTACTTGTATATAACGTCTCATCTCAACGTGCTAACTATAACATTTAAGGTGATTGCTCGTGTGAGTGAGCCAATCATTGCCTATTGATATACTTTTCAATAATATATGTGTGTATGTGCTAGTCTCATGATGGATTTGTACTTATTGATAAAACATCAAGTCACTACTAAACAAATAAGTACGTATGTCCACACATACATAAACCAATGATCTTCTACAATAACACATATCACATTCTACACAATCCTAGTGACATCCTGTGGGTCAAGAATATGTCTCTAGGAACAGCCTTCGTAAATGGATCAGTAACCATTTTATTGGTTGGAATGTATTGTAGGATCACTTATTTCTGCGCTATTATACCTCTTATAAAGTTGTTCTTTATGTCAATGTGCTTCGTCCTTCCATGATACTTGGGATCCATCACATAGGCAATGGCTGCTTGACTATCGCAATAAACTATCACCGGTCTTGGAACCTCAGTGACAGTGGCTAAATTTTCCAAGAAACGTTTTAGCCATATTACTTCTTGCACTGCGGCAGAGCATACAATAAATTCTGCCTCCATTGTAGATAAGGCCATGCGTGTCTGTTTCTTACTATTCCAAGAAATTGCACTTCCATTGAGCAAGAACGCATATCCAGAAGTCTATTTATGCTCATCGAGGTTTCCACCCTAATCAATATCTAAATAGCTTAATAGGCGTAAATCATTCCCTTGGTAACAAAGTCGATAGTCCATAGTACCTTTAAGTATCTCAGGATCCTCTTCACCGCTTTCCAGTGTGCATGACCAGAATTTGATTGATATCGGCTCACCAAACCCACGGCATAACATATGTTGGGTTGAGTACACATCATAACATATATCAAACTTCCGACCGCTCTAGCGTAAGGAACAGTTTCCATCACTTTAATTTATTTTGGAATCTTAGGACATATTTTAGTATTTAGGCCTTCACCTTGCATGACAGGGTATCAATGAGATTACAATGCTGCATATTGAAGCGCTCAAGAATTTTCATTATATAAGACTCTTATGATAAAGCAAGGAGTTTCCTTGATCGATCCCTTTCGATCTTAACTCCTAATATATAAGCAACTTCTTCCATGTCCTTCATTTCAAAATTGGATGACAACCATTCTTTTATGGTGATAACCAAAACATTGTCATTTCTAGCCAATAAAATATCGTCCACATAAAGTGATAAAATCACAAATTTATTTTTGGACCGCTTGACATATACATAGTGATCTTCTTCAATCATCGTGAAACCAAAAGTAGTTGTGGCTCGATGAAAACGAAGATACCACTGTCTAGATGATTGCTTAAGGCCATATATTGAGCAATGAAGCTTGCATACTTTATCCTCTTAACCTTTAGCTATGAAACCTATTGGCTGCTTCATATAGATTTCCTCATCTAGTTCTCCATTGAGAAATGTTGTCTTTACATCCATTTGATGTAATTCAAGGTCCAAATGTGCAACGATGGCTAGAATAAGGCGTATTGAGGCAAACCTTACAACTGATGAAAAGGTTTCCTCATAGTCTATACCCTCTCGTTGAGTATAACCTTTCGCCACAAGACGAGTCTTATACTTTCAATGGATCCATCCGCCCTTCGCTTAATCTTAAAGACCCATTTGTTTCCAATGGCCTTGCGATTGAGTGGTAGATCAACCAAGTCCGAAATGTGATTTGCCCTCATAGACTCCATCTCATCTTCCAAAACTTTTCTCCATTCTTCCTTATCAGAGGATGAAAGAGCCTCTTGAACAGTCTTTGGCTCGACATCGTCTTTCTGAGCAATCATAAATGTTTCCCATTCAATCTCAAAACGACGACGAGGAATACTTTTACGGTTACTTTTACGCAACTAAATTTCTCTTGAATTCAGTTCGTCAGACGATGCAACATTCCCACTAGTTCTTACATGTTGAGGTAAACCTTTATTTCCCTCTACAATATTAGTGGGTGTGTTATTAGGATCTTCCATCTCATATAATTGGAAGTCCTTATCAATCTCACCTCTACTAAGAAAATCGTTCTCCAAGAACGTGACATCTCGTGACTCCATTTTAGTCATACTTCCATCAACTTATTCACTTATAAACACGTACCCTTTGAAGTGTTCAGAATATCTTATAAAGATACATTTCTTCCCTCTAGGGCCTAATTTGCCATATTTATGGGAAGAATCATGAACATAAGCTGCATATCCCCATGGACATAGATTACTTAAGTCTGGTTTCCTACCAGTCCACAATTCATAAGGGGTGAAAGTGACTGATTTTGAGGGCACTCGGTTAAGTACATAGACAGCAGTCAACAACACATCTCCCCAATAAGAGATAGGTAAATTTGCTTGCGCTATCATAGATCTAACCATTTCCAATAGAGTTCTATTCCTTCTCTCAACTACCCCATTTTGTTGTGGAGTACCGGGAATAGTTTATTGTCGTACAATTCCCTTTTTATCACAAAGAGCCTTGAATTGCTCTGATAGGTACTCACGTTCGCGATCGGTTCTCAATGCATTTATTGTTTTATTAAACTGATTCTCTACCATCGATATATATCATCTAAAGCAGTCTAATGCTTTTGACTTATGGGAGATCAGAAAGACATAACTGAAATGCGTGAAGTCATATATGAAAGTGATGAAATATGAGACTCCATGCCTCGCTCTCACATTCAAATGACCAAAAATGTTAGAATGTATGAGTTGCAATGGAAATTCGGCTCTAGTCCCTTTATCGAATGATTTTCTAGTTGCTTTTCCCGCTAGACAATGTTCACATATGGGTAGATTAACATTAGTGAGTGACCCTGAAAGGCATTCTCTAGCTAATCTTTGCATTATTTGCAACCCAATGTGACCTAATCTAGCATGCCAAGTACTTGCATCAATTTAAACATTACTAGAAGATGCAATTAAAGAAAAACAACCATCGACATTAACATTGTACTGATCATAGTCAATGTCTAACACCATAAAGCCATTCGATACATGACCTGAACCATAATGAACTGTTCCAAATAAAATGTCAACACAATCACCATGAAAATTCAATACCTAACCTAGCCTAAGAAGAACAACTACGGAAATCAAGTTTCGTCGAATATCTGGAGCATAGATGACATCATGTAGAAATATGGTTCGACCACCACGTAAAAACAATTTACATGTGCCAATACCCTTCACTTCAATTCTTGAATTATTCCCAACATATATCCATCTTCTTCCAAGCTATATCCGATGATACTCCACAAATGCTTCTCGGTCTCTAGCTACATGATTTGTTGCTCATGAGTCTACAGTACACGTTGAATGAGATTTAGCAAGCATCACAGTGCTAGAAACAAAAGCATTACATAAAGTAATGGAGTAATAGGGTACCTCTTTCGTCTTAGTGTATTCACGAGCCAAGTGACCCATTTTGCCACAATTGTAGCACTTCATTTTGGCCTTGTCATTCTTCCCACCACGCTTCTTGCGTCGGAAGGTCTTAGCCATTTTAGGTGCTTGATCAGTCTTCTTCCTTTTGTTGTTGAATTAATGATTCATTTTGCGCTTGAAGCTCGAAGCTTAGCGCGAACTCAATTCAGCAACATAAGCATGGGTAGAGGATCTCGCAGCCTCTAGGCGCTCATCCTCTAATTCCAAATGACGTGCTATATCATCAAAAAGTGACAATATTCTCATTATGCGTCATATTGATCTTCATGTGCTCCCAATTATCGGGAATATACCTTATAACAGCTTGAACTTGCTGTTCATCAGTAAGGGAGTGACCTACCGACTTCAGCTCATGAAGCATGTTTGACATCTCCCGAAGATACTACCTCATTGTTACATTTGGGTGCTTTCGATATGTATCAAACTTGATGGTGAGTCTCCTCAACTTAGTGGCAGATGTACCCCAAACTTATCTTTCAAGGCAACCCACATTACTTGAGCTTTTTTATAACTTTCAAACTCACACATAAGCTTCTAGATCTCTCGTGTGTTGAGTTGAAATTCCATGCTCAGGTTCATCCATGGTGTGGTTAAGGGTTTCCAAAACCTCTTGCTCCTCAAGGATGTACTGAACCTTTTGGTGCCAAATATCATAATTGTCACCGTTCAGCTTCTCACCCTTATTGAGGTCAGCCACAATGGTCTTGGATGCTGAAGCCATAATCAATGGCTATAACACATTGACATAATAAACGCAGAATCAATACTAGCACACTTTTCAGAGTAACATACATATTGAATTTGCAGCAAAGATAAACTAAATTAATGATAATTCAACAAAAGACACAGAAACGAAAGTTCACTATGTTCCCAATCAGCTCCTATGTACGATTGTTACATTATCATTAGTTAGTTTAATTTGCGCAAATTTTAAGTTCTTGGTGAGAATTCCTTCGAATTCTACCAATCTACGAACTCCCACTAGGAAAAATAATTACATGACTTCATGTAATTCTTACATTTTTCCATTAACACAAAAGCATAGCATGATGTGAACCAACTTATAGGAAAAAACAATCATGCAGCAACTACAATCAAAACCGCAATTCAATATGTAATGGAAAAATAAGGATTTCCTACAATTGTTCGAATTTTCTTGGAACTAGAAAATTTCAAGTACATTAAACTATATACATGCTACCATTGAACCAAGCTCTACACAACATATATGACATCATTTTCATATAGGCTAGTTACTGTATTTCCAAAATCATAAGAAAATACAAGTTACAAATGAATAAACTATGCATTTATACCCTAAAAATACACGTACTTAGGGTTCTTTATACAATTTTATACATTTATAAAACTTAAAAGTATAACATAATTATACCACAGTGTAAAGCACATCCATACGAACTAAACGCTACTAACCACGCTCCAATCCGACGTCCCACGCGCCCACACGCGCCGCCTAAGTGTGCGGCGCGTGTGGCGCACATGCTAGTGAGCCAAACGGCTCCTGGCCGGTACGATTGGTTTGATTGCCGGACCGATTGACTGATTGGACCAGTTAACCAAACGGTCGGGTTGGGTCTCTTGTCGGGTATAGGGTCAGGTATTTGGTTGTGTCGCCGATCGGTGATCAGCCGGCCAACTGCCGCTGTTGGTGACGTCATCGATGACGTCATCCGACGGTTACCGACAATTGGATGACGTCAGCATGCGTCGGTTCGCCGACGCGCGCGTGATGCTCACGTGCTAGCGTTCCCAGCGCATTGAGTGTGTGGTGCCCACGCGCCGCTACTTCTGGCCGCGTGTGTAGGCGCATCCTACATCTCCGGCGGTGCTCGACTCATCGTTGGACTCGTCTCGACGAGTACTTTCACCCTATATATTTGAAAATTGATTTTGGCCGAAAAAATATTCCGAAAAATGGGCAAAACCGTACGGGTGTACGCGACCTCGAACCCGTTCTTTGCTTCAATTCTATTTTGACGATTCAGATCGCAATTCTGAACAATAAACATTCAAACAGTGTAGATGTCATACTCTTGATCTCGATATCAAATGGTAAACGAGAAAATTCGATGAAAAACAAGACATAAATCACGACCAGGCTCTAATACCAACGTTGGAAAAAAAAGTCAGCGGAAGACGACTTACCTGTTTTCGATGTGCAGTCAACAATTTACCCCAGAACGATCCTTGAATTGCAGATGAATCACAAACAATATTACCTCACGTTGGTCTGAATGTAATCACGAGGAAAACATCCGATTTCCACAATGTAAATGCCAATTGTTCTCGTAAAGAAGAAATGGAACGCCTTCTTTTTCTTTGATGGAAAGGGGACAAGAAATGGAGAGGAATTTCTGAGCGTATGTTCTGCCAACCCCCTCAACGGTTGTCTTCAGGAGTCTTTTATATGACTCCCTCACACCCTTTCAAAAAGTTCCTTTCCATCGTAGCATATCAAGACAAAACAGTGCATTCCAATCGCACCCCATCATGGATGTATTAATAAAATACTACAGTTTATAATACTATCGAATGAGCCAAGCTATCTTAAATTCCCATCTGAAACTTGTGGTTTACAGCATATTGTCGCTGCTCAGAATTTTCATAAACCAATATAAACGGTAAAGGAAACGTGAAATGGTATATACATAGCATCTTTTGACTAGAATAGGTAAAGCTCAGTATTCATGTAAACCTCTGCTCATAATCATTGTAAGGACTAAATAATCTATTTTGTGCTCACAGAAAGGCGCACCAAACATGATGGTTTTTTTTTTTTTTAATAATTCTCTTCCGTATAATGCATTTTTTCCAATGGATCCCAAGTTTTAATTTCCAGTTTTTGCGATGTTTTATTACTTTTTGGAACAAATGAACGATCGATTATTTGTTGTAATTACCTGCAAAACTCCCTAGTTAAAAGCGTGTTTGTTTTCCTTTTATCAAAAGCAAAAAAAAAAAATTACCATCACTATTACAATAATATCTCAAATATCGAATAATTGCAAAAAATTTAAGATACGAATAGTATGTAAGATATTTAAAATTTAAAAAAGAAGTTAAAATGCGTGCTTAAGACTTATTTCACTTTAATTGATGAGCAGAGTTTTTTCGCCCGTTGTGGAGAGGCAAAGGAAAAAAAACGAACAAAGAAAGTACCCGTGAGTTGTTTATTAGCGTGACCATGAAGTCCGATTTATTGGACAGTTTTGACCATAACAATAAGCAAATGTTTAATAGAACAGCCTCAGATCGATTTACAATGATAATGCTGGCAAAACCAACCATATGAGTTTTGATTTCAGCTAAACGTAAAATTTATATTTGATCTAATCCGCCGCTAAAACAACTGAAGATCAAGAGTAATTAGTTGCTTTAATCACTACCTTGAGTATAAGAATAGCCGCATTATTGATGTATCAGGCAATAACTCACATTGTTTGGTGAAGCTTTGTTGTGTTTTTTTCTTCCAAGAGCAAAAAGATGGTTAGAAATAAAGCGAAAGATAAAATATAAGCTTTGTTGTATATCAAAATGAAGAGTATATCTGTCTATTTATAAGTTTTATGACACGGCTGTCTAAATTAAGATATATCGATAATGATATTCATAATCAAAGAAAGATATACAAATAATTTTAAGAGATACACAGAATCAATAGAATTGTCAAATATATTTAATATAAGAAATTATCCTAGAAAAATCCCTGAAAATCTCTAACAAAGATTACGTGTGTAAAAACAATATAGGAAATCATCCGGGTCGGTTCGGTTCCCATTTCCAGCTCCCGCTCCCGCTCATACTTCTTCGAAAATAACTCGAACTCTGACTTTCCGAGAGAGATATCTTGCGGGCATCTTTCAAGCGTTCGTCACTCCCGTTCGACGACAGAAGGATGAGGAGGAGGAGATGTAGCTGGCGCTGCTATCTTCAGAGCCGAGGCTGCCTAGGGTTTGGAGGCGGCCCATGAAGCGGCAGATCAAGGTTCAGATCATGCTGCCGATGAGCATTCGGTGCAACACCTGCGGGAATCACATCTGCCGGAGGACCAAGTTCAGTTCCAGGAAGGAGGAAGCCGTCGGCGAGGTCCGTCGGTCGGTGCTGCATGCCTTCGATTCCCCTGTTTTTCCCATCTTCTTCATTAATTCTCCCTCTCTAACCTCTCAAAAGCTCTCTCTCTCTCTCTCTCTCTAAAACCAGGAATACTTTTGTATATGTAGGTTAAACTTTTAAGATTAATTCTGAGTATGAGCATGTCGGGCATGAGTTGGCCCCATTCGCCATCAAAGAGTGCGATATCTATAAAAAAAAAAAAGTGCGAGGGGAATCATGTTGGATGAGGAGATCCATGTGCATTTGCTCCGTCGCCTAGCATATCGTGTGTCCCCGATCAGAATCGAGGTCTCTGCCTTAACCTGGAAACATCGTTGAGTTTACAATTGGGTTGTCTGCATGCTTCATCAACCAAAGCTCAACTCGACATCGTTTAGCATGATTACTATCTCCTCCTTTCTTACTTTGTTTCCAACTTTTCCTTTTTATTGTTGTAGAAGCGAGACAGAACAAGAAAATAAATCGGACACATGGTTCATTCATTGTGATTTACATCCACGAAGAGAGTAGCAACGAATTCACTCTAGATTAAGCGATATAATGGAGATTACATTACACACTCAAGTCACTCAAACACTTACGGTATTTCCCAAGCCCCAATTACACCCAATAACGCATGCAGTCTCGAAATTTCCTAGGAAATAATCTTTCAATCTCATGAAGGAATTACACGCAAATTTTACCTCAAGATTTCACTGGCTACAAACGCTAATTCTTCTCAGATGTAATTGCACAAAATAAAAAACCGACCAACTACTCTCTAGAATAACGGTGCTTCAATGCTCGTATCAACAACAGCGTTGACGGCAATATTCATGCAAGCAAGGCACGCCTAAGAGAAACCCTCGAATACGTTTATATATGCCCCGTTAGAGAGACTCCCAAAATTAGATCGGTCAAAGAGTAGTCAACACCTACTAGGATTAAGAAAACAAATCAAGACGCCTACTAGGATTAAGAAAACAAATCAAGTGGAATTCGGTCTTCACGTTTGCCTACTTCAGTAGAGTTTGATTTTCTTTTCCTTTTCCATTTTATTTATTTATTTCCTCTCTTGGCCGAAGAAGTTGCCGTGTGCATCCAAAATCCAAGTCAAAGTTTTGACTTTCTCTTTTGATTTTCCCTTGCCAATCTCCATTGGAATTATAGGAATATTTCCTTATCCGCGAGTTAACTAATTTAAGGTGAGTCCGAAACTTACTTGTCGTTCTTCTGGAATGCTTATCTACAATTCAAATCAAGTCAAGTTCGTCTACTTAAACTCGAGACATATTTTAATAATTTCCATCTTGGCTCGACGTTTAAGTCAAATCACAATTGCTTCGCAAAAATTTGAACTCTGTCGCTATGTTCCCATAGCCCTCAATGCGCTTAATCGCCATAGATAATTTTCAATTCCAAGCTATGCTTGAACTTCGCCATAACTATGGACCTCACTAGAACACCAACTCCACATTCGCCTTTAACTGTTCCGTAAGGATTTTTTGACATAACCTCCTTAATCACAGATAAAGCAAAACCGTTATTACATCCATATTTTTCAGGAGATCGAATATGTACATTGTCAATATCAGCAATTACAACAACCGTTGCCTCTATAGGCTCCACCTTGCTATAAGCACCATCCGTGTCGTTTACTTTGTTGGTACTCGTACTCGTTACCTCAGGAGTTTTTGGTCGTAACTCCACCCGTGACATCCCGAAATTTGGCCCCGGTTTTGAATATATGAAATGGTTATTTCGTTGACGCGCTTATGGTTATTTTACTCGAAACTGATCACTCTCGAGTAACTAATCTATTAGGTGAGGCCGTTAAGGGGTATAAACGCGACAGACTAGAGAATTCGATCAGAAATCGACTGCTCAACCATAATAATCGGCAAGGGTCAATATGACACCGTTATAAATCGATTAGCGAATGGATATAAGCCGATTTGACGGAAGCACGTAGTCGAATTGCGGGTGGTTCCTCACAATTGCGATATTCGCGTCGAACGGCAATAACCCGATTTTCTATCGATATTATATTCGGGACACGTAATTGAACCATCGCGATTTTATGACAACTGAGAGTTGTCTACGATTCAAAGATGCACAAACGTGGATCGAAAATTATCGACCACGGGTCAAACGCGATAAAACCCCTAAAAGCTATCCGATAGGTTAGGTCGTACTAAAGTCGCGTTCGGTCGATTTTAACCACGAAATTAAATTCGGTTTTGGGAATCGGACATTCGAGCGTGTCATGATTCAATTATTGGACATCGTCTCATCTTTTGGCAAATTTTTGGCGAGTCCGGAATTTTTGCGGAAAAATGAATTTTGGACAAAATGAAAATGGAAAGGAAATTCGGATTAAGAAGCCAATTGGGATTTTGCTGCCCAAAATGGCTTATTTTTGGGAAATTAGATTGAATAAAGTAATTGGGAGACAAAGGGGTGGGGGATGAAGACTTTTGTGGCTTGGTTATGATGAAATTAGATATTTTCTCAAGGATGTTGATTGGTTGATTTCATTTTCTTGTTCTCTCTCTCTCTCCCCTTTTAGCCGAACAGCCCCCATCCTCTAATTCTCTCTTCTCCCCCACATCTCTTTCCCACCAGCTTCTTCTTCACCTTGCTGCCAACCCTCACTCCTCCCATTTCCCCTCTAGCTTTCTTTCTCCTTTGCTGCCACCACTACATCACCACATCCCACCAGCCCACCATCCACCAAAACTCCACTGCCTCACCAACTTCACACTTGCCAGCGTCTCACCTTCACACCCACAATCCCCTTTTACCTCACGCCAGCACAGCCGCACTTCCACCACCGCATCACCAACACCAGCTCATTGTCCAACGTCCTAACTCCAACATCTCAAGCCAGCACCGCCCGCATCTTCAACGGTCAGTCACCACCTGCGCCTCACGCCCTCAACACAGCTCACCGCGCATCCAGCAACTATCCAGCTCGCCCTAGCAAGTTCAGCCCAAGCCAAGCTGAGCCCCCCCGTTTGGCCGAGAGTTCGTAGGACCGTAACAGCCACTGTGTGAGCCTCCGTGCGAGCAGTGGTTGTCTCGTGTTTTCGTTGCCGTCTGTTGCGACCTAAATTTCGGGTGCACCACCTAGGGTTTAGGCTAATAGACTACTAAGTTTTCAACTTAGCTTGGGCTCTCCCAAGCCCATACCAATTTGCGACTTAGGTTCAAATTTTTAACATGCAAATGGATTTTATCTAGGAGTCACCACTAATCAGTTTGTGGTAGGTCGATTAGACACCTAAGTAAAATAATGGGAGAATTATTTTACTTCTACGAACTAGAGACTTTGGATACAGGGACTTGGTTACACTAAACTTCTCTAATACCCTTCCGGTACCATTTCTTTTTATTTTCAAAAATGTTTTTGCAAGCAGTTTGGATTAATTTTAACCGAAATTTCTATCATGCAAAAGGGTGATCACACGGGTGCTCAATCATTATTAAACACTCAATGAATCAAACGAATTGCATCAAAATAATTAAATGCACAAAGCAAACAATTTTTTTGGGTTTTCTTTTATCTTGAAATTAAAACATGCACTTTAACTACATGACCTAATTTTACTAACAAGCTATTTCTAATGAACCTAACATGCAAACTATTTGACATGCACCTAATATTTTTGTATTTTTTATTAAAATTCGAAATTAATAAAAAAACTAATTAAACTATCTAAAATGAATGGTCATCTAATTTAGTTTAGGGATTAATTTGACTTAAACCCTATCCTATCTTAGAAAACTATTTTTTTTAAAAGAAAAATGAGATTATCAAAATGTGCAAACATTATTTAAGAGTCTATCCATAAAAAAAATTTCAATCCTACTCTATTCCAAAAATTATCTAAAGGTGCAATCCTAAAAATGCAATCCTAATTTACTAAACCAACAACTCCGATGCAAGATTTGATTTTTTATTTTTTATAAATTTTTTTAGTGTTTTTCAAGACAAGCAATTATTAGGTAAACATTATATCTAAACTAATCAAGATATTCATCAAATAAAGGATTAAAATAATCGAAAAATAATCCGTTGTCTCATGGGTTAAATTAACGATTATTAACCCTAAACATCACCACATATAAGAAAGTTCAAAATAATTAAAAATTTGATCCGAAGTCTTACGGGTCAAACTAATAATTATAATGATTTAATAAGTTAAAATACTATCAAAATGCCCAAAATTTTTTAATATAATTAAAAAAATAATCCGACATCTTACGGATCAAATTAATAATTACAGTAATTTTGAGCAAACCCTGCGGATAATGCCTAGAATATTCATAAAATGAAAATCATCTTCCAATGTTCCAATTTGTACAATAATAACAAAACTTAAAAAAAAAAAAAAAAAAAAACTACCTAATTGGGATTTTTCCTAAATTCGGGTTAATGAACAACGGCTTGTGATGGTGGCTCGGCGTGGCTAGGCAAGGGCTGCTGTGGTGATGGGTCGCCAAGGGTGGTTGGTCACCGGCGTTTGGAGCTCCGGCGAGGGACGACGGCTGGTAGATCAATAGTGGGCGGGGGTGCTTTGTGGTGCAAGCGTCGCTCGGGGGAAGCTCGAGCGGCGTGCGGGGACGGTGGTTGGTGGTTGTGGACTTGCTGGCGTTGGGGACGGTAGCAAAGTGTCACGGGCGGAGGGCTGCAGGTGTGGATAGAGCAGGGATGGCAGCGGCGTTGTCGGGGCGAAAAGGGCTGCGGTTCGGCTCGGGTTCAACTCGGTGGAGGTGAAGCAGGTCGCGGACTTCAAGGAGTGGCGAAGGCAGAGCAACGGCGTTGCAGGGTTGCTAGTGTTACAAGGTTGAGCAGTGGTGGCCTACGGCTTGGGTAGCAGGGGACGCCGGGCCAAAGGCGCAGGCACGGGCAGAGACGCTAGTGAGCAGATCTCGGACAAAGTAGGGAGGCAGACAGGCAATGACCGGTTGCTGGCGTTGGGTTACAGGCGGAGACACGGCCAGGAGCAGTAGCGCAGAGGTGTCAGGTCATCGCGGATCGGCCCGGGAGATGGCAGGCGAAGGCGCGGCGAAGGGGGCTCAGCGGACGCGGGATCTGCAGGTTGCAGGCGAGGCGGAGCAGATGCGGGTCAGCGCTCGGGAGGAGACAGTGCAGAGACTCCGGCAGAGGATGCATGAACAGTGATGGTGGGGCAGAGCTTCGGACGGTTGCAGGGTGGTGCGGCGAGGCATGATGCGTTGGCCGGCACGGAGGGCAGCAACAGAAAATGCTGGCGGGGAGACCCTACGAGGAAGATGAACAACTAGCTTTCTTTTCCCTTTTTTTTTTCTTTTTTTTCTCTCTCTCCCCTGTCCTCTCACGTCTCCTCTCTGTCCCTCTTTCTACTGTATTTTCTAACTTTTGGAGCCCCCAACCCCACCGAAGGAACCAAGGAACCAAAGGAAAAAAAAAGAAAAGGTTTTCTCTTTTTGTGCTTGAACTTTTGACCTAGAAAACCGAGAAAAAGCCCCCCCTCATGTCCGTACATGAACGACCCTTTTATAGGCCAAGAATTTGATCTTTGTGGAATATATATATTCAATTTTTCTTGTGCATAATCCCCTTGAATATATCATTAAAATATATGCACCCCGCGCAATATTCTCTTTTGTATTTTTTCAAATATTCCATCTAAAAATTTCCTTTATGCCCAAAAATATGTCCCTCGGTGTATATTACCTGAATATATGAAAAATCTCACTTGAATATGCGAAAAATCTCACGTCGTATCAACACTCACCGTCGGTCCAATGCAAAAATGGAATAAAATAAAATAGATGCTTCTAAAACTATATGTTGCAATTTTTATTTTTTGGGGTAAATATTAACCCATTTTTTATGCAAAAATTTAGTTGTTAACAGCTGCCCCTCTTTGAAGGTGAGCTCGTAGAGGTAGCCTTCAAAGATAATTGAGACCTAAATTTTAATCATGCACATGCAATGAATGATTTTTGGTTAGAAAATGAATTCCATTTTTGAATGCAATTTACGTGATGCATGGAAATGCTAATGCAAGTAATAAGGGAACATACCTGGAATGACTTACCTTCAAGAATGGTAGAGTAATTCAGGATAGTTGGTGTTACATGTCCAGGACTCGTACCTTTCTACGGTCGCCTAGAATAGCAAAGAGGCTTTGTGAGGAGATTGCTTTTTCTAGGACTTGTACCTTTCTACGGTCGCCCAGTATGGCAATATTTGATTATCTAGGACCCGAACCTTTTTTTGGTCGCCTTGACGAAAAAAAATTGTTTTTTCAGGACCCGTACCTTTCTACGATCACCTGAATGGTGAAAGGGCTAGTAATAACACCTAGAGGGGGGTGAATGGGTGTAATAAAAATTCTTGCGAGATTCAGAAGTAATAATTGCTTGTAAAACTCACAGACGAGTTCATACTTTAATAGTTTTAAGTTTAAACAAATAAACAAAGCTACTGATCAAAGTAAAAGAGTTGAGCGAAGAGAATTAGAACACAAGGTTTATAGTGGTTTGGCTTAGATCAGGCTTACGTTCAGTCTCCCGCGCTGACACTCTATTGGCTGGATTCCACTAAGAATTCAAAAGAGATTTTACAGCTTGATGGTCTCGACTTCACAGTGAAGAGTCTTTATAGGTCTCCCACAAAGTCTCACTATGAGTTTCTCTCTTTTGTAAAAAATTTGAGCTCAACAAATGAAATAACAATGAACTAGGAAGTTTCAGACTTTGAAAATTTTCTTTCACGCATTCTATCGAACCACTAGAGAGTCCGCCTTAAATACTCCTTCATTCCTTCATGACCGTTGGCACTTTCCAAAGGAATTCTTCCAATCTACTAGTTGGACGGAATCAATCAAGGAGATCTCGAGTAGTTTGAAGATTATGATGAAAGCCCGTAAATCCTGTTCGCCCATACAATCGGGATCTTGGTTTCTATAAGTAGAACTTTCCAAGTTTGCTTGCCTTTCAAAAGATTTGATTATCGGAATTAATTCCAATAAGGATAGTCAACCATATAAGTGCTATATCCAGCCAAAGGAACGTCCGAAAGCCATACAAAACGAATCCTTGAAGAAATAAGGATAATCTCGCATCTGGATAAGTCTTCATTCTTCTGTCTGGAAACTGTCAGTGTGGGCAGATTTTGAACTTAAAGTCTGGAGGTCTTCAAACTTTGACGCTAGAGTCTTGCGATTTTCAGACTTTGACACTAGGGTCTAGAAGTCTTTAGACTAGACTTTCTGGAAATGTTTTGTCAATTTCAAAACAATTAAGAAGTTTTCTCCAACAATCTCCCCCTTTTTGATGGTGACAAAACTTTCCTGCAGATTTGGTAACCTTTGACATGCAAAACAACTTTTAGGCAATATATAATATCTTATAAAATTAAGTTGATTATGACCTTGGATAGCATTGATTCTGCAATCACAGAAACATGTTAATCCTGAAAAGATAAGACAATTAACTATCCAACCACAATCAATATTACCAAGCTAAGTTACTTGTAGTCATCAAAGAGTTCAACAAATCCAACAAAAGTTCAACAGTCAAAAGTCAAAAACAAATAAGTCAAACAAGTCAAATCATAAAAATAGAGTCAAATCAAATATGCGCACATTCTCCCCCTTTTTGTCAACAGCAAAAGTGGAGAAGAATAAAAAGAGTTTGATGAAATTAGGGTTGTTTAAGGATGCGAATAAGCTTGGAATCTCCCATCCACTGAACTGTGATCTCCAGCTTTCGCAGAGACTCCTGCAACTCCTTAAGATCTATAGTCTTGGCAGTCGCCTGAACTTGAAGCTTGAGATCTTGTACCTGATCATGAAGAGAAACTACATAAGCTTTTAACTCAGATTGAAGGGTCTAAATGTCACACTCCATTCCATATTGTTGTCCTTTTAACTCTAAAAGGAGCTCTAGCAACCTTTGAAAGTCTGCAGTTGGTTCTGTTGGAGCACTAGGTCCAGCCACATTAATTCCAGGAGATTTGAGATGGGAGGGAACATCAGCAGTTTGATCACCAAGACTTGGAGAGGATGGCTCAACATCACCTTCAAAATATTGAGAGGCATAGACATCCTTTGGATCTGCTGGAGATTTGCTCATATCATCACTCGTAAAAACATGTGAAGAAGATGTACCTATTTTCTTAGCAGCTCCCCCTGTCTTTGTGGTTACATGTGGAGAAGAAAAATCTTCTTCTTGGTCTTTTTCAGCTCCAGAGTGATGTTCTTTCTCTCTTGCTTCTCCAGCAGTTCCACTCCGAGTCTTCTCAGAATCCTCTGACAAGGATACTACAAATGTTGGCTCAAAAGAGTCATCATGACCCTTTTTCTCTTCTGCTTCTCTTCTTTCTTCTTCTTTTTCTTCTCTTCTTTCTCTTCCTCTTGCCTCTACACTTCTTTCTTCACTTCCTTTTCTTCTCTCTTCTCTTCCTTGCTCCGTCTTTTCTCATTCTCTTTCTTCTCTATCCTCTGGCTGCTCAAAACTAATAAAACTCTATAGATTCTTCAAGGCAAATGCGGAGAGTGTGAGATCATTTTCATCTTCTTTGTTCTGCAAGATAAGGTTTCTCCTCTTCTTGATAGGTGCACTCATAGGCTCCTTGTCTTTCGTCTTCTTCGCGGCAGAGTCTTGTTTTGTCTTGGTTGGGGACTTCTCCTGCAAACGCTCCAATGCTTTATTCAACTCCTTCAGTCTCATCTTCGAAATCATCTTCAAACCTATCTCCATAGGAGCTATGGTTCTGACATAGAGAGCTGCTGGAAATTGAATATGAAAGTGTTGAAACAACTTGGTAACCAGCGCGGAGTAAGGTAGTTGTCCCTTGTCTTTCACAACAGTCCGGTACATGTGCATCAGGATTGTGTGTGGCAGCGAGAACTTCATCCCATTGTTGATAGTAAACATCAGCTTTGCCTTAGAGTGAGAGACATATGTCTTAGAAGTAGACTTGGGTCGGATGCAATTGATTACGACCTTATACAACAGAATGTTGGAGGCAGACAATCTGGAATATGAAATTCTTCCTTCAGCAAGTCTGTCCCGAGCAAGAGACATTGTTGCATGACCAACATATATGTTTATTGGTTGGAAACTCCCTTTTTCCACACCAATGATATTGGCCAACGTGTCCATATCCACCACAAAGTCTTTTTCCCTTACCGTAAAAAGAAATCTATTCGCATCAAGAAAAGATAGATTCGAATAGAAGTAAGCAGTTAATTCAGGGTATGCGACAGATGTTTGAGAATAGAATCTTTCAAGTTGAAGAAGAACAAGCTTCTCCCTCAGGTTTACCTTCAAGGAATCCAAGAAATCAAAGTCCATAGTGCGAGGGTTCATCACCCCTCTTTTTAGCAATTTCGAATAAACCTTTTTGTGGTCCTTAGAACGAAACACACTCATTCCTTCACCATATACAGTAGCAGCAATGCCCATCCTAGGCTGAAAATTCTCAAAAATCCTTTCATCATCATCCTTTACCTCTAGCTGATCAAAGGCACCAAAACGTGGATCACTTGGAAAATTGGCAAAAGTTCTGTCTGCCAAACCTTCAGGCGCAATGCCTAGCTTTCCATATGCCATAGAAACAAGGTCTCATTTTTATAACCTCTCTCTTGCAGAAATTCATCAATGAGAGTCATTGCACTACCACCACGCTTCAAATTATTGTAGAGCTTAAAAAGAAATTGGGGTTTCAGCGTTCTTACGGGTTCAACATTTTCAACAATTTCTTCTTCCGCTTGTTGGTGTGGAGGATCTTGAGTCGTCGCACGCTGACTCTATTGAGAATGTTGTTGCTGAGGTCGAGGAGTATCTTCTTCTTCAGTTAAGTCAAAGTGTGTAGGACCCTCTGGCATGTGCTGTGGTCCCCTGTTAGCGATTTGAGAAGACTTTCTCTGGAAAGACATTGTCATTGTCGAGGAGGATTTCTTCAAACTTGTTCGGTGAAAAAGATGAAAACTTTGAAAAGTAATCTTGAGAGGAAAGGTAAGAGAATAGGTATTCTGTATACTAGGGTTTTGAAAATGTAATTGGAGAAGAAGGACTTTGACGGTATTTATAGCAAGCGAAACGGGGTATATTAACCGTCACAAAGGAAAAAAAAATAAACTGCCTTTTTCGAAAATGAAAAACTGCCAAAAATTCAAAAATTTGAAAATAATTCCTAAAAATAAATTAGGTAAGTAACGATTTAAAAATTAGCGTACCTTTTCAGTTTTTCCATGCCAAAATTACATTACCTGTATTGAAAAGAATTTGACTTACAGATGTAGTTTCTAGATATTCTGAGTCTGACCACCTTCAGACTTTAACCAGTAGAAGATATAATGTTTAGTTTGGTGCGAATAGACTCAAATAAACTTTTCTCCAATGGCTTTGTGAATATGTCTGCCAGCTGATTCTTCGAGTCAATAAACTGAATCATAACTTCTCCATTTTGAACATGATTTCTTATGAAATAGTGTCGAATCTCTATATGTTTTGCTCTTGAATGAAGAATTGGATTCTTCGTGAGATTGATAGCACTGGTGTTGTCGCATTTGATCTCGGTGCATGATTCTTCAATTCCAAAGTCTCTTAGCTATTGCCTTATCCACAGAATTTGAGAAGAACAACTTCCAAGGGCCACATACTCTGCTTCTGCTGTCGATAGAGCTATAGTACTTTGCTTCCTTGAGAACCAAGACACCAGCTTGTTCCCAAGCAATTGACAAGTACCAGAAGTGCTTTTTCTATCAACTTTACAACCTGCTAAATCTGCATCTGAATATCCAAGGAGAGTAAAGTCTCATTCTTTAGGATACCACAGTCCTAACTTTGGAGTAGTTGCAATGTATTTGATGATGCATTTTGCAGTACTTAAATGAGATTCTTTGGGATTTGATTGGAATCTAGCACAGATACAAGCACTAAACAAAATATCAGGTCTAGATACAGTAAGGCAAAGAAATGAACCAATAATACTCCTGTAAAGTTTCTGGTCAACATTCTTTCCTCCTTCATCTTTGTCCAGCTTCGAAGAACTTGACATTGGTATCTCTGTTTTCTTGCAAATTTCCAATCCGAACTTCTTGATGAGGTCTTTTGCATTTTTTTTTTTGATGAATAAAGATACCTTTCTTTGATTGTTTAACTTGCAATCCCAGAAAGAAAGTTAATTCACCCATCATACTCATCTCGAATTCATCCTGCATAGATCTAGAGAATTTCTTGCATAGATTTTCATTAGGAGATCCAAAAATAATATCGTCAACATAAATTTGAACTAGTATAAAATCATTACCCTCCTTTTTTATGAACAATGCAGTATCTACCTTTCCTTTAGTAAAACCATTTTGAGTTAGAAATTTGCTTAACCTTTCATACTAGGCTCGAGGTGCTTGCTTCAGTCCATACAAGGTATTTTTCAGTTTGTAGACTGAGTTTGGCTTTCTTGGATCTTCAAAACTAGGTGGTTGTTCCACATAGACTTCTTCTTGAATAAATCCATTTAGGAATGCACTTTTTACATCCATCTGGAATAACCTAAAATTTTCATAGAAAGCAAAAGCAAGTAATAATCTAATTGCTTCTAACCTCGTTGCTGGTGCATAGGTCTCGTCATAGTCTATCCCTTCTTATTGCGTATATCTTTTGGCCACGAGTCTTACTTTGTTCCTTACCACTTTTCCTTTCTCGTCCACCTTGTTCCTGAAAACCCATTTAGTCCCAATAATAGACTTACCTTTAGGTTTAGGAATTAGCTCCCAAACATCGTTGATGCTGAATTATCTGAGCTCTTCTTGCATAGCTTTAATCCAGCTTTCATCAGACATGGTTTCTTCTACACTCTTGGGTTCTATTTCCGAAATAAGTGCTAAAGCACTAGACTCTTCTCGCCTTTTGGATCTGGTTCGAATTCCTTCATCAATGTTGCCAATGATGAGTTCTTTGGGATGACTTGACTTATGCTTCCAGTTGTTGGTAGGTTTGAGAGTCTACTAATCCTCTGCTTAGTTGTATTTTTTGGTTCTACTTGATCTTTAGAAGTCTGAGCTACTTCGGGGGAAATAGACTTTATAAAGTCTGGAGCAGGTTCAGATTCTTCAAGTTGAGTCTGATCCAGTTGATTCTGCATAGAGTCTTGAAACTTGACGTTTATAGATTTTTCTACAGATTGAGTCTTCTTGTTGAATACTCTGTATGCTTTGCTTGAGGTTGAGTAGCTAAGGAAGATTCCTTCATCTGATCTTTCTTCAAACTTCCCAGTTCAATCATTTGCATTTTTCAAAACATAACACTTACAGCCAAACACATGAAAGTAAGAAACATTTGGTTTATTCCCTTTAAATACTTCATAAGGAGTTTTCTCTAAAATAGGCCTCAAGAACACTCTGTTGATGATATAGCATGCTGTAGAAACTGCTTTAGCCCAAAATTGAGAGGAAATTTTTCTTTCAATTAAAAGAGTTCTTGCCATCTCCTGTAAGGATCTGTTCTTTCTTTCCACAACCCATTTTGTTCTGGAGTGTATGGAGAAGAAAAAATATGTTGGAAACTAGATTCATCACAGAATGTCGCAAAGTCTTGATTTTCAAACTCACCTCCATGGTCTGTACGTATGCTTGAAATAGCATATCTTTTTTCATTTTGAACCATCTTGGCAAACTTTAAAAAGTAAGAGAAAGTTTCAGACTTACTTGCTAGGAAGTAAATCCAAGTAAAGCGAGAGTAATCATCCACGATTACTAGGCAGTATCTCTTTTCACCGATGCTTTGAGTCCTAATTGGTCCAAAGAGGTCCATATGCAGAAGCTGCAAAGCTCGATTAGTAGAAACTTGATTTACAGGTTTAAAGGAACTTCTAACCTATTTTCCCAAAACATAAGGCTTGCATAATTCAAACTTTTGATAGGTCATGTTCGGAAGACCGTGAACAAGCTTCTTGGATGAAATCTTGGCAATCTGCTTCATGTTGACATGACCAAGCTTTTGATGCCAAAAATTTGCTTCATCTTGAATGGAAATAAGACATTGAGAACTTTTTGGTTTTATGTCCAGAAGATAAATGTTCCCATGTCTTCGTCCAGTGAAAGATTGAGAGAAGTCTTTACTTGTTCCCGAACAGATGCCTTCTTGGAAATTAATTTTGAATCTAGTATCGCACAGCTGACTTATGCTGAGTAGATTGTAGTTGAGTCCTTCTACCAATGAGACATTGTTGATAGTAAGGCTTCCAATCTTCACAGTTCCAACACCAACAATTCTTCATTTGCTATTCCCACCAAAAGAAACTTTTCCACCATTTATTTGAACAAGCTTTATAAAGCAACTAGAATCTCCAGTTATATGTCTCGATCAGCCACTATCCAAATACCATTTGATCTTCTTTTTGATAGTGACCTGCAATCAAAAGAAAAACTCAAGCTTTCTTTGGTACCCATATTTTTTTGGGTCCATGAGTGTTACTATTAAAAACACTCTTTGCCCAATCCTTCTTAACAGGTCTCCAAACTTTGAGACATTTCTTCTCGAAATGTTCTGAGCTGTTACACTTTGAACATTTGAGATTACTTCGGCCAACAGGTTTTACAAAAACTCTTTGAAAATGATTTTTGTAAAATACCTTTGTAGGTCTTTGTTTAATTCTTTCTTTAACTTTGGGAAAATTAATTAAAGGAATAGTTTATGGAGTCATACCCAAACCAAATTTGTTAAAATAAGGTCTTTGTGTAGAAAGAATTTTCTCTAGTTTCTCAAATCTTTTTGAAAATCTTTTTGTGATATTTGAAATATCTTCTTTTAAAAAGGCATTTTCATTTGAAAGAGAATTTGAATATTCTTTTAGATCAACAAAAATTTTATCCAAATTTTCAAACTTTTCTTTCCAAGAAACTTTCTGTTGCTTCAGTTTAGAATTCTCCCTCTTAAGCTCGGATATCCTTTTAAGAGATGTTTTGAGGTTGAGATAGAGTTCATCTATATACTTCGAGACTTTAACAAGAATTTTTAAATTGCTAATCTCAACTTCTTTGTCTGAGTCTGAATCATAATCTGTATCAAGGTCTGAGTCTGATTCTGAATTTGCTATTAAACAAATGTTGGCATATTCTTCATCACTTTCTTCGCATTCAGTATCACTCCATGTTTCTGCTTTGAGAGCCTTCTTATACTTCTCAGTTCTTTCTTTCTTTTTCTTCAACAAAGGACAGTTAGGTCTAATATGCCCCTTTTTCTTACATTCGAAGCATATTACATCTTTGCTGATCTTGTTGTCCTCCGTCGATCTCTTCTGGAAATTTTGTGTGCTCTACTTTTTCCAATTCAATCTTCTTCCCTTTCTATTCAACTTTCTGAACTTCTTAATCATAAGCGCTAGTTCTTCATCATCCAGTTCATCTTCTGAATCTGTATCATCGGAATCGTCGTTAGATTTTAAAGCAATTGACATCTTACCTTTGGGATCTTCTTCCTCATTGATTTGCTCCACTTCATATGATTGAAGTGTGCCAACAAGTTCATATACTAAAAGAGACATAATCCTCTGGGTTTCTCTAATTGAAGTTTTCACATGATTTCAGTCTTTGGAGAGTCCACGCAACAGTTTGTTGACCTTCATTGGTCTTGAGATTGGTTGTCCTTGATATGCTAATCCATTCACAATTTCAGTGAAACGACTGAACTTATTAGTGATAGATTCTCCAGGCTTCATCTTGAAGGTTTCATACTGTCCGAGTAGAATGTTGATTTTTGTTTCCTTTACTCAATCAGTTCCTTCATAGGTGACGTGCAATCTGTCCCAAACTTTTCTTGCTGTTTCACAAGATGAAATTCGATTATACTCAGTAGGAGATAAAGCACAGTATAAATAGTAGATAGCTTTAGCATCAAGTGCTTGTCTCTTGGTTAATTTTTCTTGTGTCATTTCGCCAGCATCTGCAACTTCCTTTCCTCTTTCTGAGGTTGATGTAGCTTTGGGATTTATTCATTTTTCTACTACATCCCATTCTAGGAGATCTTTAGATCTCAGGAATGCCTTCATCTTTTTTTTCCACATATTGTATTCATTTCCATCAAAGTAAGGAGGTTTGGTGTTGCTTTGCCCTTCAACAAATCCTGGAGCCAAAATACTAGCCATAGATCTTTAACTCAGAAGTAAAAACACTTTAGTAAAATGAGCACACAAGCTCTGATACTAATTGAAAGTGCTAGTAATAACACCTAGAGGGGGGTGAATAGTTGTATTAAAAATTCTTGCGAGATTCAGAAGTAATAATTGCTTGTAAAAATCACAGACGAGTTCATACTTTAACAGTTTTAAGTTTAAACAAATAAACAAAGCTACTGATCAAAGTAAAAGAGTTGAGGGAAGAGAATTAGAACACAATGTTTATAATGGTTCGGCTTAGATCAGGCCTACGTCCACTCCCCCACGCTGATAGCCTATTGGCTAGATTCCACTAAGAATTCAAAATAGATTTTATAGCTTGATGGTCTCGACTTCACAGTGAAGAGTCTCTACAGGTCTCTCACAAAGTCTCACTATGAGTTTCTCTCTTTTGTAAAAACTTTGAGCTCAGCAAATGAAATAGCAAGGAACTAGGAAGCTTCAGACTTTGAAAATTTTCTTTCACACATTCTATCGAACAACTAGAGAGTCCGCCTTAAATACTCCTTCATGCCTTCACGACCATTGGCACTTTCCAAAGGGATTCTTCTAATCTACACGTTGGACAGAATCAATCAAGGAGATCTTGAGTCGTTTGAAGATTATGATGAAAGCATGTAAATCCTATTCGCCCATACAATCGGGATCTTGGTTTCCATAAGTAGAACTTTCCGAGTTTGCTTGCCTTTCAAAAGATTTGATTATTGGAATTGATTCCAATAAGGATAGTCAATCATATAAGTGCTATATCTAGCCAAAAGAACGTTCGAAAGCCATATGAAACGAATCCTTGAAGAAATAAGGATAATCTCGCATCTGGATAAGTCTTCATTCTTCAGTCTGAAAATTGTCAGTGCGGGCAGACTTTGAACTTAAAGTTTGGAGGTCTTCAGACTTTGACGCTAGAGTCTTATGATCTTCAGACTTTGACACTAGGGTCCGGAAGTCTTCGAGACTAGACTTTCTGGAAATGTTTTGTCAACTTCAAAACAATAAAGGAGTTTTCTCCAACAAATGGAAATAGATGTTGTTTAGGACCCGTACCATTCTACGATCGCCATTAATGGGATATCACTTTCCAGGTGCCATGCCTTATACGGTCGCCTGAATGAGAACCGGCTTTTCTAGGACCTGTACCTTTCTACGGTTGCCTAGCATTGCGGTATGGATCATTTGAACATGACCCGAACCTTTCTTCGATTGCTTTAATCAGATTGAATATGGAGAAAAATCTTCAAGGGATAGCTTGATCGAGTCGAGTGTCGGTGCACTTGAGAGAGAATACCAGATCGGTGGAAAGAAACTCTAGGCTACAATGTCGATGAAAATGACTCTGGGCTATGGAAGCACGCCAGGTTAGAAACTCTGGGCTACGAGAGCACGCCGTGTCAATTAAGAGAGACATCGGGCTATGAAAGCACACCAAGTCAATAAAAGGGACTCTGGGCTACGAAAGCACGCCAAGTCAATATAAAGGGACACCAGACTATGGAAGCACGCCGAGTCGATAAAGAGGGACATCGGGCTATGAAAGCACACCGAGTCGATGAAAAGGACTCTAGGCTACGAAAGCATGCCAGGTTAGAAACTCCGAGCTACGAGAGCATGCTAGGTCGATAAAGAGAGACATCGGGCTATGAAAGCAGGCCGAGTCGATGAAAATGGCACCGGGCTACTGAAGCACGCCGGGTCAGTGAAAGGGGCTTCGGGCTACGAAAGCATGCCGAATCTTGAGGCTTCAAGGAGCAACTTGAACGTCAAGTATTACTCGATCTTCAAGGAAATATTATCTGTCAAACACGATTAGAGCAAAAGCTGGTATGCATTCATCAAAGAGGTAGACAATCTAAGCTACTTTAAAATGCACATTTCAAAATTCAATGGGGTTTTCATCAAGGTTTATGTATAATGACTTTACCATATTTGCATCACCCAAATTTCCACTAGAGAGAATTGTCATTCAAGATAACGTCATAGATTTCTTAAGAATACTAAATGAGAGACTTTCAGTTAGAAAGGACTTTCACTCACTCTCATTCAAAAGGGCTATTTTAGGAGAATCACTCCATCTCACCATATCAACAGGGGTCCGAGTATTCTCACAAGTAGTACAACCTTACCAATCTGAGAGGTCTTTAACAGGGACCGTAATGTGGGCTTGGTCAATGGTTTAACAATTGGACTCTTTGAGTCAAGGCTACTGAAAGAACAACTCCGCAATCATCTATGGGTTTACAAGTCAAGAACCCTGCAAAATGAGAAAGAAATATTCTTGCCCGTATTTCTTCAAGTGATGCTTAAGACATGTGAACCTCTACATTAATTCAAGTGCCCTAATCAGAAGAGACTTTGCAAGGAACGTAACGTAAGCTAGGTTCATGGGTTGGGAAACTAAAGATTATTAGGCTCAAAGATGTGTATAAGGATCAAAGTTGATGATCATCTAGGCATTGTCACCAATCTTTTCTTTCACTAGGGATTGTCATTATAAATGCACTATTGATCTTAGCTCTTTGAGTATTGCCCCATTGGGATACGATTTTCTACAACTGATAGTCACCTATCTCGACTCTTTTTTTTCATCTATGGGTATTGGCCTTACTTTTACCAGGCACACTGCTTTTTCATGCTCCCAGTTCTCATGCATTTTTTCTTCACTTCTTTTTCATGGGCATTGCCCTTGCTTTTACTAGGCACATTGCTTTTTCATACCCCTTGGTTCTATTTTTGACCATATGGTGCTTTTGACATTTGGACCTTTGGGAGGTCCTCGTCTTTTGTTAGCACTCCAGACCATACTGTTTGAACAATTGCTTTTTGCTTTGCCCTAGTGTAGGGGATGATCACCAACTGGGTTTAAAGAAATGAAATTGTAGGCTCAAGTGGGTTATGCAAATGATATAAGTATGTAGGATAGAGAAAGAATTGCTCTTCGTCATCCTAAGGCACTTAAATTACCACGTAAATTCAATGTAATAGCACGACTTGAAGATTGTCGCAAGTGAAAGCAGGAAAATTTCTTTCCATTTTCCTCATCTCATGATGCCATCTTACCTCCCAGTTGCCCCATGTGGGGTGGTTCTTGACAGGGGTAATTTGAAAAGAATCTCCATAAGTGTATGGGGCTCAAAAGGGGTTAAACAATGGATTACCTATAGTGTTTGGGATAAAGAAATGAATTGATTCTCATCATTTCGGTTATCGTACCTTTTGCAAGAGAACTCTTTACCTTGCAGATATGGAACTTTTTATATTCATCTCACAAGTGTGTGTGTAGGGGACTGTGTATAGGATAGGGCTTGCCTTTCATCATCCAGACACGTCTCATTTAGCATTCTTAAACATTTGATGTCACTCCATTGAATTGACCATCTTAACAAATCTTCACATGAAATTGGTAAAATCACTATGGAAATTCTCTTTACAAAAGAGTTAAGCAACCTTAAGCATGAAAAACTTTGTGACCATACTCAAAACATGGTTTCAAGCATTCATTCAAGGGATTGCCCCACAAAGGGACTACCTCCTTGGATTACCCCTATCAATCAAGACTTGAAAATCCGATCTTTGATTTGATAAACACTCCATTCTTGCTTTTGCCCCTGCACAAGAGAATGTGCATGAATTGAGTACTATGCAACATCAAAGTAATTTCAATTTGCACATCCATTTTGGCTCGAATTGAGATTTCATCTCAGTCATGTCACTACTGGAATCTGTAGTGCCCCCAATTCATCGTCTCTTTCACCAAAGATGGATGGTCTTCTTTTACTTGCCCTGCATTTCATTAACTCTTTAGAAGTGTGTTCTCAAACTTGTTGAGTAACGGTTGGGTCAATTAATCTATCATTGCAACCTGATATGCCTTTTTCAGATGTTTTCTCATCAAGCCAAGAAAGTAATGCTCTAAAACATGAAGTAAATGAGTCAGAAAATTAAACAGGTTTAATCTGCTACAAGCTTTAGGAAAATGTTTTTTAATAGTGAAATGCTTTTGTTTTCAAAAAAGTTTTTGGGAGGAAGCATGAGAAAGTCCAGCCCTTAGGATTTTTCCGTGGATGATATTTTCTTTTCATGGTTGGATATCGTCGTTGGACTAGTTTGGTGTACCCCGTCATGTCCTCAAAATTGGAAATAAAATTGTAATTTCATTGAATAGAATCAAATGAATTACATTATTGGAATGGAAAATGCAAACAAGCAAATCCTAGAAACGAAAGCAATAATTGAAGTCTCAGAAAGCAGGAAATCCTAAAATAAACTTGAAATCCTAGAAAGCATAAAAAAAAAAAGACTCATTCATAGAGGAGCATGACTATAAGAACTTCTTCACTCAGTGACAGGATTTGTGCCTCCGTCATGGTTGGGCAGAGGGTCTTTCTGATTACTGCTGAAAGAGAACGCCTTTGTATCCAAGAGGTCTTGGACCCTAAGCTTCAAAACATAGCAATCATCAGTGGAGTGACCAACCTTTCCCATGTGACAGTCACACTTCTTGGAAGGATTATATGCAGGATAATGCTCAGGATTTGGTCGCTTCAGCTCCGTAGAGAGTAATCCACCCTTTTCTTATTCCCATCTCAATTTGTTTTCCCACGGGAACAAGTTGGTTGAAGTTTTTGACGTAAGTGCTAGCCATCCAGTTACGGAACTCAGACGGGAAAGTCTTGACGAACAACTTCATCAATTCTTTATCACTAGGCTTAGGAGTGATTTGAGCTGCCAGATTTCGCCATCTCACGGCATACTCTTTAAATGATTCGCTCCTCTTCTTCTCCATCCTCTCAAGATCTTCTCGGGAAGGTGCAATGTCTATATTGAACTTATACTGCTTGAGAAATGCGCCAGCCACTTCATTCCAGGTGTCGAGAAGATTGACATTCTTCATCATGTACCAGTTTAGTGCGGGTCCGATCAAACTCACATGGAATGATTGGATCATGAGGGGCTCATTCTTGACATGTTGGGCCATGCGTACATGGTACATCTGCAAATGAGCCTTTGGGCAAGAAGTGCCATCGTATTTCTTGAACTCTGGCATTTTGAACTTGCTTGGTACCTTGACCTTCTCATAAACTGACAAGTCAAACGGGAGTGAACTTTGCGACTCTTGCAATTGCTTCACTCTCTTCCAGCTTTGCGAAGCGTTCATTTTGCTCTGTCTTAGGGATGTTGTCAAGCTTGGCCTTGTCAACAATGACTGACAATGGGTCATCTTCCAGCTCGGGCATGTCGTCATCACCCACTTGGGCCTTGTTTGCCTACTTCGGAACTACTATCTCGAGGAGAGTAGGTTTAGGAGTCGGATTCGCTTGGAGGGATTGGATTTGAGTTGTTAGAAGTTGCATAGAGGCGACTAACTACTGGAGTTGATCTTCCATAGTGGAGATACGATCACGCATTTTAGTTTGATTGGCCATTTTAGCTCTTGATCGTGTAATAATGGGCGAACGTGGGGGATCCGTTGTCACCTAATTCGAAGAAATGAAGAAAATAAGCACGAAGTGTAAATAGATAGCCAATCCATGACAATGAACTAATCGATTTTTTCATTTTTTTTTTCATTTATTCATGAGAAGTTCGTACAAGAAGGGAATTTCCTAAAAAATGGACACTCTAGTAAAACCAAATTTCCTAGACATGAATCAAAAACAAATACTCCAAAGTTTTCTTTTTTCAAATGCCTCATTCCCTAGCAATTGCCTCATTTCATTTCTAATTGACAAAGGAATTAAATTAATGATTGACCTAGATTGTCATGGACCGACCCAAAAGTACAACAAATAAATTGCATGGTATAGGGATAGAAGACTTACTTCACCAAGGAAAATCAACGGCAATCACATAGACATGCACATGAGATGTAAGGCTCGATTTCTACTTTAAACGGCTTAACAAAGTGGAGCTAAGAGGATGATTTGACCGTCGCAGTCTCGTGTTTAACGTGTCAGGTCCTCTTAACTCCAGTTCAGTCGAATGGAATGCCCTATAGTCATGCAGTCTCGCGGATATGTACAAACACATTCAACACCATGAAAAACTTTCGGGGAAGAGAAGATTAGGGACGTACTTGGTATCCTTGCTGCCAAACAAAAACATTTTTAAAAGAAAAAAAAATTGGCCTAAGTCCACTAAGAGTTTTAACTCAAGTCCCCAGTGGAGTCGCCAAGCTGTCGCGACCTAAATTTCTGGTGCACCACCTAGGGTTTAGGCTAATAGACTACTAAGTTTTAAACTTAGCTTGGGCTCTCCCAAGCCTATACTAATTCTCGACTTAGATTCAAATTTTTAACATGCAAATGGATTTTATCTAGGAGTCGCCACTAATCAGTTTATGGTAGGTCGATTAGACACCTAAGTAAAATAATGGGAGAATTATTTTACTCCACGAACTAGAGACTTTGGGTATGGAGACTTTGTTACATTAGACTTCTCTAATGCCATTTCACTACCATTTTTTATTTTATTTTCAAAAATGTTTTTGCAAGCAGTTTGGATTAATTTTAACCTAAATCTCTATCATGCAAAAGGGTGATCACACGGGTGCTCAATCATTATTAAACACTCAATGAATCAAACGAATTGCATCAAAAGAATTAAATGCACAAAGCAAACAATTTTTTTGAGTTTTCTTTTATCTCGAAATTAAAACTTGCACTTTAACTACATGACCTAATTTTACTAATAAGCTATTTCTAATGAACCTAACATGCAAAATATTTGACATGTACCTAATATTTTTGTATTTTTTTATTAAAATTTGGAATTAATAAAAAAAAAAACCTCATTAAACTATCTAAAATGAATGGTCATCTAATTTAGTTTAGGGATTAATTTGACTTAAACCCTATCCTATCTTAGAAAACTATTTTTTAAAAGAAAAATGAGATTATCAAAATCTGCAAACATTAATTAAGAGTATCTATAAAAAAATTCAATCCTACTCTATTCCAAAAATTATCTAAAGGTGCAATCCTAAAAATGCAATCCTAATTTACTAAACTAACAACTCCGACGCAACATTATATCTAAACTAATCAAGATATTCATCAAATAAATGATTAAAATAATCGAAAAAATAATCCGTTGTCTTACGGGTTAAATTAACAATTATTTTAACCCTAAACATCACCACATATAAGAAAGTTCAAAATAATTAAAAATTTGATCCGAAGTCTTACGGGTCAAACTAATAATTATAATGATTTAATTAGTTAAAATACTATCAAAATGGCCAAAAAAATTAATATAATTAAAAAAAATGATCCGACATCTTACGGATCAAATTAATAATTACAGTAATTTTGAGCAAAACCCTACGGATAATGCCTAGAATATTTATAAAATGAAAATCATCTTCCAATGTTCCAATATGTACAATAATAACGAAACTTTAAAAAAAAAAAAAACCACCTAATGGGGATTTTTCCTAAATCCGGGTTAATGAACAATGGCTTGTGACGGTGGCTAGGCAAGGGGCTGCCGTGGTGATGGGTCGCCAAGGGTGGTTGGTTACTGGCGTTTAGAGCTTTAGCGAGGGGCGGCGGCTGGAAGATCAACAGCGGGCAGGGGGGTGTTATGGTGCGGGCCTCGCTCAGAGGGGAAGCTCGAACGGCGTGCAGGGACGGTGGCCAATGGTCGCGGACCTGCTGGCGTTGGGGACGGTGGCAGGGCGTCGTGGGCGGAGGGCTACAAGCACGGATAGAGCAAGGACAACAGCGGTGTTGGGGCGGAAAGGGCTGCAGTCCGGCTCGGGTCCGGGCCTGGTGGAAGCGAAGCAAGTTGCGGGCTTCAGAGCACGGCGAAGGTAGAGTAGCGGTGTCATAGGGCTGCTGGTGTCACGAGGTCAAGCAGTGGTGGCCGGTGGCTCAGGCAGCAGGAGATGCCGGGCCGGAGGAGCAGGCACGGGCGGAGACGCTGGTGGGCAGATCTCGAACAGAGCAGGGAGGAAGATGGGCGACGATCGGCTGCTGGTGTTAAGTTACAGGCGGAGACATGGCTAGGAGCAGTAGCGCAGAGGCGTCAGGTAGTCGCGGATCGACTCGAGAGACGGTAGGAGAAGGCATGGCGGAGGGGGCTCAGCAGATGCGAGATTTGCAGGTTGTAGGTGAGGCGGAGCAGATGTGGGTCGGCGCTTGGGAGGAGACGGTGTAGAGACTCCGGTAGAGGACACATGAATAGCGACGATGGGGCGGAGCTTCGGACGGTTACAGGGTGGTGCGGTGTGGCATGATGCGGTGGCCGGCATGGAGGGCAGCAACAGCAGACACCAACAGGCAGACCCTACGAGGAAGATGAACAGCCAGCTTTCTTTTCCCTTTTTTTTTTTTTCTTTTTTTTCTCTCTCTCCCCTGTCCTCTCATGTCTCCTCTCTGTCCCTCTTTCTGCTGTATTTTCTGACTTTTGGAGCCCACAACCCCACCGAAGGAACCAAAGAACCAAAGGAAAAAAAAGAAGAAAAGGTTTTCTCTTTTTGTGCTTGAACTTTTGACCTAGAAAACCGAGAAAAAGCCCTCCCTTCGTGTCATGAACGACCCTTTTATAGGCCGAGAATTTGATCTTTATGGAATTTTTTTTCTTTCAATTTTGCTTGTGCATAATCCCCTTGAATATATCGTTAAAATATATGCACCTTGCGCAATATTCTCTTTTGTATTTTTTTTCAAATATTCCATCTGAAAATTTCCTTTCTGCCCAAAAATATGTCCCTCGGTGTATATTACCTGAATATGTGAAAAATCTCACATCGTATCAATGCTTACCATCAATCCAATGCAAAAATGGAATAAAATAAAATAGATGCTCCTAAAACTATATGTTGCAATTTTTATTTTTTGGGATAAAAATTAACCCATTTTTTATGCAAAAATGTAGGTGTCAACACCGTCGTGTTGCCGTCGCCACAAGCCCGCCACCGTCGAAAACCGTGAGTTAACTCCCTAATATTTGATTAGGCCGTTAATTGCGCTTAGGGATGTTTAGATTAGTGCTAATCATGGTTAGATTAGTGCTAAGATGGATTAGTGTTGATCAAGCATGGTTAGGTTAGTCTACCATGGTTAGGTTAATTTAGTTGGATAGCTTAATTTATCACAATTTACTGGGCACTCGCTGTGTGCTATTTTCGTGAGTTAAAATGTGCTACGATTTTGAGGTTGCTTCCTTCTTGAAAAATGTTCTAAACATCTTCATTTATGACATATATTTTACTCAAGATTTTCTGGATTTAAAAGGGCAATATTTCAGCTTCGTTGCATGCAAAGCAGAATCTTGTTTTGTGCTGGAACCTGTGACATTTTGGTGTTTAAAGGATATTTATAAACTCTTAGGGTTCGATATTCGAAAGATTTTCTTCACAAAAGTTTTTCATCACATCTTGAAGTTTAACATAGTTAAATTTTAGAGCAAAAATATGAGTTTTGGACCTTAAACCAAGCTAGTTTTGGAAAACATAATTTTTGGATGCGGACACAGTTTGGTAATGATTTGAGCGATTTACTGCTCCTATTCTAGAAAGATCTGGATTAAGGTGTCTTCATAAAAAGTGTTTTTTTTAAGTGTCCTTTATAACATATTTAAATTTGAGGATTTTCTGAACTCGTTTGGTTATGTTTCTGAAATTAATCTTGGAGACGTGCAAGTGGACTCAGTTTCTGCTGGTGAGGGCCGGTTGTGGTCTTGTGGTTTTTCTTGATGTCTTGCTTGCTGGAAAATGTATATTTTGTGATTTGGTTGAGCTTTAGCATGCTGAGAACTTATGCATAATTTTGAGTGTTTGTATGTGTGATATTATGAGATTGGTTGCTCTATGTTCGTTCCGATTTTTATGTCAAAAGATGGCTTTATAAGCTTTTAAATAGAAAAACAATAAGGTGTCGGGTTTGGACACCAAAACTTATTTACTCAATAAAAAAATGAGGTTTTAAACTAGGTGCGTGCAAAGTTTGACGGATTAATTTTGAGTACGAGAGCACCTACGAATTTCTTTCTAAAAGTTTTAAAGAAAAAAAAAAGGGTGGTTGGAAAAGAAAATAGAAAATAAAAGAGGTATCGGGTTTGGACGCAAAATTTTATGTGCTCAATAAAATGAGGAGGTTTTATAGTAGAAGTGTGCAAAGTTTGACGGATTGATTTTGAGTACGTGACCGTGTACGAATTTATTTGGGAATGTTTCGAAGAAAAAAAAAAGGGTTGCGAGGTTTATTATTTGAAAATGGATTTTGGTGTTCTTGGATAACGAGGAAGATAACAATGGACTTGAGTGATGGTATGCTCATGTGATCACCTAAATACCCTGATGCGTATGATTATGCGGGGTAATGAACCCGACCTAATGTGTATGATTATGCGGGATAATGCCCGATTAAGTTCGGATGCCCCTAAGTCAACGGGATGCCGTTTGCGGATGGATTTCGGAATGAAGCTCCTTATTGGAATGCTGTCCTGAGGCGTATGAATATGCGGGATGATGCCGTGCCCGATGGGGCGGGACTGTCATGCCCCGATCCTCCGAGCGCGTGCCCATCCCGGCTTGGTCGATTAAATAGTGACGTCCTAGGACGCATCGCCGACCCATTTATTTTAATGCACATGCAGAAGCAATTAATTAAATCTCCAGACAACAACAAGATGGGATAGAAAAGTAGGGCCATATATTTTTCAAACCACAACACGCTTCTGTATACATATATATCAAGCCTTGTCATATACAAAACTAGTTTATAAAAACAGGGCTTGCAACACAAAGGGGGGGCTTTCAAAGTGCTATAGGCATACTAGGCAGTCGAGTTCTCCTCTGAGTACACCGGGCATCTTGGATTTGACGGACTCGGATCCATCACCGAACCACCAGGAGGATCTGCAATGCCTTTTCCAAAAGAAACCTCCAGCACAAACCGAGGTACCTTAAATTCTGGTATGGAGCCCTATCTCTGTCCATTCCGCTCTCGACGGTACCATGATCAGTAATGATGGGGCACCTTGTGGGGTAGACCCACATTAGCCCAGACCACGGACTACACGAGTGCGTATTCCTATCCCCTAGGGTCCCCATGCATCGGAATATAAGTTACCTATTCCCTGATCTTCTTCGGTCGTCCAAAATGCTTGGGAGGAGCTGCCATCTAGAGACTTGAAAATGTCATCCCCCAACGGGGTGAGGCGACGTCTCAGCAAGTTCACCTCCTAAGACCCGACTAGGAACGAAATAAGCCACAAGGGCTGCCTAAGCACAACCACGAGTTAGAGGACTTACCTTGGCCTCAGTCCCTTCCTGCAAGTTAGTACAATTTGCAATTTATCGAATCACATCATCACCTCAAATCATCATAACAGATCGAATCATCGATCAATCAACTCATTCTTGATAAAAATAATCGTGTGCGGGCACACGGTCAGTCTTAGCCAAAGTATAATATTTTCCTTTCCATAAATCCCACCATTTAATATGGTCCACCAAAATATTTTTGGCACTGTAAACTGACGCTCGATTATTTTCCAATCAATTACTGAAAATATAAAATTTTGGGATAAATACCCCAAGATCACAATTTACACTCAATTTGCATAAAAAAGCAGCCAATTAAATAAATCAATCACGCCATTGCAATTGGCATAAAATTTCGGTCACCGGCTATTTCGGTCTAATTTCTGGAAAATAAATAAATAAATAAATAATTACGAAAAATAATTATTAAATGCAAATAAATAGCACTTAGGCCCGTAAAGCCTAATTAAAAGCCGAGACAAGTTCCAAAAAAATCCCGAACCTATCTAAATAAATACTACAACTTATCTAGTTGCTAATTACACTAATCTAACCACCTAACATGCATCAAGGATTAACTAATTCACTAATCCATTCTAACTAACCACCTAATCCAAGCTTAACTTAATCTAATCAACCCTTAAGCATCATTAACTTACTAAGCAGAGATTAGTGAGTTAAACTCACTTGATTGACATTCCGCTCGGATCAAAATGACGGGGACACAGAGGCGGTCCATAAACTCCAAAGCGGGAGCGCCTTTCAAGGTCCGAAAGGCCACAAAAACGGGCCAAACGGTGCTGGTAATACCTATACTGTTCGGTTCTGGTCGAGGGTTAAGAAGGGGCTGATTGAGATGGAAATGACGAGCAAGGACCGGTGGTGGCTGCGACAGTGCTCGATGGGGCTTCACGGTAGCGGAATGGCGGTGACGGAGCTCCGACGGGCTAGATGGTGACTTGAGATAGCTCGGGGATGGCGAGACCACGGTGGACGACGCACGGGGAGGAGGGATGGCACGCGATAGGCTCGCGGCTGGCGTGCGGCACGCGACGGCAAACAAGGTGGCTCCGGGCTTCGCACGGGTGGCGCGGTGGCTTGAGGGGCTGCGGCTCGGCTCTCAGGAATTTTTGGAGTCTGCAAGCTGCTGGAATGGGGGCTGGTTGATGGTGGGAGGGAGAAGGAGGGGGAGAGGAGACCAATTTGCTTTGGATGGGGCCACATGCTTCCTTTCCTATCTCCTTGTCTCCCTTAGTCGGGTCCACCATGCAGCTGGCTTCCACAACAACTTTTCCAGCCCCTAAATCCTCTTCTAGAAGCCTTGAAGTGGTCCAATTGTTGTGGGCCAGGAGGCATACGAATTTTGTACACATTTGGCTCAAATTGGACTTCAATCCTCCTTGAATCAACTCAATTTGGCTTCTAAAAACTCAACCATCATATCCTCGATCAAATTGGCATTTTTCCTCACCAATAGAACCTACTTGCATCTCCCTTTTGCTATAAAAAACGGTCCTCTAAATTTCCCGGTCGAAAACGGCCCTATCCCGACTTTTCGCCAAAAATCTCGGTTTGTAGAAAAAATATTCGGAAACTTAGTTGACGTTCCTAAAATGAGTTGTGACATGACATAACTTTCAATTTCTAAAATCGGATTCAAATTCGCGGTTAATTTCAATTTGGCGCGATTTTAGCGTGACCTAGACTACCGGGTAGCTTTCATAAATTTTTAGTGCAAAGGACCCGGGGTTGATTTTCTTTGAGCCATAATGAACCTCTTCGACACATTGGTGACTCTCGGTGATCGTAAAAATCTCAAGGTTTCAAATACGGACACAGGGTACCAAAACGAAAGAAAAATCAGTCTAGTGTCGATTGACGAGAATTTTGCAATTTAGTGGAATCACCCACGTTTAACCACATATCTCAGTCGAACCGACGTATCTCTGATCTCTAGTTGATCTTTACAATGCCGAAATGATCTCTGCAAATGAGCATGGTCGAGTAGCCGATTCCTAGTCGAATCCTCAAGTCTATTGCATTAAAATCTCTTAATGACTTCCCCAGAAAGTCTAGTTATCGCACGAGTGATCAGCTCTAAAAATAGCACTATAGGCACGTCGATGAAAAGCCCAATTTATTCAATTGAAAACAGGATTGAAAATCTAGGATGTCACAACTCTTCCCCTCTTATAAAAATTTCGTCCTCGAAATTTAAACTATCACAACACTTTAAACAAAAATGTGGGGGTACAAACGTCTCATCGACTCTTCACTCTCCCAGGTTACTCCTTCAGTACTGTGGTGTTACCAGACTACTTTGACCAACGGGATGGTCTTTGTACGCAGAATTTGTTCCTTTCAATCCACGATCTGAACTGGGCTTTCAATGTATGACACTTTGTCATCCACGTCCAATTCCTGAAAAATAAGCACGTGGGTCGGGTCAGGCTCATACTTCCTCAACATCGACACGTGAAAGACGTCGTGCACTTGCGCCAATCTCAGTGGTAACGCAAGACAATACGCTAGGGTCTCGATTCTCTTAAGAATTTCGAATGGACTTACGTACCTCGGACTCAGTTTTCCCTTCTTGACAAAGCGCAAAGTTCCCCTCATCGGTGACACTTTCAGAAAAATGTGATCACCCACTTGGAATTCCAAAAGCCTTCGACGCTTATCTGCATAACTCTTCTGGCGGTTTTGAGTGGTATTTAATCTGTTCCTAATAACTGCAACGGCATCCACTAACTACTGAACCAACTTTGGGCCTATGATCTTTCTCTCCCCGACTTCATCCCAACACACGGGTGTTATGCACATTCTGCCATACAATGCTTCAAAAGGAGCCATCTAGATGCTCCATTGGTAGCTATTGTTGTAGGTAAATTCAACAAGATGAAGCTGTTCCTCCCAGTTTTACTTAAAATCCAATACGCAAGCTTGCAGCATGTCTTCGAGGGTCTGGATCGTCCTCTCAGACTGGCCATCCATCTGAGGATGATATGCCATACTGTATTGCAGCTTCGTACCTAAAGCACTCTGTAAGCTCTTCCAAAAAGTGGCTGTGAATCTCGGGTCTCGATCTGAAGTAATCGTAATCAGCACTCCATGCAGTTGAACTATCTGGTGCACGTACAGCTCAGTGTGCCTATCCAATTCGAGATCCTTTCACACTGCAATGAAGTGAGCCGACTTTGTTAATCTGTCGACCACTACCCAAATAGAATCATTACCTCTCTGATTCCTCGGTAATCCGATCACGAAATCCATCGTGATGTGCTCCCACTTCCACTCTGGGATCTCGAGAGGTTGCAAAAGTCCTCCTAGCTTACAATGTTGTGTTTTGACCTGCTGACACGTCAAACACTTGGCAACATGCTTGGCGATGTCTGCTTTCATGCCAGACCACCAATAGTGTTGCGCAAATTCTGATACATCTTTATACTGCCAGGATGAATGCTGTTATTGTTACGATGAGCTTATGATAAAATATCCTCTTTAAGCTCTGCATCGTCAAGTACACAATCGTCCTCGGAACCTCAATGTTCCATCATTAGAAATCTGAAAGTCAGCTTTCCTTTTATCAGTATCCTCTTACAAAATTTTCTGAACATCCAGGTTTGTCGGCTGAAGTAATTTGATCCTGATTTGCACATCCGGTTCAATTCTGAGGGTGGCTATAAGATGAGAAATGTGGCTTACCTCAAATCTGAAAACCGAATCTCGATCTCTCTCAAGTAGATTCCACTCCTTAACCAACATTTGTGCGACTGAAGACTTTCGGCTCAAAGTGTCAACGACCCTATTTGCCTTTCCAGGGTGATATAGGATATCACAATCATAGTCCTTCAGAAGTTCCATCCAGCAGCGCTGTCTCATATTCAACTCCTTTTTGAGAGAATAGATACTTGAGACTTTGATGGTCCGTGAAGATCTGGAATCTTTCCCTACACAAATAATGTCTCTAAATCTTCAACGTGAAAATGATTGCTGTGAGTTCTAAGTCATGCGTTGGGTAATTCAGCTCATGAAGTCTCAATTGGCGAGAGGCATATGCAACAACCTTACCATGTTGCATCAACACACAACCCAACCCTCTGAACGACGCATCACTATTGATCTCATACCCTCTAGGACCAGATTAAATCGTCAGCATAGGTGCAGTAGTCAGCTTTTGCTTAAGCTCTTGGAAACTACATTTGCACTTGTCTGTCCACACAAATTTCTCTTCTTTCTTCAGGAGTCTAGTCAATGGCGACACTAATGCTGAAAATCCCTCTACAAACCACCTATAATACCCTGCTAAACCCAAAAAACTTCTTATCTCTATCACGGTAGTCAGTCTTGGCCAGTTGATAACTGCTTCAATCTTGGACGGGTCCACAAAGATTCCTTGACCTGAAATCACGTGGCCTAGGAACGCAACACGAGTCAACCAAAACTTGCATTTGCTAAACTTAGCATACAACTGATAAATTCTTAAGGTCTGGAGCACTAATCTCAAATGACTCTCATGCTCCTCAACACTCCTCAAATATACCAGAATATCATCGATGAATACAATCACAAATCGATCCAAATATTCTTTGAACACGCGGTTCATCAAATCCATGAAAGTAGCTGGAGCATTCGTCAACCCGAACGGCATTACAGTGAACTCATAATGATCATATCGAGTATGAAATGCTGACTTCGGTATGTCCTCCTTCCTGATCCTTAGCTGATGATATCCTGTCCTCAAGTCGATCTTAGAAAATATCAACACTCCTTGGAGCTTATCAAACATGTCGTCGATTCTCGGCAGTGCATACTTATTCTTGATCGTCACCTGATTGAGTTGGCGATAGTCGATGCACAAACGCAACGAACCATCCTTCTTCTTTACAAATAGAACTGGTGCTCCCCAAGGTGATGCACTAGGACGTATGAATCCCTTTTCTAATAACTCATGCATCTGCACCTTTAGTTCCTTCAACTCAGATAACGCCATCTGATAAAGAGCCTTAGAAATAGGCTCTGTCGCGGGTGCTAACTCAATCACGAACTCGATTTCTCTCTCTGGCGGTAATCCTGGCAATTCCTTCGGGAATACATCTAAAAATTCTTGTACCACTGAGATGTCTTCGATCTTCAGCTCCTCAACTGTTGTATCCACGACAGTCACCACGTAACCTTGACAACCCCCATCTAACAAACGGGTTGCCTCTTGCGACGAGATTAGGGAAATCGAGGGTCCTTATCGATTCCCGACAAACTCGAAGCTCTCACCCTCTAATGGGTTAAACTGAATCGCTTTGCGATAGTAGTCCATTTTAGCTTGTTGCTTGGTGAGCCAGTCCATGCCAATTATCAAATCAAAGTCATACATGGCTAGGACTAACAAGTCTATTTTCCCTTCTCGCTCACCAACCGCTAACTTGCAACCAGAACAACCCAATGCAGACAGCACCTTATCCTTTAACGGTGTAGATATGCTAACCACTGACTCCAGCAACTTAGGACTTAATCCTATCAGCTTAACATATTGCTCGGTAATAAAAGAATGAGTTGTGCCGGCGTCGAGTAAAGCATAAGCAGCATGGTCGTTCAGTGAAACCATACCTGTAATCACATCAGGCGCATCTTCTGCCTGACCTCTGGTGATGGCATACACTGTCCCTTGAATTAGGGGTCTGACCTGCCTACCCTGCGGCGCGTTCTACGGTGCGTAACCCCTAATCTGACCCATCTGAGGTGGCGGCGGTAACTGCAGTTGTCCTCTTGGTCTCCTAGGACAATTTCTGGCCATGTGACCCGGCTGGCCATATTCAAAACAAACACCTGGCCTCCGAGGGTAGGGAGTTGTGCCATGTCACCTTCTAGAGAAGCGACATATCCCATTCTGACTTGGTCTAGGCTTGCCAACTCCACCCTTCCTGTTGGGTAGGACTTGAAATCTTCCTCCGGTTATGGGTCTCTTCCCATGTCGGATCCCTTCTCTATGTGAACTAAACCCTTTTCCAAACCGCGACCCAGATGCAGCGGCTCTTTCATTCTGATCTCTCTCTATCATCTGGACCCGCTCATATAGGTCATTATAATTCCTCAGATTGAGCAAAATCAGTGGACTTCTCAGTTCTGGCTTGACTCCATCCTTGAATCTCCTAACTCGATTTACTGGATTCTCTATGAGTTCAGGAGTGTACTGCGATAGTTTAGCGAACTTCCTCTCATACTGATCTACAGTCATCGAGTCTTGGTGAAGGCACTGGAATTCTTCCATCTTTATCTCTTTAGCAGTCTCAGAAAAGTATTTACCGTTGAAGACCTCAACGAAGGCGTTCCACCCCGGGGCTACACCTTCAGGAAATACCGCTCCTTGGGTGGTTCTCCACCAAGTACTCGCGATTCCCTGCAGTTGGTAGGTTGCAAGGACTACCTTCTCAGTCTCAGTACACATCAATAATGCAAAGGTCTTCTCATATCCTTGGATCCAAAGAGCTGCAGCTTTGGGGTCTCCTAGTAAACTTCAGTGGGTTTAATTTCAAAAATTGTTCCACCAGCTTATGAATTGGTCTTCCGGCGACCACATTTCCTGGCGGAACCTCAGCAGGTGCGGCAATAACAACAGCATTGGCAGCATTAGTAGCGGCGGCTGTAACGACGGCGGTAAAGGCGATGGCTTGGTTCTAGGCTTGTTGCCCCATCATGTCTCTCATTGCATCCAGCGCTTGCGTGATCTCGATAGTTCTCGGATCACCAGGGGCTGCTACCCCAGCATCAACAGGAGGTGGCGCTACTCCACTCGCGCTAGCCTTAGCTGGCACTCTACCACTGCCTCCTCGAGTATAGACCCTAGTCGACGTCCTACCCTGAGTTGCAAGACTGATGGTACGCTTCCTAAGAGTCCTTCGCTCTTGATCACTTATAATGTAGTCTGTCTACAAAACTTGTTCCATATTCCATATAGAATTAGAAACCAAGTGATCCACACAACAAACAATTCTACTAAACAGCTATCACAGACATGCACCAGCATGAATTAAAGGCCAATCCTACTAACTATCCCAAAGACCATTGCACCTTATTACTCCAGTCACTAACCTTGCTCTGATACCACTAAACGGGGATGTCACGCCCCGATCCTCCGAGCGCGTGCCCATCCTGGCTTGGCCGATTAAATAGCGACGTCCCATGACGCATCGCCGACCCATTCATTTTAATGCGCATATGGAAGCAATTAATTAAATCCCTAGACAACAACAAGATGGGATAGAAAAGTAAGGCCATAAATTTTTCAAACGACAACACGCTTATGTATACCTATTCATCAAGCCATGTCATATACAAAACCAGTCTATAAAAATAGGGTTTGCAAAACAAAGGGGGCTTTCAAAGTGCTACAAGCACACTAGGTAGTCGAGTTCTCCTCTGAGTACAACGGGGATCCTGGATTCGATGGACTCGGGTCCATCACCGAACCACCAGGAGGATTTGCAGTGCCTTTTCCAAAAGCAACCTCTAGCACAAACCGAGGTACCTTTGATTCCGGTATGGGGCCCTCTCTCTGTCCATTCTGCTCTCGACGGTACGATGATCAGTAATAATGGGGCACCTTGTTGGGTAGACCCACATCAACCCAGACCATGGACTGCACGAGTGCGTATTCCCATCCCCTAGGGTCCCCATGCATCGGAATATAAGTTACCTATTCCCTGATCTTCTTCGGTCGTCCAAAATGCTCGAGAGGAGCTGCCATCTAGGGACCTGAAAATGTTATCACACAACGGGGTGAGACGACGTCTCAGCAAGTTCACCCCCTAAGACTCGACTAGGAAGGAAATACGCTACAAGGGCTGCCTAAGCACAACCATGAGTTAGAGGACTTACCTTGGCCTCAGTCCCTTCCTGCAAGTCAGTACAATTTGCAATTTATCGAATCACATCATCACATCAAATCATCACAATAGATCGAATCATCGATCAATCGACTCAGTCGATTTCATGTCATTAATACCGTCTCTCAGTCAATCCATTCAATACTATCTATAACGTCTGATCACATCAAGGATGGCTCACCCTAAGTTGAAAATAGATAGTATAGCTCGCCCAAAGCTGATAATATAGTATACTCCTCACCCAAAGCTAACATATCAGGGCCCTCGAGCCAATATAGTATACTAATAATGCTCACCAGAAGCTGCTAAGGTATACTACTCACCCAAAGCTGACATATCAAGTCCGTAGATTGATATAGTATACTGGTATACTGCTCACCCAAAGCTGACATATCAAGGTCCGTAGACTGGTATAGTATACTTATGATGCTCACCTTAAGCTGATAAAGTATACTGCTCAACCAAAGCTGATATATCATAGCTCGTAAACTGATATAGTATACTTGTTCTAACCAATTGAGAATGCCACAAATTTTATCATTCTTGATAAAAATAATCGTGTGCGGGCACACAGTCGGCCTTAGCCAAAGCATAATATTTTCCTTTCCATAAATCCCACCATTTAATATGGTCCACCAAAATATTTTTGGCACTGTAAACCGATGCTTGGTTATTTTCCAATCAATTATTGAAAATATAAAATTTTGGGATAAATACCCCAAAATCACAATTCACACTCAATTTGCACAAAATAGTAGTCAATTAAATTTATCAATCAAACCATCGCAATCAGCATAAAATTCCGATCACTGGCTATTCCGGTTTAATTTTCGAAAAATAAATAAATAATTAAATAATTACGAAAAATAATTCTTAAATGCAAATAAATAGGACTTAGGCCCGTAAAGCCTAATTAAAAGCCGAGATGGGTTCGGAAAAATCCCGAACCTATCTAAATAAATACTACAACTTATCTAGTTGCTAATTACACTAATCTAACCACCTAACATGCATCAACAATTAACTAATTCACTAATCCATTCTAACAAACCACCTAATCTAAGCTTAACTTAGTCTAATCAACCCTTAAGCATCATTAACTTACTAAGCAGGGATTAGTGAGTTAAACTCACTTGATTGACGATCCAGTCGAATCAAAATGACGGGGATGCGGAGGCGATACACAAACTCCAAAGCGGGTGCGCCTTTCGAGGTTCGGAAGGCCACAAAAACGGGTCAAACAGTGCTGGTAATACCCACACTGTTCGGTTCTGGTTGGGGGCTGAGAAGGGGCTGATTGAGATGGAAACGGCGAGCAAGGACCGGCGGTGGCTGCGACAATCCTCGACGGGGCTTCACAGTGGCGGAATGGCGGCGACGGAGCTCCGACGGGCTGGATGGAAACCTGAGACAACTCGAGGATGGTGAGACCACGACGGACTATGCATAGGGAGGAGGGATGGCACGCGACAGGCTTGTGGCTGGCATGCGGCACGTGACGACGAACGGCGGTGGCTCCGAGCTTCGGACGGGTGGCGCGGCGGCTTGGGGGGGGGCTGCAGCTCGACTCTTAGGAATTTTTGGAGTCTTCAAGCTGTTAGAATGGGGGCTGGTCGATGGTGGGAGGGAGAAGGAGGGGGAGAGGGGACCAATTTGCTTTGGAGGGGGCCATATGCTTCCCTTCCTATCTCATTGTCTCCCTTGGTGAGGTTCACCATGCAACTGGCTTCTACAACAACTTTTCTAGCCCCTAAATCCTCTTCTAGAAGCCTTGAAATGGTCCAATTGTGTTGGGCAAGGGGGGGCATATGAATTTTGTGCACATTTAGCTCAAATTGGACTTCAATCCTCCTTAAATCAACTCAATTTGGCTTCTAAAAATTCAACCATCATATCCTCGATCAAATTGGCATTTTCCCTCACCAATAAAACCTACTTGCTTCTCAATTTCGCGATAAAAAACAGTCCTATGAATTTCCCGGTCAAAAACGGCCCTATTCCGACTTTTCGCCAGAAATCTTGGTTTGTAGAAAAAAATCTTTGGAGGCTGAGTTGACGTTCCTAAAATAACTTGTGACATGACAGAACTTTCAATTTCTGAAATCGGATTCAAATTCACAGTTAATTTCAATCTGGCGTGATTTTAGCGTGACCTAGGTTACCGGGTAGCTTTTAGAATTTTTTAGTGCAAATGACCCGCGGTCGATTTTCTTCGAGCCACAATGAACCTCTTCGACACATTGGCAACTCTCGGTGGTCATAAAAATCTTGAGGTTTCAAATACGGACACAGGATACCAAAACGACAGAAAAATCAATCTAGTGACGATCGATGAGAATTTTGCAATTTAGTGAAATCACCCACGTTTAACCACACATCTCAGTCGAACTGACCTATCTCTGATCTCTAATCGATCTTTACTGTGTTGAAATGATCTCTGCAGATGAGCACGGTCGAGTAGCTGATTCCTGGTCGAATCCTTAAGTCTATTGCATTAAAATCTCAAGTGCCACTTTGGCGATCACAGCTCAATTAAATTCTTGAAACTTCTTATATCGGGGATATAAACTTTACTTCTCACATACATTATATACATATGATTTTAACTTTAGTGACATGGGCAATTTATCACTAAAATCACATATTATGCCAATTACATTGCTTTATTCATCGATACAAATTAAACTTTATATATTATAAATGAGTCATACTCTACACAATATATATGTGATGACATACCTGTCAACCAACACTTATATTTCCAAAATCATAGAAAAATACAAGAAAATACGCAAAAATACCCTAAAGTAACCCAAAAAACACGTGTATTTAAGATTCAATACATATTTTCACATTAATAAAATTATTAAAAATAAAAATAAATACATCACAGCGTAGAGCATCTCCATATGAGCACATAGACTGCAAAAACGCCCCAATCGAAGTCTGGACGCGCCTGTACATGCGTTTGGAGTGTGCGGCACGTGCTATGCATGCGCTGGCTGCTGGACCAGTCTGACCACTGGTCCAACTGGTTCGACCGGTTTGACCACTCAACTTACGGTCCGACCAGTAGGTCGGTCAACAATGAATCGAGTCGGGCGGGTCAACAGGTCGGATCCGAGTCGGGTCAACGGGTCAGATCCAGGTCGGGTCAATGGGTCGGTCAATAGTTATCTAGGTCAAGTCAACGGGTCGAGTCTGGTCGTGCCCTTAGTTGACGTCAGCGTGACGTCAGCCCTTGTTAGTGAGAGCGCTTGAGGGTCCATGAGTGTGCGTGGAGAGCGTCCTTGACGCCCTGCGGCGTGTGGCTGCCCATGGGGGTATGTGTGGCCCCCCTGGCAGCCCACTAGCTACGGTTTTGCTCGTCTTGATGAGCACATTCTGAATTTGTAATTAAAGTTGATTTTTATTGAACAAAAAATTACGAAAATCACGAAAAATCACGAAAAAACTATTCGTTCAAGTTCTAGATTATGGCTACTTTGATACCACATGTAAGATGCGAAAGCGTAACCCAAGATCTCCATAATTAGAAACAAGAACACATGTAATCTTGTAAACAGATTTACATACTTGATTTGGACCACCATTTTTGATGCGGAATAGCGATGATCAAAATTCAAGAAATTCTCCTCTATTGTCTTATATATCACTGGCTCAACGAGACGGCCTCCTCACCCTTTAGCGGTAGGTAAACACTCTTTTGTGAGAATAATTGTAAGAATTAGGGTTAGAAAAGAGATTTGAGCACTATTTATAAAGTTTTTAATCAAGTCCTCTCATTACCGGTCATGTTCAACTCTACTCATACTAGCCAACCCCATATAAAACTAATTAAGAAATCTTTTATCTCACCTTAAACCAACCCCATAACACAGTAAATTACAATATTAATTAATGTAGCATACACTAGAAAAACTCTTACAGGTGCTCCAGCGTCCACCTCAGTGTGTAGAAACTCCCTCCGCTCTCGTCCACCGCCACCATCACTTTCATCTTCGATTTCCTCTCCGCTGCCGCCAGCTCCTACATCAACATCCCCACCACCGTGCTCTCCTCCGCTGCTCCACGTTGCCATCGTAGCGTCCATCGCTGGATTTCGCTTGGGGCCTGACTGGGGATCCGGTGAAGTCGTCTGGCTATTTTGGCTCTCCCTGTTCAGAGGAGGGAGAGAAACGGGAAAATGGGGTGGCAAAAGCTGAAGGAGGAAGGAGAACATGGACACGTGGGGTCCACGCAAACGCTTAGGGCCAAAGTTTTCATACCCTATCTTCCAGGGGCATTTCCGTAACTATCCCGAAATTTTCATTAATCGATATTAGATGCTTTCATCGGTTCAGTTTAGTTTCGTCATCACCTTTCCGCCTAAAGGATGGGAATTTGATTTTTTGAAACTCCAGTGCTACGGCGATTTCATTTTTACCGAAATTAATCTCACAAATCTAAGCATCCAATGTGTATTTTGTATTTTTGAATGATTAATTATGTTTAATCGTTCACTTTTCTTGATCCGGCCCTTCATTTTCAATTTAAATTATATTTCCACTCAACTTAAACAGTTAAAAAATTCAAGGACTTGATCTCACATCTATATAGTGATGATTTTGTGTTAACTGTAAATATAAATGTGTCACGTCAAACCCTAAAGAGAGTAGATTGATTTATCAACTTAGTGGTATAGGTATAGGTCTCTATGAATTTATTATTGAAGGGACTCGCTTTGAACTTGGTTTGTTGTAGATTACACATTAATTATCTAGAGAAAGCCGAATAAACTGCGTAAATACGATCAAACTTTAATATCGCGCCAGCATGGGCCACCAAACTAGTTATTTAGTACAATCAAACATTATTTTAGCTTTAGAGACACTTTACAAAACTAAGAACAAGTGAATCTTACTTTATTGTTTACAGCAGATACAAAAAAAAAAAAAATGCATCCGGACACTACTTGTCAATTGTTAATTGTGATTTCCCAACTGTCCGGAATTCCGGTGATTGAGCACCTCCGCTGATGGGGTTAGGATTTGATTGGAGGGCTTCGAAAAAGTCTGGAATTTTGATTGCACGGCGGAACGTTCTCCTCCTCAAAACTGGCTGTGCCACGATGGCAGAGCACAACAGCAGTGGTGAGGATTGCTCCTCCAAGACCGTCGTAGTCGTCGACGACATCCCGGAGGTCTGGTTTGGCTTCGACTTCGTGTCGTATGAGATCGTGCTCGGGGCATTGGGAGCACGATATTATGAGGTCGTGCTCCCAATGCTCCGAGCATGAGTGGGGATCGGGAGGGGGACGGATGACGGATTGAGGGAGGGGGTCGAGGTGCTCGAGGTGGGGGCCGTGCAGGTTCGCCGGGGTGAAGGAGTTGGTGGTGGTGGCCGACGTGGTGGTCGAGCGAGTGGCCTTGGTGGATCGGTCGATGTGTAGAGTCAAAGAAAATAGTTGACGAAGGTCAAGATCGTCATCATGGGAGCTTTCCTGCTTTCTCCGTTTAACTCTTTTGTTATGTAAATATAATAAAGATTGTATGGCATTCATTTGACATTTGTATGTGCTCTCGCTTTTCTTAGTTAGTCACTACTCGTGAATTTATCGTACAAAATATGCTTTTATCCATATAATACATTTTTTTCAATGGATCCCGAGTTTTAATTCTAAGTTTCTGTGATGTTTTATTACTTTGTGGAACAAATAAGCGATCAATTGTGTGTTGTAATTACCTGCAAAACTCCTGAGTTACGAATGTGTTTGTTTTCTTTCGAAAAGATAAATAAATTATTTACCATCACAGTTACAATATAATCTCATTATCGACAAATTACAAAAAATAAAGATATAAAAATTATGTTGTGAAAGATTTAAGATATCTGAAATTTAAAAAAAGTCAAAATGCGTGCTTGATATGTATTGCGCGTTAATTAATGGTTAAGAGTTTTTCATAAGTTGTGAAGAGGCGGAAAAAAGAAAAAAAAAGAAAAAGAAAAAGAAAGGTATTCGTGAGTTATTTGGCAGCGAGACCGTGAAGTCCCTGCTATTATTTGCACCAATAGGAATGTGAAGCATGATTAAACAAATGATTTTGTTAAAAAGTGCCTAGAGGCACTTGTTTAAGGAACTAATTATAGAAATGAACAAATGTTTAATGGAATAGCCTCATTTGAAATCGATTTACTGCGATAATGTTGACGAAACCAACCAGAAGAGTTTTGGTTTCAACCAACGTAAAACTTATGTTTGATCTATTTACTGATACTATGATAATGTTGACGAAACCAACCAGATGAGTTTTGGTGTTTCAACTAAACGTAATACTTATGTTTGATCTATCTAGTGATAAAACAACTAAAGATCAAAAGCAATTAGTTGCTTTAATCACTACCTTCAGTATAATTGAATGGCCACATTATTGATGTATCGAGTAATGGAGTTGTGGGAAAAAAATAAATTCAAGCGCAAAAACAGTTTGTTGTGGATAAACACTTCCCAGTATGTCACCCATCTTGTCATGTTAAATTAGATAATAGGGCTTCTACAATTGCTAATGACATACGTGTAATTTCTATTACAATTATGTATGCGCTAGATTCCTCCTATATATATTGAGGCAATATCTTTTATAATTGTAACGTTGATGTGACAGCCTGATTTTTTAGTCTGTTTTCGATTAAATGAAATGGGTTTTTCATCGACGCACCTATAATTCTTTTTCCCGAGCTGATCACTCACGGAATAACTAGTCTATCAAGTAAAGCCATTAAGGAATCTAAATGCGATCGACTTGAGAATTCGACCAGAAGTTGACTGCTCGACTGTGCTAATCTGTAAGAGTCAATACGGCACTGTCAAAATTGATCAGAAACCGAAGATAGGTCATTTCAATAGAGGTATGTGATTAGAGTGTGGGTGATTCCACCTGATTGCAAAATTTCTATTGAACGGCACTAAACCAATTTTTCTGTCATTTATGTACCTTGTGCTCATATTTGAAATCTCGAGATTTTTACGATAACCAAGAGTCGCCAATGAGTCGAAGATGTACAATATGGCTCGAAAATAATCGACCACGGGTCAATTGCGCTAAAAATTCATAAAAGCTACAGTAAGTTGGGTCACGCTAAAATCGCGTCGAGTTGAAATTAACCACGAAATTGAACCTGATTTCGGAAATTGAAAGTTGTGTCATGTCACGATTTATTTTAGGAACGTCGACTCATCCTTCGAAGAATTTTCGGCAAATCGGGATTTTCGGCGAAAAATCGAAGTTGGGCTATTTTGGACCAGGAAATTAAGATGACCATTTTTGTGTGGATTTTTGGCGTTCAAGTTAGATCTTTTGGCAAGGAAAAATCATGGATTTGATGTGGAAGCATTGGCTGGAATTTTTGGGCATCAATTGAATGGAATTGGAGAGGATTTGGATTGAAATTGGAAGGGGAATGTACAAAATTCGTAGGTCCTTGGGGTGTGCAACATTTCAGCACCTTGGGAGGCTTGTGGAGGAAGATTGGGATGGAAATCGCTGCTGCTAAGGGCTGTGGACTTTGGGGGCTTCACTCTTGAGTGTTTTAGATCTTTTGGAGAGCATCGAAGGCTCTTGTCCCCCACCTTTCCGGCTGCATCCTCTTCTTCTTCTTCCTTGCTTCTTGGCTCTCCTTTGTTGCTAAACACAGAAGCAAAAAACCAGAGAAACTAGCCAGCCTTCTCCCTACAGTCGAGCCAGCCATAGCCGAACCGCCGCACGCCCACCCGAGCCCGCTCGTCCGATAGCCGCTGCCGTTGCGTTGTCCTGGTCTTCACCGAGCCAGCCGTTGCATCGCCTGCGTCCAAGTTCCTCCAGCCACGTCTCTCGCTGCTCAATCATCATAGCTTCGCCTAGCCATCGCCTGTTGCCGTCCCCGAGTAGCCAGCCACCTTCGTCTGCCCGCTTGGTCCCGCCTTGCTATTTCCACGCCAATCGAGCCGCTCGACCATCTCCTTATAGCCAGCTATAGAACTGAAGGCCTGCCTGACCCGTGAGGCTTCGTGAGGGTTTTTCGAGCCTGTTCGGACCTCCGTTGGTGTCGCCGTGAGCCTGAGTGTCGCTCGTCGTTGCGCCGTCGCCATCATGAATTCACCGGCTCACAAATCCGGTGAGTTTATTTGCTAAACTCTAATTAGGGAGTTAATTATGCTTAGGGTATGATTAGATTAGGCTAAGCTTGGTTTAGGTGGTTAGTTAGTTTAATTAGTGGATTTAGTTAGCTAATTAAGCCAATTAGGTGGTTAGATTATATTAGTTAGAGGTTAATTAGATTGTATTATTTATTTAGCCTAGTACATTATTTTTCTAGGTCCAATTAGGTGGTTAGATTAGCATATTTAGCTTAATTAGGCAATTAGTGAATTAAATTGCATTTATTTAATTAATTTGGCAAATTATTTAATTATTTAATATTTTCCAAAAATTATACTAGGATAGCCCTTGGTCGGAATTTCGTGCTGATTGTCGTGGTGTAATTAGTTTGTGCAAATGATTGCTAGATTGTGCAATTGAGTGATGATTGTTGATTGTCAATTATTATTTCAAAATTATGAAATTTTTGTATTTAATTAGAAAATACCCGGTGTCGGTTTTTGACGCCAAAAATGTTTTTAGGTACTATATTAAATAGTGGGATTTTAAAAAGGAATGATATCAATTTTCTAGTTCGATCCGACCGTGTACCCACACATGACTATTTTACCTAGTGTTTTTAATACGAAGAAAATAGACCAAGCGCATTATCTTAATTAAGGCATTTGAGTGTAAAGCATGGTGTCCTTGGCTAGAATTGAATGATCCCGTGATGGTTATGAGAACCTGTCACCGATGTGACATCCCGAATTTTTTCAATGCTGTTTTCTATTAAATTAAATCGGGTCTTTCATTGACGCACCTATACTGTTATTCTCAGAGCTGATCACTCGTGAGATGACTAGACTATCTAGGGAAGTTATTAAGAGATTTTAAGGCAAATAGACTTGAGGATTCGACTATGAATCGATTACTCGACCGTCCTCATCTGTAGAGATCATTACGGCACAGATATAAATCGATTAGAGGTCAGAGATAGGTCGGTTCGACGGAGATGCGTGGTTAAACGTGGGTGATCCCACTAAATTGCAAAATTCTCATCGATCGGCACTAGATTGATTTTTCTATTGTTTTGGTACCCCGTGTCCGTATTTGAATCCTCAAGATTTTTATGACCACCGAGAGTTGCCAATGTGTCGAAGGGGTTCATAGTGGCTCAAAGAAAATTGACCACGGGTCATTTGCAATAAAAAGTTCTAAAAGCTACCCGATAGCCTAGATCACGCTAAAAACGCAACAAAGTGAAATTAACCACAAATTTGAATCCGATTTCAGAAATTGAAAGTTCTGTCATGTCACTGGTCATTTTAGGAACGTCGACATAGTCTTAGAAGATTTTTCTGCAAACTGAGATTTTTTGGGAAAAAGTCGTCGTAGGGTCGTTCTTGTCCGAGAAAAAGTCGGGGACCGTTTTTGGTCGCGCTTTTAATATGCAAGTGGGATCAATTAGTGAGGAAAAATATTAATTTAATTGTTGACTCGATAATTGAATTTTTAGAGACCGAATTGGATTAATTCGAGGAGGATTCGGGGTCCAATTGTAGAGAAATCGAGCCAAATTCGTGTGCCCCCACCACCCGTGACATATGGACTATCTCGAGCTTCTAGAAGCAAGCCATGGTGGTTGATTATGGGCCAAGGGATGCAGCTGTGGATGGGAATGGTCAAGGGGACAAGTTGGGAGAAACTAAGGCTTGGTAGGCCCCTTTGTTCCCTCCACCTCTCTCTCTCTCCCTTACCTGCCGTCCACCGCCCTTCTCCCTTGTGTTCTTGCTGTATGAAGACCTCGGTAGCCCGGAGATCGCTTGAACAAGCCAGCACGCCACCGTCACCGAATGTCGTTGCCGTTCGCCACCCCGTCGAGCCCCGCCTTGCGCGCGCACCACCACGCCTTCCTCGCATGACCTCGATGCCCAGCCATCTCCATCCGCCTCTGTCCGTGCATCCAAGAGGCCCTTCGACCAGTATAGGCTGCCGTCCAGCTCGCCTCAGCCAATGTGAGGCCTCGCCGTTTGCTGCCTAACCACGTTGCAGCTCCTCCGCCCATTCTTGACCCGAGCTAGCCACCGAAATCGCCTCAACCAGCCCCGAACAGAACCCGAACTAGTGGGTTTCCAATAGTGGTTTAGGTCCGTTTTGGAGGTGTTCCCGGCTCCGAAAGTTAGGCCCGCTTTGGAGAGAAGTGAGCCTCGTCGCATCCCCGACGATTTGAGCCGATCGGATCGCTGAACAAGTGAGTTTAACTCACTAATGCTCGCTTAGTAGGTTAATCACGCTTAAGGGTTGATTAGATTAAGTTAAGTATGATTAGGTGGTTAGTTAGATTAGATTAGTGAATTTAATTAATTACCGATGCATGTTAGGTGGATAGTTAGGGCAATTAGAGGCTAGACAAACTCTAGTATTTAACTAAAGTGGTTCGGAAATTTTCCGAGCCCGTCTCGGCTTCCAATTAGGCTTTTCCGAGCCTAAGTCTATTTATTGCATTTATTTAATTAATTTCCGTAATTATTTAATTATTTATTTATTTTCCGAAATTAAACCGAGATGGTCGGTGACCGGAATTTCGTGTTGATTGCAGTGATGCTTTCTGTTTATTTAATTGAGCATTGGTTTGTGAAAATTGAGTGAATTAGTGATTATGGGGAAATTATCCCAAAATTGAAGAATGTCGATATTTGAATGGGAAATAACCATGAAAGGTTGTGAGTGGACTTAGAAATCCGCCGAAGTATGGCCGTGCCCAATCGGGTTGTGATTCGCCACCTGCTAGAGGTCGTGCCCAATCGGGCGGTGATTCGCCACCTGTTAGAGGTCGTGCCCAATCGGGCTGTGATCTGCCACCTAATAAAGGCTATGCCCATTGGGCCATGATTATCACCTGAGATAGGTTGTGTCCTTGGGACCGTGAATTATAGTTGAGAATTAGGTAGACTATGCTCGTTGAGCCGTGGGTAAGAATCGAGATGGAATAATTGAGATGATCGGAGAATGGTCTTGTTGACATGTAATCGACTGAGTCAATTGATCGATGAGTCGATCTGATTAATTGGATGGCATGATTGTTAATATTTATTGATTGAACTGACTTGCAGGAAGGAGCTGAGGTCGAGGTAAGTCCTCTAACGCCTAATTGTGCTTAGGCAGCCCTTAGGGCATAAATGCTTCCTAATCGAGTCTTAGGGGTTGAACTTGCTGAGACATTGTCTCACTGGTTATTGTATAACCATTTTCAGGTCCTTAGATGAAGTTGGTGGAGGACCAAAAACCCCGGAACCTAAGAAGGTGGAGACAGGAGAATCGGCGAACATGTCTGACTAAAGAGTCATAGGACAGTCCCCTTTTTGTTGAGCCAATATTTTTGTAAACAGCCTAGCATTGTATATAAACCTGTTTGTTTATAAAAGGGCTGGGTTTGGTTCCTAAAAGTTGCGGCCCTACTTTCCTATCCCATTGTTTTATTGTCTGGGGATTTTATATGCTTCTGTCTGCGTATATTAAATGAATGGGTCGGCAATGCGTCCTAGGACGCCGCTATTAATTGACCAAGGTGGGATGGGCACGTGCTCGGAGGATCGGGGCGTGACATCCTAGTTTAAGTGGTATTAGAGCCTAGTCATTAGAAATTGGAGTGATAAGGTGCGATGGATATAGGATAGTAAGTAGATTTTGCCTTTAAATTCATGACTGGTGCATGTCAGTGGTAGTTGATTGGTAGAGTTGTTTATTGTGTGTGGATCGCTTAACTTCTAATCTAGTGTGGATTTGGAAAACAGGTTTCAGTAAAAGATTGAACCATGAGTGAGCAGGAGCAAAGAACTCTTAGTAAGAGAACTGTTAGGCCTGTAACTTGGGGTAGGGTTGGTACCCAAAGAGGCAGGGGTAGGGCATCGGCACAGGCTAGCGCCAGTGGAATAGCACCACCCCCGGTTGGTGCTGGGGTTACGACCCCTGGTGATCCCAGAGTAGACGGGATCTTGCAGTCGTTGGAAGCTATGAGAGACTTGATTGGGTAGTAGGGCCAGAATCAAGCCGCCACTGTTACAGCCGCCGCTACTGCTATTGTTGCCATTGTCGCACCTGTTGTTGCTCCCGTTGAAGTTTCACTTGGAAATGTGGCCGCTGGAAGGCTGATTCACAAGGTAGTGGAGCAGTTCTTAAAACTGAACCCGCTGAGGTTCATTGGTGAAGGTGATCCGGAAGTCGTGTCACTCTAGATCCAGGATCTTGAGAAAGCGTTTGCACTTCTGATGTGCAACGAAGAGGAGAAGGTGGTATTGGCTATGTACCAACTTCAAGGCAATGCAAACATTTGGTGGAGAGCTGCCAAAGATATAGTATTCCCGAAGGGTGTGATCCTGGTATGGGACACCTTCCTCAGAGCTTTCAACGATCAATATTTCTCGGGTAGTGCTCGAGAACAAAAGATGGAGGAGTTCCAGCGCCTCCATCAGGGATCGATGTCTGTTGACCAGTATGGGGTCAAGTTTGCAGAACTCTCTCAGTATGCTCCGAGGTTAGTAGAGGACCCTGAGGAAAAAGCCCGAAGGTTCAGGAACGGTCTTCATTTTGAACTAAAACAACCTCCGTTGCCATTGGATCTGACTAATTACCGAGAAGTTTACCACCGAGCTTAGATGATGGAGAGAGGATTGAATGAGCAAGCTGCCTCGTTTGGGTCGAGGTTTAGTTCATTCAGAGAAGGGATCTGTCAGGGAAAGAAACCCGTGACAGGAGGTAGATTTCAGATCCCGCCCAACAAGAATGGTGGAATTGGCAAGTCTGGGTCAAACTGGATTGAGTTATGTTGCGCTTGTCGAAGGCGACATGGAGTGAACCAGTGCCCCCAAAGGACGGGCGCCTATTTTGAATGTGGCGAGCAGGGTCACATAGCCAGAAACTGCCCCCGGAGACAGGGGAGACCTCAACAGTTGCCGCTGCCGCCACCGTTAGGTCATATCAAGGGGAATGTACCTCTGAATGCGCTGCAAGGAGGATAGCTCCGACCTCCAGTTCAAGGCACAGTGTATGCCATCACACAAGGTCAGGTAGAGGCTGTGCCTAACGTGATCACAGGTATGGTTTCACTGAACGACCATCTTGCTTATGCTTTATTCGATCTAGGAGCAACCCATTCCTTTATTGCCGAGCAATATGTTAAGCTGGTAGGGTTAAGTCCTATATTGTTGGAATCTATTGTTAGCATATCCACACTATTGAAGGACAATGTGTTAGTTGGTTGTTCTGGTTGCAAGTTAGCGATTAGTGAGCGAGTGGGGAGAATAGACTTGTTAGTCCTAGCCATGGATGACTTCGATTTGATAATTGACATGGACTGGCTCACCAAGCAATGAGCTAAAATGGACTACTATCGCAAGTCGATTCAGTTTTACCCACTAAAGGATGAGAGCTTCGAGTTTGTAGGGAACTGAGGAGGACCCTCGATTTCCCTAATCTCGTCACAAGAGGCAACTTGTTTGTTAGACGGGGGTTGTCAAGGTTACTTGGCAACTGTCGTGGATACGACAGTTGAGGAGCTGAAGATTGAAGATATTTCAGTTGTGCAAGAATTTCCAAACGTATTGCCTCTAGAGAGAAAGATTGAGTTCGTGATTGAGTTAGCGCCCTGGACAAAGCCAATCTCTAAGGCTCCTTACCGGATGGCGCTATCAGAGTTGAAGGAACTGTAGTTGCAGATGGAGGAATTGTTAGATAAGGGATTCATTCGTCCCAGTGCATCACCTTGGGGAGCACCGGTTCTATTCGTAAAGAAGAAGGATGGTTTGTTGCGTTTGTGCATCAACTATTGCCAACTCAATTAGGTGACGATCAAGAATAAGTATCCATTGCCGAGGATCGACGACTTGTTTGATCAGTTACAAAGAGCGTCGATATTTTTGAAGATCAACTTGAGGACAAGATATCATCAGCTGAGGATCAGGAAAGAGGATATTCCAAATTTAGCATTTCGTACTTGGTATGGTCATTACAAGTTCACTGTGATGCCATTCAGGTTGATGAATGCTCCAGTTGCTTTCATGGATTTGATGAATTGAGTATTCATATTTGCATTGATTAGATTAAGTTAAGTATGATTAGGTGGTTAGTTAGATTAGATTAGTGAATTTAATTAATTACCGATGCATGTTAGGTGGATAGTTAGTGCAATTAGAGCCTAGACAAACTCTAGTATTTAACTAAAGTGGTTCGGAAATTTTCCGAGCCCATCTCGGCTTCCAATTAGGCTTTTTCGAGCCTAAGTCTATTTATTACGTTTATTTAATTAATTTCCGTAATTATTTATTTATTTATTTATTTTCCGGAAATTAAACCGAGATGGTCGGTGACCGGAATTTCGTGTTGATTGCAGTAATGCTTTCTTTTTATTTAATTGAGCATTGGTTTGTGAAAATTGAGTGAATTAGTGATTATGGGGAAATTATCCCAAAATTGGAGAATGTCGATATTTGAGTGGGAAATAACCATGAAAGGTTGTGAGTGGACTTAGAAATCTGCCGAAGTACGGCCGTGCCCAATCGGGTCGTGATTCGTCACCTGCTAGAGGTCGTGCCCAATCGGGCAGTGATTCGCCACCTGTTAGAGGTCATGCCCAATCGGGCTGTGATCTGCCACCTAATAAAGGCTGTGCCCATTGGGCCGTAATTACCACCTGAGATAGGTTGTGTCCTTGGGACCGCGAATTATAGTTGAGAATTAGGTGGACTATGCTCGTTGAGCCGTGGGTAAGAATCGAGATGGAATAATTAAGATGACCGGAGAGTGGTTTTGTTGACATGTAATCGACTGAGTCGATTGATCGATGAGTCCATCTGATTGATTGGATGGCATGATTGTCAGTATTTATTGATTAAACTGACTTGCAGGAAGGAGCTGAGGCCGAGGTAAGTCCTCTAACGCCTAATTGTGCTTAGGCAGCCCTTAGGGTGTAATTGCTTCCTAATCGAATCTAAAGGGGTTGAACTTGCTGAGACATTATCTCACTGGTTATTGTGTAACCATTTTCAGGTTCTTAGATGAAGTTGGTGGAGGACCAGAAACCTTGGAACTTGAGAAGGTGGAGACCGGAGAATCGGCAAACATGTCTGACTAGAGAGTCATAGAACAATTCTCTTTTTGATAAGCCGATATTTTTGTAAACAACCTAGCATCGTATATAAACATGTTTGTTTATAAAAGGGCTGGGTTTGGTTCCTAAAATTTTTGGCCTTACTTTCCTATCCCATTGTTTTATTGTCTGGGGATTTTATATGCTTCCGCATGCGTATATTAAAAGAATGGGTCGGCGATGCGTCCTAGGACGTCGCTATTAATTGACCAAGGAGGAATAGACACGTGCTCGGAGGATCGGGGCGTGACACTAGATATGCATCGGGTGGATGTTGCCCCTATATGGGATGCCCCTAGACAACGGATGCCAGTTGCAATAGATTCTGGACTGATCCTCCTTCGGGATTGCCGTCTAGATGTAGACATTGCCGTGCTTAATGGGGTTAAATGATGCCTGGTTACGCCAGAAGACCACTGAACGTCGAGTAGGCCATGATTAAAATTGGAACTCATGAATGAACGTTTTAGCCGCGCCTGATTATGAGACAAAATTGTGTGGCACGGTATGGGACGTGTCATAGCTATTTTGCCTTATAATCGGGACCCCTATGGTTGTTTGAGATATGAGATGTGACGTTCCAATTGATTGAGTATTATTACTGCATATGGTTGTTATATGAACTTGATTGACGTGCAGGGAGGAACTGAGGTGAGGTGAGTCCTCTGTGATGTGTGGTTAGACTACCTCTAGGCATATTTCCTTCCTAATCGGGGTTTAGGAGGTGAATATGTTAAGACGTTGTCTTACCCCATCGTGGGCTTAATCTTTTCAAGTCCCTAGATGAAGCAACGTCAGGTACGTTATAGGGTTCCTCAGACGATGGATTTTGAGCATACCTTAATCCTTATTCTCGGGACCACCCTGACTCGGGAGCTAGTTGAGTCTGTGGTATGGTTCGATGAGGGACTACTTGAGTTGGTACCTCACCAATTCATTGCATGGTTCATTGGCTTCCGTCAAGGGAGTCAGGAGGGTCCATTACGAGGTTTCGACGGACCTCCTGTTGGGACTGGGGAATGGGAGGCAGCGCACCCGATGGATCTCGACATCCCCGATGGTGTCGTGATAGACCCAGAGCCCCCTGAGCCCATGGACGAGGAGTCTAGTGCGTAGATGGCTTAGCAGCTCCCCTTTTTGAGTTGACCCTCGTTTATAGACTAGTTTGTATATAACTCAGCTTGTTTATAAAAGCTTGTTTTGTTTGTGAATTTATTGTCCTGCTTTTCTATTCCATATTTGTGTTGTCTAGGGATTGTTTATTATACGCTTCCGCATGTGCATTAAAATGAAATGGGTCGGCGACGTGTCTTGGGACGTCGCATTTTTATTGACCACCGGGGATGTGCGCGTGCTCGAGATTCGGGGCGTGACAGTTGAAGCTTGCGTTTGTAACACTTATGTTACGTTTGGTCATCCGAATTTCTAACTAGGATAGGATAGGATAGGATATAAAATCTATAGGATTTCACTATATTTTATCCACTCTTTGGTGATTGCAAGTCGGATATATTTATATCATGTTATATATATTGTTTGGTATAAATACATATATGAATCACGAATTTTACAAACGGAGATGGTAAAAATCTTTCACGACACTCTTATCTACTTTATTTTTATTTTGTTTTCCTCTCTTTTTTAATTAATTTCTTTTTTTATTTCTTTCTCCCCTTTCCATCATTCTCTAATAAAAATTTATTAAATAGAAAGTTGTACTAATATACCTAAAATACTAAAACACCTAAAATATGTAATACATATATATATTTATATATTGAATCTATATTATAAGATAGAATTAATTTCAAATATATAAATAAAAATAAGATTAATTAAAAAAATAAAATTTGATTTTTGTCATTTTGAATTTCTTATATTAGAATTCAAAAACTATAAATATTGAAATATAATTCTAATTTTTTAATTTAAGAAATTTGTTATTTGAGAAAAAAACTTTCTTATTATGGATATTATAAATTCTATCCATCTTTATTTTATTTCCCTATAGAATAATTTTATCCGGTCTATATCCCGTTTATGTATGGCTTTATCTTAACTTGAGTAGACACCAAACATAGGATATGATAAATTGTATCTTATCATGAATTTATCCTAATTGGAAAATGTAACATTATATTGTTAGTGGAGAGGTTGCCTAGTGCGGCACCGTTATTTTTCACTTTCTGATTTTGGAAAAAGGTTTTTCACGTTATAATTCTCGTTTATTTTTTTCTTTATTTTTTCTCTTCATATATTCACGTTACTAACATCGGGCAATGACTCCCATTGTTGAGTGAAACCTTGTTATCTTTTTTTCATCAATAGCAAAAAGATGGTAAAAGATAAAGCGGAAGATAGGAATTGGGAAATTTTCAGCACAAGAATGAATAAATTTTCGTCGTCTCCATCTACTATCTCGTCTGGTGATATTTATGAAGTTCTAATCAAGGACTGCGGGTCAACAGTCAATACCGTCCCTTCGGATCATCTCGGCCGATGCATGTTTTCCGGGTTCAGTTCCTGTTCCCGTTCCCGCTCGTACTTCTCCGAAAATAACTCGGACTTGGCCTCTTCAATCGATTTCGCCCGTTATTTCCGAAACCTCAAGCGACATCGATTGATCCGTGATCCGAGAGAGATCTTGCGGGCGTCTTTCCAGCGTTCGTGACTCGCGTTCCTCGTCTTGGTTTAGAGCTGGAGAGAAGGAGAAGGAGATGCACTCGCCGCTGCTGTCTTTCGAGCGTTCGCACCTGCCTAGGGTTCGGAGGCGGCCCATGAAACGTCAGGTCAAGGCTCGGATCATGCTGCCGATGAGCATCCGGTGCGACACCTGCGGGAATCACATCTGCCGGGGGACCAAGTTCAGTTCCAGGAAGGAGGAAGTCCTCGGCGAGGTCGGTCGGTGCTGCACGCCTGTCGATTCCCTGTTTTTCCATGTTCTTCCGAGTTCAAGTCGTGATGATGTTCAGGTGGGTTTTTCTTTTTTTTTTTTTTTTTGGCAGACGTACTTGGGGAACCAGAGATTCAGGTTTTACTTCAGGTGCACCAACTGCTCTGCCGTGCTTGGGATCGAAACCCAGCCGCAGGATCCCAAATGCGTGGTGGGGTCCCGGGTGACGGGGGTAGGAGATCGTGCCGTTTGAATTTGTTGGGTTTGTTGGGTTTCTTCGAGTTGGTTGGACTTTGGGAAGGATTGAACGCGACTCGTGCTCTTTCTATTTGGGTTTGGGCAGGTGGTGGAGAATGGGCAAAGGAAGAGGGAGGCGGAAGAGATGGGCGATGTCAAGAAGTCTAGGATGTCTGATTCCAAGAGAGAGATTGATATTCTCCCCGCTCTCGATGAAATAAATTCCATGAAGGTGAGTTATTTGGACTTTCTGCATTATTTTCTTTGTTGATTATGGATTTGTGCATTCCCTGGACGGATACTATGCTGATTGATTTATCGCCACATGAATTAGCTTACAAAATTTCATATCCTTGTGATAACTGTGTGTGATAACTGTGAGCGTAGATGCAATGTTAGAGGCATCTGCTGCAAAGGTTTGAGTTGTTTTGCATTCTTCTTGCCGAACATAGGGGCATAGTCATACTTAGAATCCACTTCACCATTCTTGACCTCTTTGGTCTTCTTGCTTCTACTTCTGGTGTTATCGGTTGCCTTCATAGTTGCGTTTATGACTTGATGGTCTGACCTTTTGTTCCATGAGCTCTGACTAGGAGAATTTCTCCATACTGTGGTCCGATTCCTATCCCTGACCGACAAAGAAATTGGAGGAAGAGGATGAAGCACACTCATTGAATCATCAGTGCTCCATGTTATTATTAAACCACCCTTCTATTTGGTTTCGCTTCTATTTTGCATCTCTCTGCATTATATTTAACTATCTTTCATCCATTTTATCTATACTCATTGCTTCCCTGAAGCTTTCTTGTAGAAATCCAAAGATTTTGTCCATAGGGTCAAAGATGAAGATTTTGACGACGAGGACTCGACCTTGTGCTTGTAATGACAAATCATTGAACAAAGCTCTCAAGGTCAGTAATGCTCTTATTGTCAAATTATTCGCTTCCTTGTCTGGTACCTTTAAGGGTGGGAATCTTATTAGAACAGTCTTGAACGTGTTATGCGTAAGTTCTTTCTGAACTCATTTACTTAACAAAGTGCCCATGTATGAGTTTACAGGATGTATATGGTACTTTAATCTACGTATAATCCATGGATATATCTAAAAGTTTGAGCTCGTTTGAAGATACTCTATTGCAAATGCTCTGTTTTGTCACCATCAATCCCTGATTCAGTATGGATTAATTTTAAAATTGTCTTGCTTTACTTGGTGTATTTATGGTTAGGTCCTGAAAGTTCTCAAGTAATTTTAGTAATTTTTTGTAACTCCTTATTCTTTGAAGTTAATGATTCTTGAAGAACATGCAAATGTCTGACGATACACATAACAAGGAATAAGCACATAAGGTGACATGGATTAAGCGAAGAAAAGCATGCTATCCAGATCAAATCCTTAAATACATACGCATCTCATGCAAAAGATGGGCCTGTTAAATGCCAGTATGTGCATGTATTTCTAACTCTTAATGGAAGTATTTGGCAAACTTTCAGAAAGAGCATGGTTTACTGGTTTGCTGATTTTGTATTCGCTTTCGATAAAACTGATAGTAACTCGATTCGATAATAAGGAAAGGTGGACGTGCTTTGTGGTTTAGATTGTCTTCCATGTGCTTTCTTGAGTCTTCTCAAAAGAATTACCACTGTTGTTTGAATCTTCCCTCTACCTTAGAATACATGTTACCAAATTGGTTCTTCATGTGATTTGTTGGGATATTTTTGCAGGTGTTTTAGATCCAATGCGAGCATAAGTTGTTGATTTGATGGGAATTGTCTTTTATGGGAATTGTCTTTTGCTGTGAAGGCCTAAAGAAAAGTTTACTTAGATGCTGGTTTGATTTGAATGCAGCAGAGAAAATTTGCCGAGGAATTTTTGCACAAGCCAACAGATTCCTTGACAAAAGCTATTACCAGTGACATCTTGAATGACAGAGGTATTTCACGTGTTTCAAACGGGGTTTCTTCAATTACGTTAGCTCTCCTTGGTTGGGATTTATGGTATTAATGTCTGTCCGAATGATGGATGTGTGGAAATAGATAGGCTCGGCACTTCCCTTTTACTGCAAGTGCTTTGGATTGTGTCAAATGCAGTCTTCCTTCGTGGAAGTAGACTAGACTTTTAGAAACTAACTTTTTCCAGGTGACGGTGGTTACGGTGGTTGTTTCTGTGAGTTTTCTGGTTACGTTTCTGTCTTTCCATCATGTATGTGGTGTTTCTCTTTTCCGTTAGAAATAGATATTGCTTGGTCATTACATGAGGACGACCTATATTGTATCGAAAGCATCTAAGTGATTATTCTAGTCTTTGTTCCTTGTTCATTGACTCATATCTTTGTTATGTTCAACAGGAAATTCTGTTGGATCATTGGACCGGAGTGAATAAAGAATGGTGGTCTAAGCAGTGATTAGAGATGTATGATTTTCTTTTTTCCGTATTTTTTCAAAACTTAAGATACCTTTTCTCTACTTCTGATTCTATAGAGTTAAAAGGAAAATGTAACTTGGCCTGAGAGAGTTTATAATTCTTCAGTGAGAGATGTTGTAAATCGATTCTCATCCCACAAAACTAATGTTGCCACTGATATCAAGCTTAAACACTCCAAAGGCCTCCAATTATTGCAAAAGAAAAAGACAACGACGTGAGAATCAGGAAGAAGAGAGGACAGACGAAAAGGGCGGACGAACGGACATCGTCCTGAAAAAAATGCCTTCAACTAGTCAGCCTTTTGCTCTTTGACATTCCATATGTGTCTGTACAGAGCCAAGTCACAAGTAACACTCATGAAAACAAATGCACGGTCCAACCAAGTTAACCATGGGCGATTTGGCTCTTTGACTCTCCTTATTTCTGTAATAGGCTAAGTCGCAGTATTACTATTTCCGATCAGAGTCATAATCGGGGCGAAGTGGAGCAACGGCAACCTTGCCCTACCTTGCCAAAGCTACCCAAAAGAATGAGAACATCGAATTCTGTTGGAACTTGAACGAATACGATGTGGCTATTTAAAGTTTTCAACTGACGGAGGTTACCAAGGAGATTACAAACAGTCACTGAAAAAAATAAAATAATCCTAGTGGTCACGAGAAGTTTCAAAGGGAGGTTATAAAGAGAAGATGATGCAAAATAAAGTTACAAATGAAGGGTACAAACAATTATGTTGAGGGGTACATGGACTCCACTGCGTTGACAGTTTCTATGACTCCACTACGTTGGCAGTTGCTTTATTCCACTACATGGAGAGTTACCTATTTGACGGTTGCATCCGAGTTTATTGACTCTTCATGTTGTCGATTCTTTAAGTTATCACATGTCGACAATACTAAAAATTGGACTTTTTTTTTTTTTTGTGTGTGTAAACAAATGCCCCTTTAAAAGATTTAAATGATTAATCAATCATTTGATTCCTTTAAATTAGGAAACCAAGTGTCATCATGTGCCCCTTGTTATTGGCAAATTTTCCCCCTGTTTTTTTTTTTGTGGAATTTTATCTTGGTTAGATTTGTTGTATGGCTCTTATCTTTTGCCGAAAGGTAGGTTTTGTATAAAGTCTTCATGTGGCCTTCTATCTCTATCCTCAAATAGTTGCTCATACTTAGGGCGAGAATGATAACCATTCTGGCTAGAAATTGATTTCTCAAAGAGAAATATATTTTTTTGTTTCTATTTCTAGATAAGTTTCTACGCAAAAATACGTGTTTGATAACGACACAAAATTTCTCTCTTTCCGACGACCGTTGGATGGTGATGGGCGACCGATGGAGGCGGCCGGTGGACGATAGCGATGACTGGTGATCGGTGGGCGGCGGCTGGCTGCCGGTGATCAACGACTAGCGACCGGCGGCCGACGGACGGCGATCAACGGTAGGTAGACGATGGTGGCAATTGACGGCCGGCGACGGTGGATGACGGCAGCAACCGGCGATCGGTGGTGGCAGTCAATGACCGATGGTGGGGTCGACGATTGATGACTGGGAGTGGTGACAATGGATGGTGAACGGCGGGCGGCAACCTCTGACGACGACGAGCGATTGGCGATCAATGGCGGCCGGCGGTGGCGGCCAGTGGCTGAGAGTGGTGACAACAGACAATGAATGGTGGTCGATGACGACGGATGAGGAACCGACTAATAGAGAGGGCAAAGATTGAGAAAAGTTTTTATTTCTCATTTATGTTCCAAAAATAGAAAAGTAAAAAAAATTTACTTCTGATTTTTGTTCTAAATATATTTCTAGAATAGAAATCTATTCATAAATAGAAAAATGAAATAATTTTACCAAACAGATTTCTATTCCAGAAATAAGTTTAGAATAGAAAAATAGTTTTTGAACAGAAATAGAATGATTTATCATGTGCGCCCTTAGATGCCCTTGTTGCCAATTGGAATAAATCAACAAAATTTTGGCCTTCGAATTTTTCTCGAAGATTGAATTTCAATCGATCAAAAGCTACATTTGTGAATTCTTTCTTTGGAAGTGAACTAAGGCATCTATTCTCAATCCTCTTAAATCTAGACAAAAAATGATCCACGGATTCATTGTTCTACTACTTGATGCAAACCAAATTTATAATTGATACATTAGGGATGGGCCTATATAGTTGGGCATGAAACTGTGTTTCCATTTGCTCCCAAGTATGAACAGAATTGGCCGCCAAGTAGCATATAAAATATAAACAATTTTGGATAGTGATAAAAGAAACAATCTTAACTTCCGGCAATTAGCTAGAGACTCATCTCCACATTGCGTAGCAAATCAACATACATGTTCAACTGTCAATTGATCGATCTCGCAAGAAAATATGTGGAGGTCTGTCGCGACCTACCCTCAGGGGGAGGGAACAGGTTTAGAGGTATTGCCTAAAGGACGGGCCTAAGGCTCATGATTAGGTGCGGGCTCGCCCAAGCCCATACCTCGTGTGACATTGGGGTTTTTTTAAAGATTTTGCAATAAGGATTCACCACTAGCCTATTGGGGTCAGCTAGAAACCAAACAGGGCATGGGAGTATACCTTGCTCCCTACACTACTAGAGAATCTAGGGTCGGGGACCTGATTACACTAATTGACCACTTAGTGCCATTTCGGTACCTAATCTTGTTCATTTTAAAAAAAGATTTTTGTCAGTCAGTTTGGATTGATTTTATACCTATCCACTAACATGTGAGGTGATCATGCGGGTGCGCAATCATTAAAGTAACAATCATAGCTACCAAGATCCTAATTGTAGTAAAATTAAACATGTGCAATTAAACATAATTAGATATGCAAATTAAACATACGATATAATCCAAATACAAGCAAGTAAAGGCCTAATTACACTAAGAAGGAAAAATATGGCAATTCCTAACCAAATACCATCATTTTTGGATTTTCAAAATTTTTAAATTTTTTTTTTTCAAAAATTTTTTTTTGGCCGAACCCGGGTTCAGTCCGGTTGGGGCGGGCTGGTCGAGCCTTCGCTCAGCCCAAATTGGGCCCAAACAACAGGCCCAAATGAAAGAGGCCGAGACTTGGTCCGCTGACTCCTGCCTTGCGATTCTTTAGTCGCGGCAGGGGACAGTGACAACGAATGGCGAAGGCGTTCCTCCGGCCAGGGTTGCCGGTGTCGCTTCGGTCAGGCGAGGCGCAGCGCGACCTCTGACCAGACGGCGGCGCCACTCCGGTGGCAACAACAACAAGGCCGTTTGGACGACGATCCGTGGGAAGCTGCAGAACCTCTAAGGACGACCACCACGGTGGCCGTAGCAGGAAATTAGCGAAAAGACCGACGCCCGGAATGGCAAACACGACAACACTCGCCTCAACAAAACGATTCAACTCAAGGACGCTCGGCTTTAGCTAAAACGGGAGGATAGAAACTAGATCTCATTCGGGCATTTTACCTAACAAGTGGAGGGCGCTCCCAAATCACGTGGTTTCTAGCTCAATCGGGACCCGAACATAGACCGAGACTCTCACCAACAAGCAATAAGACATACAACAACCAAAGAGGGAGTGGACAGGGCCAAAATTCACGCAAACTGATCGATTGCAAACTCCGGCTCGGAATGCACAGAACTGGGTGAAAACGGGGCGCGAGAAGGACCTACCGAGTTCAATTTGAGGACATTGGTTGACGGGTTGTCCGGCAGGGCTCACGCACAGCTCAGGTGACGGCTGAAGCTCCCTTGCTCTCCCCTAGTCGCTTCCTCGCTCGAACTCCTTCTCTCCCTCTCTCGGCCTTCTTCTTCCCCTTCTCTCTCTCACGGTGCTCCCCCCCTTTTGTCTATTGTTCCTCTTTGGTTTTTCTTGAACCAGCTCACACGCCAGGCCCCCTGCAGCACCGGCTGCCCCTTGCGGGCCTGCCCCCAACCCGCGGATTGCACCGCTCGCCTGCCACCGATCCCCCTGCTCCTCTGTCATTGCTACCCTATTTTTGCTGTCCCCTTTTGTTCTTCTGCAGGTTTGCGCGCGAAGACCACCAGAGGGAGGAAGGACGGGCATGGGCCAAGCCGAAGGAGAAAGGAACTGGGCCGGATCGTGCGCGCGTGAGAGAAAAGAAGGAAGGAGGGGGCGGGCCGAGCCAAGGCCGAATCCGACCCCTAAAGTTTTTTTTTTTAATTAATTTTTTTAATTTAATTTAATTTTTTTTTAGCGACTAATTCCTAATTTTGTACACGATTAAATCCTAAATAAAATCGTAAAATTTAGGTGTCAACAAAATCAAGTATCTTGAAACCTCTAGAATAAGGAATTGCATCCATCCAGTTCGGATGTGACATTCTGTACATAGGCTTGACGTTCCCGACATCATGGCCTAGGCGCTGCTTTGATTGATCCATTAACAACTGGACTTGTCAAGCCAAAACAAGGGCCTGCTTCCTCTAGCTCTCGTGTGCCGGTGGTGCATCAGTCAAGGACCTAGGATGTGGCGCCTTAGTACGCCATTTTCTAAGGATTATCTTAGTCTCATTTATATTATAATGCAAACGGAATACATCAATCATTTTAAGCATTTGTAACTTGAATTATGCATACATGAATACTCAATATTGCTAGAGGCCAATCCTCATGGGGTCGGAATGGTCCTTGGAATGGTTTATGGCCGATCCTTGCCATCGACACACTAATTCCATAGCTAATCCTCATGGGGTTAGAATCATGGTTGTTACATTAAGTGTCAACAACTACCCCTCTTTGAGTGGGAGTTCGGAGAGATTCTTGATGGAGTTGTGGAGTTTGATAGAGAAAAATAATGTTCAAGTGCAAAAACAATTTATTTTAGGCAAGCACTTCCTAGTAGTCACCCATCCTGTAATATTAAAGTAGGCAATAGGGATTTTATTGCTGCTAATGGCATACATGTAATTTCAATATTAATTATGTATGCCCTAAACTCCTGCTTTATCTAGGGCAATATCTTTTATAGTTGTAACGCTGAAGCTTATAACCCTATAGCTTGCAACACAGTGCGAAACCATGGTTTTTCCCTTTTCCTAATTTTGGGAAAGGTTTTCCACATAAAAATTTTCGCTTGTTTTATTCTCTATTTTTTCTCTTCATATATTCACATTCCTAACAACTGGTATGAAAGCCTGGTTTTGGCAAAATAGTGGGTGCGAATATGGATGAAGGGAAGGTAAAGATTGATCGGCTTGATGGCAAGGACTTTGGTTTCTAGAAGATGTAAATTGAGGATATGCTATACGAGAAGAACTTGCATCAGCCTTTGTCTGGAGAGAAACTAGACTCTTTGAATCAAGAAGAGTGGGAATTGTTAGATAAACAAGCTCTGAGTTTGATTTGTCTCATATTGGCGCGGAACGTTGCTTTCAACATTGCCAATGAGGCAACAACAGTGGATTTGATGGTGGTGTTATCTAATATGTACGAGAAAGCCTTTCGCATCAAACAAGGTATATTTGATGCATCGTCTTTTCAATCTAAAGATGGCCTAGGGTGCTTCCATGAAAGATCACATCAAGAATTCGATGTGATCACGACTCAGTTGAGTTCGGTGGATATCAAATTTGATGATGAGGTAAAGGCTTTAATTTTATTATCATCTCTACGTAAAAGTTGGAGTGCAATTGTGACTACAGTGAGCAGTTTGTCTGGAAAGAAAAGTTGAAGTTTCAAGCAATTCAAGATTTGACTCTTAGCATGGATATATATATATATATATATATATATATTTGGTAAAGGTAAGAACTCTTAGCATGGATATTCGTAAAAGAGAATCTAGTGAATTTTCAGGTGCTGCCTTAAATACTGAAGGTAAAGGAAGAAGCAATCAACGAAGGCGGAATCGGTATCGTGGTAGATCGAAGTCTAGAGGAAGAAATAAATCAAGACCTTGTGGAGAAATAATTTGCTGGAATTGTGAAAAGAAAGGCCATCTAAAACGAGATTGTAGGGCTCCAAAATAGAAATTTTAGTATCAAGATCGAAAACAAGAGGAAGAAAAATCTATAAATGCAACTCTTGAAGAGATGCATGATAATGATGCTTTAATTTTAAACATTGACAATCCAATTGAGTCTTGGATTCTTGACTCATGTGTGTCATTTCACTCTACTTCCTGCAAAGAATTAACGCATGATTTTATTTCTAAAAAATTTGGAAAGGTTTATCTTATTAATGATGAACCTTTGGATATTATGAGAATGGGTGATGTTTATATAAAATCTATTAACGGATATCAATGGAAGTTGCATGATGTCGAATATGTTCCAGGACTTAAGAGAAATCTAATCGCTATAAGTCAATTAGATAGCACGGGATACAGAACTATTTTTGGGGATAGCTCTTGGAAAATAGTTAAAGGTGCTTTGGTTGTAGCATGGGGAATAAAATCAGGAATGCTCTACATAATTGAAAGCAGTAGAAAAATTGCACATTGTTGAGTCCGAAGCTAATTCCAAATTATGGCACCACAGGCTTGGGCATGTGAGCAAAAAAGGGATGAATTTGTTAGCATCTAAGGGAAAACTGCCTAATCCGAAGTCCATAGATATTGGTCTATGTGAAGATTGTGTTCTAGGCAAGTAGAAACTTGTCAGTTTTTTGAAGATTAGGAGAGAATCAAAGAAAGGAAAATTAGAGTTGGTGCATATGTGTATGTGGGGACTAGCTCCAGTGAATTCCCTTGGAGGCTTACACTATTATGTCACGTTCATTGATGACTCCACCAGAAAGGTATAGGTTTATTTTTTTGAAAAATAAATCTAACGTATTTGCTATTTTTAAGAGATGGAAAGCTGAAGTGGAGAAAGAAACTGGCTTGAAGATTAAATATGTATGGTCTGATAATGGTGGTGAGTATGATAGCAAGGAGTTCAAGTAATTTTGTGTAGAGAATGGAATCGGAATGACAAGAACTGTTCCCAATAGTCTGTGGCAAAATTGAGTTGCTGAAATGATGAATAGAACTCTAAATGAGCGTGCAAGAAGTATGAGGTTGCATGCAAGATTACCCAGGACATTTTGGGCGGATGCAATTAACATTGCAACATATTTGATTAACAAAGGACCTTTGGTTCCACTTGATTTTAAGTTACCGGAAGAAGAATGGAGTGGAAAGAAGGTAAATCTCACATCTGAAAGTTTTTGGTTGTGTTTCACATGTCCACGTAGATTCTAAAAATAGAGATTAGCTTGATGCAAAAGCTAAAAAATGTTTTTTCATTACATATGGTTTTGATTATTTTGGTTATCAGTTTTAGGATGAATAAAATAGGAAAATAATAAAAACTAGTAATGTTACATTTAATGAAAACATGTTGTATAAGGACAAATCCGCGCCAGAATCTAGTGTAAAGAAACAAACAGTGGAGAATAGAGAGATTAAATTAGAGGAGGTTTCTCAAAGTGTTTTGGTTGAAAATCCTGAAACTGTTGCTATTGCCTCTGATAAAAAAAAACCAGAACAAGAATTATGTACACCTGAACCCACTTTGAGAAGGTCTAGTAGAACACCTAAACATGTACAAAGATATTCTCTGTCATTACATTATTTGCTTTTGACTAAGGCTGGCGAACTAGAAAATTTTTTAGAAGTAGTGCAAGTTAAAGATCCTATCAAGTGGGATTAGCAATGCAGGATGAGTTGGATTGGGTGTTAACTCAATTACTAGATGGGAAGAAAGCATTGTAGAACAAGTGGGTGTATTGGGTCAAAGAAGCACTTGATGGTAGCAAAAGGTACAAAGCAAGATCAGTAGTAAAAGGGTTTCCAACAAAAGGAATTGATTGCATAGAGATTTTTTCTCCAGTTGTGAAATTGACTACTATCATATTAGTATTGAGTATTGTTGCCGCTGAGAATTTACATCCAGAGCAGTTAGATATTAATATTGTATTCCTCCACGGTAATTTGGAGGAGGATATTTACATGATCAAACCAAAAGGTTTTCAGGTTTTTGGAAAAGAAAATTATGTCTGCAAATTGAAGAAAAGTTCGTATAGCTTGAAATAGGCTTCTAGATAGTGGTGCAATAAATTTGACACTTTTGTGTGTGGTAACAAGTTCACTAGAAGTGATATGGATCACTATTGTTACTTCAAGAAATTTGATGATTGCTACATCATTTTGCTATTGTATGTGGATGATTTGCTCATTGCATGATCTAGCGTGAGGGAGATCATATTACTAAAGTAGCAATTATTAAGAGAGTTTGAGATGGACTTAGGTGCAACAAATTAGATTCTTGGGATGAGGATCACACGGGATAGATCTAGAGGAATTCTAAAATTATCTCAAGTAAAGTACATTGAAAAGGTGCTAGATAGATTCGGAGTTCAGAATGCAAAGCCTAGAAGTACAAATTTAGGAAGTCACTTCAAGCTCTTAAAGAAGTCATTGAAGATAGATGAAGAGCATGAGTATATGGCTAAGGTGCCTCATGCATCAGCTGTTGGCAGTTTAATATATGCTAGCCATGCAGTGGGAGTTGTAAGCAAATATATGGCAAATCTAGGAACAAAGCATTGGGAAGTTGTAAAGTGGTTATTAAGATACCTGAGAGGCACTTCAACTATTTCATTATGTTTTATGAAAAATAGTGTAATTTTACAAGGGTTTTATTGATGCAAATCTTGGTGGTGACTTGGATAATAAGAAGAGCATCTCGGGTTATTTTTTTAACTTAGGTGGCATTGTAATCAGTTGGATGTCTAGACTTCATACATGTGTGTCTCTCTCAACCACAGAGGCAAAGTATGTTGCTATATCTAAAACTTGTAAGGAGATGATTTGGTTGAAAAATTTTATGAAGGAGAGAGGCAAGGAGAAGGATAACAGTGTTATTTTTAGTGACAGTCAAAGTGCTATCTATTTTGCAAAGAATTTGCTATTTCATTCAAGGACAAAACATATTGAGTTAAAGTATCATCAAATTCATCAGTTGATATATGATGGGACTTTGTCATTGAAGAAGATTCTTGGTGAAGAAAATCTAGTAGATATGTTAACTGTGACATCCTAATTTTTTAGGTTTTGTTTTCAATTGAATGAGTCAGGCTTTTCATCGACACACCTATAGTTTTCTCTGAGCTAGCCACTCACGAGATAACTAGCCTATCATATGAAGTCGTTAAGGAATCTAAACGCAATAGACTTGAGAATTCGACTAGGAATCGACTGCTCGACCGTGCTAATCTGCAAGGGTCATTACGACACAGTTAAAAATTGATTAGAGACTAGAGATAAGTCAATTCGACAAAGGTACATGATTAGTGTGTGGGTGATTCCATCTAATTGCAAAATTCTTGTCGATCGGCACTAGACCGATTTTTTTTTTATTGTTTTAGTACCCTGTGTTCGCATTTGAAACCTTGGGATTTTCACGACAACCGAGAGTCGCCAATGTGTCGAAAATATACGTTGTGGCTTGGAAATAATCAACCACGGGTCAAATGCGCTAAAAATTCCTAAAAGCTACCTAGTAGGTCAGGTAACGCTAAAATCGCGTTAGATTGAAATTAACCGCGATTTGAACCCGATTTCAAAAATTGAAAGTTCTATCATGTCACGAGTCATTTTAGGACCGTCAACTCATCTTCCAAAGATTTTTCTGCAAACCGGGATTTTCGGCAAATTTTCAAAGTAAGGGTATTTTGGATCGGAAAAATCTGAGGGCCGCTTTTGGTCGTGTTTTTGGGATTCGAGTTGGACGGATTGACAAGAAAAATGTTAATTTGATCATGGACATCTTGGTGGAATTTTTGGGGACCGGATTGATTTCAATTGAAGGAGAATTAATGGGGATTTGTATCCAATTTGAGTGGGCAATGCTCAAATTCGTAGCCCCCCTTGGTGTGCAACATTTGGACCCTTAGGAGGCTTGCCAAGGAAGCCTTGGCAGCTGCAAATGGTTGTGGTTGACAGCCAAGCTTGGTAGGGCCATTCAATGAGTGTTTAGGATATTTTGGTGGCCCCCTCCTTGACAAACAACCATCTTCTTCCTCTATCCACCTCCTTTCTCCATTGTTGAAGGGTAGAGAGCTCAAGAAAAACCAGAGAGAACTAGCCAAGATAGCAGCAAGCCAGCTAGATCGTCGCACGCCCGCTTGAGGCCGCTTGTTTGTTAGCCGCTGCTGTCGCACGTTCCAGCAAGCCAGCCGTTGTTCCACCGGTGTCCGAGCTCTTCCAGCCGTGTCCCTTGCCGTTCAACCATCACAGCTTTGCCTGGAAGCTAGCCAAGCTCCTCCGTCACCCACTTGTGCCCGCCGGTCACCCGTTTGGTCCCATCTTCGCCGTTTTAGCCAACCGAGCCACTCGGTTCAGCCCTTCAACCATCAGAGCAGAAGTTCCAGCAAGGGCTGAAACTTTATGGCCCATTTCTGAGCCCTTCCTAGCCTCCACTGGTGTCGTTGCTTGGAGGTTTATCACCCGCCTCCGTGTTGCCGTCGCCGTGGACTCACCGGATTGCTAAACCGGTGAGTTTACTCACTAAACCTTACTTATGAGGTTAATTATGCTTAAGGGTTGTTTAGATTAGCTTAAGTATGGATTAGTGATAATTTAGAATTGTTAGATTAGTCTTAGAATGGATTAGCGTTAATCTAATTAGTGAGATTAGCACCATTGATGATGGATTAGTCGAATCCAGTGGAATTCCTGCAGTTCTGATCTCTGGACCCTCGTCGTTTGCCATTTTTGTAGATCGAAATGAGTTGCAAATTTCAGGTTGATGTCTTCTTAAGAAATATTTTAGACATCTTCAGTTACAACATATAGTTTTCTCAAGAGTTTTAGGGATTCAAAATAAGGAGATATCAGCTCCGTCATTTTCAAATAGAATCTTAGTTTTCGCTGGAACTCTTGACCTTTTAGGATTCTTGGGGTTTTTATCAACTCTTAGGGTTCGAATTGCAAAATAGTTTCTTCATAAAAGTTGTTTTTCACATCTTCTAGTTTAACATACTCAAATTTCAGATCAAACAAACATGTTTTGGATCTCGAACCAAACTGATTTTGGAAAATAGACTTTCTGGAAATGGACCCAGTTTTTGGTGCTGGATTGAGCAATTTACTAGGCAGAATCTAGAAAGATCTGGGTTAAGGTGTCCACACGAAAAATATTTTTTTATGTGTCCTTTACAACATACTCAAATTTGGGAATTTTCTGAACTTGTTTGGTTAGATTTCTGGATTTAAACTTGGAGACGCACGAGTGGCCCGGTTTCTACCAATTAGGATCAATTTTACTTTGGTGATGGTTCTTGATGCTTTGCTTGCTTTAATTAGTGTTTTCAATGACTTGTGGATTTAATTTATTAGTTATTTAATTCTAGAAATTTACTGCTCATATGAACACTGTTCATGCGCACTGTTCATCCAGAATGCGAAAGGTGGTCTAATTTTATGTGTGTTGATTTTATGAAGTGAATGGATGTGTAAATACATGGGCATCGGCATGAATTGAGTGAATATTTGTGCATATTTGATGATATGGTTGGTTTGTGACATGCCTAGAGCTTATGCTTGATGATCATGTGATGGTTTATAGTAATAGTAAGGTGACTATTGAATGTCTAGGTGATATAGGGTGTGTTGAGGAAACCCCATAGGTGTGAGCCGGTAAAGAACTAAGTGCTACATGAGGATGAGATTTCGTGTTAGTCACCTCTAGTGCCTTATATCATTGCTTATTGTAGTCAAGGGCTAAGTGTTACATGGCAACCTAAGTCGCATGGGAATTACCTCTAGTGCCTTGCAGTATTGTCATGCATAGTGAAGGGCTAAGTGCTACACGAGGATGAAACTTCGTGTGAGTCACCTCTAGTGCCTTATACTATTGTCTAGTGCAATAAAGAACTAAGTACTACCCGATAGCAAGACTTCGTGTAAGTTACCTCTAGTGCCTTATACTATCGCTTTTTGTAAGGAAGGGCTAAGTACTACAAGATAGCAAGAATTCATGTGAGTTACCTCTAGTGCCTTATACTATTGTTATTTGTGGTCAAGGACTAAATACCGCACGATGACAAGACTTCATGGAGGGTCACCTCTAGAGCCTTGAGTCTGGTATTGAATTGGAATGTTGAGAGTAAATATCGGGTGTAGATGGAACCACCGACATGATTTACCCGCACCTGATTATGAGACAAAATTGTATGACACGGAATGTGACGTGTCATAACGATTTGGCCTTATAATCGGGACTCTTGTGGATTGTTTGATTGAATGATGGATTAATGGTGTTGATTCAACTGATTGATTGATTGATTGACTAAGATTGATTGAAATGCTCCAAATGCTCGGGTGTTGCTACTGCACTTATGTGATATATGAATTGTGCTAACATGTAGGAGGGAACTGAGGCAAGGTAAGTCCTCTGTTCAAATTGCGTGGTTGTGTGGCTAGAGCGCCTTGAGGTGTATTTTCTTCCTAATAAGGGTTTAGGGGATGGATTTGCTGAGACATTGTCTCACTTGTTATTGTATAACCATTTTCAGATCCTTAGATAGTGGTCGTGGAAGACCAAAGCCCCGGAGTCTGTGGAGGTGGAGTCCGAAGGATCGGCGTATGTGTTCGACTAGTAGGTCGTATGACAGTTCCTTTTTGAGAGCCGGTCTTTTGTAGGCTTTTGACCAGACTCATTTTGTACCTTAACACCATTGTTTATGAGAGTGTGCTTTTGTGAAATGTTGCCCTGCTTTCCTATCCCATGATGTTTGTTGTCAAGGGTTATTGTTTCGCTTCCGCATGTGCATTAAAAATGAAAGGGTCGGCGACTCGTCCTGGGAAGTCGCAAATTTGTATCGACTACAGAGGGATATGCGCGCGCTCGAGGGTCGAGGTGTGACATTAATAAAGGTTGTCATCACTGAAAAATCGAGGCTGTGCATTACCTTAGCTGGTCTCCATGATAAGTGATGAGGGAGGCTGCAACACTAGGATAATTTGGGCTACAAAGATAAAGACTGTGAAAAATTATTGTTTTTTTTTTGGAAGATCAGCCTCCAAATGAGAGATGGATGGAGTTGTGGAGTCTAATAAAGGAAAATAATGTTCAACCGCAGAAGCAATTTCTTTTTGCAGGCACTTTTTAGTAGGTCACCCATCCCGTAATGTTAAAGCAGGCAATAGGGATTTTATTGTTGTCAATGGCATACGTGTAATTTCCATATTAATTATGTATGCCCTAGACTCTTGCTATATATAGGGCAATACCTTTTATAGTTGTAACACTAAAGCTTGTAACCCTAGAACTTGTAACACATACTCATAGTGGAAAAATTGCCTTGTGCAGCATTGTGGTTTTACCCTTTTCTTGATTTTGGGAAGGGTCTTCCACGTAAAAATTATTGCTTGTTTTCTTCTCTATTTTTTTCTCTTCGTATATTCACGTTCCTAACATTCTGCTCAAATGTTATTGATACCCACAAGTTTTAGTCGACTCCATTTTGGGAAATAAAAGAAAACAAAAGAAATGACATTTGATCAAGGACATACCTTGAGTACTTACCATCAACCTTTGCATCGTTGCTTCACTTGTTTCATATCTATTCTCTTATATCTCACCGGATGGTACAAAGGAAATATAGAAAGTGGGAAAATGTCATACCTTGAGGGAAGCGTGGTTTAAGGATAAGCCCACGAACCAAGAAGAGAGTGGTTTAAGGATAAACTCACAACTGTTTGAAAAAGTCGTGGTTTAAGGATGATCAAGAACTAGATAAGAATTGTGGTTTAAGGTTAGCCAAGAACCAGCTCGGAAAAGATATGGTTTAAGGACTAACAAGAACCGGATAAAATTTTTAATGAGTTCCGAATATGCATGAGCTAACCAAACGGAAAAAGAGACAGATGCTCCACTGGGGAACGATTTTGAGATTGCCTAAAGTGAACCTCAGTCGAAAACATGACATGTAGACTTTGAATGTCATTTGAATATTTTTGGTAAATGTCACAAATTATCAAATTCCTTAGGAAGGAAATTTTGGTAAAATGATTTCATTAAATTTGAATTTCCTTGGTATTTTTGTAATTGATGACAAAAGGGGAAAAAGTTGACTTGATATGAATATTTGCTCATAATATTTGCTTGCTCGCTCGTGATATTTCCTTATCTATCTGCCCATCTTGACATTAATATTTGTGACATCCCAAATTTTCACTTTTGTTTTCTATTGAATAAATCGGGCATTTCATCGACACGCCTATAGGGCTATTTTCAGAGCTGATCACTCTTGAGATAACTAGACTATCCAAGGAAGCCATTAATGAATTTTAATGCAACAGACCTGAGAATTCGACCAAGAATCGGCTCCTTGACCGTGCTTATCTTTAGAGGCCATTACGGCACAGTTAAAAATCGGTTAGAGGTCAAAGATAGGTTGGTTCAACAGAGATGTGTGGCTAAACGTGGGTGACTCCACTAAATTGGAAAATTCTCACGACCGGCACTAGATTGATTTTTCTATCGTTTTGGTACTCTGTGTCTGTATTTGAATCCTTAAGATTTTCACGACCCGAGAGTCGCCAATGTGTCGACTGAGTTCATTGTGGCTCGAAGAAAATCGACCACGGGTCATTTGCACTAAAAAATTCTGAAACCTACCTAGTGGCCTAGGTCACGCTAAAAACGCGTCAGAGTGAAATTAACCGCGAATTTGAATTTGATTTCAAAAATTAAAGGTTCTATCATGTCATAATAAATTCTAGGAATGTCAACTTAGTCTCAGAAGATTTTTCTGCAACCCGAGACTTTTTGGGAAAAAGTCATCCTAGGGCCGTTTTTGTCTAGAAATTGTTGGGGGATCGTTTTTGATCGCACAATTAGGAAGCAAGTGGGATCAATTGGTGAGGAAAAATACCAATTTGATCATTGAAGTGCTAATTGAATTAGTGAGGGCCAAATTGGATTGATTCAAGAAGGAAATCAAGTCTAATTAAGGGAGAAATGTTGGAAATTCGTATGCCCCCCTATGCCTATGGTTTTGGACCAATTCAAAGGTTGTATGTGAGGCATTGTTGGCTGAATTTCAGCCATGGAAGACAGCTGAGGGTGTAGATTGGTCAAGGGGACCAAATGGTGGAAAATAAGTCCAAGGTAGGCCCCCTTTGTCTTCTCTTCTTCCCACTTCTTTCCTCTCTCTGTCGTGGACTACTTCCCTCTCCATCTTCTTCATCTTTGCAAGCCAGAAACCGAAGAGACAAGCCAGCAGCATCATCAGAGCAGCCAGCACGCTGCTGGGACCGCACGCCGTCGCTGTTCGCCGCTCCTCCCCGCGCGCGCCGTCGCGCCTTGCCGCACCTGTCTCTGCCCCATCTCGCTTGCTCCTTCGGTCTAACTATTGTTTCGAATCTGGTGGAGCTCAGCCGGAGCTGTCCAACTCGCCTATGACCGCCGTGAGTCCCCGTTAAGGCCCGGTTTGGTCCCTTCTATCTTTCTTGGTCCATCCCCGCCTAAACCGAACTTGTTTCCCCTCTGTTTCAGCACAAAACAGACGCTGACGAAGTGGGTTTCCAGCAAGTTTTTAGGCCCATTTTGAGGCGGTTCCTGGCCCCAAAAGCTTGGCCCGCTTTGGAGAAAGTCGGTCCCCGTTGCGTTCCCATCGATTTGAACCGACCGGCTCACCAAACAAGTGAGTTTAAATCACTAATCCTCGCTTAGTAAGTTAATCACGCTTAGGGGTTGATTAAATTAATTAAGCATTGTTTAGGTGGATAGATTAGATTAGATTAGTTAATTTAATTATCTGCCGATGCATGTTAGGTGGTTAGTTAGTGTATTTAGCGAGTAGACACGTGCTATTATTTATTGAACGAACCTTGAAATTTTTCCGGGTCCGTTTCGGCATCCAATTAGGCATTATGGGCCTAAATTGGATTTATTGGCATTTATTTAATGTTTTTTGTTATTATTTAATTATTTAATTATTTTTCGGAAATTAAACCGAGATAGCCAATTACCGGAATTTTATGCTGGTTATTGTGGTGCAATCTATTTATTTATTTGAGCTCTAATTTGTGTTGAATTGAATTAAATGTGATTTTAGGATTTTATTCCTAAATTAATTAATTTTGGTAATTAATTGGAAATTTACCAGGCATCGATATACAGCGCCAAAAATCTAATTTTTGAATTGTTGAAAATAGTGGGAAGATCAAAAGTGAAATTATTATATTTTGGCTAAGGCTGATCGTGTACTCACACATGTGTATTTTATCGGGTATGATAAAAATGGTAAATTGACTGTATGGTCTGGAATAGTATACTATATCAGCCTGCGGACGATATGTCAGCTTAGATTGCAAGCAGTATACCTTATTAGCTTAGAGTGAGCATGGACAGTATACTATATCATCCTACGGGTTCTGATATGTCAGTTTAGATTGCGAGCAATATATTTTATCAGCTTAGAGGGAGCATTATTAGAGTACTATATCAACCCAATGGTTTGATATGTCAGCTTAGATTGAGAGCAGTACACTATTTATCAACTTAGTGAGAGCTATACTATCTATTTATCAGCTTAGAGTGAGTAGTCTTATTATGGGTAGACTTATAGATAGTATTGATTTGGCCGACTATGAGAAGGTCGTGATGACATGTAATCGACTAGGTCGATTAATCAATGATTTGATCCGATGTTATGAAATGATTGATTGATGTGACTTGAGGCATCTGTAAATGATATTGATTTGCAGGGTGGAACTGAGGCCAAGGTAAGTCCTCTAACCCGTGTTGTACTTAGGAAGCCCTTAGGGCGTATTGGCTTCCTAATCAGGTCTTAGTGGGGTAGAACTCGCTGAAACATTGTCTCACTGGTTATTGTATAACCATTTCAGGCCCTTAGATGATCGCCCCTGAGTTTTTTGAGTTGGCCTAAGAAGATTACAGAGCAGACCTCTTACTTTCCAGCTGGACTTATGAGCTGGTGAGGTCTATAGTCTGGGTCGATGCAGGTCTCACCCATAAGGTACCTCACCAATATAGATCGTGGTACCGCTAGTGATGTGGACATTGAGCCATATCGAGGAGGAAGTGCTAGGAACCCATTGTCTATTCCTACTGGTTCGATTACTTGAGTGCGGGCCAAGCAATTTAGGCAAGCTGTTTGCGTCATGGTTCGTGATCTTTGGCGTGGAGATGACCTTGGATCAAATCTTGAAGAATCTTGGAAATCTTGGCCCAATTTGATTATCTGGTCACCAAATATTTGATTATTCTAGGGTTGGTTTTAGGGTTTGTGTGGCGGCTAGAAGGCCTATATATAAGACTGATTGAATTTCTTTGGGGCACAGATATATTTTATTTTTAAGGAAAAGAATTGAGAGATTCTCTTCTACTGCTCTTTTGAGGACTTGACCTTATCAAGATTCTCTTGTGGCGATCGAGTCGACTTATAGAGCGAGATAGTGAATTCTTTCGCTTGTGGCGTCGATAATGTTGGTTGGTTGACACGCATTCGTCAACAGGTCACGTTCATACCGAGGTTGCCAATCACAGGTTTGATTGGAGGTCAAGGTTCGCAATTTGCACCATCTGGGCCTTCGTAGAATGACCTTTCCGCAACGATTCACATCAATTGGTATCAGAGCTTGCTTCTACAAGGTCTATTTTTCTATAATTTTCTACAAGGTCTATTTATATTCAGTAATTTGAGATTTATTGAGCTAGGGTTTCGGTTCTAGCCAATTTAGGGATCCGATTGCTTTTGTGCTTCCATACGAAGTTGTTTGCTGTTAGTTTTAATTTTTTTTCTAGCATCTTAAATTGTATCTGAGTTCGTCAAAAAAAAAGAAAAAAAAGAGAAAGTTCGTCAAAAAAAAAAAGAAGAGAAAGAAAATGCACAAAAAAAAAGTGTGCAAGAGAAAAAAATAGATTCGGCAGAAAAAAAATCAAGAAGGCGACTCGTTTGTTAGTGGACCGAATTGAAACAAAATCAGTAGTGATTTACGTTTTAATTGGAATTTTGAAAGTTATACTTGTTGGTTTGAAATTGTTACTTGCTGAAACAAAATCAGTAGTGATCTAATCTTGTTTGATTAGTTTGATTGATTGTCGTGAGGGGGTTGAGAGACAGGTTTTGAGTCTGATAAAGAGCTTGTGAAAAGAGAATACGAGAGGAAAAAGGCAAGAGTGTGTAAGCTTAATTGAGGGTGGAAAAAGCCTAGACTTGAGTTAAACACGAGAGGAGTGACAAACACCTTGAGAGAAACACGTGAGGGCGATTGGTGAGGATTTTTGTGACTAACGTTTACTTGTAGGTCTAAAATATGTCGCACGAAGAAAGCATGAATCAAAGGGAGGTTGACTCCATACGAAGGGATGAAGCACTCGTGCAAAGCATCCAGCAATTGAGGGCCGTAGTGGAGGAGCTTAGTGGCGAATGATGGGGAATGGCATGAGGGTTGATGGTGACCGAGAGTTACCCCGGGGAAGGCCGCAACATCAGCGAGATGCCTCTAGAACACAACCTAGAAGGCAGCGGCATTATGATGATGATGACGCCGACATGGAGGATGATCGAGATGCTCGATTTGGAAGGTGGAAAGGAGCCCGAGGGTTTAGACACCGAGAAGATAATGAACTTGGCAATATCAAGATGAAGATTCCTTCTTTCCAAGGGAAGGATGATCCCGATGCGTATCTAGAATGGGAGAAATGCATGGAGATGGTATTTGATTGCCAACGATACTCCGAGCTCAAAAAGGTAAAAATTGCAGCTGTTGAATTTACTGATTATGCTATAATTTGGTGGGATCAACTTGTGACTAGTAGGAGGCACAATGGTGAAAGACCGATAGAGACATGGGATGAGATGAAAGCGGTGATGAGGAGGCGTTTTGTACCAAGTCATTACCACCGAGATTTGTTTCAAAAGTTACAAAATCTCACACAAGGCAATAAGAGCGTGGAAAAATATCACAAGGAGATGGAGATTGCCATGATCCATGCTAATGTGGTGGAGGATCGTGAGGCCACAATGTCAAGATTTTGAGTGGTTTGAGCCGAGACATAGCAAGGGTGATGGAGCTGTAACACTATGTTGAATTGGAGGAATTGGTGGACAAAGCCATCAAAGTTGAGCGGCAATTGAAGTTGGACCGAAATCACAAGAGTGGAGGAGGTTCAAATCAGAATTGGAGATCCAATTGGAAGAGAGATGAGAAACCAAATTGGAGAGGAAACAACACCAAAACTGAAACCTCAAAGGAGAAGGAGAGGGACGGTAAAGTTGGAACGAATCTGGCTTCAGGTAAAATCGAAAACCCTAACACTAGAACTCGTGAGATTAAATGTTTTAAGTGTTTAGGCAGGGGTCATATGACGAATCAATGCCCTAAAAGGAGGGTGATGATCATGACTGGACATGGTGTTATTGAGTCCGAAAGTGAAAGGGAAGAAGAGGATGATGAGATGCCACCATTGGAGGATTGTAGTGATGGAGAAGTGGCTATAAAAGGAGACTTATTGGTGGTTAGGCATTCTCTGAGTGTGCAAGTAAAGGAGGAGGAGCATCACCAACAAAGAGATAACTTGTTTCATACAAGATGTGTGGTAAATGGTAAGATCTGCAGTATGATAATTGATGGAGGTAGTTGTGCGAATGTGGCAAGTTGTACTATGGTGGATAAGTTGGGTTTGAAAACGACAAAGCACCCTAAGCCTTATAGACTTCAATAGTTAAATGATAGTGGTGAGGTGAAAGTACCGAAGCAAGTTCGAATTCCATTTGGGATAGGGAGATACAAGGACGAGGTAGAGTGTAATGTTGTACCTATGCAAGCGGGTCATATCTTACTTGGAAGACCATGGCAATATGATCAAAAGGTACATCATGATAGGTATACTAATCGTTATTCATTGGTGATGAATCAAAAGACTTATACCTTGGTACCAATGACACCTAGTGAGGTGTATCAAAATCAGTTAAAGTTACAACGAGAAGCCGAGAGAGAGAGAAAAGGTGAGAAATCCGAGGGCTTGCGTGGTGTGTCTGAGACGCAAGGAAAAGGAGAGACCGAGAGAAAGATTATAGTAAAAACCGAGGGAAAAGAAGAGAGGAAAGAAAATAGGCAAAATAATTTTTATGCAAAATTAAGTGAAGTGAGGAGAGCTTTAGTTCTAGATCGACCAATGCTTGTACTTGTGTACAAGGAGGTTTTGTTTTCTACTAACGATCTTGACCTAAGTTTGCCTAGTCCTATTGTGTCTTTATTGCAAGAATTTGAAGATGTCTTTCCTGATGAACTTCCTGGAGGGATACCACCGATTCGAGGCATAGAACATCAAATTGACTTGATTCCTGGTGCGCCATTACCTAACCGACCCGCATATCGAAGCAATCCCGAGGAGACAAAGGAACTTCAGCAGCAAGTTAGCGAACTATTGGAATGGGGGTAGTGAGAGAGAGTCTTAGCCTATGCGCCGTCCCTGTTTTGTTGGTGCTAAAGAAGGATGGAACTTGGCGAATGTGTGTCGATTGCCGAGCAATCAATAACATTATGGTAAAGTATCGACATCATATTCCTAGGTTAGATGACATGTTGGATGAGTTGCATGGTTCTTGCATTTTCACTAAGATCGATTTGAAAAGTGGCTATCATCAAATTAGGATGAAAGAAGGTGATGAATGGAAAACTGCGTTTAAGACCAAGTATGGATTATATGAGTGGTTAGTCATGCCATTTGGATTAACTAATGCACCAAGCACATTTATACGACTTATGAATCATGTTTTGCGTGCTTTTATTGGTCAATTTGTGGTTGTCTATTTCGATGACATCTTGATTTATAGCTGAAGTCCTGATGACCAGATTGAGCATGTGCGAGCTGTCTTGCAGGTTTTAAGGGCCGAGCAATTATACATTAATCTAAAGAAGTGCTCTTTTGTTACCAACAAATTAGTATTTCTAGGATTTGTTGTTAGTGCTGATGGTATACAGGTTAATGAAGAAAAGGTCAAAGCAATCCGTGAATGGCCAACGCCTAAGACCATAGGAGACATGCGTAGCTTTCATGGATTGGCGAGTTTTTATCGGCGATTTGTGAGAAATTTCAGCACCATTGCCGCAAACTGAGGTTATCAAGAAGCACGTGGATTTCACGTGGGGAGAAGAGCAAGAGAAAGCATTTAATCTGCTAAAAGATAAGTTGACTAATGCTCCTTTGTTATATTTGCCGAATTTTAGTGCTACTTTTGAAATAGAGTGTGATGCTTCTGGTACAGGAATTGGAGTCATGTTGATGCAAGGAGGGCGTCCCATAGCTTATTTCAGCGAGAAATTGAGTGGAGCAACATTGAATTATCCTACCTATGATAAGGAGATGTATGCTTTAGTGCGAGCTTTGGAGACTTGGCAACATTATTTATGGCCAAAGGAGTTTGTGATCCACACCGACCACGAGACCTTGAAGTACTTGAAAGGGCAGCAAAATTTGAATAAAAGATATGCCAAATGGATGGAGTTCATCGAGACTTTTCTATATGTGATCAAGTACAAGAAAGGTAAGGAGAATGCGGTAACTGATGCACTTTCTCGAAGGTATGCGATTCTAACTACTTTAGAAGCAAAGTGTTTAGGTTTTGAGCATATCAAGGACTTATATACTAATGATGATGACTTTGGGAGAGTGTTTGAAGCATGTGAGCATGCTGCATTTGATAAATTCTATAGGCATGAAGGTTATCTTTTCCGTGAAAACAAACTATGTTTGCCTAAGTGTTCTTTGCGTGAATTGTTGGTGCGAGAAGTGCATAGTGGTGGTTTAATGGGGCATTTTGGTATTAATAAGACTTATGAAGTGTTGCATGAACATTTTTATTGGCCACATATGAAGAGAGATGTCACACGTGTCTGTGAGAGATGCATTGCTTGTAAGCAATCGAAGTCTACAACTAAACCACATGGCTTGTATACACCATTACCTATTCCAACGCATCCTTGGACTGATATTTCTATGGATTTTGTGTTAGGATTGCCTAGGTCTAAGAATGGTAGAGATTTTATTTATGTGGTTGTTGATCGGTTTTCAAAGATGGCTCATTTTTTACCTTGTCATAAAACTGATGATGCTTCTCGTGTTGCTGATTTTTTCTTTAGGGAAGTTGTACGTTTGCATGGCATGCCTAGATCGATTGTTTCAGATCGATATTCTAAATTTCTTAGCTACTTTTGGAAAACATTGTGGAAAAAACTAGGAACATGGTTGTTATTTTCTACTACTTGTCATCCACAGACCGATGGTCAAACCGAGGAGTTAATAGAACTTTAGGGGTATTGTTGCGTGCTATTATTAAAAAGAACATAAAATCTTGGGAAGATTGTCTACCACATGTTGAATTTGCATATAATAGGAGCATGCATTCTGCTACTAAATTTACACCATTTGAGGTTGTCTATGGTTTTAATCCGTTAACTCCTTTAGATTTAACCCTTTTACCTATTGATGAGCGTGTGGATTTAGATGGAGCAAAGAAAGCTGAATTTGTCAAGGAGTTACAAGAGAAGATGCGCGCAAGTATTGAGCGCAAGACTAAGCAATATGCAAGGCAAGCCAACAAAGGGCGCAAGGAAGTGGTGTTTGAACCCGATGATTAGGTTTGGGTTTATATGCGCAAAGAGCGATTTCCTAAGCAACGGCATTCTAAGTTATTACCGCGAAGGGATGGACTAGTGATGATTTGAGGGCAAATCCTTTACACGGGGGAGGGAATGATGTGGACATCGAGCCATATCGAGGAGGAGGTGCTAGGAACCTATTGTCTATTCCTACTAGTTCGATTACTTGAGCGTGGGCCAAGCAATTTAGGCAAGCTGTCGGCATCATGGTTCGTGATCTTTGGCGTGGAGATTACCTTGAATCAAATCTTGAAGAATCTTGGAAATCTTGATGCAATTTGATTATCTGATCACCAAATATTTGACCAAGTCAAATATATATATATATATATATATATATATATATCTTCTTGTTTAGGAATATTCTAGAATATGATGCATTATATCTCTAGGGTTGGTTTTAGGGTTTATGTGGCAGCTAGAAGGCCTATATATAAGACTGATTGAATTTCTTTGGGGGATAGATATATTTTATTTTTAAGGAAAAGAATTGAGAGGTTCTCTTCTACTGCTCTTTTGAGGACTTGACCATATCAAGATTCTCTTGTGGTGGTCGAGTCGACTTATTGAGCGAGATAGTGAATTCTTTCTCTTGTGGCATCTATAACGTTGATTGGTTGACACGCGTTCGTCAACAGGTCACGTTCATACCGAGATTGCTAATCACAGGTTTGATTGGAGGTCGAGGTTCGCAATTCGCACCATCTGGGCCTTCGTAGAACGATCTTTCCGCAACGATTCACATCAGCCAGGCTTAGGATGGCCAGAGAGAGGGTCCCCTACCGAAGTCTAAGATACCTCTGTGTGTTCTGGAGGTCGCTTTTGGAAAGGGCACAGCAGATCCTCCTCAAGGCTCGGTCATAGACGCAGCATACTTGGATTTTGAAGATCTCGGAAATCCGGTGCAGTCTGTTGAAAGCTCCAGTTGGAGTGCGGAGGATGATGAAGAGGAGGAAGAAGACCCGTAGTTTGTGAAGCCCCCGCCCCTACTTGTAGATTTTGTTTGCTGAACCTTTTTGAATAAGACTTGACTTAGTAGTTCGCCTTGTATATATATGCATTATGGTTTGCATTGTATATAAGTGTGGTTGTTTTTAAAGTTCAAAATTTAGTCCTACTTTCTTATCACATTGATTTATTGTCTGGGGATTATTTATATGCTTCCGCTTGTGCATTAAAAAGAATGGGTCAGCGATGCGTCTTGGGACGTCGCTATTTAATCGACTAGTGAGGGATGGGCGCGCGCTCGAGGATTGGGGCGTGACAATATTTGCCCATCCTCCTTAATGAATTGTACTAACCGCAAATTTGCTAAGTCATCGGGAACTACTCTTCAAACTAAGGGAAGCATTCGAATGTATCATCAAAACAGGGGAGCATTCAATTGTCATTCTTCGAACCCCATACATTTAATGATACACTTTGGCTAGAAGATCTCCTTGCTAACATCTTCCATTCTATAAGATCGTCTAGTTCATATCTCTAGATTCATTGCGAATATCTTGAGGAGATCCTATTTAATTTTTGCAAATTTATTCGAGAAATACTTATTATTTATTCACATATGCTGGATAGTTTTTTCATCATGAAAAATGAGGAGATTGTTGGAGAAACATCTCCAAGTGATTTTGATGATGTCCAAACTATCCTTAATATAATATTTCCTATGATGTATGTAGATGTTTAGACCAAAGGATCACGCAATATCCATAGTGTGATCCATTGGAAAGAAGTTCGTGATGTCCTGATACGGTTTTTTCATAAATAATACCAGTGGACTGAAAGATCAACAGTTGATGACATTTGTGTCAAAACTGTAAAAATCGAGTTGATGGTGCTGTGACAACGACGTACATCTAATGATGTTTGTTGGGTCAGCAAACTAGCCATTGTGGCCTTGGATTCGTATAGTAGCAAGATCCAGACGAAACATATAGCCGGGTAGCTAGGTAGTCTAACATGTTTGTTAGAGATTGCAGTGAGAAGACAACAACAGTTACTTTTTCTAGATAGTCTGCAAAGGTTTGAGGAAAAGAGCTATACGAGCAGTTCCATCTACGGATAACTATTCAATGGTAACTCTAACGACTATCTACTTCTCCAATCCACCTTCAATGGATAGATTGAAGATAGCTATAAAAGAGAAGATCTCAGAAGCCACGTGTTAGAGTGCATAACTTAAAAAGATCAAGAAGCTTATTTCTTGCTATTTTTCTTAGCTATACGCCCTCTGTTGTACTATTTCAATATTCGTGCTGTTTAGCAATTATGCTAAGAATTAAGTATACAAGAGTAAGAGCTGCAATTGAGTCCTGATTGTAAAATCTATCTTGTAAAGGATAAGTGGAACCATTTGTAAGTTTCCAAGGAAATTACTAGTGGAATCTAGCCCGACTTATGCCATTAGTCTAAAGAGTGGATGATGGCTTGTAGATAAAGTCGAACCATTATAATTCTCTATGTGCTATTGTTTTCATCTGTTTACTCTTATTTGCACACAGTTGCTTCACGGCTTTTCAAAACGTTGACCTGATTTTTACTTAATGATCAGCCAATTTCCACGAAAGATCGTCAAATTTTCCAAAACAAGTCATTCATCTCCCTCCAGGTTGTATTGTTAACCACCGACAAATCCAACTCCGGTGGCCACCAGCCCTCCTCCACGATCCCCGCCGTTACCATTGACCATCGTGATCCTCATCGGAGTGGCTCATCTAGCACCACTTCTCCTTGGGCATGATCAACGTTACCCACGCGGGTGATAACGCAAACGTGATCTTTGGCCCTGATCGGCGGTTTGTCGGCCTCCATGGCCTTCTCGATCCAATCTGTGATCATCTTCAACAAGTCCTTGACATGATGGTGGTTGGAGCTTGTTGTGTAGCGATTGGGATTCTATGGCAACCTGAATTTTCAAAATTTGTTTTCGATTAAATAAATCGGGTCTTTCATCGACGCACTGATAGTGCTATTCTCTGAGCTGATCACTCACGAGATAACTAATCTATCTGGGGAAACAATTAAGGAATATAAATGCAATGGATTTGAGAATTCGACCAGGTTTCGACTGCTCGACCGTGTTGGTCTGCAATGGTCATTACGGCACTGTCAGAAATCAATCAGAGACCAAAGATAGGTCGATTTGACTGAGATATGTGATCAAAGTTTGGGTGATTCCACCTTATTGCAAAATACTTGTCGATCAGCACTAGACCGATTTTTCTATTGTTTTGGTACCCGGTGCCCGTAATTGAAATCTCGAGATTTTCACGACAACCGAGAGTCGCCAATGAGTCGAAGATGTACATTGTGACTTGAGATAAATCGATCACGGGTCAATTGCACTAAAAATTTCTAAAAGTTACCCGGTAGACTAGGCATGCTAAAATTGCGTCGGATTGAAATTAACTGCGAATTTGAACCCTATTTCAGAAATTGGAAGTTCTGTCATGTCACAAATCATTTTAGAAACGTCGACTCATTCTCCGAAGATTTTTCGAAGATTCCGAGATTTATACGGAAAATCGATTCGGACGATTCGGACAATTCAGAAATTGAACGGAAAATTCGGATGGGCTCTTTTGAAGGGAATTTTGACATCCAAGTCTAGCTATTTGGTGATGGGAATTTGTAGAAATTTTATGGGCTTTCTTCTTCATCAAATTGGACATCGATTTGGGAATTTGTTGGAGAAATTAAAGCTCAAAGGGGTGGAATTCGGAACCATGGAAAGGGTGCAATTTTTGCATCAAAATTTGGTTTATTTGGTGGTTTATTTTGTGAATTATGAGGCAAGAAAGTAATAGGAGACATGCAATTAAGGGAGGGGATAAAATTTGCTATCTTTGGGCCCCCTCCTTGGCTTCCTCCTCACACACGCCTTCTTCCCCCACCGTCCCTTTGCTGCCCATTCCCTTCGAGCATCCCGTTTCCACACGCCTCAGCTCTCCTTCTTCTTTCACCGGTCCCTGTTTTTGCTTTTCATTTCCTCTTTCCGTGGCTGCTTCGCTTTCGTTTGTTTATCACGGCCTGCAGCACCCACCGAACTCCCCTACAATTTTTCTGCTCACTTCCCCGTGTCTTCTCTTGGCTTGGTTAGACCCCACGTCCCTCTGCCATCCACGAAGCTTTCATTTCCCTGCATCCGCTGCCAGCTTCACATTTGAAGCTCCACTGACCTTCAATCTCTACCCAAGTCCAGCGGCACGTGGAGTGATTTTGTTTGGTCAACATCCCACGCCAGGCGCCGGTTTCGTTGACCCGCAACTCCTTCGCACGCCTGCAACCACCCCCCACGTCCACGTTTCTTGTTCTCCTCAACCCGAAGCAGCTGCCCTCGTCCACCTCTCCATTGCCTCGCACGAAGTCAGCGAATTCTCCTCCGTTGCTGCCTCGGTCTGCCCAGCTCGTTGCCTCCATCTTGCCGTGTGAAGCCCACCGAAATCCAATCTGTCTTCAGCCCATCACGAAGCCCAGCAGCAACCCAGCGAGTTTCACACTCTAGCTGCAACAAGCCCAGTTCGGTTTTCAGTGGCCCAAATCTGCAAGCTTCGGTCCAGCTTTGAAGCCCATCCTCAGCTCAATTCCAGCTCACTTGAAGCCCGCGAAGCAAGCCAGCCCAACTCAAGGATAAAACTCAGCCTTGTTGAGATTTGTTGGGCCAATTTCAGACCCGGTCCAAGCCCGTGGGTGTCGGCGCGAGCCCAAGTTCGGCCGCCGTTGCGCCGTCGTCGCGGTGAACCGGTTTCCGCAATAAACCGGTGAGTTTATGCACTAAACTCTTCTTAGTAGGCTAATGACGCTTAAGGGGTGTTTAGTTTAATTTAATTAGAAATTAGGTGGTTAGTTAGATTAAATTAGTGATTTAATTATGCAATTATGCATGTTAGGTGGTTAGATTAGTTTAAGTGAGGCCTAGATAAATTGTATTATTTATCTAGAGGGGTTCGGGAATTTTCCGAGTCCGTATCGGTATTTAATTTAATGATTTTGCCCTAGGATAGTATTTTTTTAAATTTAAATTGAATTATTTTATAATTTTATAAATTAATTAATTATTAATTATTTTTCCGAAAATTAGGCCGGGATAGCCGGTGACCTGAATTTCGTGCTGGTTGCAATGGTGTGGTTAATTTCTGTAATTGAGTGTTGAATTGTGCAATTTGAATTTAAGTTGTGATTTTGGGAATTTATCCCAAAATTGTATAATTTCAATAATTAATTATAAATTGCCGGGATGTTGGTTTACAACGCCAAAAATGTTTTCAGACTCGTATAAATAGTGAGATTTTCTAAAGTAAAGATATGATATCTTTTTCTCAGGCCGACCATGTACCCGCACACGATTATTTTTATCGGGTACATTTTAATACGGTGGAATTAGGCCAAGTTGGGTATTTAATTGAGGAATTGATGTGCAAAGCACAAGATCCTTGGCTAGGAGTAATATATCGTGGTTCAGCTTCGGGGAGCATTAACACCATTATAGATCTTTAGCAGCTTCGGTGAGCACTGGCAAGCAATAATACTTTAGCAGCTTCAGTGAGCAAATGTTATTAGTAGCTTCACGAGCACTATAGATATCAGCTTTGGTGAGCAATAGTTGATTTAGCAGCTTCGGCGAGCACATGTTATCTAGCAGCTTCGGTGAGCAAATTTTAGACATCAACTTTGGGGAGCAATGATATATGAGTATATCTATTTCAGCTTAGGTGAGCAATGTTCGAATTGATAAAGTTCATGGATGGTATCGATTGTATGGAGTCGAATAATTCGACTGATTGATGGTTGAATGGATTGACCAATAGATGGTCTTGGTGGTATAAAGTCAATTAGATCGATTGATCAATGACTCATTTTGATTTGATTGAATTGAATTGAATTGTTTGGTCGAGTATTTGATTGTACTGACCTGCAGGGTGGACATGAGGCGAGGTAAGTCCCTATGATTGTGTGATTGTGTGATTAGGATGCTTCTAGGCGTATTTCCCTCCTAATCGAGGTTTAGAGCACGAACTCGCTAAGATTTATATCTCACCCCGTCGTGGGCTTAAATTTTCAGGATCATCGAGTGGAGGACTTGAAGCCGAGAGGAGGTGATGTGAAGTGTAGGTTAGTTAGGTCAGCTTCTTTTTGGAGAACCGTCTTTTGAAGTCTTTTTGGTTGTTGACATTTTGCATATGACTCAGTATGAATATAAAGGTGTGTTTTGTGTGTGAACCTATAGTCCTGCTTTTCTATCCTGAGATGGTTACTGTCATGGGATTTATATTCGCTTCCGCATGTGTAATAAAAAGAAAGGGTCAGCAACTCGTCCTGGGAAGTCACAAAATTTTATCGACCAGAGAGGGATGGGGACGCGCTCGAGGATCGGGGCGTGACAGATTCCTTCGGTGGCCGTTTCCTCCTCGGGCACACGTGAAGCAGTGTTCCTTGCGCCAATCCTGTTCTGGCGCTGATTGGTGCTTATCCGGCATCCCTTCGGTGAACTGAATCCCTTTCAACGTTCGTGACCTTCGCTGGACCTCCCTCAAAGCTTGGTGTCCCTCGGCTGAAGCTCAATTGAGTTTGATTGGCGCAAAAACCTCAAAAGGTAATGATCTCTAATCTCGAGCTCGATGAGGTGAGGTCGTTCTAGGCAATCGGGGCTAGAGCTCAATCTAGGTTGTAATCTAATGCATTTTTGGACAAACATGGATGCCCAAGGAGCCTAGGAATAGGCTAGAATGGATTTCATATGGACGATTGCTTGGTTGGCTTGAATATGCAATTCGGATAATTTGGATGACCTGATTATTGTTTGTCTCGGAATAAGCTATTCAACGTGCTTCATGAAAGTTATAGTATATTCCATGGGCTTTTCAATGATATAAAGTTTATGCTGATCGGCCTCTGTTTGCCCAGTCAATTGCATGCTCGAATTTCTGCCATGTTCTGTGATGTTGTTGCAATTTAGTGCTTTAGACAACCTAATTTGTCTCACGATTTGTGTGATTTTTTATTGTTTGAATTAGGCTAGGCTGTCTTCATATGATTTAACCCTAACATTTAGGTCTAATTTCATAAAAAATTGTGGAATTTTCTCATGTCATATAGATAGGGTCAAGCATAATTGATTCTGGTCTCTGCTGCTGTTTCTTTTACTAATCTGGCCTCTTAGAGGAATGTCTTCAATTGAGCTTATAAATGAATCAATTTATTGATGATACCTCCAGGACAATTGTAATAGACATCTCAAGCTTTAAAATAGCATATTGTATGCCTCAATCGGTCATCGTTTTCTATGTTTAACATTTTTGCTAAACCGAGCTAGATTATGGAAACCATGTTATACTGGTGAATGCCATGCTTCTGTGAGGCCGGTTGCTTGTCATTTTTGCATGATTCTTTATGTATAGATTTTGGGGTCAAGTCCTTAATAAAAATTTGTCCATAGTATTCATGTTTGCAATATATAAAATTTTGAAATCGTTTGAACATCAATTGATGGGGTCGATCGGCTATAGAACGTCTGTGTCATATGCTGCCCTGTTCTGTTCCTGATTGACCAATTCAAATTCTAGGATTTTTAGAAATTCATGTGTTAGGAATTTTAAGATGCTTTCTCCATGAGAGTTGTTCCTCAAATGTTGATTTACCTATTATAAAAATTATAGGGTGAGAAAACCATTGGTTGTGCTTTTATTAAGCCTATACTGAATGCCCTATTTCTGTGATGGATGATTTGGCTAACATACATGCATGCATTCTTGAATTTTTAGAAAATTATGCATGCTGAATCTGATGATGTTTTCTTGTTGAGAATTGATTGTGACATCTTCAAATTTATTGTCGCAAATTTTCTCAAAAATAAAAACATGATTTGGTATTTTTACCCACCATCTCAAAGTTGTAGGATGCAATGAAATTTGGATTCCTTGACATGGTTTTGAACTCATTCGAAGTTTTAGTAGTTCATGTGATACCCATGTGGAAAAATCTTCTTCATCAAAGTTGTTTAGCATTTTTCAATTATGATTTGACATGAATTTCGTCAAAGTAATGATTCATATTTAGAACGTCTATGATGCTTGATCAGTTGTGCACATGATACACCCAAGCTTGCCTTGATGGCGAGAGACGTTCCATGATTAGATGAAATTGTGTCCCCTTTTCATCAAATCTTTTAAAATGATATATTTCTTGGTTTTTGTATCATTTGTCATGAATATATGTGCTGCATGAACATATTCAATGGCGCATGCATATGAATAACTGATACTTTGTTGGTTCACTCAATGATTTGTGTTGATTGAAAACCAAGGTTATATGGCCTGAATGCTTGACAATTTATATGCTTCGCATGTGATTGTTAGATAAATGACTTAGGTGCGATGCATGACAATACGAGTTCCCTTGGGATGTCACATAGAACTTGACCTAGGGACTTCATGACATTAGTCATCATTTGTGAACACAAATGATGTCTAATAGTCATAAGTCATCAGAAAATGAATTGGGGTAGATTCTAGGAACACCATTACATGAACTTCAAAAGCTGACCCCGAGGCCATTCATGATTGTTTGATTACTTTTCTTGAATGTTTTGACACGGAATATCATACTTGCTGATTGCTCTGAAGTGCTTGTTCGTATACTTTTTGCACTAGTTTTAGCACTAGACTAGAACTAGGATAGGTCCCAAAGGCGATCCCTAGAGGTGGCGATCCCAAAGATGCAAGGATGGTGAATGGTCGATTTCCAATTCAACCCAATCTCTTGTAATATTAATTCATTTCCCAATATATGTTTCGGGTTTCTTATGTATTGTATAAATGCCTGATGAATTGTGGGTTTACTTTCTTGCATTTAGGATTGCATGACTAGACTTTACAAGTTTTCCTTGAAATGCTTTGAGTGTTTACTTTCATGTACCGGTTTTTCAATTAATTGATTGTTTTCTTTTACTCTTACTAATATATAGTAGAGTGACATGAAAGAACCGTCCACGCTTGATCACCCCTTTTTGTTATAAAGTGCACAAAAATGTAAAAAGACATGTATGGACATGATAGCTAACACGTTGATTGTTAGGTATTGTGATGTGTGCGTGGGTGAGTGATTCCGGGATGTGGGGATTTTTGTGGTTACGTGTTCAGGAAATAGTGTGTGTGGGACGGTTATTGATGGATAAAATGTAGAATTAAAAAGAGAATATGATCCCACTAAGGTCTAAAGGATGCTACCAATTAAAGATAAAGATTGAGATAAACGAAGTTCACCATCAAGGCTTAAAGGACGAATCACCCACCAAGGATAAAGGACTTTGGGATAGGAGAAGCTCACCACCAAGACCTTAAGGAAAATCTACTAGTCAAGGATAAAGGTCTTCTTGGCTCACCACTGAGGAGTAATCCACTCTTTTTTTTTTTGGTAAAGAGGAGTAATCCACTCTTTAAAGATAAAGAAACTGAAATTGGAATTATCCACTCTCCAAAGATATTTGCTCATGCAGAGGAAATCTTGAGTATTTTCATTCATCATATTTAGTTTGGGTACAATTGAGAGGCTTCCTCTATTTATAGGAAAAATACAACTTGGGAAATAGAAAAGTAATAAATAGACATGGGAACTAGCCTAACACTAAATACCTAGGAACTCAGAACTTTGACTTTCGAAATTTACATAACAATAAAGACTCTTAGGAAAATAGAGATGCATTTCATGACTTGGGAACTTGCATTCTTGATTCTTCACCCTTGCAAAATTCATGCTCTCACCTTGACTAGGAGATAAGTACCCCAAGACTTCATCAAATAAACAAAGAAGTTGCTTAGAATGGCCTCCCATTAATATGCTGATGATAAACTTTGAGATTAGCAACTAAAAAAGCATACCGAGAAATCAATGACTAATATTATCTAAAACATAAACACATCTTACATTTATTAAGATCAATATAAATTATGGATAATTTTGTCAACTTCAAACTTCAAAAGTTTTCTCAATAGAGACGATTAACTAAAGAAAGTGAAAGTCTGACATAAATAACTATAAAGATACTATTAAGAAACATATACATTTAAGAAAAACAAGGAAATACCTACCTCATTTTTCAGGGGAAGTTCTAAAATTTGTAGTAACCGAAAAGCTTGCACAACCAAGAGTTATCACCCCTCCTAAGCTGCCTTCGACTAGGCTGTCTCTTTCTCCTGGCATTTCCTTTAAACCAAACATGTTTCCAGGAAATGAATGCATTTCCAATGACCACTCCAATCACTAAGCCACTCCCATACCCCATCGGAACAATTTTCCAATCGAGTTCAATTGGTGATCCCAAGTCTTCTTCTTGGTGGGTTGAAGGTTGTCTTGACTTAGCCCTTGGATTTTGACACTTCCTGGTTATAAATTCCCCACACAGTCTTGAGTTCCCTTCAAAAGAACTGCTTGAAAATGTATCGAATTGTTTTCCTCTAGGCACAAACCCAGTCAGATTGTTATAAGACATGTTCAGGAAAGAAAGGAACCCGAGTTCTGTTAACTTTAGGGGGATCTGCCCTGAGAGTTTATTTAAAGAAAGGTCCAATGACTCAAGTGATGTGAGATTCCCTAATGATGATGGGATGTGACCAGTGAGGGAATTGTTGGAAAGGTCTAGTCCATGTAATCCCTCTAGATCACCTATTGCACTAGGGATCTCACCTTCGAACAAATTGTGAGAGAGGTCAATGACCCTGAAGACTTCTGATATCTTTGGATAATACCATTTGAGCCCTTTGTAAAAAACTATCATGGAGAAATCATAATTTCCATAGTAGGTATATGGATAGAATGTTGGTGGATATAGATCTCCGTGCATGTATGTAAAGTTTCCCGTCTTGGATTTCATGGCATTCCAAGACTGAAAGAATTCCATGGGCAACTTACCGATGAATGCATTACTAGAGAGGTCAAGTATCCGCAACTTAAGAAATGTGGAACTAGATTTAGGCCTCTCTATGACACCGTAGAATTTATTGGATCGCAAAATAAGGACATGAAGCTCTGGTAGCGATCCCAACCATGACGGGAAGGTGTCCACAATAAGATTGTTTGCAAAATTAATGAACTCGAGCATTTTGCAATTGGCCAAGGACCTCGGTAAATTGCCTTGCAATTGGTTGTCACTCAAATCGATCATTGTGAGTTGCGGCCCCCTCACCAATACCTCGGGAATGCTTCCATTGAAATTGTTGCCTTTCAGGTTCAATATCAAGAGAGATTTGCTGATATTGCCCAAACAAATTGGAAGCGCACCAGTCAAATTGTTAGAAGACAAGTCCAGTGTTGTTACTGAACTCAGATTACAAATCCATGGTGGTAAGTCCCCCGTCAGCTTGTTGTTGGATACTACATAGGACAATATGGACGACGGTACTTCAGGGAGTGGTCCTTTCAACATGTTATGAGATAAGTCTATTGTGTCCATGTGCAAAGGATTGATTGAGTAATATTGATCAAGACCAGTTAAGAAGTTACGAGAGAGATTTAGGAACACTAAGCTATTAAAACTGTTGTTCCACACCCAAAAGGGCACTTCTCCCGTAATGTTGTTATTCGACAGGTCCAACCAAACCATACTCTCTTGTTTTTGTAAGAATGCTGGAAACTCGCTCAAATTGCATGATGCCAGTCCTAGGACAAAAATCTGAGGAAGAATAATATTTGTGCTACTCATGTGGCATGATAGCCTGTTAAATGATAGTTGCAACACGATCAATTGTTTGAGCTTGTGAAAGTTGTCTAGCTCAACAATACCACTAAAGTTGTTTCTAGCAAGGTGGAGGACTTGGAGATTTTGGAGTTGAGAGATTGATGAAGGTATCTCACCGTGGAATTTATTGTTCCAAAGGTCAAGCACCTCAAGTCTAGTCATGTTCATCAGCCAAGACAGTATGGAACCTGATAGTTGATTCACTTGGACGAACAAAGCAGTCAGCTGAGTGAGGTTCATGAGTTGAGATGGGATGGTACCATTCAATTGATTGCCAAGCAAGCATAACTCCTCAAGCTTAGACAAGTTTCCGATTGCAGGCGGAATCTCACCATATAAATTGATCTCGTGGAGATTCAAAATGGCAAGCTTCTTATTCTTCCAAACCCAAGAAAGAGAGGAAATGGACTGGGCAGTGAATGGATTCTCACAGACCACGAGGTATTCAAGGTTGCTATGATTAGAAAATGATGGTAGAGATCCCGAGAATTTGCAACCACATATATTGAGATAACTCATCGAATGAAGGTTTCCGATTGATGCGGGTAGCTCTCCAGAAAAGCTCGTGTAACGGAGTCGCAGCTCTTCAAGAGGACTACTCGAGTTAAAGTTAGGCAATCGGCCCTTGAGAGCTTCATTGGAACCCAGCCTGAGATGTCGCAACTTTGGTAACTGAAAAATGACAGACGGAAATACACCGCGCAAGTCACACCCATCCATATTCAGCCTTCTCAAGGAAGATAGATTTACCAGAGTGTTGGGCACTTCGGACGATATGTTAACGTCACCTAGGAAAAGCTCTTCCAGGTTGGTAAGGTTTTGAACTAGGCTTCTCAGGCCTAGCGCTTTCAGAAGTGGAGAATCATATGGATCCAGATTGCAACACAAGTTAAGGTATACCAACCTTGTCAACTTGAAGATTTCTGTGGGGATTCTGCCGGAAAAATTAGAAGTAGAGAGATCGAGATGGGTCAATCTCAACAGACCTCCAACTTGGGACGGTATTGGGGAGTTGTTGAAGCAATTGTTGCTGAGATTGAGCCTTTCAAGATGAGCAAGCCGAAAGAGGGTACTGATGTTGTCGATAGGACCATGTAGAAAACTACTTCCCAAGTCAAGAACAATTACATGGCCTGTGTTCTCATCGCACTCAATCCCATCCCAGGAGCAGCAATCCCCATCATTTTTCCAGGATAGAGTCTTGCGATGAGCCAAAGGATCACCAGAAACATTGGCGATTTTGTATCTCTCTTTAAACTGCAGCAATGCAGACATTTCGTCCTCGAGACACAAAGGTTTCACAGAACGAGAGAGATTGTGTGTGCCTATAGGATGTGGGGACAAGCACAATATAAGCAAGTGTATGAACACGTAGAAGCATGACCAGCAAGCCATTTTGTTTCAAACAGAGAACTTTGTTTCGATGAGCATGGTACAGAGAGAGTCAAACAGATTTTATCGGCAGTGCTTGGTGACTATGGGTATGAACATGCCTCAACTCATCCTATGATGCGTCAAATCAATAACTTTGGAGCGACAAAGCACGCAGAATTTGTGCGATACAAATCAATTTTTAGGAGCACGAGCATGACTTTGTGCCGTGCCGTCACAAATAGCTACCGTGGATCATAAGGAAAAACTTGGGGCCGAAATTGACATTTGATAAATTGACTGGAAATTTAGCCAATAGATCCTGCCATTTGGATGGAAGACTTGGCCCAATAGTCAGTCCAAAAATTGCAAACCAAGAAGTCATATAGCAATAGTAAGATGGTCCCCTTCACAAAAAAATCCTCAGTGAGAGACAAAAGGTATATTCGCAAGTTGTGACAGCAGCAAACAAGTCTATGAAATGATAGGAATTGAGGGTCAAAATTGAAGACTCTAGATGTTAATCTGGCCCCTCTCATTCATCCAACAATCGCACTGTGTTGGACCTTTCTGTTTGGGTTGTTAGTGCTTTCTTTGACTTTGAATACATGATCTATGAACACTTCCTTTCGTCCTTAATGAGGAATGTAATTTCTACTGTGTAGTGCATTCGGAGAAATTAACACTGTTTAGAATTTTGAACAGTCTCTCGTATTGAGGGTGAGAATAGAGGTAAAATTGAGGCGATTGGCTATGAGCATCTAGACATTTGTGTTGTGCAATAGGCTCCTATTGTTGCCTAATACTCTTTTTGCCGCTTATTCTATGTATATGATCGAAACAAAAGGAAACTCGAGACAAAACTTCATTGTTGCCTAAACAAGTTTCATCACTGAAAATTGGAAATTACAAGCCGTTATCTTTTTCCTTTTTATCTCTAATCTCTATGGAAGAAATAATAGCTTTACGTATATTCTTCTGGTAATCAAATCCTGGCAAATCAGTTATTCTTATGCATAAAATCCATATATATAAAAAAAAAAAAAAAAAAAGAGTTATCCGTTTTTGGTTATAAACATATACAAAAATTTATTTTATTTTGGATAGAGATTGTAATCAGATGAATAATCAAAGATTTATGGCAGATTTCTATTATGTTATCAGATGTGCTTTTCTGACTTCGTGCAAAGCAATGCGACCGGGGAAGTAGATTTTATAGGTGGTGCTTGGCGTGTAGAGAGAAGAGCATGCCGCCTCGGCCATTACAAAGCATCGAATCAATGACTTATCAAACGACAAAACACACAAAAAATATGGGCAATGCCAATGAATCTTTATGTCCATGACAGCATGACTTTGTGCAGTGCCGTAGGTGTAGCTACCGGAGAACATATAAAAAAGCTTCTGGGCAAAATCGACAAATGATTTATTGATTGAAAATTCAGCCAATAGATTTGTATTTGAATGGAAGACTTGGGCCAATAGTCAGTCTGAAAATTGCAATCCAAGGAGTCATATAGCAACAGTAAGATGGTCCATTCGCAAAAGTCCGCAGCGAGAGACAAAATGTGTTCATTCACAAGTTGTGACAGCGGTAAATAATTCTATGAAATGGTACAAATAAAGGGTCCAAATCAAAGACTTTGGCTGCTCATTCGGTCCCTCTTGTTCGCCCAACGATCGCTCTGGGTTGGACCTTTCTGTTTGGGATGCTACTGCTTTCCTTGACTTTGTATACACGATCTATGAACACTTCCCTTTCTCACTGATGACGAAAGTAATTTCTATTGTCTAGTGCATTAGGAAAAATTAAGATTGTTGAGAATTTTGAATAGTCTCACTTATTGACGGTGGGGATAGAGGTAAATTAGAGGCCATTGTCCAGGAGCAATTTGACATATATATTGTGCAATAACCTAATATTGTTGCCTAAAATTTTCTTGCTGCTTGTTCTATATATATCATAAAAAGAAATGGAAACTGGAGACAAAACTACAAAGTTGTGGGCATCATCTAGCTCTAAAACAAATTTAACAAATAAAAATGGAACACTTATCTTAAAAATACCTCCCTAAACAAGTTTCACCACCGAAAATTGGAAATAAGAAGCCACTATCTTTTTCTTTCTTTTTTCCGGGAGGGAGGGGCAAAATAAATATTAAAATTTTGAAAAATGATAAATATACGAAAGCCATATATAGCATGGCACTCTCATGTGTGAGTTTTGCACAACAATTTAATTTTATGGTCTCTTTATATAATCTTTTATCCCAACAAGTCCCTCATTTTTATTCTTATTTTAGTAATAATTCTCGAATTGCTACGCAAGAAATAATAGATTCACATATATCTTGGTAATTAAATCGTAGTAAATTTATTATTCTTATGCATATTTTGGTAATAAACCTTCAATCAATATATGAGAAATAAAAGAGTTATGCGTTTTTGGTTATAAACATATACAAAAAATTATTTCATTTTGGATAGAGATTGTAATCAGATGAATAATCAAAGATTTATGGCAGATTTCTATTTTGTTATCAGATGTGCTTTTCTGACTTCGTGCAAAGCAATGCGACCGGGGAAGTAGATTTTATAGGCGGTGCTTGGCGTGTAGAGAGAAGAGCATGCCGCCTCGGCCATTACAAAGCATCGAATCAATGACTTATCAAACGACAAAACACACAAAAAATATGGGCAATGCCAATGAATCTTTATGTCCATGACAGCATGACTTTGTGCAGTGCCGTAAGGTGTAGCTACCGGAGAACATATAAAAAAGCTTCTGGGCAAAATCGACAAATGATTTATTGATTGAAAATTCAGCCAATAGATTTGTATTTGAATGGAAGACTTGGGCCAATAGTCAGTCTGAAAATTGCAATCCAAGGAGTCATATAGCAACAGTAAGATGGTCCATTCGCAAAAGTCCGCAGCGAGAGACAAAATGTGTTCATTCACAAGTTGTGACAGCGGTAAATAATTCTATGAAATGGTACAAATAAAGGGTCCAAATCAAAGACTTTGGCTGCTCATTCGGTCCCTCTTGTTCGCCCAACGATCGCTCTGGGTTGGACCTTTCTGTTTGGGATGCTACTGCTTTCCTTGACTTTGTATACACGATCTATGAACACTTCCCTTTCTCACTGATGACGAAAGTAATTTCTATTGTCTAGTGCATTAGGAAAAATTAAGATTGTTGAGAATTTTGAATAGTCTCACTTATTGACGGTGGGGATAGAGGTAAATTAGAGGCCATTGTCCAGGAGCAATTTGACATATATATTGTGCAATAACCTAATATTGTTGCCTAAAATTTTCTTGCTGCTTGTTCTATATATATCATAAAAAGAAATGGAAACTGGAGACAAAACTACAAAGTTGTGGGCATCATCTAGCTCTAAAACAAATTTAACAAATAAAAATGGAACACTTATCTTAAAAATACCTCCCTAAACAAGTTTCACCACCGAAAATTGGAAATAAGAAGCCACTATCTTTTTCTTTCTTTTTTCCGGGAGGGGAGGGGCAAAATAAATATTAAAATTTTGAAAAATGATAAATATACGAAAGCCATATATAGCATGGCACTCTCATGTGTGGGTTTTGCACAACAATTTAATTTTATGGTCTCTTTATATAATCTTTTATCCCAACAAGTCCCTCATTTTTATTCTTATTTTAGTAATAATTCTCTAATTACTACGCAAGAAATAATAGATTCACATATATCTTGGTAATTAAATCGTAGTAAATTTATTATTCTTATCCATATTTTGGTAATAAACCTTCAATCAATATATGAGAAATAAAAGAGTTATGCGTTTTTGGTTATAAACATATACAAAAAATTATTTCATTTTGGATAGAGATTGTAATCAGATGAATAATCAAAGATTTATGGCAGATTTCTATTTTGTTATCAGATGTGCTTTTCTGACTTCGTGCAAAGCAATGCGACCGGGGAAGTAGATTTTATAGGCGGTGCTTGGCGTGTAGAGAGAAGAGCATGCCGCCTCGGCCATTACAAAGCATCGAATCAATGACTTATCAAACGACAAAACACACAAAAAATATGGGCAATGCCAATGAATCTTTATGTCCATGACAGCATGACTTTGTGCAGTGCCGTAAGGTGTAGCTACCGGAGAACATATAAAAAGCTTCTGGGCAAAATCGACAAATGATTTATTGATTGAAAATTCAGCCAATAGATTTGTATTTGAATGGAAGACTTGGGCCAATAGTCAGTCTGAAAATTGCAATCCAAGGAGTCATATAGCAACAGTAAGATGGTCCATTCGCAAAAGTCCGCAGCGAGAGACAAAATGTGTTCATTCACAAGTTGTGACAGCGGTAAATAATTCTATGAAATGGTACAAATAAAGGGTCCAAATCAAAGACTTTGGCTGCTCATTCGGTCCCTCTTGTTCGCCCAACGATCGCTCTGGGTTGGACCTTTCTGTTTGGGATGCTACTGCTTTCCTTGACTTTGTATACACGATCTATGAACACTTCCCTTTCTCACTGATGACGAAAGTAATTTCTATTGTCTAGTGCATTAGGAAAAATTAAGATTGTTGAGAATTTTGAATAGTCTCACTTATTGACGGTGGGGATAGAGGTAAATTAGAGGCCATTGTCCAGGAGCAATTTGACATATATATTGTGCAATAACCTAATATTGTTGCCTAAAATTTTCTTGCTGCTTGTTCTATATATATCATAAAAAGAAATGGAAACTGGAGACAAAACTACAAAGTTGTGGGCATCATCTAGCTCTAAAACAAATTTAACAAATAAAAATGGAACACTTATCTTAAAAATACCTCCCTAAACAAGTTTCACCACCGAAAATTGGAAATAAGAAGCCACTATCTTTTTCTTTCTTTTTTTCCGGGAGGGGAGGGGCAAAATAAATATTAAAATTTTGAAAAATGATAAATATACGAAAGCCATATATAGCATGGCACTCTCATGTGTGAGTTTTGCACAACAATTTAATTTTATGGTCTCTTTATATAATCTTTTATCCCAACAAGTCCCTCATTTTTATTCTTATTTTAGTAATAATTCTCTAATTGCTACGCAAGAAATAATAGATTCACATATATCTTGGTAATTAAATCGTAGTAAATTTATTATTCTTATGCATATTTTGGTAATAAACCTTCAATCAATATATGAGAAATAAAAGAGTTATGCGTTTTTGGTTATAAACATATACAAAAATTATTTCATTTTGGATAGAGATTGTAATCAGATGAATAATCAAAGATTTATGGCAGATTTCTATTTTGTTATCAGATGTGCTTTTCTGACTTCGTGCAAAGCAATGCGACCGGGGAAGTAGATTTTATAGGCGGTGCTTGGCGTGTAGAGAGAAGAGCATGCCGCCTCGGCCATTACAAAGCATCGAATCAATGACTTATCAAACGACAAAACACACAAAAAATATGGGCAATGCCAATGAATCTTTATGTCCATGACAGCATGACTTTGTGCAGTGCCGTAAGGTGTAGCTACCGGAGAACATATAAAAAGCTTCTGGGCAAAATCGACAAATGATTTATTGATTGAAAATTCAGCCAATAGATTTGTATTTGAATGGAAGACTTGGGCCAATAGTCAGTCTGAAAATTGCAATCCAAGGAGTCATATAGCAACAGTAAGATGGTCCATTCGCAAAAGTCCGCAGCGAGAGACAAAATGTGTTCATTCACAAGTTGTGACAGCGGTAAATAATTCTATGAAATGGTACAAATAAAGGGTCCAAATCAAAGACTTTGGCTGCTCATTCGGTCCCTCTTGTTCGCCCAACGATCGCTCTGGGTTGGACCTTTCTGTTTGGGATGCTACTGCTTTCCTTGACTTTGTATACACGATCTATGAACACTTCCCTTTCTCACTGATGACGAAAGTAATTTCTATTGTCTAGTGCATTAGGAAAAATTAAGATTGTTGAGAATTTTGAATAGTCTCACTTATTGACGGTGGGGATAGAGGTAAATTAGAGGCCATTGTCCAGGAGCAATTTGACATATATATTGTGCAATAACCTAATATTGTTGCCTAAAATTTTCTTGCTGCTTGTTCTATATATATCATAAAAAGAAATGGAAACTGGAGACAAAACTACAAAGTTGTGGGCATCATCTAGCTCTAAAACAAATTTAACAAATAAAAATGGAACACTTATCTTAAAAATACCTCCCTAAACAAGTTTCACCACCGAAAATTGGAAATAAGAAGCCACTATCTTTTTCTTTCTTTTTTCCGGGAGGGGAGGGGCAAAATAAATATTAAAATTTTGAAAAATGATAAATATACGAAAGCCATATATAGCATGGCACTCTCATGTGTGGGTTTTGCACAACAATTTAATTTTATGGTCTCTTTATATAATCTTTTATCCCAACAAGTCCCTCATTTTTATTCTTATTTTAGTAATAATTCTCTAATTGCTACGCAAGAAATAATAGATTCACATATATCTTGGTAATTAAATCGTAGTAAATTTATTATTCTTATGCATATTTTGGTAATAAACCTTCAATCAATATATGAGAAATAAAAGAGTTATGCGTTTTTGGTTATAAACATATACAAAAAATTATTTCATTTTGGATAGAGATTGTAATCAGATGAATAATCAAAGATTTATGGCAGATTTCTATTTTGTTATCAGATGTGCTTTTCTGACTTCGTGCAAAGCAATGCGACCGGGAAGTAGATTTTATAGGCGGTGCTTGGCGTGTAGAGAGAAGAGCATGCCGCCTCGGCCATTACAAAGCATCGAATCAATGACTTATCAAACGACAAAACACACAAAAAATATGGGCAATGCCAATGAATCTTTATGTCCATGACAGCATGACTTTGTGCAGTGCCGTAAGGTGTAGCTACCGGAGAACATATAAAAAAAAGCTTCTGGGCAAAATCGACAAATGATTTATTGATTGAAAATTCAGCCAATAGATTTGTATTTGAATGGAAGACTTGGGCCAATAGTCAGTCTGAAAATTGCAATCCAAGGAGTCATATAGCAACAGTAAGATGGTCCATTCGCAAAAGTCCGCAGCGAGAGACAAAATGTGTTCATTCACAAGTTGTGACAGCGGTAAATAATTCTATGAAATGGTACAAATAAAGGGTCCAAATCAAAGACTTTGGCTGCTCATTCGGTCCCTCTTGTTCGCCCAACGATCGCTCTGGGTTGGACCTTTCTGTTTGGGATGCTACTGCTTTCCTTGACTTTGTATACACGATCTATGAACACTTCCCTTTCTCACTGATGACGAAAGTAATTTCTATTGTCTAGTGCATTAGGAAAAATTAAGATTGTTGAGAATTTTGAATAGTCTCACTTATTGACGGTGGGGATAGAGGTAAATTAGAGGCCATTGTCCAGGAGCAATTTGACATATATATTGTGCAATAACCTAATATTGTTGCCTAAAATTTTCTTGCTGCTTGTTCTATATATATCATAAAAAGAAATGGAAACTGGAGACAAAACTACAAAGTTGTGGGCATCATCTAGCTCTAAAACAAATTTAACAAATAAAAATGGAACACTTATCTTAAAAATACCTCCCTAAACAAGTTTCACCACCGAAAATTGGAAATAAGAAGCCACTATCTTTTTCTTTCTTTTTTTCCGGGAGGGGAGGGGCAAAATAAATATTAAAATTTTGAAAAATGATAAATATACGAAAGCCATATATAGCATGGCACTCTCATGTGTGGGTTTTGCACAACAATTTAATTTTATGGTCTCTTTATATAATCTTTTATCCCAACAAGTCCCTCATTTTTATTCTTATTTTAGTAATAATTCTCTAATTGCTACGCAAGAAATAATAGATTCACATATATCTTGGTAATTAAATCGTAGTAAATTTATTATTCTTATGCATATTTTGGTAATAAACCTTCAATCAATATATGAGAAATAAAAGAGTTATGCGTTTTTGGTTATAAACATATACAAAAATTATTTCATTTTGGATAGAGATTGTAATCAGATGAATAATCAAAGATTTATGGCAGATTTCTATTTTGTTATCAGATGTGCTTTTCTGACTTCGTGCAAAGCAATGCGACCGGGGAAGTAGATTTTATAGGCGGTGCTTGGCGTGTAGAGAGAAGAGCATGCCGCCTCGGCCATTACAAAGCATCGAATCAATGACTTATCAAACGACAAAACACACAAAAAATATGGGCAATGCCAATGAATCTTTATGTCCATGACAGCATGACTTTGTGCAGTGCCGTAAGGTGTAGCTACCGGAGAACATATAAAAAAGCTTCTGGGCAAAATCGACAAATGATTTATTGATTGAAAATTCAGCCAATAGATTTGTATTTGAATGGAAGACTTGGGCCAATAGTCAGTCTGAAAATTGCAATCCAAGGAGTCATATAGCAACAGTAAGATGGTCCATTCGCAAAAGTCCGCAGCGAGAGACAAAATGTGTTCATTCACAAGTTGTGACAGCGGTAAATAATTCTATGAAATGGTACAAATAAAGGGTCCAAATCAAAGACTTTGGCTGCTCATTCGGTCCCTCTTGTTCGCCCAACGATCGCTCTGGGTTGGACCTTTCTGTTTGGGATGCTACTGCTTTCCTTGACTTTGTATACACGATCTATGAACACTTCCCTTTCTCACTGATGACGAAAGTAATTTCTATTGTCTAGTGCATTAGGAAAAATTAAGATTGTTGAGAATTTTGAATAGTCTCACTTATTGACGGTGGGGATAGAGGTAAATTAGAGGCCATTGTCCAGGAGCAATTTGACATATATATTGTGCAATAACCTAATATTGTTGCCTAAAATTTTCTTGCTGCTTGTTCTATATATATCATAAAAAGAAATGGAAACTGGAGACAAAACTACAAAGTTGTGGGCATCATCTAGCTCTAAAACAAATTTAACAAATAAAAATGGAACACTTATCTTAAAAATACCTCCCTAAACAAGTTTCACCACCGAAAATTGGAAATAAGAAGCCACTATCTTTTTCTTTCTTTTTTTCCGGGAGGGGAGGGGCAAAATAAATATTAAAATTTTGAAAAATGATAAATATACGAAAGCCATATATAGCATGGCACTCTCATGTGTGGGTTTTGCACAACAATTTAATTTTATGGTCTCTTTATATAATCTTTTATCCCAACAAGTCCCTCATTTTTATTCTTATTTTAGTAATAATTCTCTAATTGCTACGCAAGAAATAATAGATTCACATATATCTTGGTAATTAAATCGTAGTAAATTTATTATTCTTATGCATATTTTGGTAATAAACCTTCAATCAATATATGAGAAATAAAAGAGTTATGCGTTTTTGGTTATAAACATATACAAAAAATTATTTCATTTTGGATAGAGATTGTAATCAGATGAATAATCAAAGATTTATGGCAGATTTCTATTTTGTTATCAGATGTGCTTTTCTGACTTCGTGCAAAGCAATGCGACCGGGGAAGTAGATTTTATAGGCGGTGCTTGGCGTGTAGAGAGAAGAGCATGCCGCCTCGGCCATTACAAAGCATCGAATCAATGACTTATCAAACGACAAAACACACAAAAAATATGGGCAATGCCAATGAATCTTTATGTCCATGACAGCATGACTTTGTGCAGTGCCGTAAGGTGTAGCTACCGGAGAACATATAAAAAAGCTTCTGGGCAAAATCGACAAATGATTTATTGATTGAAAATTCAGCCAATAGATTTGTATTTGAATGGAAGACTTGGGCCAATAGTCAGTCTGAAAATTGCAATCCAAGGAGTCATATAGCAACAGTAAGATGGTCCATTCGCAAAAGTCCGCAGCGAGAGACAAAATGTGTTCATTCACAAGTTGTGACAGCGGTAAATAATTCTATGAAATGGTACAAATAAAGGGTCCAAATCAAAGACTTTGGCTGCTCATTCGGTCCCTCTTGTTCGCCCAACGATCGCTCTGGGTTGGACCTTTCTGTTTGGGATGCTACTGCTTTCCTTGACTTTGTATACACGATCTATGAACACTTCCCTTTCTCACTGATGACGAAAGTAATTTCTATTGTCTAGTGCATTAGGAAAAATTAAGATTGTTGAGAATTTTGAATAGTCTCACTTATTGACGGTGGGGATAGAGGTAAATTAGAGGCCATTGTCCAGGAGCAATTTGACATATATATTGTGCAATAACCTAATATTGTTGCCTAAAATTTTCTTGCTGCTTGTTCTATATATATCATAAAAAGAAATGGAAACTGGAGACAAAACTACAAAGTTGTGGGCATCATCTAGCTCTAAAACAAATTTAACAAATAAAAATGGAACACTTATCTTAAAAATACCTCCCTAAACAAGTTTCACCACCGAAAATTGGAAATAAGAAGCCACTATCTTCTTCTTTTTTTTTTTTTTCCGGGAGGGGAGGGGCAAAATATATATTAAAATTTTGAAAAATGATAAATATACGAAAGCCATATATAGCATGGCACTCTCATTTGTGGGTTTTGCACAACAATTTAATTTTATGGTCTCTTTATATAATCTTTTATCCCAACATGTCCCTCATTTTTATTCTTATTTTAGTAATAATTCTCTAATTGCTACGCAAGAAATAATAGATTCACATATATCTTGGTAATTAAATCGTAGTAAATTTATTATTCTTATGCATATTTTGGTAATAAACCTTCAATCAATATATGAGAAATAAAAGAGTTATGCGTTTTTGGTTATAAACATATACAAAAATTTATTTTATTTTGGATAGAGATTGTAATCAGATGAATAATCAAATATTTATGGCAAGTTTCGATTTTGTTCTCAAATGTGTTTTTCTGACTTTGTGCAGGGCAATGCTACCGAGGTAGCAAATTTTATAGGCGGTGTTGATCTGTAGAGGTAAGAGCATGCCACATTCCCCCTACAAAACTTCGAATCAATGACTTTACTAGTGATGAGACAAACAAAATATGGGCAATGACCATGAATCTTTAGGTCCATAATAGCAGCACTTTGTGTAGTGCCGTATTGTGTAACGTTTAACATAAGGATAACTTCGGGGCTGAATCGACAAATGATTCATTGTCTGAAAATTTAGCCAATAGATTTATATTTGCATGGAAGACTTTGGCCAGGTGTCAGTCCAACAATTGCAAACCGAGGAGTCATATAGCAATAGTAAGATGGTAACCTTCACAAAAAGTCCTTAGTGAGAGACAAAATGTGTGCATTCACTATTTGTGACAGCAGCAAACAGGTCTATGAATGGCACGAATTGAGGGTCAAAATTGAAGACGTCGGTTGCTGATTCGGCCCCTCTCATTCACCCAAAGATGGCTCTATGTTGGACCTTTGTGTTTGGGATGTTAGTGCTTTCTTGGAATTTGAATACATGATCTATGAACACTTCCTTTCCTCATTGATGAGGAATGTAATTTCTGCAGCGTAGTGTATTTCAAGAAGTTAGAATTGCGCATAATTTTGAACAGGCTCACTTCTTAAAGGTTGGTATAGTGGTAAAATAGAGGCGATTGTCTATGAGCAATTTGACATTTGTACAGTGCGATAGCCTAATATTGTTGCCTCAAATTTTGTTGCCACTCCTTCTACGTATATCACAAAAACGAATAAAAATTATAAAAAAAACTACGTTTTTGTTGGCATCATCAAGATCTAAAACAAATTTAGCGAATAAAAAAGAAACACTCATCTTACAGATACCTCTCTAAACAAGTTTTATCATTGGAAATTGGAAATTAGAAGCTGCTATCTTTTTTTTTTCTGAGGGGGGAGGGGATAAGTAAAGTTAAAGTTTTTTAAAAAAATGATAAATACATAAAAGCCATATACAACACGGCACTCTCATGTGTAAGTATTGCACAACAATTTAATTTTATGATCTCTTTACATAATTGCTTAACCCAACAAGTCCCTTATTTTTATTTTTATTTCAGTAACAAATCTTTGATCGCTATGCAAGAAATAATAGATTTATGCATATATTGGTAATTAAATTGTAGCAAATTTGTTTTCACCAAAAAAAAAAAATTTGTAGCAAATTTGTTATTCTTATGTATATTTTGGTAACAGATCTCTAATCGATATATGACAAACGAATGAGTTATTCATTTTTTGTGATAAAAATATTAAAAAATTATTTTATTTTGGATAGACATTGTGATTAGATGAATGATCAAGGATTGATGACAGGTTTCTATCTCATTCTCAAATGTGTTTATTAGACTTTGTATACGGCAATGCTTCCGGGGAACATAAGAAAAGACTTCGGCCGAGTCGGCAAATGATTCAATGATTGAAAATTTAGCCAATAGATTTGTATTTGCACGGAAGACTTTGGCCAATAGTCAGTCCAAAAATTGCAAACCAAGGAGTCATATAGCAACAGCAAGATGGTCTCCTTCACAAAAAGTCCTCAGTGAGAGACAAAATGTGTCCATTCACTATTTGTGACAGCAGCAAATAGGTCTATGAAATGGCATGAATTGACGGTCGAAATTGAAGACTTTGATTGCTGATTCGGCCCTTCTCATTCGCCCAATGATAGCTCTGTGTTGGACCTTTCTATTTGGGATGTTAGCGCTTTCTTTGAATTTGAATACATGATCTGTGAACACTTCTTTTGGCCACTGATGAGTAGAGGTGTCAAGATGGGTCATTGACCCATTTATAGCTAAATGGGTCGTTAATGGGTCAAGCTTGCACCCAAAATGGGTTTTAAAAGTAAAAAGGCTGAAATAAATGGGTCTTAAATGGGTCCAGAGCAGACCCATTTATGACCCACTTATCAACCCACTAAAGTGAACCCATTTACTCTCCCTCTTCGACGTCTTCGTTTTCTCGCTTACCCTCCATCGTATGACGTACTGCAAGTCGAGACTCAAGAGGCCGAGAGCTCGCAGGCGACTTCCTCTGTCTTTTTCCGAGCACTCCTTCTCCTTCCTCCGTTAGCCACCGCAGCCACCGTCGTCACCGCCGTCTTCGCCGTCCACGGAAAGCGATTGTGCTTTGATTGGGCGAATCTGCGGTCTTTTTTAGATCTCCGTCACTGCCGTCCGGCACAGTTCGGCCGCAAACCTAAACCGTTTCCGTAACAGCCAGGTAAGTAATCGTGTCGCGGGCACGCCCTTCTCGCTTGTCTCATTTCTGGGTTCGGCCTCTTCTTTGGTGGCAAGTTGATGGGGGCATGGGGCTTGCTGGGTTTTTCGATTGGATTGAGTTGCGATGTGGGTCATTCCGATCGGTTTTTCGATTGGTTAACCTTGATTGGGGGCTCCAAAGGTTCTTATTCTTCGGGTGAAACGATGGGTCTTTCATTACCAATACAATGCAGCTTAACCTCAATCACGGGCTCCATAGATACGTGTTCTTCATTTGAAAGCCACGAAATTGAATCATGGAACTCATGACTGTTGATAGGCGGATGGTAGCTAGGGCCAAAGTGATTCATTCATGTTGTTTCGTCTGTTTGTTCTTGTGATCTTTACAATAAGAATAGTGTTCTTGAAATTGTGCGCATGTATTTTGTCAAAAGGACCTACGTGAAATAGCAAAATTATTACTTGATTCCCGGTCTTGTTATGAAAGTGTCTGCATTGCTTTTTAAACTGCAGCGACGCATTTGGTTACATTTAGGACTAGCATTTCAGGTAAAAGTTGTTGCTGTGTGACCTCTGGTTTGAGTCGCAGAAATAGTTTTCTTGCAAAAATCTGTGTACATTATAACCAAAGTGGTCGGACTTGTCCCATCATCCCGCGTAGAGTGGGAGCTCCGTGCATTGGCTGCTGTTTGGTTCCAGCATTTTGCAGTTTGCTATTGCTTGAGCTGGTGTGCAGGGTCTTTTCAATGATCCGGTTTGGTTCCTCTGTTCTTGCCTTCCGGATTGATTTGTTTATGTGGGTCATTGCATTTCGGGCTGGTGAATTAGGTTCTATATTGGAAAGTTTGTAACTGTTCAACGGTTTTATGTTATCTTTTGTTCGACGATATAATTCCTACCTTTGCTGTGCATATAAACTGTTTATGCTACCTGCTTCTGAGTTGGGTTTATACGAAATCAGCTGTAGGGTGTTTACTTTCTTTGTTTTTATTATGATGTTTTAGGCATTTTCCTCCCCTGTTTTATCTGCTGTTGGGGTGATTGCGAGTTGGGCTCTGATTCTTGTTTCTTTCTTTTTGCATTTTCATTGGCTGATTGGTGGGCTTTTTTGTTTTGTAGATACTGAGTAGATAGCCATATGGACGAAGAAATTTACAATTAGCTGGCTCGGAAGGCTAAAGAAGAAGGGTATGATGTGAGCAAGTTCCATAAGACTCCACATAGCGACAGTCCATCGGAAGAAGAAGGACCCAAGGACACCAAAGGCGTTTGGTGGATCAAGTCCATTCTAGGAAGATAGGGGGAACTCAATTTCACAGCCAGCTTGATGAAGATGATGCAGCAGAGGCTTCATGGAGTTCTGAGTACATATGAGTTTTCATAAATAATCAGCATATGATGTACTCCTGTTTTAAGTCAGATTGAAATCTTTTAGTCTCAAGACTACCATGCGTTCGTTTTGTTTGATGTATATTTTGCTTATGTTATGTGCGAATATTGTATCAGTGATGAGAGATTGGCAATGAATAGGAGCTGTTCAATTATGAGATCCTTCTGGGATTCCTTTCCGCTTGACGGAGTGTGGGTTAGTGGCAAATTTCAATACTTGTGACCTCTTAAAATCAGTCTAGGCATAAAGGTGGCACCTGTAGAGAATGTTGCATCAAAGTTATTTGTTCAATGCTCTCAGCAAAAAGGGCTCATGAAGATCTATAGACACTTGCTCAACTATCAAAGTACTACACTAATATTCCTTAAATTCTTACATCCATTGAGACACATTCCATCTATAAAAATAAAAATAAAAATCTTTAGAAAAATCAGTCACTTGGCCAATTGGAAAAATGATACTAGAGAAGGATAGATTGGTTTCTCTTTTTTCCATTGGTTTATTTTGGCCTCATAGTAAAATGAACAAATGCTTGTAAAGTAGAAAGAAAGCAACTTAGCTGTTCTCTTAACGTTGGAACCCTTGTGAGAATACTTACATAATTTGCTCGATCATATTGCAGAAAATATATATATATATATATCCTCTAGAGCTCGTCGAGCGAGCTCGAAGCTCACTTGTGGCCGATTGCCGGCCGTTGTCGTGGCCGGCGGCCGGCCAAACGAAGAAGAAGAAGAAGAAGAAAAAAAAAAGAAAAGAAAGTTATATTTAAAAATAAAAATAATTAAAATTTTATTTTTAAAACAATAAAAAATAATTAAAATTCGATTTTTAAAATAATTATTTTAAAATTTATAAAAATTGTCCATTAAATTTGTGTTGTATAAAATTATTTTAGCAATACCATTTTTAAATATATATATCAATATATAATAATAAATTAAGTTTAGTTAAATGGGTCGGGTCGGGTCAGGTCGGGTATGGGTCAAAATTTTTGCATTGCAATAAACGGGTCATAAACGGGTTAAATGGGTCGATTTGGGTCGGAACATTTATGACCCGACCCAAACCCGACCCGACCCACCCATTTAACGGGTATACTGATGAGGAATGTAATTTATGCTGTGTAGTGCATTCAAAGAAATTAGGATTGTGCAGAATTTTGAACAGTCTCACTCCTTAAGGATGCGTATAGAGGTAAAATAGAGGCAATTGTTTGTGAGCAATTTGAAATTTGTACCGTGCGAAAGCCTAATATTGTTGCCTAATATTTTCTTGCCGCTCTTTCTATGTATATCGCAAAAACCAATAAAAACCGTAAGAAAACCTACATTTTTGTTGGCACATCAAGATCTAAAACAAATTTAGCGGAAAAAAAAAAAACATTTATCTTACAAATACCTCTCTAAACAAATTTCATCACCGAAAATCGGAAATTAGAAGCCGCTATTTTTTTATTTGGGCGGGGCGAGGGAGGAGCTAAGTAAATATTAATTTTTTTTGAAAAAAATGATAAATACACAAAAGCCATATACAGCATGGAACTCTTATGTGTGAACTTTGCACAACGATTTAATTTCGTGGTCTCTTTATATAATCTCTTATCCCAACAAGTCCCTAATTTTTATTCTTATTTAGTAACAGATCTCTAATCGCTATGCAAGAAATAATAGATTTACGTATATCTTGGTAATTAAATCGTAGCAAATTTGTTGTTCTTATGCATATTTTGGTAATAAACCTCTAATCAATATATGAGAAATAAAAGAGTTATTCATATTTTGTTATAAAAATATATAAAAAATTATTTTATTTTGGATAGAGATTGTAATTAGATGAATGATCAAAGATTTATGGCAAGTTTTGATTTTGTTCTCAAATGTGCTGTTCTGACTTGGTGCGGGGCAACGCTATTGGGGAAGCATCTTTTATAGGCGGTGGTTAAGAGCATGCCACATCGCCTTCTACAAAGCATCGAATCAAGGACTTTGCCAGTGATAAAACACAAAATATGGGCAATGGCCATGAATCTTTAGGTCCATAACAACATGACTTTGTGCAGTGCCATAACATGTAGCTTCTGAAGAGCATAAGGAAAATCTTCAGGACTGAATCGACAAATGATTTATTGAGTGAAAATTCATCTAATAGAGTTGTACTTGCATGGAAGGCTTGGGTCAATAGCCAGTCCAAAAATTGCAAACCAAGGAGTCATATAGCAATAGCATGATGGTCCCCTTCACAAAGTCCTCAGCCAAAGACCAAATGTGTCCATTTACTAATTGTGACAGTAGCAAACATGTCTATGAGATGGTACGAATTGATGGTTGAAATTGAAGACTTTGGTTGCTAATTCAGCCCCTTTCATCCACCCAATGATGACTCTATGTTGGACATTTCTGTTGGGATGTTAGAGATTTCTTTGAATTTAAATACATGATTTGTGATCACTTCCTTTTTTTTACAAATAAAAAATGTAATTTCTACCGTGTAATGCATTAGGAGAAAGAAGAATGAGAAGGGGATGAAAAAAAGTTGAGGGAAATGAAAGTAAATGGAGGAGGGGAGGTTCTGCAGTCTAAGGGGAGGAGGCGTGGGGAAAAAAAAGAGAGTGAGGGGAGAAAGAGATAGAAAGAATGAGAGAGAGAGAGAGAGAGTGAAAGGAAAGGAAAAAAAAAGAGGGGGAGGGGCTGTTCGGCAGAAAGGGGAGGGAGAGAAATGGCGTGAGGGAGAAGAGAAAAGAGAGGGAGGGAGAGAAAGAAAAGAAAAAAAAAGAATTTTCCAAGATTTTTCCTCCAAAATCCCATCATTCTCTTCACCAACTCTTCCTAAAAACCCTCTATGCAAAGTTTCTTGTCCCCTTATTTTCTTTTTATTTTCTTTTTATCTTTAAAGCCAAAATTTTGGTCAACAAATTACAACTTTGTCATTGGGTCCATTTTTCCTTTCCGACTTTCAATTTTCCATTCGATTATTTCCAACTTGTCGATAATTCAACGGAAAATGAGACGACGTCCAATAAATTAGTCTTGGGACCCTCAAAAGTTCGATATCCAACATCGAATTAAATTTCATAGTTAAAAATCGATCGAACACGACTTTAGTACGACCTAAACTATCGAGTGGCTTTTAGGGGTTCTCGCGCAGTTGGCTCATGGTTGATAATTTTCGATCCACGTTTGTGCCTCTCTTAATCGTGGACGATCCTCTATTGTCATGTAATCATGAGGGTTCAATTACGTATCATAAATATAAGATCAATAAAAAAAAATCAATTTATTATCATTCGACGCGAATATCGTAATCATGCGGAATCACCTGTGAGCCAACCATGTATTTCAATCGATTCGATTTATATCCGTTCGCTAATTGACTTATAATAGTGTAGTATTGACCCTTGTCGATCTTTATGGTCGGGCGGTCGATCTCTGATTGAATTCTCTAGTCTTTCGCGTTTTAACCTTTTACCGCCTCACCCAATAAATTAGTTAACTCGTGAGTAATCAGTTCAGAGTAAAATAACCATAAGTGCGTCGATGAAATAACAATTTCATATATTTCGAAATAAGGCCTGTGGCATCCGAGAATTTTGACGACCCTCGAATATGCAACTGTCCGTGACTAAGTGACGGAAGCATCGTCGGATGGTGTTATTGACACCACAACGGACATCGTTTTATTTTCATCATTGGACCAATATGCCTCGTCTACTAATGGCCCGATCGTTGAAGAAATTTTAGCCTTATCGAAAATCTTCCTTATGTTCAAGCGAGACCGAGGCTTATTACGAGTAATGTGTCGATATCTTTTATGCTAACTTTGGCCGTTCAACCTTTTAGACCATTATACCTTCGACCCCGTTTCGTCGCCACCCAACGTCCCGAGACATCTAACCTATTTTATTACGAGACCGCCAGAGTGCCCATGCACGGCCATGCCTTCACGTTTTTCCCCATCGGACCTTTTAGTTGATTTGGGCAGTCAACAAAAGAAAGAAAAGGAGCGCGTCCGTGCGTGGAGGGAGACAAGTGTCAACCCATTCCTCCCCCATCAGTCGACGCCCCTTGCTGCCACCTCCTTAGTTGACTAAAGGAGTCAACAAATGAAGCCCCGTTGACGCGTGGAAGTGATGCAGCCAGCAAAGCCGTGGAGCTCAACCGAGCGGAAGCCACGCTCTCCCCATCTGTCTTCCTCTAGTGCTGCCACCGAAAGATTTACATGCATTGACTGAATTAGTCAACCAACTAAGAAACAAAACACTCGTACACAGAGGGGAGGGGAGAGAAGGAACCGAGTGAAACTTGAGTAAAGAGAGAGAGAGAGTTTGAGCGAGAGAGTTCGTGAGTGAGCAGTGAAGCGGGTGAACGGCGAGAGGAAGAAGAGACCGCCTTATGCCGTGCTCAAGCTGCCACCATCGACGCCGCTTGTCTTCGCCGCCGTCAAGCCGCATCGCCGAACCAAGCCCCTGTTTTGCTTGCAATTGAGCTAGAGAGCTAGAGGCAAGAGAAAGTCCATTAATCTATATTATGTTGTGCTGTTGTTGTCTAGTGGAGTGCAATAGACTTGGAGATGTTTGGGTTGTGGATGTTGGATGCTGGATTTTGAATGAGTAGAAGTAGTTCTCTTAGAATTAGTAAAGGGCTGTTTGTTTGTGTTTGTTCAAAAAATCATTTCCGAGGAACGAAATAGAAAAAACTATTTCTGTTCCGGGAACAGTTTTTGAACAAAAGAATGCGTTTGGTAAACTTGTTTCGGGAATAAAAAATGAATAGAAACATGTTTGGTATATTTTATTCTTTTTTTTTTTTTTTAAATTTTTTAATGTTTTTATTTTTTTTTTCCTTTTTTCCTTCTTTTTTTTTTTTCTTCTTTTGGCCGGTCGCCGGCCTCCGGCGACCGGCCGACGGGGGCCGGCAGCCTCGCCCAGCCGCAGCGAGCCTCGCCGTGACCTTCGGCCGGGCGAGCTCGAGCTCCCGCCAAGGCGAGGCCGAGCGTCGCCGGCGCGGGCGAGGCTCGGCCTCACCATGGCTAGGCGAGCTCCGGCTCGCCTAGATCCCGGCGACGCCGAGCGTCGCCAGCGGCCGGCAACGCTCGGCCTCGCCGTATCTGGGCTAGCCCGGGCTCGCCCAGCCATGGCAAGGCTGAGCCTCGCCCGCGCCGGCGACGCTCGGCCTCGCCTTGGCTGGGCGAGCTCGAGCTCGCCGGGGGCCGGCGACGCTCCGGCGAGGTCGCCGACCCTCGACGGCGTCGCCGGCCCTCGACGGCCGGTCGCCGGCCATGGCCGAGGCCGGCGACCGACCAAAGAAGAAAGAAGAAGAAAAGAAGAAGAAGAAAAGAAGAAAAACAAAAAAGTGTTTCGGAACAAAAAACAATTTTTTTTTTTTTTCTCGTTTCTTTCTTTTTCGTTCGAGAACAAAAAAATTGATTTTGAACAAAAACGCAAACAAAAGCGTTTCTGTTCTTTTTTTGTTCCTAGGAACAAAAAAACAGAAAATCTGTTCTTAAACAAAAAAAAAAGAATACAAACATGCAGCCCCTAAACTGTTTCGTAGAAAACAGCATGACCTTTGATGATTTCGTGAATTTTCCGTAATTATCTAGTTAAAATTGCACTTCAAACCCTTAATTAAAGTTGTAGGACACATCCTTAGGAATAACATATCAAAATTTGAGAATAAATGGACAAGGTTTGGTCAGTAAAACGATTTTCTCTGTAAATGTTAAATCTGGAAGCTATTACAGAATGTTAGTAAAGAATATAGCAGTTACTGCTCTTGATATACAATGAATATGACTTATTGTTCTGCATGAAACTTACTCCTTTAGATCTTATTTATAACATATCAAAATTTTAGAATTTTCTGAGTTCATTTAGAGGTTATTCCGAAATTTTTACAAAAACTGTGCATTGTGATCTTTGAGCTGTATTATTCCGAATTTGCTCAATTGGTCCCAAAGGTGAATGCATCTTGAGTTGTTATTTGACATGATGATATTGGCATTCAGCATATCATGTAATATTGAGATTTGATGAAGACTCATGGGACATCTTGTCATTGCATTGAAAAGTGTTTTTGATATTAAGATGTTATTGTTACCGTTGGACCCTTGGGTCAACGATGCCCCGGGAGTCGGGATGCCCAGAGGTTCGAATGAGTCGATGCCCTTTGGATGCCTAGTTGTATTATGAATACATGCCCAGAGGTTTTCCCTGGGAGCATCGGGATGCCCGGTAGTAAGTCAGTACGTAAATCCAGAGGTTAGGGGTAACCATGTCTATGGCGCCCCAATGATTCCTCGTGACGCCAGGTGGAGTGCGAGATGCCTGGAGGTGTAACGCAACACGCTCTGGATGTCTAGTTGTATTATGAATACATGCCCGGAGGCTTTCACAATGCCAGGTTGGGTGCAAAATCCCAGAAGGACGCAAACATTGGTCCTCTAAGGGGATAAAACCATTTGAATGATTAAAGCTGATGATTATATTAACTGTGAGTGTAGTCTGGTTATGGGACTAAATTGTATGGTATGAAATGGGACGTGTCATAACAGTTTGGCCCTATGATCGAGACTTGTGTGACTGAGCATGATGCATCTTATTTGTTAGAACTGCACTGGTCATTGCATTGAAGAGTTATAGGGCTCAGATACATACTCATTCCTTGATGATCTGTCTTGTCTATCTTGCATAAAAACTGGATCGTGATGGCTTGCATAGTATAGTTTAATGGATCTTTTACAGCTGAATGGTTGTACTCACCCCTTTTAGGGACTAACATTTCAGACTAGACAAGATACCTCTGCTGCCATCGCCACCAGCAGATGGACGGAGTGGTTGGATATGACCGCGAGGAGGAGGACAATAGAGGAAGGAACTTTTGGACGCTGACACTGATCGATGGACTTTAAGTATACGACTGTTGGAAAAGATGTTGGTCATCTTTTGAAGTATAGCCCAGATAGAAGACTACGGCATTTTGATGTACTGACTAAAGATGTCCATCTAGTTTTATGCAAATAAAAGTGTTCGGCTTATTACCTATAAATGTGTTTAGTTGGTGTGCATCGTTTTCTGAATATAGGGAAGGGAGTTGTTGGATACGCTTCTGCCATATAAATTGCGCAGGGACCGATCTAAAAGATATAAACCCCCAAGACTCAAGGACTTATCAAAATTTTATGGTATCAGAGTAATAGACTTTCAGGTAAAGAGAAATGACATGATCTGTGGTGACCTTAACGGATCGGGGGCCATCGGGGGGTGCCATAAGGCCAAATTTCGAGATATTACAATTCTTCCCCCTTACAAAAATTTTTTCATCGAATTTGAACTATTGCAACTTTTTAACAAAAATGTGAGGGTGTTGATGCCTCATTGACTTTTCGCTTTCGCATGTGACTCCCTCCGATCCGTGGTGTTGCGAAACACTTTGACTAAAAGAATCATCTTATTGCGCAGTATTTGTTCCTTTCGATCCACTATCCGAACTAACCTTTCCACGTACGACACCTTGTCATCCACATCTGTTTCCTCGAAATTCAACACTTGGATTGGATCAAGTTCATACTTCCTTAGCATCGACACATGGAAGACCTCATGCACTTGGGCAAGTCTCAGTGGCAACGCGAAACAATAGGCCAAAGTCCCAATCTGCTCCAAAATCTCGAAGGGACCAACATGTGACATCCTGAATTTTTCAACCTATTTTCTACTGAATTAATCGAGTATTTTATTGACGCGTCTATAGGGCTGTTCTCAGAGCTAATCACTCTTGAGATAACTAGACTGTCTGCGAAGCCATTAAGAAATTTTAAGACAATAGACTTGAGAACTTGACCAGGAATTGGTTTCTCGACCGTGCTTATCTTTAGAGGCCATTACGGCATAGTTAAAAATCGATTTGAGATCAGAAATAGGTCTGTTCGACTGAGATGTGTGGCCAATCGTGAGTGACTCCACTAAATTGGAAAATTTTCGTTGACCGACACTAATTTGATTTTACTGTCACTTTGGTACCCTGTGTCCATAATTGAATCCTCGAGATTTTCACGACAATCAAGAGTCATCATTGAGTCGAGTGGGTTCATTGTGGCTTGAAGAAAATCGACCACGGGTCATTTGCCCTAAAAAATTCTGAAAACTACCTAGTAGTCTAGGTCACACTAAAAACGCGCCGAATGGAAATTAACCGCCGATTCTAGTCCGATTTTAGAAATTGAAGATTATGTCATGTCACAATAAATTCTAGGACCCATGACTCAGTCTCGGAAGATTTTTCTGATAACCGAGACTTTTTGGGAAAAAGTCAGTTTAGAGTCGTTTTCGTTCATTTGAAGCTAGGGATTAATTCTGATTACAAAATTGAGAAGCATAAGGGATTCTTGGATGAGGGAAAATTATCAATTTGATAAATGCAACATCAATTGATTTTTGTGAGAGTCAATTAAGGGAAAATCAAGAGGGAATTGAAGCCAATGGAAGCCAAAATTCGTATGCCCCATCCCCCCTAGCCAAATGGACCAAAAGAGAAGTTGTGGGGTGTGTGTTGGTGGTTCAATGTGAGCCAAAGAGTTATACTTGGCCTAGGTTGAAGCTTGAAGACCAAGTTTGGGAAATTAAAGCCTTGTGGAGCCCTCCATCTCTCACCTATCTCTATCTCTCTCTTTCCCCTCTTGACCGACCACCACACCACCATCCAAGCCCTCCTTTCTCTCCCCTCCTTGTGCGACGCCATTAGCTGAAGAGGAGGACCGGAGCAGCTCGCTGCACGACAAGCCGTCGCCACTGTCCCCCGCCCACGCACCGCCTTGCCGTTTGCCATCGCTCCCTTGGCCAACCGCCCTGCTCGCCTCTCCTCGCCATTCCAGCAGCTGTGTCACGACCAGAGGAGCTCAACCGAAGCTACCCTTGCCGGCTCTTCACCGGTAAAGTCCACCTTTAGGCTCGGTTTGGCCTATTCTTGTATTCCCGGTTGATCTCCACTTGAACCAAGTTGTTTTCTTCAATTTCCAGCCAAGAATAGATCAAGTTCTTAGTGGGTTTCCAGCCACTTGTTTGGGCCACTTTGAGGTATTTCGGGCCCCGAACCCAAGGTCCGCTTTGGAGTTTATTGTTCTCCGCGCCGTTCCCGTCGGATTGATCCGACTTGCGCGTTATTCAAGTGAGTAATCTCACTAATCCTTGCTTAGTAGACTAATTATTCTTAAGGGTTGATTAGTGTTAATTAAGTAGGATTAGGTGGTTAGATTAGAATGGATTAGTGATTATTAGTTAATTGCATTGCATATTAGTTAGGTGGTTAGTGTACTTAACTAGAGAATTGCCTATAGTATTTATTGAATGCATCTCAGGATTTTTCCCAACCCTTATCGGGCTTCAATTAGGCATTACAAGCCTAAATTAGATTTTTTTAGTATTTATTTAATAATTTTCGAAATTAATTATTTATTTATTTATTTTTCGAAAATTAGGCAGGGATAGTCGACGACCAAAATTTCGTGCTGATTGTCGTGATGCAGTCCATTTATTTATTTGAACTCTACGTTGCGTGGAATTGAATTAATTGTGATATTTTAGGAATTTATCCTAAATTGAGTGAAATCGAAAGATTGATTGGTAGATGGTCGAGTATGGTTATTTAGCATTTATAATGCTTTGACGAGTTGTAAAGTGGAGAGAATCGTGAGAGTGAACAGGAAACACTCTTGGCTAAGGTCAATCAAGTTCGATGCGATTGGACATACGTGGTTCGGTGATGGGAAATATTACTGGCGAAAACGGCACCTTAAAGAATGCACGTAAAAATATGTCACGTTGGCAAAAATGGTGCCAGAGAGAAAGAATGTGCGTGACTTAGGGACAGGCATGGTTCGGTGATTAAGGAAATCATTGTGTGAAAACGGCGCCTTAAAGAACGCACGTAGACTGTCTATTACATACATCACCTTGGCGAAAACGGCGGCCTAGAAAAGACACGTGGTTCGGTGATTAAGGATATCATTGTGCGAAAACGGCGCCTTAAAGAACGCACGGGGTCGGTGATGGTATGTCATTTGGCGAAAATGGCGCCCGAGAAAATACGTATGATTTGGTGATTAGAAATAACCTAGAAATGGTCCGACTAACATGTAATCGACTAGGTCCATTGATCGATGATTTGATCCGATTGTCGTGAATTGATTGATTGTTTGATGCAATATATGAAGCATCTATATATAACCTTGAATTACAGGTTGGAACTGATGCTAAGGTAAGTCTTTTGACTCGTGCTGTGCTTAGGCAACCATGTGGTGTATTGGTTTCCTAATCGAGTCTTAGTGGGGTAAAACTTGCTGAGACGTAGTCTCAATGGTTATTGTATAACCATTTCAGGCCCCTAAATGGCAGCATCGGTACCTCCCTCTTCTCCAGAGCAGTTTGGCATTCCAGTGGACATCACCGAGAAAGAAACTCACTTCCATGTTCATCCTCATCCCGAAGGATTAGAATACGTTTAGATTGAGTCGACGGTCTAGGTTGAAGTCGGCCAGGATGACCTAAGGCCCCATGAGTATCGATCTTGGTATCATTACTATTTTGATGGGCGAAGAGTAGGTCCCATCCCTAAAGAGAATATACCTTACTCCATCCTGGAGAAAGCTTTTGGTGAGGGGACTGCAAACCTCGAGGGTGGAGGCGTAGATGATGCCAGAGACCCTGCGTTTGGGAGTGAGCGGTCGTCCCCAGTATTCACTGAAGAGGATGAAAAATTTGAGGAATGTGAGATCATGGAACAAAAAGTGGAAGGTCTCAAGGAAGACGAGGATTGGGGAAATGTTGAGGAGGAGCCGGTAAAAGAAGAGCCTGAAGAAGATGAGGAGCCTGAGGAGGAGGAAAGCGAATCAAAAGAGTCAGAAGAGGATCAGGATGATCCTGAGTACGACCTAGATGAGGATTAAGATCCCATCCTCTTTTGTGAACGTTGTTTATATGTGAATAGAGTGAGACCAGAAAGTTATGAATAGTTTTGTGAAGTACTTTGAGTTATGCTCTGTATAAAAGTATGGTTGTGGATTTCAATATGAAAAATATGGTCTTGCTTTTCTATCCCATCATTTTATTGTCTGGGGATTTATAACTGCTTCCGTATGTGCTATTAAAAATGAAAGGGTCGGCGATACATAGTCCTAGGATATCGCATTCTAAAATTGACTAAGTAGAAGGATGTATGCGTGCCCGAGGATCGGGGCGTGACACAACATATCTTGGGCTTAGCTTCTCTTTCTTGCCAAAACACGAAGTGCCTCACATCGGTGACACTTTGAGGAAAACATGCTCTCCTACTTGAAACTCCAAAGCTTTTTCGATGGCTCTAGGCGATCTTAAACCTTTCTCGAATGACTTTAATGGCATCCATTGATTGCTGAACCAACTCAGGGCCCTAATCTTGCATTCTCCAACTTCATCCCAGCAAATAGGAGTTTTACAGGCCTTACCATACAACATTTCAAAAGGTGCCATCTTGATGCTTTGCTGATAGCTGTTGTTGTAGGCGAACTCAACTAGGTGAAGTTGTTCCTCCTAGCTTTCTTTGAAATCCAACACACAAGCTCGCAGCATATCCTCAAGCGTTTGAATAGTCCTTTTAGATTGGCCATCCGTCTACAGGTGATAGGCCGTGCTGTACTGCAACCTTGTTCCCGAGGCAGTTTGTAAACTTTTCCAAAAAGCTACCATAAACTTTGGGTCTCGTTTTAACGTGATCGTCACTAGCACTTCATGAAGACAAACTATTTTCCGCACGTACAAATCAACATATCTATCCAAAGCAAAGTCCTTCCATACAATGATGAAATGCATAGCTTTGTTAATCTGTTGACCACGACCCAAATGGAATCATTATCCCGCTGACTCCTCAGCAATCCCATTACAAAATCCATTATGATATGCTCCCATTTCCATTCAGGAATCTTTAGAGGTTGCAAAAGTCCTTCAGGCTTGCAATGCTGGGCCTTCACTTGTTGACATGTCAGACACTTAGCAACATACTTAGCGATATTTGCTTTCATACCATTCCACCAATAGTACTGGCGCAAATTTTGATACATCTTTGTGCTGCCCAAATGAATGCTATAACTGCTATAATGGCTTCTGACAAAATTTCCTCCTTAAGCTTCACATTGTTAGGCATGCACAATCGTCCACGAAACTTCAATATTCAGTCCTTAGTAACTTGGAAATCATCTTTCCTCTTTTCCGCATCATCTTGTAGAACTTTCTGGATTTCGGGGTCAGTCGACTGTAGCGTCTTAATCTTCGCCTACACTTTTGGTTCAATTCTGAGGGTAACCATGAGACTTGAAATGTGGCTTACCTCAAACTTGAAATTTGAATCTCGAACTCCTTCGAGCAAAATCCACTCCTGAACCATCACATGTGCAATCGACGACTTCTGACTTAGCGCATCCGCGACCTTATTGGCATTTCCAGGATGATAGATGATATCGCAATCATAGTCCTTAAGAAGCTTCATCCAGCGACACTGCCTCATGTTCAGCTCCTTTTGAGAGAACAAATACTTTAAACTTTGATGGTCCGTAAAGATCCAGAACCGTTCTCCACACAAGTAATGCCTCCAAATCTTTAGAGCAAAGATGACCGCTGCTAGTTTTAAATCATGTGTTGGACAATTCAACTCGTGAGATCTCAGTTGACAGGATGTGTATGCAACTACTCTTCCATGTTGCACCAAAATGCAACCCAGTTCTTTGTACGACACATTGCTGTAAAACTCTTATCCTCAAGGAATAGACGAAATCGTCAACACAAGTGCGGTAGTCAGCTTACGCTTAAGCTCTTGGATACTACGCACGCACTTATCCGTCAATTCAAACTTTTCGTCCTTCTTCAGCAATCACATTAGAGGCATGGCTATTGCGAAGAATCTTTCCATAAACTGTTTATAATAGCACGCCAATCCCAAGAAACTTCGGATCTTAGTCACTATTTTTGGTCTCTACTAGTTCATAATAGCTTTGACCAAAAAAAAAAATCTAGTTCATAATAGCTTCAATCTTGGTCGGGTCCACGGAAATCTCTTCACCAGAAATCATGTGACCCAGAAAGGCTACATTAGTAAACCAAAACTCGCACTTACTGAACTTGACGTACAGTTCGTGTTTTCGCAGGGTCTAAAGTACCGTTCTCAAGTGTTGTTCATGCTCCTCTGGACTTTTCGAATATACCAAGATTGTCACGCCCCGAACCCTGAGCGCGCAACAACCCCTTCCCTTGGTCAATAGAAAGCGACATCCCAGGACTCATTGACGACCATTCAGTTTAATCTTTTATTATGCGCAAGTGGAAAACGAATCATCCCCCCAATCAAACAGACAATCAAGCAATCAAACAGGGATAGAGGGATGAACGGCGAGAACAACAGCAACCACACTTATATACATTTTCATTGGATTAACCAACGGAGGATCGTTTCCGATTTACAAGCCCACTAGAGGGGCTGATCCATCCTTTAAGCTAGACCAAAAAGAAACTAGGCTAGGCTAATCCAACTATACAAAAAGAACTCTCGGGTTCGGCACCCCTATTACTTAGACCCATCGGACTCAGGCTCTGTCGGGTCGTAGTCAAAGGTGTTCGGGTCGATCTCTGGTGAAGAGGAGGCAAGATTCTCCACTGTACCGTCAGGAGAGTCCAGCTCCATGGGATCCCAGTCGGCATCCTCAAGGCCCCTACCAGGCGGCCCATCAAAACCTCGAAGAGGACCGATCAGCATATCGTCCTCTCGGATGAACCACGCTAGGAACCTATGGGGTATCCATTGCCTCGGTCCCTCATTCACCCAGATGGTGGAGAGATACTTCTTGTACAGATGCACCCGACCTAGAAAGCGGTGTCGTGTCACGATGGTATCCCAGTCCTTAGGGATCCCAAATTGCACCAGCGGGTGCGCCATTTTAGGGGCTTGAAAGTGGTTATACAATAACCAGTGAGATAAAATCTCAGCGAGCTCTCCCCCTAAGCTCCAGTTAGAACACCAACTCAACTTAGGTTATCTCTCCAGAACTACCCCTCAAACAACCAACAACCAACAACCAGCAACCAACAAATAACAACAGCCAGGGCCAACCAATAATCAAATAGTCAGTTCGCATGCAACCTTACCCGGTATGCCATACCCTGCACGTTATATCTCAGCACAAAACATGCAATGCACATGGTTGTTAGATGACGCAATGTATCAATCACATACGAGTCGCGTCACAAGCGATCTCACCTGGCCATTGCCACACCCTACACGTTATCAATTCAAGCGTGCGTGCCATAAACAATGTGATCATCTCATGCATAATCGGAACCAATGATGCCATGTTTCTCACACGCTCTTGCATCTACATATATTCCGATTATTACTATCACCCCCCGAACTCCTGCCGAGGCGGTGGGTATTTCAACTATCATCCCTCGAACTCCTGTCGGAGCGACGAGTATTTCAATTATCACCCCCCGAACCCCTATCGGGGCGGCGGGTTCAATTTAGTGATCATGCAAGCATACCACCACAACCCACTTTTTATCTTTGAGTATTAGCCAATGCACACATGCTGGCATATGAAACCTCAATTCATTTTCCCATGAAAACGGTCCATTTCGATGTCCCTCAGACAAACCATTTTTCCCTTTTTGTGAAAACCACACGATTCATACAGATGTTCATGCAATGACACATCCCATTCACATCATAGGATCAAAGCACATGAAATTAGACAATTTTTCACTCTCGGGTGAACAATGAGCGTGAACAATACCGTGTGAACAAAGTGCACGCGAACGTATTTGTGAACAGTGCAATATGAACAATACAATTTCAGAATTCAATAATTAATAAATTAAATTCATAAATTAAGCAAATCATTAATTAAAACAAACAATCAATTAATTAAGGCAAAACATGCTTAATTAAACACAAACCACAATTAATTAGCAAAAAGCAAGTTTAAGCTAAGCTAATCTTAATCATCTATTTAACCACCTATCTTAGGGCTAATAAAACTTAATTAAACCTCCTAAAGTAGAATTAGCCCTAACTAAACGAATCCTAAGCAAGTTTAGGCACTAAACGAAGGATTAAAGGCTAAACTCACCCGTTAAGTGGGTCGGAGACATGGACGTGGCGGCGACGACGAAGGCAACGCACGGGGACCTCAACCACAATGATCCAAGGTAGTCTCAGGGCTGAAACAGCAGCAACAACCTCTGCTTCTCACTGCAACTCTGGAAACCGAACAACAAAGAAGGAAAAGGAGTTTGGCGGGTTGATCGGAGCTCCAGTGAGGGGTTGGCTGGTGACTAGCGGCACCTAGGGTTCAAGGGGGACTTGCTGGTGGTTGGGATGGGTGGAGGTAGGGTCAAAATAGAAGAAAAACAGCTGAAATGGCGAAACAGTGCAAGCGGGCAGGCGAACCAACGGATCGGCGAGCGGTTTCTTCCGGTCAGCCGGCGGGTCAGCCGACGGCTCCGATCGACGAGCGGCAGCCACCTTCCATACAGATTGGACCTCCTGGACATGATGGTGGCTGGCATGGGGGCTGATTCTCACGAGAAGGCAACAATTAACTCAAGTTTTTAGAGGAAGGTCAGCTGGAGCAAAAACAGGAAAAAGAGAAAACAATGGGAGAGAGATGGTCAATGGTTTGGGGCTGAAGAGGGGGAGAGAGAGTGATGTGAGGGCTGCTATCAAGGCCTCATCAAGGCCCTCACATGCTTGCTTCAAGTCCCCATGCAAGTGACATCATCTTTTCTCTCTTCTTTTGCCTTTTTCTCCCTACAACTAGGGGCAAAATGGTGATTTCACCTTGCACATTTCCCAATCTACCCTTGGGCTGAAAATGAAGGGCGGGCCTAAGAATGGGCTTGGAAATGAATAGGAACGGGCTTGGGAATTGGTTGGGCTTGAAATGGCTAAAGATTGGACAATGGGCTTAGAAGGGTAAAATGGTTGGTTGAGTCTAATAGGCTCACTTGCTTGCCTTGGGCCTACCATGGTGGCTGTCCCACATTGGGCCTGAGGCCCACACTGGCCTTACCCGGCCCACGTCCTCATAGGCTCATTTCCTCGGTCCGTAAATCCCTTTTTCAAATACCCGGCTTAACTGACACTGTCAATGATCAAAGTAGCATCATCCAAAAGTCCGTCCCGGACGTCCCCGAAAATTCGAAGTCCAATCTTGGATTCTCATGCCATGTCAATTTTGCCCATATGACATTTTGTGACAACTCAGACTGACAGGCGGTTTCGAGGATTCACGCGTAACCGACTCGTGTCAAACCACGTTCAAGACATCTCGACACATGGACGTCTTTGACTACATGAAATTGCGGAGAATAGATTCTTATTTCAAAGTACACGATTACCAAGAATTGACATAGGGTCGTTCACAGGCTCAATAACGGTAAACAAAATCACCCGTCTTCCCATTATGTTCTATCAGCGAATCGACTTCTAGTCATTCCTGAAATCGGCCTGCCTATCTACAGGATCATCCTTACGCAAGTTTCACGGTCAAGTCGTTTTTCTAGGTTAAGTTCTTTAGTCGCACGAGTTCTGTTCTCATTAGCCTTTCCCCTTAAGGTCAATATCTCGGGAGTGATCAATTCCGAGTGAGATCAACCAACAATGCATTGACGAAATTCACGTTCATTCATCCCTCAAAAGAGCTCGAATTTCAGGACGTCACAAAAATATTGTCGATAAACACAATCACGAACTGGTCCAGGTACTCCTTGAACACTCGGTTCATCAGATCCACGAAAGTAGCTAGGGCATTGGTTAATCCAAATGGCATTACGGTGAACTCGTAATGACCATAACGCGTACGAAATGCCGTCTTCCGTATATCCTCCTTCTTAATCCTCAACTGATAGTTACATGTCCTCAGGTCAATCTTGGAAAATACCGAAGCTCCCTACAGCTGATCAAACAAGTTATCGATCATTGGCAACGAATATTTGTTCTTGATTGTTACTCAATTGAGTTGCTGATAGTCAATACAAAGACGCAACGAACCATCTTTCTTCCTTACGAACAAAACTAACGCTTCCCAAGGCGATGCGCTAGGACAACAACAGCTCCTGTATCTGCACCTTTAATTCATTCAATTTCGACAACGCCATGTTGTACAATGCCTTAGAAATTGGCTCCGTCCCAAGGGCCAACTCAATCCTGAATTCAGTCTCCCTTTTAGGGGGCAAACCAAGCAACTCCTTAGGAAAGACATCAGAAAATTCTTGCACCATGGCGATATCTTTCATTCTTGGCTCCTCAACTGACATGTCAATCACGGTCGCCAAATAACCCTGGCAACCCACATTTAGCAATCGAGTTGCCTCAAGTGATGAAATTAAAGTAATAAAGGGTCATTCTTGATTTCCAATAAATTTAAAACTACCACCCACTAACGGGTTAAATCGAATCGCTTTACGATAACAGTCCATGGTAGCTCATTACTTGGTGAGCCAATCCATACCAATGATAACATTAAAATCATATATTGCCAGCACAATTAAATCTATACTTTCCTCCTTTCATCGGCCTATTCTCCTATCCCTGTTTAACGCAAACCGCGACCCTAATGCGCTATCCGTTCATTCATATTTCTCTCAATCAATTAGGTCCTCTTGTACAACTCATCATAATCCTTAAGATTTAGCGGTATCAATGGGTCCTTAATCTCCGGTTTTAGGTCGTCTCTGAACCTCCTCGCTCTATCTACCAGGTCCTCAATCAACCTCGGTGTATACTTCAATAGCTCGGTGAACTTCGCTTCGTAATGATCCACGGTCATTTGGTTCTAGCGGAGGCATTGGAACTTAGCCATATTATATTCCCATGCGCAGTCCAAGAAATGCTTTCCGTAGAAAGCTTTAATGAAAGCATCCCATTCTAGGACCGTACCTTTGGGAAACACTCTCCCTTCAGTGATTTCCTACCACGTGCTCCCACTTCCTTGAAGCCAATACACGACCAACGTTACTTTATCTTTCTCCAAGCACCTTACCAGTGCGAAAACCTTCTCCAATTCTTTGACCCATGGGTTGTAGCCTCAGGATCATTAGCTCTAGTGAACTTTGGCGACTTCAACTTCAGAAATTGCTCCACCAACCGATGCATTGGCCATTCACCATTCTCATTTCCAAGTGGGACTTCAGTAAGTGCGGCTGCAGCAGGAGTAGCAGCGTTAGTAGCAGCAGTAGTAGTAGCTTGATTCTAAGCTTAATGCCTAATCACATTCCCCAAGGTCTCTAGGGCTTGCAAGATCCCATCAACCTTGGGATCAACTAGTGCTCTTCTTCCCACACCAAGCTGTATCGGTGCCCTCTCTCTAGTACTTGCTCAAGTCAGTGCTCTTTTTTTGGCGCTAGTCAAAGTTGCTACGACCCTTCTTCGAGGGGCCCTCTGCTTAGGATTGCTCGTTTGTAGGATCTTTACAGAAACCTACTTTCCAATTCCAATCGGGAATTAAAGTCTGAGCAACCCACACAAAGTAATTAATCAATCACAAGCACAAGCATGAGGAAAATGTTTTTCCTAGCTAACTATCCCAAAACCTATCGCACCTTATCACTCCAGGTATTGACCAAACTTGATTACTAGTTCGGATGGGGATGTCACACCCCAATGCTGAGCACGTGAACATCCCACGACGATTGATTAATTGCGACATCCCAGGACGCGTCGTTGACCCATTCTTTTTATTATTTCAATTAAATGCAACCGGAACATATTATAAACACCCAGTCAATCAACAAAGAGGGATAGTAAGAACATCTCAACCAACTTTTCTGAAAATACTACTTTTATTTATGTACTTGTTAACCATAGGAAGTGTAATATTACAAGCTTTTGCCACGGCAACTTCCTATCAACCATTCAAAAACCAGCAGGGTCAAGATTAACCTAAACTTCACTAATGCCAGGCCAATCCCTTGTCTCCAAAGGGACCTTGAACTGAGCACGATGGTTCTTCATACTATGGGCATGAAAATAATCAACAACAACGGGGTGAGAGAAAATCTTAGTGAGTCAATTTCCCAAACCTCGATTATGAAACTAATTTGCCTCGGATACAGCCTAAACACGCAACGGCATACAATCTTATCTCACCTTTGCACACTCATGCATATTAGTACATCATATATGCCAGCACTAACGCAACAAATATAGCAAATAATCAGAACACATAACTTTCATGCATCAAACATCGACACGGGTTCCGATTATAAAGTAAAACCTATTTTGGCCGATCTCATACTGTGCCTCACAGTTTTACCCCATAAGTAGGCGCAATGCATCACAATCATTCACACGTATTTCGATTATTACGACCCCTCGAGCCACGGCCAACACATAAGTTGGCGGTCTTTCGGCATGACCGGGCATCGTCTCACCCCATCGGGCATGGCATCATCTAGAACCCCCACCTAGATGGCATTCCATAAAGGAGAATCGGTCTAATTTCAACCGCGACTCGGCATTCGGACTCTTGCTGGGCATCCGATAAAAATTAGGCATCACCCCCAAACTCCCGTTAGGTGACGGGGTCGATTAAATGACCACTCAAGTACACCAACAATCAAGTCAATTCTTATTGTCATTAATTAGCCCAGAATAAAAGAGTTCGTTTTTAAATAATCAATTTTGGCAATTTTTCACACTTAAAAATCCCAGTAAAATATTCATATGTGGTCACGTATTTGAAATCAACCTGTCAACTTTGCACACTTCCATTTTAAAACCCCACTGTTTTATTTAGCACGTAAAATTTGGCGTCCAAACCCGAAACCTCAAAATTCTCTATTTTCTTTCCCATAAAACTCCTTTTTGAACATAATAAATAAAATCTATAATTGAGCAATCAATAACATAGCATCACAAGCTCAAACGATTGGAATTAAGCACAATCTCATCCATTAAAAAAAAAAAAAAAAAACATAAAATTCTACTTAATGGCTAATCCATCATTAATTACACCAATCGATATTAATTAAGCTAATCATGATTAATTAGGATAAGCGCTATTAATTAAGCTAATTGCAATTAATTAGGCTAAAACTCGATTAATGAACCTAACTATAATTAATTAAAAACTAATAGCCGTTAATCAAATAATCATGATTAATTAAACAAATTATGATTAAATAAAAATAAGTCACAATAAATCAAATAAATCACTTTTAATTAAACTAAACTCGATTAATTAACCTAATCATGATTAATCAATCTAATCGCAATTACTTAAACTAATCGCACTTAAATTTAATCTAAACCATCCTTAATCACAATTAAGGCTAAACTAAAATTAACTAATACTAACTGTCATTATCCGTAAACTAATCCACCCCCTAAATGTAATTAACATCCTAATCCACGATTAGGAAGTTAACTCATGGGTTTCTGGCGACGGTGAGCTCGCAGCAATGGTGGTGTGATGGCATCGAGGGCGTGACGCTCATGGCTCGAACGGAAACTGGACGGCGACAATGGTGGCTCCTCAAGCTGACGGCCACCTAGGGTGGTTCGGTGGTGGTGGTGGCAATTTGAGGGTCGCGAGTGGCAGCGTGATGGCGTGGTGGATAGGTAGCTCAAGCGGCAGCGACTCAGGAGCTCAGCAGTGGAGATGGTGATGTGGGTGCGGTGGTGCGTGGGTGGTGGTGAATGGTGGCGAGAGATGGCGTATGATGGTGGTGAAAGATGATGAGGGTGGAGAAAATGGGATGGTCGGATGGTGGTGGTGGTGCGCAATGGAGTTGAGGGGATGAAGAAGAATGAGAAGGGGATGAAAAAAAGTTGAGGGAAATGAAAGTAAATGGAGGAGGGGAGGAGGCGTGGGAGAAAAAAAAAAAGAGTGAGGGGGAGAAAGAGATAGAAATAGAAAGAAAGAAAGAGAGAGAGAGAAAAAATAGTGAAAGGAAAGGAAAAAAAAAAAAAAAAGGAGGGGGAGGGGTTGTTCAATAGAAAGGGGAGGGAGAGAAATGGCATGAAAGAGAAGAGTAGGGGTGAACGTGATTCCCAGATAGAACCCGGAACCGGTCGGTTCCCGGTTCTAAAAAGACTGGTTCCGGTTCCCGGTTCCTGGGAACTAGTTACAAAACCGATTAGACTTAGGGCTCCAAAGTCCAAAAGCCCCAAAATCTCTAGACGCTTTCACATTTTCACTCACAATTTCCCTCACAATTTCACACTTTCACTAACACCGCTCGCCCTCGACTCTGCCGCTAGACGCCAGTCACCGACGCCGCTCGCCCTAACCCTCGCCGCTCAACGCCAATCAAAGCTTCAACGCTTCTTGGCCCTTCTTAAGCGTGTCGAGTTCCACTTCCTCGACTGCGAGTCTTCGGCCAGTATTTCGTCGTCGACCGTCCATTTGCCAGGATGTGAATTTCCATTCTTTGCGACTCTAACCTAGCCAAGATCGGATCTTGATCGCCTCGCGAGTCCTCGAGTGAAGCGAAGGTGAGGTGTAGGTGCCGTACGGTCTTCTTTTTTACTCCTTGGTGCTTGATCTTGCGGTAGTTGTACTCTAGTGTGGGATTTGATGCCGGCGGTGGGTCTGGTTTATGCGTATGTGGGAGGAAAGAGAACGGTTCTTTAGGAGTAGGTGATGAGGATGCTTCGTGGGTAATGATGTTCATGGTGGTTTTGTATTCAGTCGGGGTGGATTGGTAGGAATAAGCCACTGAAAGAGGGGCAAATGAAGCAGTCATGAAGTGCAAGGATTGCCCGAAATTATTCGAAAATTTCCGCAATAACTAGTGAGAGAGCTGATCGAACTGATTATACTTGAGGTGGTTTTTGATCGGCCCTGTGTGAGAAAAGGTTGATTTTTTATATGGATGATGAGGGGGATGGTGTGGTGGGAGTATGTAGCCATGGGCACCTTTAAATTATTACAATTGATAGCGGATGCTTCGTTGTTCTTCTTTTCCTCTTAAGTTTTCTGATTTTTTTTTTGTTGGCCTTTTAATTCTAAGGGAGTCTCTGCCTCTCTCCTGACCTGTTCTGAGACAGTTTCATTGCATGGTTTCGGTGGCGGTGGAAAACAAGTGTATTTGGGTATGCATAGTCTTTTCTCAGGAAATTTGAATTAAGTTTACTTGACGTCAGTTCACCTTTGGCAGCACTGATAATCTTTGACCGATTTGTTGGTGGATCTGACACTGCACATGCTACAGCTAGGTAAAACATCGCCATGTCTCATTAAGCTTTGTAGCTTTAGAAGGTTCCATTCATCTAAGAAGACAACATAATTGGGTTTTTGTGGACTCAGAGCCTATGATCGAGCTGTAATAAAATTCAGGGGGCTTGATGCAGACATAAATTTCAATTTGAGCGATTATGAGGATGATTTTAAACAGGTAAGATGTTTTGCATGATTTAAACTTCCGCCATTGCACCATCTTGGTTTGCATTCTGGATTGGCTTAGACTCTTTCTTGGTTGAGATTGGCCGATGAAGAATCTTTCAAAGGAAGAATTTGTACACATACTTCGTCGACAGAGCACTGGCTTTTCTAGGGGAAGTTCGAAATATCGAGGGGTGACACTGCACAAGTACCGGCATTGGGAAGCTAGAATGGGTCAATTCCTTGGCAAAAAGTAAAAAACTAAAAGCCTTTTCTCTTTAAAACCTGTTCCCCTTTATAAAGATTTTCTGCCCGTGAACTGAGGCAAGCTTTTATGTTTATATACAAGCCAGTTAGCACTAAATGTTCTGGAAAGTGAACTTTGGAGAATTGTATCTAAGTATCTTGCAATGCATTTGTGCAGGTATATATACCTCGGCCTATTTGATAGTGAAGTAGAGGCAGCAAGGTGTTATGAGCAACCTGTGATCACATAGAGAATTCAATTCTATGAGTACTCAGTCTTAATATGCTGGATCCCTCACTTATAGCTTTTGCTTATTTGAAATCAGGGCGTATGACAAGGCAGCTATCAAATGTAACGGAAGAGAGTCTGTGACCAACTTTGAACCTAGTACGTATGATGGAGAGATGATAGCAAAAGCCAACAATGGAAATAGCACCTGTAATCACATTCTTTGTTGCAAATAAGAAGCTTTTGGCAAACTATTTCATTTTTATGAAAAGAAATACATCAGGTTTCTCTACAAGGTTGATGAAGTATTATAATGCAATTGATGGAGATGGTGACTGATGCAAGCTAAGGTTAGGCTTTCTCAAACAGTAGGATCGAGAGAGTGACTCGCGCATGGGAAACAGGACAAACAGAAATTTCAGCACTGCGCAAGCTTAGGAGAACAGTCGTATCTTTGTCGATACAGATCGGATCGACCTGAATCCAAAGCCAAATGAACAAAGACTTCTGGATCTACAATTTCTCTGTTTTGGGTTTTCTGAAATAAGCACTGTAGAATGGTCGAATCTGGGTTGAAAGTGGGTGAAAAATAACGAACAGAACAAGAAGATATAGAAACTTCATTGGTTGCTCTTCTATGCCTCCAAGGAAGTTGAGAGGGCATCAATTCTTCTAGATCGACGACTGCAACTCTTCAAGGATGCAGATTTTGAAAAGCTCCGACTCTTCAAGGACGGAGTGAAAACTCTTCTAGGTTTTCAAGGGTATGAACTCTGCAAGGTTCATGATACTTGCTTGAAAGCAAAGTTTTCATTCATCAAAAGTCGTTTGTCTTGTACAAGGAATTGGATGGCTTATATCGTCAAAGAAATAAAGACAGAGCATTGAAACTAGGAAAGAGTATAGGAACTAGAAACTAGTAAAAGCATTAAAGAACTCTGAAACTAGAAAAAATATTAAAGAGCTTAGGAACTAGAAACTAGTAAAAGCATAACGTCTTCTTTCAAGCTTCTGGGATGGACTCAAGATATTGATACGGCTTCTCGGTTTAATCGACAACTTCATCGAACTTCATCGACAATCGACAACTTCATCGATAAGAGGTTTCGTCGAGCTTGAATGCGGGCCGATCTTCTTGGTCAAGAGAGCTGGTCTTCTATGCAGGTTGCATCAGTGACCATGGTCTTGATCTCAATCTCGGGATATCAACTTCTTCCAGGGGAATGGTGAAAACCTTAGAGCCCTCAGGCGACATGCTTCAGGGAAGTAGTTTGAGGGTAATGCTAGGGAACATTATCTTGATTTCCTTTTTCTTTCATTTATACTCTTTAGCTCCATATATTTAAGGAGGAGGCTTAGATTATTACTACTTTGTGACTTCCAATGGTATCCATATCCACTAAAAATGCTTCTTAGATAGGAAACTCTACTGCATCCTAGGGTGATCCATCTGTTCAAGGTTTACCAATGACATCTGGACAACCTCCTCCTTGGACTGGTGTTTATCCTAGCGTCTTTCCTTGCATGGTAAGTAACTATTGTTTTCCTATTACATCCTAATAGTGAAGTTGGCGTCAATCCAATGCCTTTTTGCTTGTGAGCAGCGTCTCATTTCAGCTTTATGAAATTTCAAGTTGAGACAACCTACGACTGAAACGAACACGATTTAATTCAAATCTCTTATCCGAAATATCTTATTTGCCAACAAATTGGACATGAGAAAAATTGTGCTTGAACTGATGTTTCTGGGATTTTATGCATCGATCTAAAGTTCTGGTTATGATATGGAGATATTCATGTACAAATATGCCAAGATGTCAAGTTGTACCAGAGAGATAAGTGATAAGAAGACAGGAAAAAACAATCGACAATTGATTTTGTGTATGCTATTCCTTGTTTTATGTGCTGCTTCATGAATGAAGCTTCAATTAATTCATAACCTTGCGAGTATCAACCTAGAGTTTTCTGAACAATGCTTGATGATGCATGTTATCGTGTTGTTCTAATCCTGTGAGCCTAACTATCAATTGTTTGAAAAGAGCTTTTCAAATCTGAAATGAAAAAAAAAAATTCTATTGGAACCTGGAACCGACCACGGAACTGTGTGACGGGGTAGGTTCTAGGTTCTTGGTTCTAACGTAGGTTCCGGGTTCTAAAAAATGAGAAACCTATACTCAAGGGTAGGTTCCGGGTTCCAAACATAACCGAACTGAAACCAGGAACCGCTCACCCTTAGAGAAGAGAATGGGGGAAGAGAGAAAGGGAAAAAAAAAAATATTCTCAAAATCCCATCATTCTCTTCACCAACTCTTCCTAAAAACCCTATATGCCAAGTTTCTTGTCCCATCCTTTTCTTTTTATTTTCCTTTTATCTTTAAAGCTAAAATTTTGGCCAACAAATTGTAACTTTGCCACCGGTCCGCTTTTTCCTGTCCGACTTTCAATTTTCCGTCCGATTATTTCTTATCCAAAAATTTTGAACTTGTCGATAATTCAACGGAAAATGATGCAGCATCCAATAAATTAGTATTGCAAGCCTCGAAAGTTTAATACTCAACATCAAATTAAATTTCATGGTTAAAAATTGATCGAACGTGACTTTAGTACAATCTAAACTATCGGGTAGCTTTTAGGGGCTCTCGCTCGGTTGACTTGTGGTCGATAATTTTCGACCCACGTTTGTGCCTTTTCGAATCGTGGACGACCCTCAGTTGTCATGTAATCGCGAGGGTTCAATTACGTACCTTGAATATAAAATCAATATAAAAAAATCGATTTATCATTGTTCGACACGAATATCATGATCGTGTGGAATCACCCGCGAATCGACCACATATTTCCATCAAATCGATTTATATATGTTCACTAATTGACTTATAACAGTGTAGTATTGACCCTTGTTGATCTTTATGGTCAAGCGGCCGATTTTTAATCGAATTTTCTAGTTTTTCACGTTTTAACCCTTTATGGCCTCATCCAATAGATTAGTTAACTCGTGAATGATCAATTCAAAGTAAAATAACCATAAGTGCGTTGATGAAATAAAAATTTCATATATTTCAAAATATGGCTAAATTTCAGGATATCAGAGTTGGACTTTTTCGTTGGGATGTTAAAGATTTCTTTGAATTTGAATACATGATTTGTGAACACTTCCTTTCATTACTGACGAGGAATGTAATTTCTGCTATGTAGTGCATTCGGAGAATTAAGATTGTGCGAAATTTCGAACAGTCTCACTTATTAAAGGTGGGTATAGAGGTTAAATAGAGACAATTGTCTATGATCAATTTGTCATTTATACTGTGCAATAGCCTGATATTGTTGCATAATATTTTCTTGCTGCTCATTCTATGTATATCTCAAAAACGAATAAAAATTGTAAAAAAAAAAAAACTACATTTTTGTTGGCATTATCAAGATCTAAAACAAATTTAGCGAATTAAAAATCAACACTTATGTTACAAATATCTCTCTAAACAAGTTTCATCACCGAAAATCAGAAATTATAAGACGCTATCTTTTTTTTCTTTTTTTTAGGGGGGAGGGGCCAAGTAAATATTAATTCTTTTTTGAAATTGATAAATAGACAAAAGCCATATACAGCATGTCAATCTCATGTGTGAGTTTTGCACAACAATTTAAATGTATGATCTCTTTATATAATCTCTTATCCCAACAAGTCTCTAATTTTTATTCTTATTTCAGTAACAAATCATTAATCACTATGCAAGAAATAATAGATTTATGTATACCTTTGTAACAAATTTTTTATTCTTTTGCATATTTCGGTAATAAATCTCTAATCAATATATGAGGAATAAAAGAGTTATTCATTTTTGGTGATAAAAATATAAACAAAATTACTATTTTGGATAGAGATTGTAATTAGATGAATGATCAAAAATTTATGGCAGGTTTCGATTTCATTCTTAAATGTGTTTTTCTAACTTTGTGGAGGGCGATGCCGCCGGGGAAGTAGATTTTTATTGGCAGTGGTTGCTATGCAGAAGTAAGAGCATGTCACATCACCCCACACGAATCATAGAATCAATGACTTTGCCAGTGATAAAACACGAAAAAAAAATGGTCAATGACCATGGATCTTTAGGTCAATAATAGCATGATTTTGTGCAGTGCCGTAACGTGTAGCTTCTGAGGAACATAAGAAAAAACTTTGGGGCCTAACCAGCAAATGGTTCATTGACTGAAAATTCAGCCGATAGATTTGTATTTGCATGGAAGACTTGGGCCAACAATCAGTCCAAAAATTGCAAAAGGCATATTGCAATAGTAAGATGGTCCCCTTCACAAAAAGTCCTTAGCGAGAGACAAAATGTGTCCATTCACTAATTGTGACAGCAGCAAACAAGGCTACGAAATGGTACAACTTGAGGGTCGAAATTGAAGACTTTGGTTGTTGATTCGGCCCCTTCTCATTCTCCCAATGATGGCTTTGTGTTGGGCATTTCTATTTGGGATGTTAGTGCTTTCTTTGAATTTGAATACATGATCTGTGAACACTTCCTTTTGTCACCGATGAGGAATGTGATTTCTGCAGTGTAGTGTATTTGGTGAAATTAAGATTGTGCAGAATTTTGAACAGTCTCACTTATTAAGGGTGGGTATAGAGGTAAAATAGAGGCGATTGTTTATGAGCAATTTGACATTTGTACTGTGCAATAGCCTGATATTGTTGCCTAATATTTTCTTGTCGCCCCTTCTATGTATATCGCAAAAACAAATAAAAACTGTAAAAAAAAAAAAAAACTACATTTTTGTTGGCATCGGCACCATCTAAAACAAGTCTAGCGAATAGAAAAGAAACACTCGTCTTGTAAATACCTCCCTAAACAAGTTTCATCACCGAAAATTGGAAATTAGAAGCCGCTATATTTTTCTTTTTTTCTCCGAGGGGGTAAGTAAATATTATTTTTTTTAAATGATAAATACACAAAAGCCATATACAATATAGCACTCTCATGTGTGAGTTTTGCACAACAATTTAATTTTATGGTCTCTTTATATAGTCTCTTAACCCAACAAGTCCCTAATTTTTATTTTATTTCAGTAACAAATCTCTAATCGCTATGCAAGAAATAATAGATTTACGAATATCTTGGTAATTAAATCGTAGCAGATTTGTTATTTTTAAGCATATTTCGGTAATAAATCTAAATCAATATATGACCAAAAAAAATAGTTATTCATTTCTTGCGATAAAAATATAAAAAAAAATATTTTATTTTGGATAGACGTTGTGATTAGATGAATGATCAAAGATTGATGGCAGGTTTCTATCTCTTTATCAGATGTGTTTATCAAACTTGGTACGGGGCAATGCTACCAGGGAAGTAGATTTTATAGGCGGTGGTTGGTGTGTAAAGTTTAGAGCATGCCGCATTGTCCTCTGCAAAGCATCAAATCAATGACTTTGCCAGTGATAAAACATACAAAATATGGGCAATGGCCATGAATCTTTAAGTCCATAATAGCATAACTTTGTGCAGTGCTGTAACGAGTAGCTTCCGGGGAACATAAAAAATGACTTCGGGCCGATCGACAAATAATTCATTGACTGAAAATTCAGCCAACATATTTGTATTTGCATGGAAGACTTTGGCCAATAGTTGGTCCAAAAATAGCAAACCAAGGAGTCATATAGCAACAGCAAGATGGTTCCCTTCACAAAAAGTCCTTAGTGAGAGACAAAAAGTGTCCATTCACAATTTGTCACAGTAGCAAATAGGTCTATGAAATGGCATGAATTGAGGATTGAAATTGAAAACTTTGGTTGGTAATTCGGCCCCTCTCATTCACCCAATGATGGCTTTGACCTTTCTGTTTGGGATGTTAGTGCTTTATTTGAATTTGAATACATGATCGGTGATCACTTCCTTTCATTACTAATGAGGAATGTAATTTCTACTATGTAGTGCATTCGGAGAAATTAGGATTGTGTAGAATTTTGAGCAGTCTCACTTTTTAAGGATGGGTGTAGAGGTAAAATAGAGGCGATTGTCTGTGAGCAATTTGACATTTGTACTGTGCAATAGCCTAATATTGTTGCCTAATATTTTCTTGCCGTTCCTTCTATGTAAATTGCAAAAACAAATAAAAACTGTAAGAAAAACTACATTTTTGTTGGCACCATCAAGATCTAAAACAAATTTAGCGAATAAAAAAGAAACATTTATCTTATAAACACCTCTCTAAACAAGTTTTATCACCGAATATCGGAAATTAGAAGCCGCTATCTTTTTTTTATTGTGGGGGGAGGGGACGGTCTAAGTAAGTATTAATTTTAAAAAATGATAAATACACAAAAGCCATCTAGAGCATGGCACTCTCATGTATGAGTTTTACACAACAAATTAATTTCGTGGTCTCTTTATATAATCTCTTATCCCAACAAGTCCCTAATTTTTTTTCTTATTTCAGTAACAGATCTCTAATTGCTATGCAAGAAATGATAGATTTACGTATATCTTGGTAATTAAAATGTAGCAGATATGCATATTTTGGTAATAAACCTCTAATCAATATATTAGAAATAAAAGAGTTATTCATTTTTGGTTATAAAAATATAAAAACAGCTATTTTATTTTGGATAGAGATTGTAATTAGATGAATGATCAAACATTTATGGCAAGTTTCGAATTCGTTCTCAAATGTGCTTTCCTGACTTTGGCAGGGCAATGCTATCGGGGAAGCAGATTTTATAGGTAGTGGTTGATGTGTAGAGGTAAGAGCATGCCACATCGTCCCCTACAAAGCATTGAATCAATGACTTTGCCAGTGATAAAACACAAAATATGGGCAATGGCCATGAATCTTTAGGTCCATAATAGCATGACTTTGTGCAGTGCCGTAATATGTAGCTTCCGAAGAACATAAGGAAAATCTTCAAGGCCGAATCGACAAGTGATTCATTGAGTGAAAATTCATCTAATAGAGTTGTATTTGCATGGAAGGCTTGGGCCAATAATAGCCAATCCAAAAATTGCGAACAAGGAGTCATAGAGCAACAGTAAGATGGTACCCTTTACAAAAAAATCCTCAGCGAGAGACAAAATGTGTCCATTTACTAATCGTGATAGCAGCAAATAGGTCTATAAAATGTTTTGAATTGAGGGTCAAAATTGAAGACTTTGGTTGCTTTATTCGGCTCCTCATTCACCTAATGATGGTTCTGTGTTGGACCTTTCTGTTGGGATGTTAAAGATTTCTTTGATTTGAATACATGATCTGTGACGTTTCCTTTCGTTACCGATGAGGAATATAATTTTTGCTACATAGTGCATTTGGAGAAATTAAGATTGTGCCGAATTTTGAACAGTCTCACTTATTAAGGGTGGGTATGGAGGTAAAGTAGAGACAATTGTCTATGAGCAATTTGACATTTATATTGTGCAATAGCCCGATATTGGTGCCTAATTTTTTCTTGCTACTCATTCTATGTATATTGCAAAAAGAATAAAAAGTGTGAAAAAAAAAACTACATATTTGTTGGCATCATCAACATGTAAAACAAATTTAGCGAATTAAAAATCAACACTTATCTTACAAATACCTCTCTAAACAAGTTTTATCACCTAAAATCGGAAATTATTATAAGGCACTATCTGGGGATAAGTAAATATTATTATTTTTAAAAATGATAATTACGCAATAGCCATATACAGCATGGCACTCTCATGTGTGAGTATTGCACAACAATTTAATTTTATGGTCTCTTTATGTAATCTCTTATCCCAACAAGTCCCTAATTTTTATTCGTATTTCAATAACGGATCTTTAATCACTATGCAAGAAATAATAGATTTACGTATATCTTTATAATTAAATCATAGCAATTATGTTATTTTTATGCATATTTTGGTAATAAACCTCTAATCAATATATGAGAAATAAAAGAGTTATCCGTTTTTGGGTATATAAATATAAAATCAATTATTATTTTGGATAGAGATTGTAATTAGATGAATGATCAAAGATTTATGGTAGGTCTTGATTTCGTTCTCATATGTGTTTTTCTGACTTTGTGCAGGGCAATGCCACCGGGGAAGTAGATTTTATAGGCGGTGGTTGATGTGTAGAGGTAAGAGCATGCCACATCGCCTCTTAGAAGCATCGAATCAATGACTTTGCTAGTGATAAAACACAAAAGGTATGGGCAATGGCCATGGATCTTTAGGTCCATAACAGCATGATTTTGTGCAGTGTCGTAATGTGTAGCTTCCGAGGAACATAAGAAAAAACTTTGGGGCCGAATTGACAAATGGTTCATTTACTAAAAGTTCAGCTAATAAATTTGTATTTGCATGGAAGATTTGGGCCAACAGTTAGTCCAAAAATTGCAAACCAAGGAGCCATATAGCAATAGTAAGATGGTCCCCTTCACAAAAAGTCCTCAGCGATAGACAAAATATGTCCATTCACTAATTGTGACAGCAACAAACAAGGCTATGAAATGGTACGAATTGAGGATCAAAATTGAAGACTTTGGTTGCTTATTTGGCCCCTCTGACTGACCCAATGATGGCTCTGTGTTGGGCCATTCTGTTTGGGATGTTAGTGCTTTCTTTGAATTTGAATACATCATCTGTGAACACTTCCTTTCGTCACTGATGAGGAATGTAATTTCTACCGTGTAGTGTATTTGGAGAAATTAAGATTGTGTAGAATTTTGAACACTCTCACTTATTAAGGGTGGGTATAGAGGTAAAATAGAGGCGATTGTTTATGAGCAATTTGATATTTGTACTGTGCAATAGTCTTATATTATTGCCTAATATTTTCTTGTTGCTCCTTTTATGTAGGTCGCAAAAACGAATAAAAACTGTAAAAAAAAAAAAAAAAAAAAAAAACTACATTTTTGTTGGCATCATCAAGATCTAAAACAAATTTAGCGAATAGAAAAAAAACACTTGTCTTGCAAATACCTCCTTAAACAAGTTTCATCACCGAAAATTGGAAATTAGAAGCCGTTATCTTTTTTTTTTCGAGGGGGTAAGTAAATATTATTATTTTTTTTAAATGAAAAATACACAAAAGTCATATACAGCATGGCACTCTCATTTGTGGATTTTTCACAACAATTTAATTTTATGGTCTCTTTATATAATCTCTTATCCCAACAAGTCCCTAATTTTTATTCTTATTTCAGTAACAAATCTCTAATTGCTATGCAAGAAATAATAGATTTACGTATATCTTGGTAATTAAATTGTAGCAAATTTGTTATTCTTATGTATATTTCGGTAATAAATCTCTAATCAATATATGAGAAATAAAAGAATTATTCACTTTTGGTGATAAAAATATAAAAAAACTATTTTATTTTGCATAGACATTATAATTAGATGAATGATCAAAGATTTATGGCCGGTTTCTATTTCGTTCTCAAATGTGTTTTTGAGACTTTGTGCAGGGCAATACTACCGTGGAAGCAGAATTTATAGGCGGTGGTTGGTTTGTAGAGGTAAGAGCATGCTGCATCGCCCTATACAAAGCATCGAATCAATGACTTTGCCGGCGATAAAACACACAAAATATGGGCAATGGCCATGAATCTTTAGGTCCATAACAGCATGACTTTGTGCAGTGCCATAACATGTAGCTTCTGAGGAACACAAGAAAAAAGTTTGGGCTGAATCGACAAATGATTTATTGACTGAAAATTCAGCCAATAGATTTGTATTAGCATGGAAGACTTTGGCCAATAGTCAATCCAAAAATTGCAAACCAAGGAGTCATATAGCAACAGTAAGATGGTCCCCTTCACAAATAGTCATCAATGAGAGACAAAATGTGTCCATTCACTATTTGTGACAGCAGCAAACAGGTTTATGAAATGGCACAAATTGAGGGTCGAAATTGAAGACTTTGGTTGCTGATTCGGCCTCTCTCGTTCACCTAATGATGGCTCTATGTTGGACTTTTCTGTTTGGTATGTTAATGCTTTCTTTGAATTTGAATACATGGTCGGTGAACACTTCCTTTCGTCACCAATGAGGAATGTAATTTCTGCCGTTTAAGGCATTCGGAGAAATTAAAATTGTGTAGAATTTTGAAGAGTCTCACTTATTAAGAGTGGGTATAAGGGTAAAACAGAGACGATTGTCTATGAGCATTTTGACATTTGTACTTTGCAATAACCTGATCTGTTGCCTAATATTTTCTTACCACTCGTTCCATTTATATTGCAAAAATGAATAAAAACTGTAAGAAAAACTACATTTTTGTTGGTTTCATCAAGATCTAAAACAAATTTAGCAATTAAAAAAGAAACACTTACCTTACAAATACCTCTCTAAACGAGTTTCATCACCGAAAATTGGAAATTATAAGGGGGAGGGAGGGGCTAAGTAAATATTAATTTTAAAAAATGATAAATAGACAAAAGCCATAACGGGTACAAGACTGGGATTTTTAATGTAAAAATAAAAAAAAAAAGTTCAGAATAAATGCGTCACATTTGGTAAAGCGTGAAGTTTTTTTATAGCTTTTTCCCTAAAAATAAAGTGGAAGATAGGAATTGGAATATTTTTTGTATAAATGAAGAGTATATTGGCCTATTAACATAAGTTTTATGAGATGACTATATAAGTTAATATATATCAATAAGAATATACATAATCAAATAGAGATATACGCATAATTTTAAAAGATACATAGAATTAATAAAATTATTAAATATTTCTAAAATAGGAAATTATCCTGGAGAAAATCCTAAATATCTCTAACAAAGATTATGTTTGTAAAGAAAAATAAGGCATCATTGGAGATTTTTCGACATTGGAGATTTTTCGACACAAGAATGAATAAATTTTCATCATCTTCATCTAGTATATCGTCTGATGATATTTATGAAATTCTAATCAAGGATGGCGGGTCATAGTCAACGCAGTCCCTTTGGATCACCTCTTCCGATCACGAGCCCATCTTGGCCCGAATCACGTTTTCCGGGTCGGGTCGGTTCTGCTCCAGTTCCCGCTCCCGCTCCCGCTCATACTTCTCCGAAAATAACTTGGACTCTGCTTCTTCAATCGATTTCGCCCATTATCTTCGAAACCTCAAGCGACATCAATCGATCATGATCGGAGAGAGATCTCGCGGCCATCTTCAAGCGTTCGTGATTCGCATTCGTCGTCTTGGTTTGGAGTTGGAGGGAAGAAAAAGTAGATGTACCCACCGCTGCTATCTTTCGAGACTTCCCACCTAGGGTTTGGAGGCGGCCCACGATACGGCATAAGAGTGAGCATCGGTTCAGGGTCAACCTTAGACCGACCCTAGATCGGCCCAACCTTGTTAATCTTGGTCCGGTTCCCAATGAGACTGTATCGGTCCTTGATCGTAAGATTCTTGAACCAACACTATGTGGGTTAATCATTGGTCCTGTGAGTTCGAGTCGATCCAACTTGGACCACCCCCGACTATTTATATATATATATATATTATCTATAATTTTTATATAGAGAAAATCTTAAAATAAACAGCGTTAATAACATTAAACAACTTTTTAGTAAGTAGTTCAAGTAATTTTACATTATTTTATTAATAACTTTGATTTTTAATGTCTTTTATAACATCAATAATCATAATTTACGAAGGGGAAAATGTTTAGTACTTGTTCAATTTTGTCTTATTTGTCCTCTTGGTTTTCAATTTACTAAAATCGAAATAAACAACTTCTTCGCTCGCCACTCGATACTCGTCTCGCTCGTTTTGGGTCACTCGTGCCACTCACCGCTCAATGCTCGCTTGGCTTATTACTCTCCGCTCGACACTTGATGCTCACCCTCACTTGACCCTCAACCCACTTGACTCTCACCGTTTGCCTTTCTTAGCTGACCTCACTCGTCATCAAACTCATTAGGTTGGTTTGGTTCTCGGTTGCCTTTTCAATGAATAAAAAAAATGAAATAAAAAATTATTGGTTGGTCTCGGATTGACCCTAGAACTGGAACAAACCCATTGGATCAATCCGGTTTTCAATTACTTTTTCAAGGAGTACAAAAAATGAAATAAAAAATTATCGATTAATCTCGGATTGACCCTAAAACCGGACCGAACCAGACCAAACCCACTAGGTCGGTTTGGTCATCGGTCCCAAAAATTGAGAATCAGTACTGTGCAAGTTGTTCCTAGGGTTAGGGGTGGATCGGCTCAACTCGAATCATGTTCACCCCGATACGGCAAGTTAAGGCTCGGATCATGTTGCCGATAAGCATCCGGTGCGACACCTGCAAGAACCACATCTGCCGAGGGACCAAGTTCAGTTCCTGGAAGGAGGAAGTCGTCGGCGAGGTCGGTCGGCCAGTGCTGCACGCCCGTCGATTCGCTGTTTTCCATGTTCTTCCAAGTTCAAGTCGTGATGATGTTCTGGTGGGTTTTTCGTTTTTTTTTTTTTTTCTCGGCAGACGTTCTTGGGGAACCAGAGATTCAGGTTTTACTTCAGGTGCACCGACTGCTCTGCTGTGCTCGCGATCAAAACCCAGCCGCAGGATGCCGAATGCGTGGTGGGGTAGGAGATCGTGCCGTTTGAATTTTTCACCCATTGTGAAGAGGCAAAAGAAAAAGTGAAAACGGAAAGTATTCGTGAGTTGTTCGGCAGTGCGACAATGAAGTTCGATCTATCGGATAGTTTTAACACTACCAATGAACAAATGTTTAATAAAAGAGCCTCATTCGAGATGGATTTAATACGATAATGCCAGCGAAACCAACCATATCAGTTTTGATTTCAGCTAAACATAAATGCCTTTTTTTCATCGAAGAGCAAAAAGATGGTTAAAAATAAAGCGAAAGATAAAAATTAGAGAATTTTTAGTACATTTTGATATATCAAAATGAAGAGCACATTCATCTATTTATAACTTATAGATGTTATGATGTAATTATCTCATTTAATATGTATCAATAAGGAGCTGCATAATCAAATAAAGATATACACATAATTTTAAGTGATAGATAAAAAAAATTATCAAATATATTTAATATAGGAAATAATCCCAGAAAAATCCTAACAAAGATCATGTCTGTATAAACAATTTAGGAAATCATCATCCGGGTCGGTTCGGTTCCTATTCCCATTCACGCTCCCGTTCCCGCTCCCGCTTGTTCTTCTCCAAAAATAACTAGGACTCTGACTTTCTGAGAGAGAGATCTTGCAGGCAGCTTTCAAGCGTCCGTCACTCCCGTTCGACGTCTTGGTTTGGAGTCGGAGAGAAGAAGGAGGAGGACATGTACTCGGCGCTGCTATCTTCGAAGACGAGGCTGCCTAGGGTTCGGAGGCGGCCCATGAAGCGGCAGGTCAAGGTTCAGATCATGCTGCCGATGAGCATCCGGTGCAACACCCGCGGGATGTGACATCCCAATTTTCCAATTCTATTTTCAATAAATTGAGACGGGCATTTCGTTGGCACGCATATAGTTCTTTTCCTTGAGTCGGCCACTCATGTGAAAACTAGTCTATCGAGTGAAGCCGTTAAGAGTTTCTAATACATCAGACTCGAGAATTTGATCAGGAAACGACCTTTCGACCGAGCTAATCTACAAGGGTCATTACGGCACAATTAAAAATCGATTAGAGATTGGAGATAGGTCGACTCGACAGAGGCATGTGATCGGTGTGGGTGATTCCACCAGATCGCACAATTCTTGTCGATCGACACTGGACCGACTTTTCTGTCGATTGGGTACCCTGTGTCTGTATTTGAAACCTTGAGATTACCCCGACAACCGAGAGTTGCCAATGTGTCAAAGATGTACATTGTGGCTTGATCAACCACAGGTCAAATGCATGAAAATTTCTAAAGGCTACCCGGTAGGTTGGGCCGCGCTAATATCGTGCCAAAGTGAAATTAACCGTGGAATTGAGATCGAATTCAGAAATTGGAAGTCTGGGTGTGTCACAAATCATTTTAGGAATATTAACTCATCTTTGGAAAATTTTCAGGCAAGCCGAGTTTTTCAGCAAAATAATCAAGGTATGGCTAATTTGACTCGAAAAATTAGTAGACCCGCTTTTGGTCGTCTTTTGGGACTTAAGTTGGTTACATGAACAAGTGAAGATGTGAATTGAAGGGTGGTGACATTGGATTAATTTTATGGGCTTCATTTAATTTAATTGGAAGAGAATCGAGTGAAATTGAAAAAGTTGTTGTCTGAAAATTGGGCCGGCGGAAATTGAAAGTGAGCCCATTGGAATAAGGTTGTGGGAGATAGTGGAATGTGATGTCATCCATGGGTCGGTGGGCCATTTTGTGAGATTAAAGAAAAAGAAAAAGAAAAGGAAAAGGGAATGGTCCCATCTCTCTCTCTCTCCTTCCTCTCTCTTCTTCCTCTCCCTTTCCCGTTGGTTTCCCCCTCCATCTCTGCTGTGCGAAGACCAGAAAATGGAGGAAGGAACCGAGCAGCCATGGCCGTTGCCACACGTCGCCGGAGCCGTCGCCGGCCGCCTGCACGCCCGTCGCCGAAGCTCTCATTTGCCACCGTCGTCCGCGCGAAGCCCACGCGCCCGCACGCCACTCCGCCTTGCTCGCCCGACCTCGAGCTCCATCCCCTCTGTTCAGCCGTCGTCGCCGTCGCTAGGGTCGTCGGGAGTCCCGCCGGAGCCGCCGCCTCGCCCGCCAAGCTGTAGCCGCCGCTTCTCCGCCGTTCCCCACGCCCAAACCGCCGCCGAACAGCCTCTATCCAGCCGCAACCAGCAGCTGCAAAGATGGGTTTCTCAGCCCCTTCTTGGCCCATTTCGGCCGCCTTCTCGAGCCCGGATGCTCTGCCCGCCTTGAGGAAAGTCGATCCTTGCGTGGTCCTCGTCGTTTTGGTCCGCTCAGCTCACTAATCCGGTGAGTTTAGCTCACTAAATCTTGATTAGACGGTTAATGATGTCCTAAGTGTGCTTAGTCTAAGTTAAGTAAGTTTAGGTGGTTAGATTAGTTTATTTGGTTGATGATTAGATTATGGTGTTTAATTAAGTTAAAGTGTATTTAGTTTAAAGTTAAGTTTGTTTATATTAATATAAGCTTTGATGTGACGTAAAGGAATTTGTTTTTAATTTATTTAAGTATTCCGAAATTATTAAATAATTTAATAATATATATTTATTCGAAATTATTAAAATATTATTATTTAAATAAATTTAGGAATAAAATTAATTATTTAATAAATTCCGAAAATTATCTCGGGCCTTATTTGCTCATAATTTCGTCTTGATCGCTTCTTTGTGTATTTGGATTTTGAAATTGATGGCTGGATATTATAAATTGAGTGTGGATCGTGAAAGATATGGATATTATTATTTAATTAATTTTCGGAATAAATTTAATTATTTAATAAATTCTTAAAATTATTTTGGAATCTTATTTTCTCAGAATTTCATACCGATCCCTACTTTGTGTACTTAGAATTGGAATTTGATGAGTGAATATTGCAAATTGGGTGTTGATTGTGAAAAATAGAGATTTTATTCGAAATTCCCAAGTGTCGGGTTTGACACCGAAATCAAATTTTGAAGGATTAATACTTGTAATTGGAGTGTGTGAGTGAAATGTGAAAAATCTAGGGATCGATTTTGAATTGTCGTATCTTTGGTTGAAAGACTCGGTCGCAAAGTAGTGGCTAGACCAACCTGGACCTTTATTCTTCTAGAAATGCCATCAATAGAGTGACGTGGCTCGGGTTGTAGTAGAGGTTAGGCCAACTAGACCCATGCTCCTTCGGGAATGCCGTCGACGTACTGACGAAGCCGCGCTCCATAGGGGGAGGCGATGCCTGGCTATATGCCAGTAGATAGCCGAACTGCGAGTAGACTATGCCCTTGTGTGGCAGTGAATAACAATTGGAATGCATGTTGAGTGTTGTTGATGTGTTGGATTATGGGACGGAATTGTGTGGCATGGAATAGGACGTGTCATAACGATTTAGTCTTATAATCAGGACCCCCGCGGTTGTTGGTTATATGAAAGTGAATGCGTTCCGGTTATTTAAGTTCTTATTACTGCATATGATTGAATGATATGAATTGTGCTAATTTGCGGGAATGAATTAAGACGAGATAAGTCTTCGTGTGATGTGGCTAGGCCACCCTGGCGTATTTTCTTTCTAATAGGGGTTTAGGGGGTTGAACTTGCTGAGACATTGTCTCATCCCGGTTTGGGGATTACAATTTCAAGTCCCTAGTAGACGGAGCGGCTAGATAGCTTTGGTTGACCTTGAGGAGTTGCAGAGGTGAAGTCATGAGGATTGGAGAATGTGTCCGACTTGTAGATCGTAGACAGTTCCTTTTTAAGAGCCGGTCTTTTGTAGACTTTTGGCCGTAGACCTCTGTTTGTAATTCTGTTGAATTATGAAAGTGTTATGTTGTGATTTTGCTTCCTACTTTTCTATCCCGTATTTTATTATCAGGGGTTTTATAATACGTTCCGCTTACGCAATAATAAATGAATGGGGTCGGCGACACTACCTGGGAATGTCGCATTTGCATGACCATGGTGGGATGTTGGCGCGCTCGAGGTTCAAGGCGTGACACGGGAACCACATCTGCCGGGGGACCAAGTTCAGTTCCAGGAAGGAGGAAGCGGTCGGCGAGGTCGGTCGCTGCTGCACGCGTGTCGATTGCCCTGTTTTTTTCCATCTTCTTACTAGTTCGAGTTTTAATGATGCTTTGGCGGGATTTTTGTTTTGTTTTTTTTTTTTTTGCAGACGTATTTGGGGATCCAGAGATTCAGGTTTTACTTCAGATGCAACAATTGCTCTGCTGAGCTCACGATCAAACCTATCCGCAGGATACCCATTGCGTGGTGGAGTCAAGGGCGACGAGGGTAGGAGATTGTGCCTTTTGAATTGTTGGGTTTTGTTGGGTTTCTTCGAGTTGGTTCGACTTTGGGAAGAATTGAACGTCACTCGTGCTTTTTATATTTGAGTTTGGGCAGGTGGTGGAGAATGGGAAGAGGAAAAGGGAGGCTGAAGAGATAGGCGATGTCATGAAGTCCACGTCTTCCGATTCCAAGAGAGAGATTGATATTCTTCCCGCTCTCGATGATATGGATTCCATGAAGGTAAGTTATTTGAACTTTTTGTATTATTTTTGTTAGTCGTTTGAGTATGGATTTGTGCATTCCCCGGACGGATATTATACTGATTTATTTATACCAAAAATTTCGTACCCTTGTGATAACTGTGCGTGATAATTGTGAATTTAGATGCAATGCTAGAGTCATCTGCTGCAAAGGTTTGAGTTGTTTCCCATATAAATCAGCATCCTTCTTGCTGAATATAGGGGCACTGTCCTACTTAGAATCCACTTCACCATTCTTGACCTCTTTGGTCTTCTTGCTTCTACTTACGGTGTTAAGTTCGGTTGCGTTCATGGTTGCGTTTATGATTTGATGGTCGGACCTTTTATTCCATGAGCTCTGACTAGGAGAATTTTCTCCATACTGTGGTCCAATTCCTATCCCTGACCGACAAAGAAATTGGAGGAAGAGGACGAAGAGCTCATTAAATCATTAGTACTCCATGTTATCAATAGCCACCCTTCTGTATCTGGTTTCGCTTCTATTTTGCATCTCTCTACATTTCATTTAACTATCTTTCATCCATTCTAACTATACTAGTTGCTTCCTTGAAACTTTCTTGCAGAAATCCAAAGATTTTATTCATAGGGTCAAAGATGAAGATTCTGAGGATGTGGAAGACCTGATTTGACCTTGTGCTAGGATTGATGAATCGTTGAACAGTGCTCTCAAGGTCAGTAATTTTCTCATCACCAGCATATTTGCTTCCTCATCAGCTACCTAGAAGCGTGGGAATCTTATTAGAACAGTCTTGAATGTGTTATGCATAAGTTCTGGCTGAACTGGTAATTTGCTTTAAAAGGTGCCTGTGTATCAGTTTATAGGATGTATATGGTACTTTAATCTACATATGATCCATGGATATATCTAAAAGTTTGAGCTCGTTTGAAGATATTCTATTGCAAATGCTCTGTTTCTGTGACCATCAATCCCTGATTCAGTATGGATTAAGTTTACCGTTGTCTTGCTTTACTTGGTGTATCCATGGTTAGGTCCTGAAAGTTCTCAAGTAATTTTTCATAACTCTTTATTTTTTGAAGTTGCTGATTCTTCAAGAACATGCAAATGTCTGACGGTACACATGACACAGAATAAACACATAAGGTGACATGGATTAAGCAAAGAAAAGCATATTATCCAGATCAAATCCTCAATGCATATGCATCTGATGCAAAAGTTGAACCTGTTAAGTGCCAGTACATGCATGTATTTCCAACTCTTAATGGAAGCATCTGCCAAAATTTTCAGAAAGAGCACGGTTTACTGGTTTGCTGATTTTGTATACACTACCAATAAAACTGATAGTACCTCGATTGGATAAGAAGGAAAGGTGGGCGTGCTTTGTTGTTTAGATTGTCTTCCATGTGCTTTCTTGGGCCTTCTCAAAATAATTAGTAGTGTTGTTTGAATCTCCCCTCTACCTAAGAATACATATTACTAAGTTGGTTTCTATTCCTTCATGTGATTTGTTAGGATAATTTCGCAGGCATTTTAGATCCAATGCGAGCATAAGTTGTTGATTTAATTGGAAGTGTCTTTTGCTGTTGAGGCCTAGAGAAAAGGTTACTTGTATGGTGGTTTGATTTGAAATGCAGTAGAGAAAATTTCTGAGGAATTGTCGGACAAGCCAACAGATTTCTTGACAAAAGCTAGTACCTGTGACATCTCGAATAACAGAGGTATTTCATGTTTTTCGAACATGTTTTCTTCAATTATGTTGGCTCTCCTTGGATAGGATTTACGGCATTAATGTCTGCCTGAATCATGGATGTGTGGAGATAGATAGGCTCAGCACTTCCCTTTTCCTGCAAGTGCTTCGGATTTTATTAAATGCAGTCTCCCTCTGTGGAAGTAGACTTGACTTTTAGAGAGTAACTTTTTCCATGTGACAGTGGTTGCTTCTGCGAGTTTTCTGGTTACGTTTCTGTGTCCTTTCATCATGTTTGTGGTGTTTCTGTTTTACGTTAGAAAGAGATGTTGCTTGGTCGTTACATGAGGATCTATATTGTGCGGAAAGCATCTAAGCGATTAGCAAGAATGGTGGTCTAAGCAGTGAGGACGGGGATTGAGTTGCAAATGATACCATCTGCTTTCTTGCTGTATCAGCAGAAGCTTTTTGACTGTGTCTCCGTTGTAATTTCTGACTGAACCAGGGATTGATTATCAGATTAGCTTTTAATGAATCGTGCGTTGTGGGAGTTGACTGGGCGGGGTGATTAAAGACGCTGCTTCCATTAAAGGATGAGCGTATGGCTGTAGACTGCATCTTTGTGTTGGCTATGTAATCTGCTGATGGTGGTGTTGTTGCGATTCAGGGCCAGTCATCCTCGCAAATTAGATATATACTTTTAAGCACTAAGCACACTTCAAGGGTGCGAGGAACGTGCGACGGAGTACTGTCCAATTGCCGAAGTGGAAAGTAACACGACATGGATAGGAGGAATGTGGAGGGAGACGTATAATGGGGTGACCAAAGATGTGTCTTTAACTTAATGTGAATTGTTGGAGAGCTTTTAAATATGTATGTTGATTAGAGATGCATGACAGTCCCATGAACTATAGGCTTCTCGCTGCTGACAATTAGCCGATCAGTATCCAATTTTCCGGTAGCAGTATGTGGTTGAATCCTGTTTTAAAGGGATTCCGCGGATCACGCTGAACATTGACCCCAGCCCCATTACGAACTTGATGACACATGGCATTTGGTGAGTAGACTTTGTTGGTTCGATGCCTTTGCACAAGCAGGAAGCATTCAATTAAGGATGGCGAGGGAATTATTTCCTCTCAGATGCTTCCTAAAGATGACTCACTGGGCACCTGACCAGCGTCCCGGAATTCCATAACTTAGGTCAACAGTGCTTCATTAAAATTGTCCCAGATAACCCAGTTTTCATTTCGTTCGTCCAATGACCGAAAGGTTACCACACGGACCGGTGATGAAAGTTGTGCCTTACTAAAAATGGGGAGTACGTGGCCTGCCCAGTAAATCAACATTTCATATGAACAAGACATTGAGTATGCTAGTGGAGCATTTCCTAGAACTATATAAGACTCTCAAAATATTATTTTTGATGTGATGGAAAAACAAGGTAAATTAATAACTGCTGTTTTAGGAACAAATTTTCTATCGTCAGTAGCTTTTACAGAGAGGGGGTCTAGCCTTGGTAGGGACGGACGAATCCTGTCTATTTTCACTGCTGAGGGCCTTAGGCCAGTGCTAGAAGGATTTCTTCAGCGTGAGAAAATCTGCAAAGGGGTTGGAATTCGGAATGAATGCAACAGATAGTAGTAACCACTCCAAGTAGTAATCACTGACTTGAGAAAAGCATAAAATTTGAGGAAGAAAAAAGGAAAGAAGAAATCATAGCTCACACTAGTAAGAGAGGAAATGATGGATGATCTATTCATCAACGCAAGAAGTGAAACTGATGATCGGTTCTGCAACATTGATTCTAGTCATCTCAAAAAATCATTCACTGGATTTTTATCTCATTTCAAGTGTTACCCAACTACATCGATTCATCGAAGACTAGAGTTTGTCATGACAGGACAGAGACATTCTATGGGACCATGATTCTGTCAAAATCCACAACTCGCAGGACAAGATGATCTGCTGGACTATTTGCACCTCTTACGGATGAATGCTGGGCCAAAGAACAACAATTTCAGCACAAGCCGAAAATGAAAAATTTGGACCTGTTATACGCAGAGATTTCGAAGCAGAGCACAAGTGAGCCCAGAAACGACTTCCACGAACTGGGTTCCGGTCATTAGGCGGTCGCCGGCGATGGCGACCAGGGAATTCCACCTTGCGGTGGCTATGCGAGACGGACCGCTCGGAGTCGGAAAGCAAATTCGGGGAGGCGGGTCTTGGGTCAGTGTTGAAGAAAAGCGTGGGGGTCGTGGCATGCGTGGATTGGCGTTGCTTGTGGATATCTCAATCACCCAAAACGTCGACGCATCACCGATTCCAGTGGTCACTCCCCACCATCGTCAAGTGGATCCTCTAAATTCACTTTTCTATAGATAGGTAAAGTCATTCTCTCGGTAAAAAATTTCCGTTCCCTTTTTGCGCTTGGTTCCACTTTTATCTCCTCATTGCGCACGACCGAACCCCTCAGTCATTGTGCACAAATGCCAAGCCAACATCGACCGCCGAGCCCCGACCGTGCCTCTGCCGCCCCTGATGCTGCCAGACCCCACTTGCCACGCGATGCAATTGCTGCTGCTTCTGCAACTACAGCATTGGAATGAATAAAAACCATTAACTTAGGTAGAGATAAAACTAAGGGTTCCCTAATGACCGGGTTGCCGACGATGCTTCGCCTTAGAGCTTTAGCGATAGGGACTATAGTTGCACCTCCTCGAAAGTAGTCGGACCATTTGACGTTGACCGGTTGGCTACGCCATTAACTTTCTGATGAGAAGATTTTCAAAAAAGTCCTAAATCTTTTAACCTTTTTTGGAGAGAGGACTAGCAAAGGTGGCCAACGGACCCTCGCCATCGGCCATGGGGGGTGTCGGGGCCCTCGCCAAATCTGGCCAAGCGAGGGCTTGGCAGCCCTCACTAGCCTCGAGCGAGGTCACACCCCAAGTGAGGTCACACTCCTTGCTGGGGGCAAGCAATTTTAATAATTTTTTGAATTTTTTTAATGATTTTTTTCTTTATTTTTTTTAGGGTTTTGGAGAGCTCACCGGCCACCCTTGCCGATCTTTTCTCCAAAACCCTAAAATAAAAAGAAAATTAAAAGAAAAAGAACAAAAAATTCAAAAATTACTAAAATATCATTAAAATGTCATTTTAAGGGGTATCACGTCGGCTTTGACAGTCCATATTTAGTAATTTCTGATTAAATTTGGCTGGATTGACTCAATTGACAAAATGTGAAAATGTTTAAAATTTAGTTGGTAAAATTGAAATGTTTATGACTCTATTAACAAAGGTATAATAAGTTTATGATTTTTTTAGTTAATTTTCCTTTCTTCTGATTGGCTGCGCTACGGGCTGTGCATGTGAAGGGCAGTGCGCGCGGAGCCGAGCAGAAATAATTTCTCCTCCTCTTTTGTGTAGCCTTATCAATCGCGCATGCAGCACTAGTTATTAGTTAATAGGTATCTGATGCTCTTTTGACTTCGACAGATTTCAAGTCGTATATTTTTCCCGAGACTTAGTCAAAGGCAATTAAAGTCGGTTTGTAATTTGATGGGCATGTTCTGTGTTTATTCACGTAGATGTTCAGTTCAAAAGTAATTTCATGTAAGTGATTTTTATTAAGGAAAAAAATAAAGAAATATGCTCGGATGAATGGAATTTAAAAATGAGATGTTCAACTTTTAAATTGTATGTTTTAGCATAATATTAGAGCACGTGTCGAGAGCTCAAAACTCCATACTTCCCTCTCGACTCATTGCTCGTCTTGGGTTCACGAAATTAGTTCACATTTAATTGGAGTCACACCCATTACACAAATAACTTGGGCATACAAGTGTAAGGGGTCGAGTTTCATGCGAAGGGTGATAATTGGAATTGAACATCACTTAAATACTTGGTTATGTAATGGAAGCAATTGAAATATTTAGGACTCAATTGCAATTTTTTGTTAAACCTTTTGAGGTTTAAGGCTTGTGCAACGCAATTTTTTCCTTTGATTTTCCTATTATTAGTGATTGCCCAATTGATTATAACTTCCTTTGGCATTCATAATCGTCCTCGCTAGAAACTGTTGGTGTCGTACAATTGTTTAGGGCTAGCACTCAGGTTGGGTGTCAATATTGTATATGCGATTCGTGTCAAATAATATTGGCTTAAAATATCAAAATTTTGATTGTGCATGCCAAATAATTGACATATAAGAAAAGATGTATTTATTTATGTCAATTCGTCTCAACATATAAGATTAGACATGTTGTGTTGTGTCTTGTTATTAAAATATATCTTGAATTTGAATTCATTCAATGAACTCAATCCAAGTTTATTTGCGTATTAATTCAATAGATCAAAGTTTAAGATTGGATCTTACATAATAGGGAAACCTCACCTTTATTGGTGTCGCCATCGAGCACGCATGTTGTTTCCGTTTACAAGTTCGACTCGGTGAAGAAAGAAGACAAAAAAGGAAAGTCAAATTGGTGGACTTTGTTGACCGAATTTTTTACTCTTTCGGGCGGTGGCTATTTAAATATAATTAAGGATGTTGTCCTTGGGAAAGTCTCTCGCTTTCTTTGTATCACGCCTCACTTGCTTCTATCCATCGCGTCAGAGGGTCGCAGGTATGGGAAATTCTCTCCGCCATTGAAAATTTGTGTTTTACTTTCGTGGGTTGGATACGACTGCGGTAATGCGATGAAAACCCAACTTCTTTTTCCCCCAACCCCTCATTCGCAATTGCATGACATGCTTGCTCGGACAGAATCGATGGTGGATAGTATTGACTCTTTAAAAATATGCATACGTTTTGGGTCAGATTTCCCGTTCAATCGTCCTGATGGTAGTGGCCAAAGTTGTTCTAACTCGCGTGCTTAGTTGGTGGTAATTTGGAAGTTTGTTCCATCCATGATCTCACTCCTACTAGATAATCTTGGCACTCGTGAGTTTGCTCTGTGAATTGGGCTGTCTTGTTTTTAGTAGTAATCTGTTATGAATAATGGTTGCTGCTGAGTCATTCATTCTTTTATTTTGGATTTGTCACCGTGAGAAGAGATCACCCTAGTGAGTATCATTCTCTTTTCCATCTTCTCAGGCTGTGGTGATCTTTCCAGCAGCAACACATGGGGTTTGGATCTCATCGAGTAAGGGAAGACGATGGGAGGAGAGATGGATGGGGAAGAAGACGGAGGTATGATAGTGACCTGAAGCAGAACGAGAAAGAGGGAAAGGGAAGAGACGGCAAGAAACAGGGAATGGATGGCAGAAAGGCTGATAGTTGGAGACCAGAACAAGCATCATCGCAGCAAGGCCATATGAATAATGACGAGGAAGAGGATGAACAGATGAAAATTAAAGATGAGACAGAGACGAGTCTTGTTAATCTCCGGAAAACGATATATCTAACGATTATGTCCAGTGTCGATTTCGAGGAAGCAGGGCATAAACTGTTAAAAATTAAAGTGGAAGCTGGACAAGAGGTGAGACAACATTTCATTTGTTGCAGCCGAATTTGAATACCTATCTTATTTCTTGCCCTTGATTTCTAAGAAGGTTGATTACTCATGTCTGGTGATATTGATAATATTAGTAAATATGGCTGATTTTGTTCCCAAACAAGCTGTGTAGTTAGATGAGGACAATATTACTTTTGAACTTGCTTTTAGGCCTGATCTTTTAGAGCTGATTCCTTTGCATGTTATGATTCATCTGTAAACGAGGATAGACCGGCGTGGCCTCTGTGTATTGCACTGACTTTGAAACTGCGGCAATTGAAAATATCTATGTCCAATTTTTTTGCATCGATGCAAAAATGGTGCTTTTGCTTTTCTTAATTTTTCTTTGTATTTCATACGCTCCCACTATGAAGTGATCAATTTTGTACTTACATGTATGGTTATTCGAGGACTTTCTTGCGCGTTACTTGTGCCACATGAGTTTTGAGTAGATATGGAGTAGATGAAAATTTGAGATCTTGTTGGCACTTCTGGTTTTTCATCTCCTTAGTATATTTTGCTTCATCATTTTCATTTGACTCAGTTGATAAGGCATATGGCAGCTTAGACCAGATAGCTTAAAAGTAGAATCCTTTTATTTGGAAGCATTTAAGGTTTCAATGTTTCTGCAATTAGTATGGTAGATGGCGCATAATGCTGCATTAGTGAAGTTTTGCTTGGTTGTGTGACTAAGCGTCTGGGGTTGAGTTTCCGCGGAGTGTAGAGATTTCTAAAATTGACTGGTTTAAAGGCCAACAGGGGTAAGAACTTTTAAAGGGGGTGCTAAGCTTATTCTAAGCTAGATGGTGGATTCGGTTAATATCTTTGATTGCAACTTTCATCAATGACACTAATCGTACTGATTTATTTGTTGCTTGTAGTTTCTCATGCTAATTTGTTAGAGAAGTTCATATAAAGATTCTTTTCAACATTTTTCCTTCTTCCTTTATGTGTTTTTGCCTCCTTTACATCATGGACTTTTAGAATTCCTATTTTAGTCCATCAGCTGCTTCATTTGCTGTCCTTGGAACTAGTTGTCTTCTTTACTTACCGTCTTTTTTCTTTGGGGCGTGCAGATGGAATTATGTATAATGATGTTGGAGTGCTGCAGTCAAGAGAGAACTTACCTCCGCTACTATGGTCTGCTGGCACAGCGGCTTTGCATGATCAACAAAATCTGTCAAGAAAACTTGGAGAAGTGCTTTGTTCAGCAATACTCAATGATTCACCGTCTGGAAACAAACAAGCTAAGAAATGTGGCAAATTTTTTTGCACACTTACTTGGCACCAATGCTCTATCCTGGCACGTCTTGGCGTACATACGTTTGACTGAGGAGGACACCACTTCATCATCACGAATATTCATCAAAATTCTCTTTCAGGTATTTGAAAACCCAACTGATAAAATTTCAAACTTACTGCTAGTTTCTTTTACTAAAATTACAATGGTAGAAACAACTTGTGAATTCTCTAAGAAGACTATTTGTTATTTACTTGCTTTGGTGGGGAGAAATTACCGATGGTCAGGTCTCACCTCTTTGATGTTGGCAAAATATGTATATGGCCCATGAAATAAGTTTATGTGGCATGTTTCCTTATAGTATCCAAGAATATTTATGCTGGGCAGAATGTATGCAATCCTGATCGTGGTCTCCATCTAAGTTCTAGATAGATGCACCACAAAGATTGTTATGTTTTCTGGTGCTCCTTTTAGTATTTGCTCTGTTCGTTGGCAAATGTCAGTTGGTACTCATTATAATCTCAAATTAAATACCTCTTGAGTGCTAACTTAATTATCATTCCCTGAGATAGGCTTTCATTGACATTACTTTCCCTCTTGTAGGAACTGTCAGAGCATCTGGGGATCCGTTTGCTGAATGAACGCCTGAATGATCCATTGATGCAGGACTCTTTTGAATCAATTTTCCCTAAAGACAATCCAAAGAACACAAGGTTCTCCATCAACTTCTTCACATCCATTGGACTTGGTGGCATAACTGAGAACTTGCGTGAGTATTTGAAGGACATGCCACGTCTCATCATGCTGCAGCAGCAAGCATCATCAAGCTCAGATGATGACTTGGGAAGTTCGAGCTCTTCTTCTTCTGAATCATCTGGAAGTGATAGGGGTAGAAAACGCAGTAGATAGAATACATATTAGGGGAGACATTTGTTTTGCCTGAGCTACTGCTGTAAATAGATTAATGTGATTTTGTCATATTAATGAGCAAACGTATGGCGATTTTCTGAAAGTAAACAGTTTCTTCTCTTAAATGTTGGCAGTGAAGACATATGGTGGCAGAATTGAGGGATATGATATGCTAAAAGCCGTGCCTAGTTCTGTTATCATATATAAAAGCTCTGTCAAGTGCTGTGCTTGATGAACTTGTGCATCTCGCTTAGGTGGGCACTTGCCGAATTGCAAATTATCAGATTTCCTTGCTTTTGTTGGAGGATGACAAGGTGTCCTCGATGACTTTGTTGAACATGATAATGTCAAAAAAAGTGAAGACCTGCCTGCTCTTGCTGATGGTCCAACCTGTAGTTTTCCTTGTTGCGATTGGTATGGGAATGTATGCTCTTCATTCTTCTCCATTGTTCTTTTTACTATGATGCCAAATAACCGGCTATCTACCACTGTGAATTTTACAGAAGAAAGAAATATGAAGCTGAAAATGTTTATTTGGGCAACCCTGTTCTAGGGTCAATAAGAGCCCGACTTTCATCTGAGAGCAGAACTGTACCCCTCCCAGGTTTTTGTAGATGAAGTAAACTTCAACTCTGTTCTTCTGGGCGGGTATCTTGTCCTTAAACTTAAATCTCTGGAGGAGGTGGCAAAGCTTCCTCATCGTCCATCCCTTGGATTCCGACATCTTTCAGTATTGACATCTCACCAAGAACGTAGCTGCACAGATAAAGAAAATCTACGTGATTAGTAATCGATTCCCAAACTTCTTCAGATCTCTTCTACGTGATTAGTAGTCAATTCCCAGACTCCTCCGGATCTTATAGAGAGAACGACGACATGATGACTTTTTAGAAAACTAGAATGTACCTGTTCATGTCGCTATCTGCGCTGGGAGGGAAGTAGTTTAGCAGTCGCTGAAGCATCAGCGAAGCTGCCTTTCTATTGTGTGCAATGAGAACCGCATTTGGCCACCATCGAAGCATGTAGAATGTGCATCACCTGAATATTTTTCATGTTTTACAAAAAATATAGCATTTTGACGTTGATGAAAATAAAATAATGAAAAGCCAAAAGAGGTTCTTGATTCTAACTATGCCGTGGAGTGTCCATGAAACAGCAATCTCGCAGGCTTTCAATTTGTCTCCTTGTACGTCGGGGAGTTGAAATAAATGGAGGAGCCTCTATATATATAGAGAAGAGGAGAGGAGTCTTTAATTCTCGTATTGAACACAATAATTGTCTAATTCAAGATAGTTCACCAAAAAAAATTATCTGACTTAGCTTAATTAAAAGATCCTATCAATCTTATTTTTCTTAATAAATTTCGAAATAAATGAACCTTTGATAAAATATTTTTTGGTTTCATTTTAAACCTATTTGTTGTAAATGAGATATGCTATACCCAAAATAAGTTGAACTCAAAAGGAAAAAATAAAAATAAATGGAATGTATATATGTATGATTCAAATGAATTATAGTTTTATTTTCTTAAATTTCTTTTGATTAAATGAATCATATCAATTATTTTATTCCTATATAAATATTTTGATAAATTTTTTTGACTTAAATAATTTTTATCATTTATCTCATTTGTAGTCAAATTATTTCGGTTGCATAAAGAGAATATATCATTTAGGGAGAAAAAAAAAAAGTGTATCATCTATGAATATAACTTCATCCTTAGTTTGGTAAATTTTGTTGGCTGAGATAGGTAATGACACTTAAATATCCTTAGTTTAATAGATTTGGCTAAATTTAATATGATAAATCATTTAAGATACTTTCTCTGTTTTTTCTTTTTAAATTTAACTTAAAGAGATAGAAATTTGGATCGACAAATTCATAAACCAATGAATATTGGTTGCATTTGACTTGCATGAAGGCCACGTGGCAAGCACAGAAGTGAGCATTGTGGTTTGACTTCAACTATATATAGCGATATTTGACTACAAATAGAGATATACGTAAGATGTTGAGAGATATAAGGAATGGGACAGAATTATCAAAATCAAATGGAGATATACCTAAGATCTAGAAAGATACATGGAATCAATAGAATTATCAAATATCTTTTTAACATCGGAAATTATCCTAGAAAAATCCTTAAATATCTCTAATAAAGATTACGTCTATAGGAAAAAAAATTTAGGCATCATTAGAGATTTTTCGGCACGAGTGTAAGCAACACCGTCCCTTTGGATCAAGTCAGTCGGGTCGCGACCCCATCTCCACCCGTTCCACGTTTTCCAGTCGGTTTCGTTCCCGTTCCCGCTCGTAATTCTCCGAAAATAACTCGGACTCTGCCTCTTCAATCGATTTCGCCCGTTATCTTCGAAACCTCAAGCGACATTGATCGATCTGTGATCCGAGAGAGATCTCGCAGGCGTCTTTCAAGCGTTGATCGCTCGCGTTCGTCGTCTGAGTTTGGATTTGGAGAGAAGATGCTGCCGGAGCTACATTTCGAGTCTTCGTACCTGCCAAGGGTTCGGAGGAGGCCCATGAAACAGCCGGTTAAGGTTCGGATCATGCTGCCGATGAGCATCCGGTGCAACACCTGCGGGAATCACATCTGCCAGGGGTCAAAGTTCAATTCCAGGAAGGAGGAAGTCGTCGGCGAGGTCAGTGCTGCACACCTTCGGTTCCGTGTTTTTCCATCTTCTTCCAAGTTCGAGTTGTGATGATGCTTTGGGTTCTGTATCTGTCTATGGAGTTGACCGCTTTGTGCTTTTCCTTTCTTGGCCTTCTCTTGATTGGTTTATAGCATAGTTCTCAAAATAACATTGTTTCCAAGGACATGAATTGATTTCCGTTGCTTAGAAATTTCATATCCTTGTGATAACCGTGTGTCAGACCTTTTATTCCATGAGCTCTGATTGGGAGAATATTCTCCATACTGTGGTCCAAATTTCCTATCCCTGACCGACAAAGAAATTGGAGGAAGAGGATGAAGCGCTCATTAAATCATTAGCACTCCATGTTATATTAAACCACCCTTCTGTATTTGGTTTCGCGTCTACTTTGCATCTCTCTACATCTCATATAAATATCTTTCATCCATTTTATCTATATTCATTGCTTCCCTGGCACTTTCCTGCAGAATTCCAAAGATTTTGTCCAGAAAGTCAAAGATAAAGATTCTGAGGATGAGGAAGACCTGACTCGACCTTGTGCTAGTAATGACGATTGACGAATCATTGAACAACGCTCTAAAGGTCATTAGTGCTCTTATTGTCAGCATGTTCGCTTCCTTGCCTGCTACAAGCATGGGAGTCTTATTAGAACAGTCTTGAACATGTTATGCATAGGTTCTTTCTAAATTGGTCATTTGCTTAATAAGGTGCCCATGTATCAGTTTACAGGATGTATATGGTACTTTAATCTACGTATAATCCATGGATATATCTAAAAGTTTGCCCTCATTTGAAGATACTCTATTGCAAATGCTCTGTTTTGTGACCATCAATCCCTGATTGAGTATGGATTAGTTTTACAATTGTCTTGCTTTACTTGGTGTATTTATGGTTAGGTCCTGAAAGTTCTTTTAAGTAACTTTTCATAACTCCTGACTTTTTGAAGTTAATGATTCTTCAAGAACATGCAAATGTCTGATGATACACATAACAAGGAATAAGCACATAAGGTGACATGGATTAAGCAAAGAAAAGCATGTGGACGTTCTTTGTGGTTTAGATTGTCTTCCATGTGCTTTCTTGAGTCTTCTCAAAAGAGTTACTATTGTTGTTTGAATCTTCCCTCTACCTTAGAATACACATTGCCAAGTTGGTTTCTTTTTTCTTCATGTGATTTGTTAGGATATTTTTGCAGGCGTTTTAGATCCGATGCGAGCATAAGTTGTTGATTCTATTGGAATTGTCGTTTGCTGTGAAGGCCTAAAGAAAAAGCTTACTTATATGCTGGTTTGATCTGTGGTATTTCACATGTTTCGAATGTGTTTTCTTCAATGCTCTCCTTCCGAATGATGGATGTGTGAAAATAGATAGGCTCGGCACTTCCCTTTTCCTGCAAGTGCTTTGGGATCGTATCAAATGCAGTCTTCATTCGTGGAAGTAGACTAGACTTTAAGAAACTAACTCTTTCCATGCGACGGTGGTTGTCTGTGTGAGTTTTCTGGTTACGTTTCCGTGTCTGTCCATCATGTTTGTGGTGTCTCTGTTTTTCGTTAGAAATAGATATTGCTTGGTGTTACATGAGGATCTATATTTTATGGAAAGCATCTAAGTGATTATTAATTTATTCTAGTCTGATGGAGTAACTCATGTCTTTGTTCCTTGTTCATTGACTCATATTTTTGTTATGTTGATGGATATTCTGTTGGATCACTGGACCGAAGTGAGTAAAAATGGTGGTCTAAGCAGTGATTAGAGATGCATGATTTTTTTTTTTTCATAATTTTTCGTAACTTAAGGCACCTTTTCTCTATTCTGATTCTATGTAGTTAAAAGGAGAACGTAACTCGGCCTGGTCCAGAGAGAGTTTATAATTCTACAGTGAGAGATGGTGTAAATCGATTCTCATACCACAAAACTAATGTAGCCCACTGATATCAAACTTAAACGCTCCAAAGGCCTCCAAACATTGCGAAAGAAAAAGACAACGACGTGTCAATTACGAAGAAGAGAGGACGGACGAAAGGGCGAACGACTTGACATCTTCCTGAAAAAATGCCTTTAACTAGTCAGCCTTTTGCTCTTTGACATTCCATATTTGTCTGTACAGAGCCAAGTCACAAGCAAGGCTCATGAAAACAAATGCACAGTGCAACCAAGTTCATAATGTGCGATTGTCTCTTTGACATTCCACATGTCTGTAATGGGGGCTTTGTCGCGGCATTACCGTTTCCGATCAGAGTCATAATCAGCGTGAAGTGGGCAATTGCGACCTTGCCCTATCTTGCCAAAGCAACCCAAAATAAGGAGAGCATCGAATTCTATTGGAAACATCAAGAGGTACGATGTGGCTATTGAAAGGCTACAATTGACAGTTATAAACAGAGGTTACAAATGGTCATTGAAAAAAAAAATATAGTTGCACAAGAATTTACAAAAGGAGGTTACAAAGGGAAGATGCAAAGGGAGGTTACAAGCAAAGGGTACGAATGGTTCCATCAACAGGTACATTGATCACACCCTGTTGGACAGTTTATTTGACTCCATTATGTTGGCAATTGCTTTATTCCTCTTCATTGAGTAATTTTTTTTTATGGTTATATCCAAGATTGTTGATTCCACTTTTATTGATTCCATCATGTTGTCATTCTTTAATATCACGTGTCAATAATAACTAAAAATTGGACATTTTTTGTGCAAATAAATACCCCATTTGAAAGAGTTGAATGATTAATTAATTATTTGACTCTTATAAATTAGGAAACCAAGAGTCATTATGTGCTCCCTGTCATTGGTAAATTTGATTTTTTTTTTACCGAATTTTATCTTGGTCAAATTCATCATATGGCTCATATCTTTCCCAAAATAGGCATATTTTGTATAAAGTCTTCATGTGGCCCTCTATCTTTGTCGTTAAGCAGCCACTCATACTTAGATACCCTAATGCCAATTGGACTAAATAGGCAATTTTTTTTTTTTGGTAAAGATAAATCAGCAAAATTTTGACCTCATTTTTCTCAAAAATTGATTTTCAATACACTGAAAGCCAAGTTCATAAATTATTTCTTTGGGAGTGAAGTAAGGCACCTAGTGCTAGCCCTCTTGAATCTAGCCACAAACTAATCCATCGATCCATTGTTCTGCTACTTGATGCAAACCAAATCAACAATCGATACATTAGGGATGAACCTACATAATCGGGTATGAAAGTGTGTTTCCATTTGCTCCCAGGTATGAACACAATTTGCCACCAAAGAAGTAAACCAAGTAAAAGCAATTTGGGATGGTGATAAAAGAAACAATCTTAACTTCCAGCAATTAGCTTGAGACTCATCTCCACATTGCGTAGCAAATCGACAAACATATTCAACTGTCGATTGATCGTCCTCCCTAGAAAATAGGTGAAGATCGAGTATCTTGAAACATCTGGGATAAGGAATAGCATCATCCAGTCTGAATATGACTTTCTGTATATAGGCTTGACGTTTCCGACATTGTGACCTAGGCATTGCATTGATTGATCCACTAACAACTGGACTTGTCGGGCCACGACATGGGCCTGCTTCCTCTAGGTCTCGCGTGCCAATGGCGCACCAGTCAAGGACCTAGGACCAGCCATCCCCTACGTGGCTGACCCTTATCGATGGTGACACCACTACATGTGGGGCAAGGAGGGATGCCCTCAACCCTTGCCATCGCCTAGATCAAGGCAACGGCGACCCCAGCAAGGTACAACGGCCCTTGCCCAAGTGCAGGGTTGGCTGCAGTGTTGCTTCTCTTTCTCTCTAATTTTTTTTAAAGTGATTGCATTGTTTTGCTGATATGTCGCTCACTTGGCATTACATTGACGCTATATTTCTTTAAAATATTTAAAAGTGACGATGTTTGGTTATTCTATTGGTCATATTGGACGAAACTAACTAAACCGTTTAGTTGGACTTGTTGGATAAAATTGAGGATTGACTACATATTTGATAAAAGTTTTTAAAGTTGTTGGTGCACTTATCTTTATTTATATAAAAGCATTCCATGTATAGATTCAAAAATCTTTCTTTTTCAGTTATAGACCATAAATTTGCGCGGACTCAAGAATTGTAAGTATATTTGTGCTGCCAAACTCTTGAGATGGATGGCATGTGATGGAAAGATATATAGTCCAATTTACTTTACTGATTCTCCCGGGATGAGCTAAAAACACAAAAAACATCATTTAAGATTATATCATCAATCTTATGAACATTTGGTGTAACTAATATGTCTAAATATATCCACATCTCGTGTGCTCCCAAACGTAAATAGGTGGTTTAGTCCATAAATATTATTAGATTTTTTTTAGTATCATTTCATTTATTTGGACTTGCAAGTTAAATCTATCCAAATTTATGTGGAGTTAACACATACTTCGTGGATGGGTTTCATTTTTATTGTTTAAGTACGTGTAAACTTGAATATTATGATTTGTCCATATGAAAATGTATTGACGAGTGCAGCAAAGTAGAGATGGCAGACGGGCTGTTCAGTCGGGGCCCAGTACAAGCCAGGTAATTTCGCGCCAGCTCTTTGTTTTTTTCTTTTTTTTGGGGCCCAGTAGAATTTTTCTTTTTATTATTAATTTTACAAAAAAAATAATAATAATTCTAAAGTGGAGATTCTTGTCAAAGAAGAAGATTACAATTGGGACAATGATTTTGGTTACAAACCTGTGGATACAAGTGACAGCGAGTTTGATAGTAGGCTTATTTCACGAGGTGTGCCTGTTAAATAATGGGGTGCATGATAACTCTATAAAAATAGAGTTGTTTTACCTATTTTAGGCAATAATTAATGCAATATCTATGAGAAAATATTTGGATTTCATTCTAATTATTTGAATTTTCCATGTTTATGTAGAATAAAGAGATATGGAGAAGATAAGGAAAAGAATGACAAATATTAGGAAATTCTTGATTTTGTTCCCTAAAGTTATCTGCAAGCGTTGGGATATAGATATCTTAGATATATCCTATAAATTGGAGAACTTGGAGAGAGTAGGAGGGTTTTTTTGACACATCGTTTTTTCATTGTTTTTAGAGTTTTTCAAATATTTTGAAGAGAAGACAAAAATGGTAACATAATTCTTGTTCTTTGATTCAAGATGCTGAGTTTGATTTATATTTTTATTTCTTATTCTACTATGTTCTAATTTTCTTTTGTTAGAGCTACGATGTAGCCTAACCATGATGATGTGAATTTCATGATTTTTATGTTTTACAATTGATTTCATTTATGTGAGTTATATATTATTGTGCGTAATGCTTTTAAGTGACTGGCCACCACTTGAATGATCTGATGTGCATGTTTGAGACTGAGAAGTGATAATATGCAATTGCTCATTATAATATATAACTATAAATTAAACGTGAATAGAGATATACCGTGTTATTTGTGTAGCTTGGTGATAATGTGATCCAAAATACTCATTGTAAACCGGGAATATTCATAGTTTTTAATGCACTTATGTTTATTTTAATTCACATAGAGATATAGTGGATTAATAAACTGAGTAGGTTTGCTATACCTAGAGATATGATAGTAAATAGATTAGGAAATTCCGCTATCACATGTTTGATATCGTTCTTGTACTCACAATAATCTGAAATTCATATCTAGTGGCTATGGTGAAATCGGATGCTCTAACATATTTATCTGATCGATTTACTGTATTTACTCTCCAAATTTTGTTTTTAATATATTCTTAATTATATTTTGATCTGTTAGATAAATTTTAGAATTAATATATTTTAGTATTTAATTAGTTTATTAATCATCGATCTTCGTAGGACGATACTCTTTCTCATCATTATATTACTTGTTCGATACGTTCACTTGCGTTTAAAAGTTTAGAATTTTACGAACAGTGTACAAGGAGGCAAGGTAAAATAGAAAAGAGCTTAGGTAAAGAATGCGAACGGTGGAGCTTCATTTCGTTCCCTTCTCCATCTCATTTTAAACAGGCTGCCCAAGAATATGCAATTTTCAATGCGTACGGCATTAGACGGCCCAGGAGTGCGGTGACTATGGAGGCAAGTGTCTGAAGGGATGCCCACAGAGAGTTTATGGTGGCTAGCTCCAAAAGGAGAGGATGTCTATTGTTAAGCATGTTGAACCAGAAAATAAGTGTTTTTAGGGTGTTGGAAAGACAAACAAGCGACAACAAAATGGATTGCCAAAGATTACCTACTGATGTTTAGATTGAATCCTAATTATTTTGCAAATGAGGAAGATTTGAAGTTGAAGTATGGGTCGACTGTGACAAGGATTAAACGCTATCGAGCAAGGGGCATTGCCCTCGATATGATCAAAGGTACGTTCTGAGGATAGTTGCAAAAAGTTGAGGTCTTATATTGGTGCCTTGCCGGGTGAAATTAAGCCCATTGCAAATGGTCAAGGTGAGAACAATTTTGGGTTAATTGCTAACTATTCGAATGAATTCAGAAACTAATAAAGAGAGAGTGTTGCATGGATTAGTTACGAACTCTGAGAATCTCGTTCGTGACGTTGCATTCACGAAATTATCATAGTTCATGAAATGATTGAAAAGACGCCTGTATGTGTCTGCACTCGATATAGGAATGCCGTTACTTCGATTTAGAATAGTATCAATTTCGTCAGAATTTAATCGACGACGAAATATCTATTCTCAAAAGTCATTCTTAAGCTTTTGATGAGAGAAGGGAATTCTGAACAAGAAATATTCAAGCGGATAAGAAATAACTGCAAACCTTTATTTCGAACTTCAAACCAAATCATACGCAAAAACTGTGTTGAAATTCAATTAACGACAAAGCCTGAAAATACAACTACTTCCACAGCAACACATGTACATGAACTGTGTCGAAATTTCATCGACGACAAAACTTGTAATGCCGGAATTTAATCTATGATGTGACACTCATGATAAAGACAGACGTCACAATTTAATCGACGACGAGGTATCGAAATAAAGATACGCGTCAGAATTTAATCAACGACGCAAATCTGAAAGCTATAGCTAAGGAAATATACAGTGCAGGAAAGTAAACATAATGAAAAATTACATTTTAGTTGTCGAGGGTGCTTTTCAATTGATGAGAACTTGGTATTATAGGCCTTCTATCATAACCGTTTGGGAGGAATTCCTCTGTGTTTGTAACCGTGCTTCCACACCTTCAAAAATTCAATCCCATATTCCCACGATTGCGAGTTTTTTCTTCAAAGTAGTTGCTCCTTTGAAATAGCATCTCAATCTCTCCATGTTGGTATAACTATTATCCACGATCTCCCTTAGTGGGTCTTCACATGCATGAGCCTTGGCGCAATCCTTTGAATCAATCATCTTACTACTCGTTTATACCCAAGTCATCAAATAGCATGTAATATAAGCTGATCTTCAATCCATTCAATTAGGGTCCGTTTGGTAACACTCTTATTCCGGGGAGCAATTTCTTTTCAAAATTAATCTTTTTCTATTTCTATTCCCCTAAATAATTTCTGAATAAAAAACCCATTTGGTAACTATATAGAATTCTTATTCTTGAAATTGAAAAAGAATAGGAATGCGTTTGGTACAAATCATAATTTTTTTTTTTATAATGTAGTATTTCTTTTTAATTTTTAATAATTTTTTAAGAACTTTTTTTTTCTTCATCGTTTGCCACCATGGATTGCAACCCGCTAGTGGGCGGCGGTTGGTGGTAGGTAGGCGGTGGTCAACGAGTGACAGGCGGGTGGCAAGCAGCGATGGATAGCAGTAGGCCTCCACGAGTAGCAAGGAAGAAGAAGAAAAGAGAAAAAGAAGAAAAAATAGATTTATTTTTAGAAATTGTTTTCGAAAACAATAAATTACTTTTTTCTACTTCTTTTTTTTTATTTAAAATTTATTCCCCGGCCATTTTTCTATTTCAGGGAATAGAAAAATTAATCGACGTTATCAAACGGTTTATGTTATTTTATTATTCAGGGGGGTAAAAGAATAGAAAAACAAAGAATTCGAACCATTGCCAAACGGACCCTTAGCTTCCTCCACGAATGACCAAACATGCCCGAATAATATATTTTCCATTGTTTACCCTTTTTCATCACTATTCTTTGACGGTTACATATGAGGTTGTTGACTCTACAATCGCGATTCCTTCATGTTGTATTACATATCAATAACTAAAAATTGGACATTTTTGGTTAGTTTTATTTATTTCGTATCCTCCCTTCAGACAGCAACATTTCCTATCGCGCGATTCGTACTTCGTAGTTTATAGATGAATAGGGTGACATTGGAGATGGCCAAGATATCCCATTGAGGATTAACTTGGAATGCCTCATAGGACTCATATTTGGATCTGTAGATGCTGAAAAAGGTGTAAAAAAAAAAAAAAACAAAAAAACAAGATCCTAAACGTATTACAGCGGTACCAATTTATTTTTAAATTTATATTTAATTTTAAACCTTTTGATCTAATGCTAATTCAGTTATTCCTACTAATTTTGGCCGGATTTTGTTTACATGAATGCTAGTCGGCCTAACGGGAAATATTGGCAATTTTTAAAGAATTTTTCAATTTTTTTCCAATTTTTAAAATGTTTTTTTTTTTTTTTTTTTTTTTTTTTTTTTTTTGAGCCTTTCTTCTTCCTTCGGCCAGTGACTAGCCATCGTGGGGTGAGCTAGTTGAGCTTGGGTGAGGGTTGTCCTCACTTGCCACAGGCAAGGCCTAGTTGTGCAAGGGCAAGCCCTAGCGAGGCTCCCCTTGCTAGATCTGGCAAGGGGAGCCCTCGTCGGGCATCGCTTTCGGCTAGCTGACACTCGATGAGACTACCCTAGCTCGGGCAAGGGCTGGCCTTGATAGATCTGGGCAGATAAAGTATTTGTGATGTTATTGGCCTTATCATATCCACACTTCTACAAAGCGTTAAAAAAATCCTAAAGAGTGAAAACCGTCATTAACAAGTTTTCTGCGAAGCAACTCCAAACAATCGCCACACGCCTTTTGTTTTTATTATTAATTTTTTAGGGCCCAGTAAAATATATAAATATATAAATATATATATATAAAAGAACAATTCTAAGGTGGAGAAGCTTATTTCATAAGGAATACTTGTCAAATAACGAGGAATATAAGGAGGCTATGCCAAAAGGAAAGTAGATTAGGTAATTGATGCAAATGATAAAGCTAAATTTCGTTCAGTTTCCGATTGAGAGAACCTTGATTTTGAAAGAGGAATGAGACTTGAGTCTCCATATCAGTTTAAATAGGCTGCCCTTGATTTCTTTCAATGCATACGGCATTAGATGGCCCAGGAGTGAGGAGACTACGTAGGATGAGTGTCTAAAGGGATGCCCATGGAGAGTTTAAAAATTTCAATGCGTGCAAGGCACATCTGAGTATTGACTTGGAAATGGAAATGAATTTAAGAAGTTCTACGTAGGCTTCGAGGAATTAAGAAAGGGCTTTTCTAAAAGCAGCTTCGGGAGGAGCACAACTCGCGGCGGTAGGTAGGATGGTAACAGTCAAATGTATTTCTTTGTTTGGGCGACTGTAGAAACGAGAACGAGGCATCTTGGGGATAGATTTTGGAAATATCGTTCAACGATTTGGGCATCAATGATGGCCTTGGGTGGACATTTATTGGTGATCGACGAAAGGTATGCAAACGTCAAATTGATTCATGATTCATTCATGTTAATAGCTGTATATAGTGTGTAGTTCTTGCACGGATTGGTTCAAGCTATTGCACGTCTAGCACCTTTAGCAGAGCACGGAAACCGTGATTGGCATGTTTATGCAAATAGGAACATGCCCCACAAGGGTCGAGCATTGAAGCTGTGACTTCAGCCTGAATTTCATGAACGAATTTGAAGTGAATTTGCAAAGGAGTACACCTACGAAAGTTTATCAATCAGCTGAAGTTGTTGCAGGGTCACCTACATAATGTTTCGATTTGTTTTTATGCCGCTTAAGTTACTGGTAAATGAGTGGCTCACTGTGCTCATTGATACATACTTAGTAAAGGGAGAAAGGGGTAGAGTTAAGAAGGTTGATGGCTATTGCAGGACCATCTAATGTGCGTTTCAGTATCTTTTTACATTGCCTAAGCTTCTGGTAAATGAGCAGCTTGCTGTTCTCATGGATGCTTGCTTTGTATAGGCGAAAAGTGATTGAGCGAACGGTAGTGAGGCTGGTACTTTGAGAGGAGCTGCAGGTGTCGAGAATAATTTGAGGAGAAAGGGCTATAATGATGTACGATTTGAAAGTGCTAGTATGTGCACCTAGAGGGGGGTGAATAGGTACTTAAACCAAAATTTGCAAAATATAAGATAAGATCTTACTTTTGACCCGAGTCTGGTAGACAATAGATTCTGCAAGGAAATCACACTTATGCAAATAAAGTTACGAACTAAATTAAATAGATCAGGGAAGAGAAAAAGAACACGAAATTTTATAGTGGTTCGGCTTAATCCAAGCCTACGTCCATTCTCCTGCACTGACCGCTCATCGGCTGAATTTCACTATAAATCAAAAGAGTCGTTACAGTATCACGTCCTTGATTCCACAATATAGAGATTCTACTATACTTTCTCAAGGCTTCACAAATGTCTAGACTCTTTTTTGAGTACAAACTTTCTCTCAACAATTGAATCAGCAAAGAACAAGGAGATTCAGACTTTGAAATTTTTCTATCGCGCGCCCCATCGAGTAACTAGAACGTCTTCATTAAATACTCCACCATGCCTTCATAACCGTTGGCACCTTCCAAATGAGTTCCTACCAATATTCCCGTTGGATAAAATTAGAAAGATCTCGAATTACTAAAGGAATGTGAGGATAGCCCACCGATTTTGCTCGCCCATACAACCGGGATCTAGGTTTCCATAAGTAGAACCTTCCATGTACGTTTTGCCAATCAACAAATCAAACTTACTCGATTTAATTTGAATAAGAAATCTTGAGATGCTATCTCCAGCCGTGAGATCTTCTTTAACTGCTAGAATCAAATCATTATACAAATCTGGATAAGTCTTTTCTTCGATGGTCTAGAAATAGTCAATGAGAGCAGACTTTAAGTCTTGAGTCTGACGGTCTGATGGTCTTCAGAATTTGACGAAAGAGTCTTCTAATCTTCATACTAGACTGATGAAAACGTTTTGTCAGCTTCAAAACAAGTAGGGAAGTTTTCTCCAACATGATTTAGTTACAAGAACACATAATAGCTTTAGCTTTTCAGTTTTTATGGACATTTCCTGCGTCTTTGTTGCTACTTGGAGTGTTTTCCAAGGTGCTGCAAGTAACGCGACCCTGAGTACCGCAACTCATTTGATGGATTAGCACAGCACCGTTGTCAACACAAGAATCTGAAGTACGAAACACTCTGCCTGTTTTTCAAGGCAACGGTGCTGGACACATGGTGAAGAAAGAGTTAACAGCTAATGAATGTTCCATTTTTATCCGTATTCCTAGAAGTACACTGTATACTTTCGTCTGTGAAATCGAGGAATGATTGATGAAACAAGACAGTAACAAGAATCGATAGTTTAGTAAAAGCATCGAAATTTCATTACTATTTATTTTCAGTCAACTGAGCTTCACTCTCTGGGACTCATATTTCTTTTCACAGTTCACGCATCATGACCTGCTCATTCATCTCATTTGCCATTGCAACTATATCCGTGACCTGAAAGGATTGATGCCATTGGTAAAATAGATACTCGTAGTCCAGATGTTCAATTAAAAACATTCAACAATGTTTTGCCAGAATTTCTCTCATGACAAAATAGCTTTCACAGAAAGTTGTTCTTCGATTTTCTTATTAAAGACAGGATCTGTGCCAATTCCGAACAAGAAATATCCAGGCAAATGGAAAATCAACAACCTCACTTTAGATAGAACTATGCAAACCCAAACCATGCTGGAATTTATTCGATGACAGGATTTGGCAAGTACAGTTACAACAAACAAACCAGACGTGGACATTTTCTGCTACAATTCAGATAGCATTCTGTGTCATATCAGAAAGCAAAAGCTATTGGAGAAACAGTCGCATGTAATTGTAGCTTACGAAAATGTAATGTGCTGAAGGACAAGTACTTATACAGCACAAGACCGTCCAAAAGCACTCAAAAAGTCAAATGAAGAAGAGATGATGCAGATACGAAGTGATAGACCATGCATCAAAAGAATATATTCAAGCGATTACTATGATTTCTGCCACAGCATGGATGGCCTTCCCTAGATTTAGCCAAGGGGAAAACCGAAAGACAAGGTGGTTTTGGTGCTAATCTTGTGAAATATAATCAGCAGAGGACCGTCAATAAGCACAACTTTTGCATGCAGAATCTTCCCACACGAGTAGAACACTTAAGAAAGGACGCATGGATAGCATGAGCATATATCTATTTTTTAATGAACCACAATTTCGATCAAAGACGTGAAATTCTAGGGTGAAGCTCTGCATACTCGGGTTTATCGCAAGACTTAACAAAAGACATCCCAAATGCTCAACCTGATGTTTTCTATCCACTGCCTCAAAACCTACAAGAAATTAGATGTACGAGCTTCGTACTAAATAATACCCAGAAGTAAATCCGTAATATCCAACAACGAACTTGCAGAAAACTACTGCATCATTAGCCATAAACTCAGAATGTAAAGTACTTGTCTCAGAAAACGACATACCAATCACAATCTCTCCATGCTTGAGCTTGGATAGCCATGGCATTGAGACTGACATTAAGCACCCACAGCTACTCTAATGAAATCAGATACTAAATGTTACCATCTAGTCATAACAGAAATTTTTGCCTCCCTCATATGATCTTAAACACGATATGATAAACCCTTAACATATTACTTGGGTATATTGGACAACATTATTCAAGATGCCCAGAAAACTATAGTTTCCATCTAGAGCATCATTCAAAGAGATTCAAGGACATCGGACACACTGAACATTTGAAGCTTGCTTCGCTTCACTGTCCTAAAGCCTAAGGGTAACAGCTCTCTTGTGGCGTTCCAATCCCTCGACTTTGGCCATAACGGCCACATATGGGGCAAGGTTTCTCATCCCTTCCTCTGTCAGAGACTGAATTGTCATTGTGACATCCCAGATTTTCAATCATGTTTTCCATTGAATAAATCGGGCATTTCATCGATGTGCCTATAGGGCTATTCTCAAAGCTAATAACTCTCAATATAACTAGACTATCTAGGGAAGCCATTAAAGAATTTTAATGCGATAGACCTGAGAATTCGACCAGGAATCGACTATTCGACCGTGCTCATCTTAATAAGCCATTACGGTACAGTTAAAAATCGATTTGAGATCAGAGATATGTCGGTTCGACTGAGATATGTAGCTAATCATGGGTAACACTACTAAATTGAAAAATTCTCATCGGTTGGCACTAGACTGATTTTTCTATCGTTTTGGTACCCTATGTCCGTATTTGAATCCTTGAGATTTTCACACCAACCAAGAGTTGCTAATGCGTCAAGTGGGTTCATTGTGGCTCGAAGAAAATCGATCACAGGTCATTTGCACTAAAAATTTCTAAAACCTACCCGGTAGCGTAGGTCACGCTAAAAACGCTCCAGATTGAAATTAACCGCGAATTTGAGTCTGATTTCAGAAATTGAAAGTTCTGTCATGTCACGAGTAATTTTAGGAACGTCAACTCAGTTTCAGAAGATTTTTCTGTAAACCGAGACTTTTTGGGAAAAAGTCGGCATATGATCGTTTTTGTCCGGAAAAAGTCAGGGATCGTTTTTAATTGCAAATTTGGGATGCAATATAGTTCAATTGGTGAGGAAAAATACCAATTTGATTGTTGACTCGATAATTGAATTTATTAAGACTGATTTATGTTGATTTAAGAGGGAATTGGCATCCAATTGAAGGAGAAACCCATGAAATTCGTATGCCCCCACCACCCTAAACATTTGGACCAATTCAACCTTCTAGAATGGATCATTGTTGGCTGATTTTCAGCCTAGGAAGCAGCTGGTGAAGGAGGACCGGTCAAGGGACAATTGGAGAGAAAAATGTGACCAAGGTGGACCCCTTGCTCCCTCTTCTCTCCTCTATCTTCTCTCCCTCGCCAAGACTGGCCGACCACCTCCATCTCCTCTTTCTCTTGCTATTTGAAACCACCGGGAGCGGAAGCCAATCGTTGCAACCACTGCCGGAGCCAGGATTGCCACCGGACCGCCCATGACGCCGCCACCACCCGTACAAGCTCCTTCCGCCTTAGCCGTGTTCCAACTACTTCGCCCCCGTCATCCACACGTCCAGGAGGCTGTCCCGAGCAGCTTAGGTCGCCGTGAGCTGCTGCCGACCGCCGTGAACCACCCCTCCGAGCTATTGCTGCCTCCGCCAGTCCACCGCTGCCCTTGCTTCACCGAACTAGCCCCATTTTCTCTCTTTTGCAGCTTAAAACAGAAGCAAAAATAATGGGTCTCGAGACCACTGTTCAGCCTGTTTTGAGGTGGTTCTAGGCCTCGAAAGCTAGGCCCGCTTTGGAGAGTATCGTTCCCCGTTGCATCCCCAACGTTTTGAACCGCTTGGATCATCAAACAAGTGAGTTTAACTTACTAATCCTCGCTTAGTAGGTTAATCACACTTAATGGTTGATTATTTTAGACTAAGATAGATTGGGTGGTTAGGTAGATTAGATTAGTGAAATTTAATTAATTGCCAATGCATGTTAGATGGTTAGTTAGTGCAATTAGCGAGTAAATAGATTCTAGTATTTATTTAACGAACCTTCAAATTTTTCCGGTCCGTTTCGGTGTCCAATTAGGCATTATGGGCATAAGTTGGATTTATGAGCATTTATTTAATATTTTTTGTATTTATTTATTTATTTTTCGAAAATTAGACCGGGATAGTCGGTGACTGGAATTTTATGCTGGTTATTGTGGTACAATCTATTTATTTATTTGAGCTCTAATGTATGTTAAACTGATTTAATTGTGATTTTAGGATTTTATTCTTAAATTAATTATTTTGGTAATTGTTTGGAAAATAACCGAGCGTCGGTTTATAACACCAAAAATATTTTGGTGGACTATATAAAATGGTGGGAATTGTGAAAGTGAAATTATGGTATTTTGACTAAGGCCGACTGTGTACTCACACACGGCTATTTTTATCGGGTATGATAAAAATGAGAAATTGGTTATATGACTGGAGTGGTATACTATTTTGGCTAGGGGGCCTAAATTTATCAGCTTTGGGTGAGGACGTATTATCAGCTTTGGGCGAGCATATATAGTATACTATGATGGCTTGGGAGCCCTAATCTATCAGCTTTGGGCGAGCATATAGACAATATACTATATTCAGTTTTGGGCGAGCTATACTATCTATTTATCAGCTTTAGTTAAGCAATCCTGATTTGATAGGACTTCATAGATAGTAGTGAATGTAGATTGTGTTGACATGTAATCGACTAGGTCGATTAATCAATGATTTGATCCAATGTTATGAATTGATTGACTAATGTGATTTGAGGCATCTGTAAATGATATTGATTTGTAGGGTGGAATTGAGGTCAAGGTAAGTCCTCTAACCCGAGTTGTGCTTAGGCAGGCTTTAGGGCGTATCTACTTCCTAATCGTGTCTTAGGAGGGTAGAATTTGCTGAGACGTAGTCTCACTCCATTGTGGGACAACATTTCAGGTCTCTAAATGATAGCACCCCCACCTCCTCCCGTGCATTTTGGTATACCAAAAGAAGTCACTGAGATAGGTTATCATATTTCGATACACCATCACCCTAAGGGCTTGGAATATGTACTGGTGAAATCCACCGTCTGGGTTGATGTGGGTGAACCCCAAAAGGTGCCTCACAAATACCGATCGTGGTATCACCATTACGATGATGGACAAAGGGTGGGCCCTGTGCCGGAATTTGATGTACCCCTATATGTTTTAGAAGTAGCGTTTGAGAAGGGGACAACAGATCTTAAGAGTAAATTGGTGGTAGATGCAAATGATCCCAAGCTTGGTGATGATCCTGATTCTCCGGAGTGTTCAGTAATGGACTCTAGCTGGAACATGGAAGAAGGAGAGATTATCGAGGAGGATCCCGAGGAGGACCCAGAGGAGGATCCAGATGAGGATTGAAACCCCACCCCTGTCTATAGACTTGGTTTTGTGAACTTGTCGTTTAGGACCTAACTTGGTAGTTTATCTTGTATACATTTGCACTATGGTTTGCAATGTCACGCCCCGATCCTCAAGCACGCACACATCCCTTACCTTTGGTCGATTTTAAAGTGCGATATCTCAGGATTAAGTGTCGCCGACCCTTTCTATTTATTACGCATGCGGAAGCAGTTATAAATCCCCAGACAATGAAACAATGGGATAGAAAAGCATGTCATATTTTTCATATTGAAATTTTACAACCACACTTTTATTAACAGCACAACTCATAGTATATTTACAATACTATTTACAGCAAACAAGTCTCACACCTATCTACACTAAGACAGGGTTCACAAAAGGGATGGGATCTCAATCCACATCCGGGTTGTACTCAAGATCCCTCTCTGGATCATCTTCTTCTTCAAAAATCATTCTCCTCCTCAGGTCCCTCTTCCTTAGCTCCTCCTCAGGGTCTTGCACTAAACGAAGGCCGGGACACCGAGACGACGACGCAACGGCGGCCGTACTTAGGCCGGGCCAAGAACTTCGCAAGCCCGAAGAAACTTTGGACTTCAAGATTGGGCTGACTTCTTTAATCACTTGGGCTTGAAAATACTGAATTGTGGGCTGCTTGCTGGGCCAGAATTAAACTGAAAATGGGCTCTCTTTGGGCTGAAATAAGCCAAATTGCTAGGCTTCAATTCTAATTGATGATGGGCTGAGTTTCCTTGGGCTGATGGGCCAACCAAGAGGCAACAAAAGCTGCCGATGGGCCTCTGGACTGCAAGGCCAATGTTGCTGAAATCTACGGCAACTGGACTCCACGAGCTGAGTTGGGCCGAATGTTGGACTGGGGAAGCTCGAGCGTGAAGATGGAAGAAACGGAAGCAGCTTGCGTCTCGGTGGTGTCTCGGACGTGTGGAGGGAGAAATCAACTTCGGTGGAGCTGGCCACGCGGATGAAGAGAGAGCAGCTTCAGTCTTCAATTCGGTGGCTTTCTGGACGCGTGATGATGGGGCGTGAAGACCGAAGGGGAGCAAGACTGGCAAACGGTCTTCGTGGGCTTCAATTCTGTGGAGATTGCTGACCGAAGACACTCGTGGACGCGTGGAGAGAAGAAAGCGTGGCACGGAGCTGCTTCGGTGTTGCCTCAGCGTCTTCAAGCAGCTGCGGTTGTGGACGATTTTGTCAGGCGTGAAGACACGATGCAGCTTCTTCGGTGATGACTGGAGCAGCGAAGTGGAAGATGGACGCGTGGAGTTGAGGGCTTCGGTGGGATCTTGGCGTCGAAGCCAGTCAATTCTTTTTGTTGAAATGCACTGTTCGTGTGGCAGAGGGATGAACGAAAATGGAGAAACACTTTGGTGGAATTCGTGGGCTTCCTCGGTGAGAGAGAGAGTTCACGAATATGGATAGGAACGGAGGAGAAGGCGCACGTGAAGGCAGTCCAAGGGGCCCCATGCCATCAATTCTTATCCCCTCCATTGATGATCTTGTCTCCCCATTACTTTCCAACAAAATCTACCAAAATAATTCAATTTTGATGACAAAAAATGCTGTCCAAGCATAATTCCGAATTTCACAACTTAGTCTTTAATTTCTTTAATAAATTCTCAAATTGAGGTCCAATTTCAAAGAAGAAAAATCCCAAATGATTTTCTATAAACCCCCGACACACAACGGCTCAGTCTGGAAGTCCAATTTTCTATTAATTTAGCCCTCCTGAATTTCCGCCAAATTTCCGCGACGTCCGAACCCATTTTCCGTAAAAATCTCAGGACCTCCGAAAATCTTCTGAAACTAAGTTGACGTTCCTAAAATAGCTCGTGACATCACAGAACTTTCAATTTCTGAAATCGAACTCAATTTGACGGTTAATTTCACTCCGACGCGCTTTTAGCGTGACCTAGACTATCAGGTAACTTTCAGATATTTTTAAGTGCAAATGACTTGTGGTCGATTTTCTTCGAACTACTATGAACCCACTCGACTCATTGGCGACTTCCGATTATCGTGAAAATCTTGAGGATCCAACTACGGACACAGGGTACCAAAACAATAAGAAAATCAATCTAGGGCCGGTCGACGAGAATTTTCTAATTCAGTGGTGTCACCCACGATTAGCCACATATCTCTATCGATCCAGTCTATCTCTGATTTCAAATCGTTTTTTAACTGTGCCGTAATGACCTCTAAAGATGGACACGGTCGAGAAGCCGATTCTTGATCGAGTTCTCAAGTCTATTGCCTTAAAATTCCTTAATAATTTCCCCATATAGTCTAGTTATCTCGAGAGTGATCAGCTCTGAGAACAACCCTATAGGAGCGTCAATGAAATGCCCAATTTATTCAGTAGAAGATAGGGTCGAAAAATCTGGATGTCACATGCAATGTATATAAGTGTGTTGGTTTTTCAGGTTCGAGATTTTAGTCCTACTTTTATATCCCATTTTTTTTTATTGACTGATGATTTTATTATGCTTTCCACATGCGTATCAAAATAAAAAGGGTTGGCGATGCGTCTTAGGATGTCGCTATTTAATCGACCAGTGAGAGATGAGCGCGCGCTCGAGGATTGGGGCATGATAGTCATGTGCTTCTGAAAGGAGTTGAGAGACACTCCGCCATACATTCGTGCATACCCATAAGCCGGAAGGACATGATTTGTGCCGCTGACATAGTCTCCAACACTCTGTGGTGTCCACTGGCCTAAAAATACAGAGCCTGCAGGATAAAGAAAAGATAGACATTTAATACTTAAAGGAAAGATAGACGTTTAATACTTTCCTACTGTTCATCACAAAAGAGCTAGCACATTTCATTTAGCAAACTCATTCTCAACCACAATATCCTCTGTGTATAGAACCAGCACAAGAGAGGAATTTTTTAGACTAAAATTCACCAAGATCTGCCCTGTAAAATTATGGTGATAATATTATGCATGGAAATAACTTGAACCTAGGAGTAAAGAATAGCAAGTTCTTTATTACCCAAAGTAACCACTTAGATAATTAGACAGGTTATATTCATGAATAAGTACAAACTGAGTAAATCAATTATTAGGAACTTGATATTAACCTACCTACTTCACAGAAATTAAATGAAGCTTACAATGGATATTTGAAATTCATAATTGCAGGAAGGCTCAAGGGACTCAAATGAGGTAGGACTGGACTTCAATGTGGTAAATTTGTATGTAAATCCAACTTGGAAGGAAAAGTAGATCTGGAAGTGCAACCAAACCATGGACTTTGAAAAGCCGAAATACTTTACAGCGGTTCCAGCCAAGCTTGGGTAAGCTCAAACCTATTGGAAGTATAATTTAGTTTTATCATGGAAAGATGACTTTATACCAGCGACTCATACAACACAATTAGAAGCAACACATTACAAGACATGGTATTAAGGGAATGATAGATGGCAAAGGAAAAGCCTACAAACACAGCGATGTTGTAATCTACAAATTATACCTGCATTCTTAATGAAGCTCTCCCACTTCTCAGCATCTTTTACATTGATTATCAGATGCTTAGGGGCATACAAATTTGAGAAGTAACATGCCTGCAGATATACGTATTTCTGTTAATATCAATAGCAAGTCGATGCATGAATTGGTGCATATATATAAACATGAAAATAGAAGATATACACATTTGAGATTGAACAAGAAAACAGAAATGACTCCAACTAAACTCCCATAGGGAATGAAGTTGTGGAGCAATATATGAGATTTTTTTGCTGAAAGGAAGTGAAAGCTCCTTAACATAAGCCAAATGCTATCCGTTTTGGACTTTAAAGAACTAAAAATAGGTCTAGCCATCACACCAGATGTGTATGTTGCATGCAACCTTATGAAGCACCCATATATTCATACTTTATTTCCTCAGGTATTAGGGGATACAAATAGACTATTCTCATTTTTCAGAAAACATCTGACTTAGAGCATGGACATCGGAGAATCCTAAAGTTTATAGATCTCAAATTCTTCTGTGCAAAGATAAACATAAGACATTCTCAACAGCGAGAAGTGGCATAACCTCAACCATATCACAAGCAAACACAATGAAGCTGTGGCTCAGAGTTTTTGAAGCAAACTCTCCCCTAGGAAGACTGCCACACTGATTGATTATTTCTTCCTCAATGGCCTTTATGTCCACTCCATCCCCTGCTATGACGAGAACAAACTTGACTGTCAGGACCATGTTCAGCCTGATAATGATGAATAATGTGTCAACGAATTAGACAATATGAACGGGGAACATAACAGATAAAAACCATGTGTGTCATGGGTGGGCAATGATCTCAGGAGCATAATGTAAGTAGATGATGGCCGAAAGTAATTGAGACAGCATGGAGTGATTTTAGAAAGATCAAGCATCAAGTCAATGAATTTAAGAGAAAAAGAAAACTCCGTCCACCATTGATTGCAAGAACTTGAATTTACAGCACAAAATTCTAGAGAAATGCAAACAACTCCCTAACAAAAGTATCTCTGTGCCCGTGAAGACTGAAATAGTATTGCAGGCTGGAACTTCAGTGATCAACTCTAAAAGTTGATGAAGTTTTATAAAAAAAAAAGGATCTAATTTACAGTATTTGATTAGAATGAAAGAGTTTTGGAAAGGAACAGTAAAAATTCTCAGGTGTCATATCCGAAGCTTCTCAAGAATCACACGAGTGGGTCTACCGCATTTAAAATTTGAACCATTGCTGCAAAGACAGGTTTTACCACGTCGTTGTATTTATCTCAGGAAATGAGCAGAGACAAATACCTAACCAAAGTAAAAGAGCAGAGCTGGAATACTCATCCATGATGCAGTTTGTACCACAACTCTATACATTTGTACAAATATTAAAGAAAGCAATGAAACTCTCTGGCATCTTAAGACACCTGGCACTAGGAAGAGGAAGCCGTTAAAATACTAAGTAGAGTGCTTCTCCATTCTCCCATTATAAGGTTCGGGATAGAATAATAGACTGAATGATAAGACTAAGGGAAAGCAACCTCAACAATTGCACTCCAGGGGGTTCAAACTTGTAATTTCCATAGAGATGAAACAGGAAATGTAAGCACTTCATAAGAAAAAACTAGAAGAATGAATGAACCATGTTTGATGCCATTACAAGATGTCCAATTGCCAGAAGGGCAGTCCTTCTTTTTCTCGTTTCTTTTTTCCCGGATGAAGGGCAGCATGGAACTAAAGAAAAACCATAGTATCACATTGTGTTACCATTGAGATAGATTCCCCACCATAAACGGATTTTGGATGCATCCTTCTCATATTCCTCACATTGCTCGAGGTTTCTAAACAAGATGCACTCGGTGATAAAGAAAGCTGAAAGTAACCTTCAGAACTATAAACCTATACGTCCCCCAAAGAATTTTATTGCACAAACTGTGGCGCCTGACATTGTGCTAAACATTTTACTTGAAGCCCATTATTCAGCCTACATCTAGAATAGAGCCATCACATTCTTCACAGATTAGCATCTTAAGAACCCATAGAAGAGAACATTTATTTAAACGATGCACCTCAAACTCATAGAGATCAAATGATCATGACAATGCGTCATAAGAAAGCCACATGGAAGAAGCAAGGAAACAAGCCGATCATGTAAACACAACCATGCCACAGGAACCACAGATTAGAATCAAGGAAGTGCAACTGGCAATATAAAGTTTTCGCCAAACAAAAAGCATGGGCAAGACATTTCCTCCTTCTGTCCTCTGTATTAGAATTTGATCTTTTTCCTCCTTTTCTGGATAGATCCTGCTATGCTAGTCGTTGGAAACACTTTGCTAAATCAGTCCAATACAAGATGTGTTTTGAATTTCACGAGAATTTAACTCCTCCCCTTGAGAACATATCCTAACTCTCATTCTCTTGAAAAATTTTCATAGCAGATCATTTTCTTCCAAGAGGCAATAAGAAAATCACTTGGATTGTTTTTTGTTTTTTTTTTGTAAATGTAAGAATATATTGAGCTTTGACCAAACTATACAAGAGGGTATGGCGCCAAAAACTTACACTCATAATGACAACAAGTTAGAACGAGTGGAAGAGAGCTGAAAGAAAACAAGGAAGACTGCAAACAAAGCAGAAACAAAACAAACAGAAGCCAAAACAGCCAAAATAGCAGGCACTAACAACCAGCAAAAAGGACGGGAGCTAGGATAGCAACAAGGTCGGAAGAGATGCAAGAGCAAGCAATCGCAGTCCACCAGCACGAGATCAACAACCAGCCAGTCGCCAAAAGGGAGGAGCCACCAAGGAGAACTGTAGCAGCCAACAACAAAAGCCAGCCAGCTGCTGAGCAAATGGATCCAACAGTAGCACAGACTAGCCCACCAAAGTCACCAACCATCACAACCAGAAGCTTCTAGCAACAAAACACCAGGAGGTAGCAAGGCGAAACCTCCAACGTAGCTCCAAGTCTAGAAAAGAACCAGCGAAACAACGCAACAAGAACATCAACCAAGGTAACCAAGGCATCCACCACTAATTAGGAAAGACCAGGGCAGTAGAAGAGAAAATGGAGGGGTCGAATCCCCACATACGTTGAAGCCCTATAGTGAAAGTCTTAAGCTACGTGCAATTAGTTGATCTAAAACTTCCGTAACATCTAAAGCATGATCAAAGGTGAGACAAACCACAACATACTCAATTCTTTTCTTCTCTTTTTTTTTTCTTTTTTCTTTTCTTTTTTTGGCTCTTCTACAAGTAGTAAATCTATAGAGAAACTGTGACATCCTAGATTTTCGACTCTGCCTTCAATTCAATAAATCGGGCATTTCATCGACGTGGCTATAAGGCTGTTCTCAGAGCTGATTACTCTTGAAATAACTAGACTATCTAGGGAAGCTATTGAGGATTTTAAAGGCAAATAGACTTGAGGATTCGACTAGGAATTGACTGCTCGACCGTGTTCATTTGTCGAGATCATTACGGCACAGACGTAAATTGATTAGAGATCAGAGATAGGTTGGTTCGATTGAGATGAGTGGTTAGACGTGGGTGATCCCACTCAATTGCGAAATTCTCATCAATCGGTACTAGTTTAGTTTTTCTATCGTTTTGGTACCCTACGCTGTATTTGAATCCTCGAAATTTTCACGACAACCGAGAGTCACCAATGTGTCGAGTGGATTCATTGTGGCTTGAAGAAAATCGACCACGAGTCATTTGCACTGAAAATCTCCGAAAACTACCCGGTAGCCTAGGTCACGCTAAAAACGCACCCGAGTGAAATTAACCGCGAATTTAAGTCTGATTTCAAAAATTGAAGATTCTGTCATGTCACAATAAATTCTAGGAACGTTGCCTCAATCTCAGAAGATTTTTCTGTAACCCGAGACTTTTTGAGAAAAAGTCGTCATAAGGCCGTTTTTGTCCAGAAAAAGCCGAGATCGTTTTTTATCGTGCAATTGGGATGCAAGATGGTTCAATTGGGGAGAAAAAAAACCAATTTGAGTATTGACTCGATAACGGAATTTATTGAGGCCAAATAGGATTGAATTGAGCAAGAAACTAAGTCCAATTGAGGGAGAAATGCAAAAATTCGTAACTCCCCCACCACCACGACTTTTGGACTGCCTCAGACTTCTAGAAGTGAGCATTGTTGGCGGATTGTGAGCCAAGGACCAACACTTGGCCAAGAATGATTCTTGGGGAACAAGTTGTGGAAAAATTGGCCATGGTGGCCCACCTTCCCCTTATCCCTTCCTCTCTCCCTCTCTTTCCTTCATCCCATGTCCAAGACCTCTCCTCTATCCCTCCTTGTTGTGACACCACCAACAAGCCAAGGGAGACCAGCCGGAGCAACCGCCGCATGCTTGGACACCGCCGCACGCCACCACCGTCGCCGGAAACCGTCGTTCGCCTAGCTGCGCCTCACGCTGTCGTTCCAGCTTTGCTCCACCGCCCGGCAAGCCTTTGGGACCGCTGTGGGTTGCTGCCAACCGCCATTCGAGCTCCACCAAGCCCCGCCAAGGTCTGGTTTCGCTTCCTCAGGCCATCCCCGCCTCAATCGAGCAACCACCTTGCCGTTTCAACCTTTAACCAGCCGAAACAAAAGCAGAAAGAAGTGGGTTTTCAACCACCTTTAAGGTTCGTTTTGGAGGTGTTCCAAGCCTCGAAACCTAGGCCCGCTTTGGAGAAAAGCATCTCCCGCGACGTTTCCATTGGTTTGATCCGACCCGCTCGTTAATGAAGTGAGTTTGCTCACTAAACCCCACTTAGTAGGTTAATTATGCTTAAGGGTTATTTATATTAGCTTAAGTATGGATTAGTGATAAGCTAGAATGATTAGATTAGTCTTAGAATGGATTAGTGTAACTTAATTAGTGAGATTTGTACAATTGATGATGGATTAGTCGAATCCAGTGGAAATTCTGCAGTTCGGATTTTTGGACCCTTGCCATTTGCCCTTTTTTCGGATCAAAATGGGTTATGATTTTGAGGTTGATGTCTTCTTGGGAAATGTTTTAGACATCCTCAGCTACAACATATATTTTTCTCAAGATTTTTAGGGATTTAAAAGAATGAGATATCGGCTCCGTCATTTACAAATAGAGCCTCAATTTTTGCTGGAATTGGTGACCTTTTAGGATTCTAGGGGTTTTTTTATCAACTCTTAAGGTTCGAATTTCAAAATGGTTTTTCCATAAAAGTTGTTTTTCATATCTTCTGGTTTAATATAGTCAAATTTCAGATCAAATGTACATGGTTTAGACCTCAAACCAAACTGATTTCGGAAAATAGACTATTTGGAAAACGGACACAGTTTTGTACCGGATTAAGCGATTTACTGGGCTGAATCTAGAAAGATCTGAGTTAAGGTGTCTCCATAAAAAATGTTTTTTTATGTGTCTTTTACAACATATTCAAATTTGGAAATTTTTTGAACTCGTTCAGTTAGGTTTCTGCATTTAAACTTGGAGACGTGCGAGTGGGCCTATTCTGCTAGTTAGAGCCAGTTGTGAGTTTGTGATGGTTCTTGAGGCTTTGATGGCTGGAAATGGCACCTCTGATATATGGTTGGTTTGTGACAAGCTCTAGAATTTATCTAGAGTAGTTCAGTAACTTTCTGGACTTACTACGGCTTCCAATTAGGCTATAACGGGCCTAAGTTGGATTTATTGCATTTATTTAATATTTTCCATAATTGTTTAATTAATTTATTTATTTTCCGAAAATTCAACCTGGATGGCCAGTGACTGGTACTTCATGCTGATTTCAGTAGTGTTCTCTGTTTATTTATTTGAGTACCGGGTTGTGAGAATTGAGAGTATTGGTGATTATGAGAATTTATCCCAAAAATTGATTAATGTGGAAATAAATCTAAAATGTGCCGAGTGGGACCGTGATACCGCTAAAGCTCACCGAACCTAAGAATTGCTGAGTGGGGGTCGTGATACCACTAAAGCTCACCAAACCTAAGAATTGCCGAGTGGAGCCGAGATACCATTAAGTCTAGAAAAATTGCCAATTGGGGCTGTGATGCCACTAAGTCTAGAAAAAATTGCCGAGTGGGGCTATGATACTACTAAATCTAGGAAAATTGCTGAGTGGGGCTGTAATACCACTAAATATAGAAAATTGCCGAGTGGGGCCATGATGTCACTAAATGTAAGAAAATTGCTCGGTAGAGCCGTGATTACTAGTAAACCTAGAAAAGTTGCCAGTGGGGCCGTGATGACCACTTAATCTAAGATGTACCTATTAGGCTATGGCTAAGTGTTGAGAATAAATAATCGAAATGACCGGGTGATGGTCTCAATGACATGTAATCGACTGAGTTAATTGATCAATGGTTCCATCTATTTGACTGAATGATGTGATTGTCAGTATCTATTATTTGAACTGACCTACAGAAAGGAACTGAGGCCAAGGTAAGCCCTCTGACTTGTGGTTATGCTTAGGCAGCCCCTAAGACATATTTTCTTACTAAACGGGGTTTAGAGGGTGAACTTGCTGAGACAATATCTCATTGGTTATTGGATAACCATTTTCAGGTCCTCAGGTAGTGGTCATGGAAAACCGAAGCACCGGAGTCTATGGAGGTGGAGTTTGAAGGATTAGCGCATGGTTCAACTAGAATGTCGTAGGACAGCTCCTTTTGAGAGCCGATCTTTTGTAGGCTTTTGACCAGACTCGTTTTGTACCCAAACCCCATTGTTTTATAGTAGTGTGCTGTCATGAAATGTTACCTTGCTTTCCTATCACATGCTGTTTATTGTTAGGGGTATTTGCTTCGCTTCCACGTGTGTAATAAAATGAAAGGGTCAGCGACTTATCCTGGGAAGTCGCAAATTTTCATCGACTAGTGAGGGAATGGGCGTGCACTCAAGGATCGGGGCGTGACATCCCTGTTTAAGTGGTATCAGAGCAGGTCTGTGTATGTAGTGATAAGGTGCGATGGGTCATGGGATAATAAGTAGGAATGGCCTTTATTTCATGCTGATGCATGTGTTTGATAGTCGAGTGGTAAATTGTTTGGTGTGGATCACTCAAATTCCAATATGATATTGGAATTGGAAAACAGGTTTCTATAAAGAGCCTGTAGTATGAGTGATCAGGAGCTGAGGACTCCTAGTAAGAGGACAGTAGCCTCTGTGACTCGAGGTAGAATGCCGATAAGGATTTGTGCTCGAGGTAGTTGTGGTAGAGCGCTGGCTCAGGCCAGTGTGAGTATAAAAGTACTGCTGTAGGCCGGTACTGTTAGTGTAGTAGCACCAAGCAATCCTAGATTCGATAGGATCGTTCAGGCGTTAGTGTTCCTTAGAAACTCGTTGAGCCAGCAAGCTCAAGATCGAGCCGTCGTTGTTGCCGCTGTTATTACCGCCGCTAGTGCTGTCACCGCTATTGTTGTTGCACCTGCTGAGGTCCAGCATGGAGATATGATCTAAGAGCGAGCCGTTGCGTCTGAGTCGAGGTTCGGATCCAATAGAGATGAAAATCGATTTGGGAAGAAGCCTATGACCGGAGAAAAGTATCCTATTCCGCCCAAAAGGAAGGGTGGGATAGACAAGTCAGTATCAAATCGAAATGGAGCATGTCGTTCCTATAGGAGACGACATGAATCGACCTCATGTTTTTCTTATGTCAAGAATTTGTATGGGTGTCACCAGTACGGCCACCTGGTCAAGGATTGTTCGCATAAGCCAATGGGATCGCAAGTACCACCACCACAGATGGAATAGATCAGAGTGAATGCACCGCAGAACGCACATAGGGGTATCTGGAACAAGCCCCAGGTGTGAGTAAGGGTGCATGTTGTTAACCGATGGGAGACAAAAGACTCACTAGTTGTGTGCCGAGTTGATAGAAGGAAGCATAGACCAACTCAGTGTCCTGGTATAACAGGAGTGTATTGTGGATGTGACTAGCACGGCCATCAGGTGAGGGACTGTTAGTATGAATCCAAGGGAACACAAGCACCACTACTGCATATAGGGCGCCACTAGGATGGCGAAAGGGACAGGGATTGGATCGACCGTGCACCGATCAAAGGAAGAATGTTTTTGGAGTGATTTTATCAGAGTAGCGCAACAAAGTTTTGGGTTAAGTGGGTGGAATTTCAGTTTGTTGTAATAAAATCGTAGAAATGAGAGTTACTAACTAGAGTTATACTTGACGGGTTCACCGATGTATAACTTTAATGTCATGTGTGAAAAGAGTTAGCTCCCGGAGCATCTTGTGGTAATGAATTGTTGTCGTGGAGTAACCCGGCTTAATCCGTGAGCATGTGGAAGTACTGAGTTCATTAGGAGCCAAGGAGGACCCTTGATTTCCTTAATCTTGTCGCTTAAGGCAACCCGTTGTTAGACAGGGGTTGCCAACGGTTATTTGGCGACTGTCGTGGATACGACAGTTGAGGAGCACGAGAGATAGTTGAGGACAGTACTTCAAACTCTACGAGATCATGAGTTGTACGCCAAGTTTAACAAGTGTGAGTTTTGGTAGACTTGCATTGCTTTCCTAGGTCACGTGATTTCAGGTGAAGAAATCTCCATGGACCCGGCCAAGATCGAAGCAATCATCAGTTGACCGAGATCGATGTCAGTGTTAGAGATCAGAAGCTTTTTGGGTTTAACCAAATACTACATAAGGTTCGTGGAGGGATTTTCAGCAATAGCTCCGCCTTTGACTCGACTACTGAAGAAGAAAGAAAAGTTTGTGTGGACAGACAAGTGCGAGCGTAGTATCCAAAAGCTTAAGCAGAAGTTGACTACCGCACTTGTGCTGACCATTCAATCTAATCCTGGAGGATACGAGATCTATAGTGATGTGTCGTTTAGAGGACTGGGTTGCGCGTTGATGCAATATAGTAGAGTTGTTGCATACGCGTCCCATCAGTTGAGACCTCATGAGCTGAATTACCCAACGCATGACTTAGAACTCGCAACAATAATTTTCGCTCTGATGATTTAGAGACATTATTGGTATGAAGAAAAATTCCAGATCTTCGTCAACTATTAAAGTCTCAAATATTTATTCTCTTAAAAGGAGTTGAATATGAGACGGTGTCATGAATCAAAACTTTGGAAAGACTAGAATGGTGATATCTAGTATCACCTTGGAAGAACAAAAGAAGTCACTGAGGCGTTGAGTCGAGAGCCTTCAATTGTGCATAGGCTGGTTAAAGTATAGACCTTACTCGAAAAGGGTTCGAAATTTGGTTTTCAAATTTGAGGTAGGCCACATTTTGAATTTTATGGCCGCCCTCATAATTGAACCAGATATTTAGGTTAGAAGCAGACGCTTCAGTTGACAGATTGGGATGTTCAGAAGATCCTGCAAAAGAATACTGATAAGAAAGAGACTAACTTTCAGATTCCTCAAAATGGAACACTCAAGTTTCAAAAGTGATGGGGTGTACCTAATGATGTAGCACTCAAGTAAAGACCTTGTCAGAAATTCACTGTAGTAATTACAGTTTTCGACCAAGCAGTACAAAGTAGGTCAGAATCGGCATCAATTTGTTTGGTAAACCGATGTATAGGTAGATATCGCCGGATAAGTTGTAAGTGTCAGATGTGCTAAATAAGTGGAAGTTTAGTAATACAAACCGGGAAAACTTTTACAATCACTCGAGAGTCCTGAGTGTGAATGGAAGTATGTCATGATGGAATGTTATGACATGCTTACTAAGGAGTCGGGGAAGTATTGATTCCATTTGGGGTTGTGGTCAACAACTGGATAAAATTGACTCACTTCAGTGCAATACGAAAAAGATCTCGTTTGAATGGGTATACAGAAGTGTGCGTATTAGATAGTTCATCTACATGGAGTACCAGGGATGAATTATATGTCAAATCTAGAATCGAGGATTACCAGTTCAGCAGAACAGTCAGATGGTTCCTTATGAAGCACTGCATAGCAGAGTGTGTAGAACCTCAGTTGTGGGAAGGAAAAATAGGCGAAGAAAAATCACAAGCCCAGAGTTAGCTCAACAGTCAGTGATTGCAGTTGTCGTGATCAGAATCAAATTATGGACCGCTCCGAACCGTCAGAAAGATTGTATCGTTGAGCATCGAAGGCCCTTAGAGTTCCAAATTGGTGATTACATCTTTCTGAAGGTGTCACTAATGAGGGATACCTTGCGCTTCAGCAAGAAGGGAAAACTGAGTCCAAGGTATGTAGGTCCGATTGAGATTCTTGAGAGAATCGGGATCCTAACGTATCGTCTTGCATTACCGCCGAAGTAAGCATGAGTGCATGACATCTTTCACGTGTCGAGGTTGAGGACGTATGAGCCTAACCCAACCCACGCGCTTAAGTCTTGAAGAATTAGACGTGGACGACCGAATATCGTACGTGAAAAGCCCGGTTCAGATCGTGAGTCAGAAAGATCGGATTTGGTGACCACTTTGACCAAGGATTCGGTGAACCCTTGGTCAAAGTGGTCTAACAACACCACGGGACTAAAGAAGTAAAGTGAGACTCGATGAGACAATGATACCTCCACATTTTTGTTTAAGGATTGGTAAAAGTTTAAATTTCAAGGACGAAATTTTTATAAGAGGGAAAGAGTTATGACATCCTAGAATTTCGACTCTACTTTCACTTCAATAAATCGGGCATTTCATCGACACGGCTATAGGGCTGTTCTCAGAGCTGATCACTCTCGAGATAACTAGACTATCTAGGGAAGCCATTAAGAATTTTAAAGGCAAATAGACTTAAGGATTAGACTAGGAATCGGCTGCTCGACCGTGTTTATCTGACGAGATCATTACGGCACAAACATAAATTGATTAGAGATCAAAGATAGCTTGGTTCGACTGAGATGAGTGGTTAGACGTGGGTGATCCTACTAAATTGCAAAATTCTCATCGATCGGCACTAGTTTGATTTTTCTATTATTTTGGTACCCTGTGCCGTATTTGAATCCTAGAGATTTTCACGACAACCAAGAGTCGCCAATGTGTTAAGTGGGTTTTGTGGCTCGAAGAAAATCGACCACGGGTCATTTGCACTGAAAATCTCCAAAAACTAACACGCCCGAGTGAAATTAACCGTGAATTTAAGTCCGATTTCAAAAATTGAAGATTCTGTCATGTCATAATAAATTCTAGGAACGTCGACCCAATCTCAGAAAATTTTTCTGCAACTCGAGACTTTTTGGGAAAAAGTCGTCCTAGGGCCGTTTTTGTTAAGAAAAAGTTAAGGATCATTTTTTTTTTCGTGCAATTGGGATGCAAGATGGTTCAATTGGTGAGAAAAAAATACCAATTTGAGTATTGACTCGACAATGGAATTTATTGAGGCTAAATAGGATTGAATTGAGCAAGAAACTAAGTCCAATTGAGGGAGAAATGTAGAAATTCATAACTCCCCTACCACCACGACTTTTGGACTGCCTCAGACTTCTAGAAGCGAGCATTGTTGGCGGATTGTGAGCCAAGGACCAACACTTGGCCAAGGATGATTATTGGGGAACAAGTTGTGGAAGAATTGGCCATGGTGGCCCACCTTCCCCTTATCCCTTCCTCTCTCCTTCTCTCTCCTTCTCTCTCCTTCATCCACCGTCCAAGACCTCTCCTTCATCCCTCCTTGTTGTGCGACGTCACCAGCAAGCCAAGGAAGACCAGTTGGAGCAGCCGCCGCACGCCTGGACGCCGCCACACGCCACCACCATTGTCGGAAACCGCCGTCCGCCTAGCCGCGCCTCACGCCGTCGTTCCAGCTTTGCTCCGCCGCCCAACAAGCCTTTTGGACCGCTGTGGGTTGCTGCCAACCGCCGTTCGAGCTCCACCAAGCCCCGCCAAGGTCTGGTTTCGCTTCCTCAAGCCATCCCCTCCTCAATCAAGCAACCACCTTGCCGTTTCAGCCTTTAACTAGCCGAAACAGAAGCAGAAAGAAGTGGGTTTTCAACCACCTTCAAGGTTCGTTTTGGAGGTATTCCAGGCCTCGAAACCTAGGCCTGCTTTGGAGAAAAGTGTCTCCCGCGACATTCCCATCGGTTTGATCCGACCCGCTCATTAATGAAGTGAATTTGCTCACTAAACCCCACTTAGTAGGTTAATTATGCTTAAGGGTTATTTAGATTAGCTTAAGTATGGATTAGTGATAAGCTAGAATGGTTAGATTAGTCTTAGAATGGATTAGTGTAACTTAATTAGTGAGATTTGTACAATTGATGATGGATTAGTCGAATCCAGTGGAAATTCTGCAGTTCGGATTTCTGGACCCTCGCCGTTTGCCCTTTTTTTGGATCAAAATGGGTTATAATTTTGAGGTTAATGTCTTCTAGAAAAATGTTTTAAACATCCTCAGCTACATCATATATTTTTCTCAAGATTTTTAGAGATTTAAAATAAGGATATATCAGCTCTATCATTTACAAACAGAGCCTCAGTTTTTGATGGAATTTGTGACCTATTAGGAATCTAGGGGTTTTTATCAACTCTTAGGGTTCAAATTTCAAAATGGTTTCTTCACAAAAGTTGTTTTTTATATCTTCTAGTTTGATATAGTCAAATTTCATATCAAATGGATATGGTTTAGACCTCGAACCAAACTGATTTTGAAAAATAGACTTTTTAGAAAGCAGACACAGTTTTGTACTAGATTGAGCGATTTACTGGGCTGAATCTAGAAGGGATCTAGGTTAAGGTGTCTTCACGGAAAATATTTTTTTTATGTCTTTTACAACATATTCAAATTTGGGAATTTTCCGAAACTCGTTCGATTTCCCTGCATTTAAACTTGGAGACATGCGAGTGGGCCTATTATGCCGGTTAGAGCCAGTTGTGAGTTTGTGATGGTTCTTGAGGCTTTGATGGCTGGAAATGGCACCTCTGATATATGGTTGGTTTGTGACAAGCTCTAGAATTTATCTAGAGTAGTTCGGCAACTTTACAAACTCGCTGCGGCTTCCAATTAGGCTATAACAGGCCTAAGTTGGATTTATTGCATTTATTTAATATTTTCCGTAATTGTTTAATTTATTTATTTATTTTTCGGAAATTCAACCGGGATGGCCAGTGACCGGTACTTTGTGCTGATTTCAGTAGTGTTCTCTGTTTATTTATTTGAGTACCAGGTTGTGAGAATTGAGGGTATTGGTGATTATGAGAATTTATCCCAAAAATTGATTAATGTGGGAATAAATTTAAAATTTGCCGAGTAGGCCGTGATACCACTAAAGCTCACTAAATCTAAAATTTGCCGAGTGGGGCCGTTATACCACTAAAGCTTACTAAACCTAAGAATTGCCGAGTGGGGCCGTGATACCACTAAAGCTCACCAAACCTAAGAATTGCCGAGTGGGGCCATAATACCACTAAGTCTAGAAAAATTGCCGAGTGGGGTCATGATACCACTAAGTCTGGAAAAAATTGAAAGTGCTAGTATGAACACCTAGAGAGGGGTGAATAGGTGTGAAGTAAATTTTTCGCAAAGAACAATAGAAATATTTTTCTTTTGAAACTGAGTCTAAAGAACAACAAACTTTTGAAACTAAGTCTGAAATACAACAGACTTGGAGCAAGTTCTGACTTTAGCAGTTAAATAGAACTACGAATAAAATAAAGAGTTCAGGTAAAAGAATAAGAACACAAAGTTTATAGTGGTTTGACTTAGATCAAGTTTACGTCCACTCTCCCACACTAACAGCCTTCTAGCTAGATTCCACTATGCAATCAACAAGAGATTACAACTTTGAGTGCAAACACTTAGTAGTAAATCACACTACCTCACTAAGTCACTCTTTTGGTATTTCTCTCACGATCACTAACGTTTAAGCTCACCAAAGACAAGTGTATGATCGAAGGTCGCTCAGACTTTGGAATTATAAATTCTACGCTCCGTCTCTTACTTACTTATCGGTCATTCATCTCCTTAAATACGCCTCCACTTTCAAACTAGCCGTTGGACAGTATCTTAGAGGATCGTCTTCCAATCTACCCATTGGACAAATCTGTATCTAGAAGATTTGGTAGCCGTTGAGCGATAAAAGTAGAATCCTAACTTGATTCTGATCGCCCATACAAATAGAATCTTGGTTTCCATAAGTAGAGCTTCTTCGTTTAGAAAGTTCTTGTCTTCAAGATCTAATTGTCAATCAATTAGATTGAGTCAATCAAATCAATCTTGATGTAGAATCCAAACCAGATACTAGCCGTTATGCATTTAGGACTTGTGTTACGTTCTGTCTCGTTTTTAATGTAAAGTCTGAGAGTAATAGACTTTACAATCTGAGTCTGAGTGCAATAGATTTTACAATCTGGACATAAGTCTGAACATATTCTACTTCTGAACAAATTTAGCTTTAAGGTCTTAACACAATCTGAATAAGTTCAACTTCAGCATAGACTTTGATAATATCCTTTACATGTTCTATCATCTGCATAGTCTGTTACTCAACAATTAAACACGTTAGTAGCCTTTGATTTATTTTGTCATCTTCAAAACATCATAAGGGATTTCCCTAACAATCTCTCCCTTTTTTATGATGGCAAAACAATCTCTGAATATGCAGATGTGTAATCACACTTTTCTAAAATATAATTCAAATCAAAACATAGCAGAAGATAGCAAATAAATTGAGCATAATAATATATAGAAAAATAATCGCAGCTCAATATTATGCAATATCAACCAATCAACACATATGCATATTTATATTCTCTCCCCATTTTTGTCGTAATCAAAAGGCGAAAATAGTGGAAATAGTATCATGGAGAGAATATAAAATGATAATAAATATATCTTGTGTGAAACAAAATTTTGAAAAATCGGTTTTTATAAAGTAATTCGAATATTAAAGATATGCAATATAGCTCATTTCGTTCATATATATCAGCAAATATCCAAGAAAAATCACAAATGCATTATAAAATTCACTTGACCCATTTTGTCATAATAAAATGATAATATCAATAAGAGATTTGTTGATGACAAAAGGTAATAAAAGAGGCACTAACCGGATTTCATAGATCTTAACAAGTTCTGTCACATTTACCTTTTCCTTCCTTCCATAATAATTAAGATCACGATTGATTCAAAAAGATTTTTCCATAATTGATCAGAGCTCCACCTCAATTTGTTGCATTTTTTAGATGATCATGATTATTTCCTTTCTCTTGGATTCGCTTTCTTCCCATGTCATCATGACAATATTTGCGAATAGCACTAATTATGGCTTATGCACGTTGAGCAGAATATTTTTCCATTATTTTCTTCGTAACAACAATATCCACAACAACGATCATTTGTATTTTGAAATTCGAGGCAAAAATTTATTTTCTTCAATCAAGCTCTTCTCGAATTCAACCTGCATAAATTTAACGAACTTTTTGCACAAATAAGCTGTAATAATATCCACATAATATATAATGCCCTTTCTTCAAATAAATAAATTGAATAGCGTATATATAATTAAAATTCAAAACTACTCAACCTTTCGTATGACACATTAGGGATTTCCTTAACAATTTACAAAAACTTTGCACAAGGAAGGGAATTTTTGAACCTCCAGAAGATAGTATAGAATCTCCATGATTTTCAAATTTTTCAAAATCCATATGGAATATTCTTTTGTCACCTAATGGGATAACAATCTTTGCAAAAATATTACGTAATACCTTACTCCGATTTGCGGATCAAAACTTGCTAGATATAAGATATCTTTTAAGAATATAGTAAGAATATCCATGAATATGAAATACTATCTTTCGAGATCAAAGGGATTTCCTTTGAGTATAAATCTCAGATATATATTATTGATGCATTTTGCAAAAAAAGAAAGTAGATATTTCTATCCTGTGCCAAATCAAGTAAAAATTGCAATTCCTTATATTTATGATAAGAGATATTTGCAATATAAATGATAAGCAATAATAAATGCATGTAGAAATTTGCAAGGTGGGATGATAAAAAATATTCTCTTACCCAAGGTATATGATTGCAATATACCATTGAAAAAAAAATATCATTACCAATCTTCGCCTGAGATTCTTTTCTTATTGCACCAAAATCTACGTAGATTCGTAATCATTCTTGCCTTATTGAATTTCCTGCAATCAACTCATTTCCTTTTTGGTATCCATCAATTTGGATCATTCCATTTCGTTAGAGCAAAATATGAAATTTCCATAGATAATCAAATATTCTTTCTAAACTCATCATAACAAAGTATTTAAGGAATGAATATTATGCACAATAATATCTTGAAAAAGAAATTCTCACTTAGTCAAAGCACAATAAAATCAGAGAGAATAAAATCCTTGAATATTTAAGAAGAAATATTTTGCATAATAAATAATCACGTAAAACAGATTTCTATTATGCAAACTATAATAAAATCTGAGAGTATTAAATCAAACCAAATAAACTCAATTGTCTCTAAGCAGGATATCAAAAATAATCACAAGTATCAAATCAAATCTCGAATCACAAAAACAAATCATACGATTCTTTCTTCAATAAAACAAAATATGATCATTATAAAATCTCAATCACCCAAGGATATATCGAATATCAAGCATAATGAGAATTATGTGCAAAAAAAAATGCATTCCTTATCAATTTCTTCTTTTCCTTTATTTCCTGCAAAAACAGCTCATCTTTTCTTTGGTACTCATATTTTCTTGGGTCTTTGGGAGTTAGTAGAGTATGCTATTTTTATCCAATCTTTCTTGATAGGTCTCCAAACTTTAGGATATTCTTTCTCAAAGTGTTCTGAATCTCCACAATTTAAACACTTGAGGGCATTTCGACCAACAAGTTTTGTAAAAATCCTTTGAAAATGCTTCTTGTACGCAAGTCTAGGAGGTCTTTGTCTAAGTCTCTCCTTGACTTTAGGAAAATCTATTGGAGAATCACTTTCCATATTGAAACCAAGTCCTGATTTATTATAGTAAGGTACTTGTATGGAAATGATATGCTCTAATGTTTTTGAACCATTTGAAAATCTTGTCGAAATATTTGAAAATTCTATCTTTAAAGAATCATTTTTTTTTACAAGTAAATCTCGACTTTCTTTTGTTTGTAGAAAATCTTTTTTCAAAATTTCAAAATTTTCTTTTTGAGAAAGATCTTGTTGCCAAAGCCATGAATTCTCCTTTTTTAGTTTGGAAATCCTTTTAAGAGAAAATTTGAGGTTTAAGCAAAGCTCATTTATATACTTAAACACTTCAGTAGGAATTTATGAATTGTTGACCTCGATTTTCTCATCGGATTCTGAGTTTGTGTCTAAGTCAGACTTTGATTCTAATTCCGATTCTGAATTTGAATCTGAGTCTGAATGTGCCACCAAGCATATATTTCCTTGCTCGTCATCTTCTTTCATGGTTCTTTTCTGGCCATTTTGCTTGTATTGTCTTCTTCCACTAAATTTCCTTCCTTTTCTACTAAGCTTTTTGAATTTCTTGATCATAAAAGCAAGTTCTTCGTCGTCCATGTCATTTTCTAAGTCTGTATCATCAGAATCAGTGTTAGATTTAAGTGCAATTGACTTCTTACCTTCGGGATCTTCATCATTGATTTGTTCCACTTCGTAGGATTGAAGAGTGCCAATCAATTTATCAACAGAAAGTGGCATAATTCTCTAAGTCTCTTGGATTGAGGTCTTGACATGGTTCCAATCTTTTGAGACCTCACAAAAGTTTGTTGACCTTCATTGGGGAAGTAATTTGATGAGTTTGATATGCCAAACCGTTTACAATCTCTATAAAGCGACTGAACATATCTCCAATCGACTCTCCTGGCTTCATCTTGAAGGATTCATATTGGCCAAGCAGGAAGTTTACTCGTCTCTTTTACACGATCAGTCCCTTCATAAGTAACATGAAGTCTATCCCAAACTTCTTTAGCTGTTTCACATGAAGAGATTCCATTATACTCAACAGGAGACAATGTACAATATAAAGCATCAAGAGCTTCTCTTTTGGACATCTCTGTCCGAGACATAGGAGAAGGGTGTTTGGTTTCTTTATTTTTGCCATTCTTATTTGATGTAGACGCAACAATGGGATTGATTCATTTTTCCACAACATCCCATCGCAAGAGATCTCTGGATCTTATGAATGCTTTCATTTTGTTCTTCCACACATTGTATTCATTTCCATTAAAATATGGTGGCATGGTGTTGCTTTGTCCTTCCATAAATCTTGGTGCCAAGATACTAGCCATAGACGATCTTTAGCTCAAAAGTAAAAACACTTTTATAAACCGAACACTTGGCTCTGATACCAATTGAAAGTACTAGTATGAACACCTAAATGGGGTGAACAGTAGAAATATTTTTCTTTCAAAATTGAGTCTGAAGAACAACAAACTTTTGAAACTGAGTCTGAAGTACAACAGACTTGAAGCAAGTTCAAACTTTAGCAGTTAAATAAAACTACGAATAAAATAAAGAGTTTAGGAAAAAGAATAAGAATACAAAGTTTATAGTGGTTCGGCTTAGATCAAGCCTACGTCCACTATCCCACGCTAACAGCCTTCTAGCTAAATTCCATTATGCGATCAACAAGAGATTACAACTTTGAGTGCAAACACTTAGTAGTAGATCACACTATCTCACTAAGTCACTATTTTGGTATTTCTCTCAAGATCACAAACGTTTAAGCTCACCAAAGACAAGTGTATGATCGAAGGTCACTTAGACTTTGAAATTATAAATTCTACGCTCCGTGTCTTACTTGCTCATCAGTCCTTCATCTCCTTAAATACTCCTCCACTTCCAAACTAACCGTTGGACAATATCTTAGAGGATCGTCTTCCAATCTACCCATTGGACAAATCTGTATCTAGAAGATTTGATAGCCATTGAGTGATAGAAGTAGAATCCCAAATTGATTATGATTGCCCATACAAACAGAATCTTGGTTTCCATAAGTAAAGCTTCTTCGTTTAGAAAGTTCTTGTCTTTAAGATCTAACTGTCAATCAATTAGATTAAGTCAATCAAAACAATCTTGATGTAGAATCCAAACCAAATCACTAGCCGTTATACATTTAGAACTTGTGTTACGTTCTGTCTCGTTCTGGATGTAAAGTCTGAGAGCAATAGACTTTACAATCTGAGTCTGAGTGCAATAGATTTTACAATCTGGACGTAAGTCTAAACGTATTTTGCTTATGAACAGATTTAGCTTTAAGGTATGAACACAGTCTGAATAAGTTCAGTTTCAGCGTAGAGTCTGTCTTCTGATTTTTCTAAGTATAGACTTTGATAATATGCTTTACATGTTCTATCATCTGCATAGTCGTTACTCAACAATTAAACATGTGAGTAGCCTTTGATTTATTTTATCATCTTCAAAACATCATAAGGGATTTTCCTAACGAAAATTGCCGAGTGGGGCCATGATACTACTAAGTCTAGAAAAATTGCCGAGTGGGGCCGTGATACCACTAAATATAGAAAATTGCCGAGTAGGGCCGTGATGCCACTAAATCTAAGAAAATTGCTCGGTAGGGCCGTGATTACCACTAAACCTAGAAAAGTTGCCAGTGGGGCCATGATGACCACTTAATCTAGGATGTGCCTGTTAGGCTGTGGCTAAGAGTTGAGAATAAATAATCGAAATGACCGAGTGATGGTCTCAATAACATGTAATCGACTGAGTCGATTAATCGATGGTTCAATCTGTTTGATTGAATGATGTGATTGTTAGTATCTATTATTTGAACTGACTTATAGGAAGGAACTGAGGCCAAGGTAAGCCATCTGACTCATGGTTGTGCTTAGGCAGCCCCTAATGCATATTTTCTTCCTAATCGGGGTTTAGAGGGTGGACTTGCTGAAACATTGTCTCACTGGTTATTGAATAACCATTTTCAGGTCCTTAGGTGGTGGTTGTGGAAGACTGAAGCCCCGGAGTCTGTGGAGGTGGAGTTCGAAGGATTGGCGCATGGGTTTGACTAGTATGTCGTAGGACAGCTCCTTTTGAGAGCCCATCTTTTGTAGGCTTTTGACCAAACTCATTTTGTACCTAAACCCCATTGTTTTATAAGAGTGTGCTGTTGTGAAATGTTGCCTTGCTTTCCTATCCCATGCTGTTTATTGTCAGGGGTATTTGTTTTGCTTCCACATGTGTAATAAAATGAAAGGGTTGGCGACTCATCATGGGAAGTCACAAATTTTTATCGACCAGTGAGGGATGGGCACGCGCTCAAGGATCGGGCGTGACAGAAACAAACACCGACCTAATTGATTTCCAAATAATGGTTAGAAGACTTTTCCACCCATTTCTAAACAAGAAGGCAAGGTAAACTCATTGTACCAAAGCAGATGTCTACATGATATGCCCCAAGACTATGATTTAGAATCAGTGGAATACATATATAACGCAGCACCATTTGTAGAAGTTTTTTTCATTAGACACCAAGACAAAGTAAAAGCACCTGCAATAGCAGATCAGCTGCTATGTGGACTGGATTAGTATACTTTTCTGCAATGACAAGAACTTCCGAAGGACCGTTAATTGGTGATAATAAATCAGCAAATGGTATCTGGCTCCAGCCATTTATTTGTGGAAAGGATAGAAAATAGTGCTCATTTATACTTGGAGAATCATTTTTGCGGTGGTGACATACTGATTTCCGGGACCAAATATCTTATCAATCTACCAAAAATAAAAGCAAACCAACATGATAATCATTTGATGCTCAGATGACATTTCTTTTCATGATGACTGAACAACAAGGAACAACTTCTGTCACTTTGAATGCAATTCAAGTACAGAGCGTAATTTTAATTGATACCATTCAAACGCTTTTCCCTTTGTTCTCGTTTTCCTTATCTGAATGCTCAAAAGCACAAAGATTTCCTTAGAAAACTCATCGGTGGCAAAGGTCAAGAAGTCCATTTAAACGCATCCACACACATTTGTAACCAAAAATTCGACCAACCATTCAGATAACTGTTATTGGATCCCTTAAGAGGCCCGGTTATACCTCTTCCAAGAAACCACGTATTCACGTATGTAAGAGAAGAATTTGAACCAAAAACTTCTCTCTTCAATTTTGGCCATTCAATAAAATCTTGTCCCTCCCCACTATTAATCTTTGTCACATTCTTTTTGGTCAAGTAGGGCGAGAAATGGTAAACCATGTAATTGCCCGTAGACCTCATATGCACTCTACTAAGTTGTTCTCCTTTCATGGCCTGAAACTATGACACTAATTTCACTGACTACAATAACTAAGTGGCTGCATATTCGTACTCCTAAGCATTTGTTGAAGAAAAGATTCAGGCGTTTCTCTAAAAAGTCTTGATGATGAAGGATTTAATTTATACCAATTAAAAGTACCTTCGGGCTGGATTCAGCTCCCCATGCCATGGCAGCTATGGCCTGCATAGCAGAATGATATCGCAAATTAAGGTAACCTAACAATGCAAAAGAAACAGATTAAAAAAAAACACAGCAGTCTGTCATGTTTCAAACCTGTGCTCCTCCAGCTTTAAGGATGTGAGTCACACCTACTTTCTTGGCACAATACAGTACTTCCTTCGGGCAATTAAAAAAAAAAGAAAAAAGAAGAAGATGTTATTGGCTCGTATTGCTTATCAAATAGACAAAACATCTTTTTGGAGGGAAATTCACCTTGCAAATGCTGCCATCCTAACTTGGGGGAGTCGCAAGAACAACAGTCCTACACCCAGCAATCTGTGCAGGGTGAAGTGTGCAACAAACCAGAGGTCAAGTGAATCCAATTTTCGATAAATGGAAATCAAATTGTTTGTTTTAGTGGCAAAAAATAACAGAAGAGGCAACTCATCCGCTCACAACTGCAAGCATAAGTGCTGTTGATGGTAGAATTGCAGTACCTCTAGGAACATAAAGGCCAACGGAGCCAATGCTCCTGGCCACCCTTTTACATTTGACACCCTAGAGGATCACAATATCTAAGAGCCAAAATGAGATTACTCAATTGAAAAGGATAAATCAGACAACATTTCTTCTTTCATATTCTCAATGCTTTTTCCAGTGGATTTTTGAGCCAAGTGGAAGGTATGCATATTATTATAGGTCAAATCAAATGCTTCTGTTACTGTTGCATCAAGCTGCAAAATTGGCAAATGTTAGGTCAGTATTTTATATCCCTAAAACTGATAACATCATAGAAAGGCGTTGGCCAACAAATACGAGTATTTGAAAAGCATGTGTTATCTTAAGACACCTATTGATTTGGAATATTTCTCAATCTATCAATGGAACAATCAATCGAAGACGGAATGTTCTCCAAAGGAAGAACTTAACTTATGGAAACCCTATTTGTTGAATGAGCGCAGATCTTTCGGGGAACTTCCTTCTCGGCAATCCAAAAGCGATTAGATATTCCTCTAGATTTAAGTCCAATGAATTGATTGGATGGTTGATCCTTAAAACTTGGGTCTAATGGTCAGTTTTGACATTGAGTAGTATTAAAGGAAGTCGTAGTGCTGAAGGATGAAAAGAGAGAACACATAAGTTCTTAATTCTAAAGTTCATCAAAGTCCTATTCTCAATTACATTAGTCTTTTGTGGGCTATATCCAGTGTAATCTTTTAGAGGTTAAGAGTGTGAGATTAGATTATCTTTCACATGAGCTTAAGTAGTGAATGCTCAATCCTTGTAACCTTTTATTGATTGATCATAGTGGAATCCAATTGATAGGCTATGGGTGCTGAAGAGTGGACGTATGCTTGTCAAAGCCGAACCACTATAAATTTGTTGTGTGCAATTTCTCTATCTCTTAAACTCCTATTTATATTTTGTGATAGTTTATTGGACGTCAATAAAATTTGAATATTGCATAGTTTGTCACCAGACGTCATCTTATTGGAATATTATCTTAACCTTGTTTCAATTCCGTATTGTCACCTATTCACCTCCTCAAGGTGATAGATCTAGCCATAATTGTTTATTGTTCAATCACTTGCTCTTGTAACAATTAGTATCAGAGCCAAGCTTGGTAGAGTTAAAGCAAACTGATGGCAATAGAAGAAGGAAAAATGAGAATTAACAAATTTGATGGAAAGAATTTTGGATTCTAGAGAATGTAGATTGATGATTATATTTACCAGATGAAACTGCACTTGGCCACATCGAGTAGAAGCTAGAGATGAGAAAGCAAACTTACTAGGTATTGCTGGATAGACAAGCTTTGGGTATTATTTGACTAACATTGTCTTGTAACGTTGTGTTTAACATCGTGAAAGAGAACACCACTATGGGTTTAATGAAAGCCCTATTATGAGAGCATCTCTATGATCAATAAGGCCTACTTGATGCGACGTTTGTTTAATTTGAAAATGAGCGAAAGTATGTCAGTTGCTGATCATATCAATGGATTTATGTGATTGTTAGTCAATCAAGTTCAGTTGAGATTGACTTTGAAGAAGAGGTATGTGCTTTAATTTTGTTATTCTCATCGCTTGATAGTTGGAATATTATTGTTACTGTTGTTAATAATTCCTCTTGATCAACAAACTTGACATTTGATAGGTTACAAAATTAATTTTGAGTGTAAACATCCGTAAAAAAGAATCTGGTGAATTGTATCCACTACTTTAGTAGGTGAAAATAAAGAAAGAATCAATACACATGTTAGTAGGAGTAGTATAAATATGAATAGATGTAGTCAGTCTATGACTTGTGGTGCTATTTGTTGGAGTTGTAGAAAGAAGGGTCACCTTAGAAGAAATTGTCTTAAACTGAAAAATGAAAAAGGGTAAGGGAGTTAGAGTTGAACTTGTAGATGATGTTGCGGCTATAACTAAGAACAATTTGGATAGTGCCGATTGTCTTGTCTATCACTGATTATTTTATCATTTGATGAATGGATTATGGATTCTCGTTATTTGTTTCATGCTACAATAAATTGAAATTGATTTACTGCTTATCAATGCATGGATAATAGTAAAGTGTAGTTGGGGAACACTAACTGTGATTTTGTAGGTGTTGCCGATGTTAAAATCAGAATGCATAATGATATCATAAGGAACTTGTTCCAGAGTTGAAAAGAATATGATTTTCTTGAGTGTTTTCAATTTACCTAGGTATGCATATTTCAAAGAGTTTTGAAAATTGTTTGAGGTGCCTTAGTGATGATAAAAGAAATCAAACATAGTGGCTTCTTCATTGTTTTCTTTCTACGTCTCTTCAATTCTTGCCCGAAATATAATATCTTGGAGATGCCACATGGAGGAATCGGTGGAAAGTGAATATCAAGAAAGTCAAGTCCATGGTCTTGATCTCCCTCCATCATATTTGTTTCCTTTTGACCTAAATTTACTTACTAGCCATAGCCAGTTTGATCATTTCCTTCCACAAAAGGGGAATAAGCGGACTAGATGGATTACAATACAATTCCTAACTAAGCCAATTCGAATGTCAATCATGACCAAACCAACTCGAATGCAATTGACGTAGATCTAATGCCTATGAATGTAAATATGAACTAATGTTAATGATATTTTTGTTTAGGGTCGGGGTCAATCCCTAATTTTCTTATGCAACAAATGATTAACTAATCGTTTTATCAAAGTTTAGGTGTCAATAGGATTTGATATACATACCTTTAATGTATCTAAATTGAAACATCATCTTCAATATGTGTAAGTAATTATTCAAATCTTTTATTACTACTTGAAGTTTTGTCCAATATATTGCGGCATCATCAGCCACCTCTATTAATATCTCATTTGACAATTGCAATAGAATTATACTCTTTGCTTTCTTCATCAGCTCTATCTTATTAGCCCATTTCATCAAAATCAGTAACTTATCTTTGTTATCTAATGCTTTGCCAAATTGGTTGTCAATAGCGCACCCATTTTAACGCTTTATAAACCAAAGTTGTTTCTCTTGTTAAACTTTTCAATTTTTACTTTCGCTCTAGACAATAATTGCAATAATATAATTTTCAAACAATAATCAGTCAAGCAAAAAACCCAAATCCAAATCTAGAAAACCTAATCCTAAGCTTTGATACCAGCAATTGTAAAATTAATGCACAAAATACCCGATCTTATAATTTAAATCAATTCGAAATCACTAAAGAGATAAACGAGGAATAATAAAGGATATCAAAAATTTACTAATTCAATCCGAATGTTGGTACTTATAATCAAATAATTACAGTTATAATCATTCATATATTTAAATGTTACCCATACCTAGACCAAGTCCAAATCCATAATACTTATACGAATAAACGAATCAATTGAATGTAGAATACTAAAATTACCGTGTCCCCGATGCTCCTCGTTCGCAGCGTCCCCTCGGGCGGCTCGGTGTGCAATTGTTTTTTATTTTTTTCCGTCCAGCATCCGAAAGGGAGAGCTAGAGGGACAGCCACGAAGAAAGAAAGCATAAATATCTACGTGGGTCCCTTTCACGGTCAAATCCTTGTTGACCGACTACTATTCAAGAAAGAAGTTGTCGGCCACCATTTAAATTTTCTCTCGGACAAATACATCTTTTTTCCTCATAAATAAATAAATATTTATTAGCATAAATGGGCCACTTATTTTGTCCTATAGTGACAAAGACTTCCTTCTTTCTTGTGCGTCTTTACAGATCCAATTGTAAACCCCTTCGTTACGGATCAGTTGAGGAAACTACTTCATCGATTAACCCTAATCCAAATAAGACAATAAAATATTCGGTGGTATATTCGGCGGTGGCACAACATTCGGTGATTCACAAGTGCCACGTCAACGATACTGACACATGAATATTGATGTGGAAATTAATTTTTTTTTCTCTTTTCTTCCTCCATCTTCAAGCGCCATACAGATATGGAGATGCAGAGCAGCGGGCGGCCTTGGACGGCCTCTCGTCCACAGATCTGAGCTCTCACCATCCCTGTCGTCCCGACGGCCGAGCAAGGGAGACGCGGAGCAGTGGGCTCCGCGTGCATGGCCGTGAGCGAGGATGAACTCCGCGTCCACCCTCTCCGTCGTCTCGGCGGCTGAGCCGCAGATTTAGAGACGCAGAGCAGTAGGCTCGCGATGCCAGATCTGCCTGCGAAGATGCCAGATCTGGGAGCCACGGCCAACGGTTCCAGCCATGGCCGCGAGCGACAACCAAACTGAACTGATGCGACGCCGCATCCACCCGCCGGTCTGGCCTATGACGTTGTCCCAGCGGCTGAGCGGCAGCTTTGGAGACGTAGAGCAGTGGGTTCGCGGTGAAGACTCTAGATCTGGAGCCACGGCCAACGGTTCCAGTCCATTAATCTCTGTTGGGTGGTGGAAGGAGAGAGATCAGCTTCAGCATGGCTTCTCTTTGCCGCCGGATTTGGAATTGAGGCACTGGGCGGAGGAGATGACCAAACTGAACTGATGCGACGCCGCCAATAAATTATTTATTTATTTGTGAATTTGAATTAAATTAATTAAAAATAAAAATATTTATTTAATATTTAACCGACTCCGCCGGTGGCGATGGCCAAAGGAGGGACGGAGATTTGACCTTGTGGCTGCAAATGGAAGAGGAGGAAAAGAGGAATATTGGTGGGTCACGGAATTTTTAATTTATTTATCTAATATCACGTGTAATCATAAACGAGCGTATATTACGTCAAACGAGCGTATATTACGTCATCCGTGACGCTTACAAATCAATGTAAATTTTCTCAAATAGAATAAAGGAATTACATCCTTTACTTGAGTTGAATTCGGTTTACAAATCAAACTCACATGGTTTAACACGAAGAAGAAGAAAAGAGAACGTGAATTAAGGATGACTGAATCGATTTATATCCTTTAATTGAGTCGACTTCCGCTCACAAACACTCTACGTAATTTAACACGAAGAAGAAGAAAAGAAGGAAGATAGGACTCTGCGTTAGTGACGGAGGCGTGAGCGAAAAAAACTAATAAAACGGAGACGTGAGCGAGGAGAGAGAGTACCGGAAACAGAAAAAGGAGATTTTGAAAAATTTAGGAAGTGGACCATCTACATATACTGCGCTATCTGGATTTGAAAATTTGCTTTGTCCGGATTTCAAAATTCGCGTCCCGTCAAACTCTCGAGTCTCATGTCGCTTTTCCATTAGAGGGGCCATCGAATCCCAGGTCCGACCATATGGAGACGAACACCAGGTCCAGCCATCGAAGGAACTTTTTGGGTTTTATGAATCATGTTTAGACAAAATTAATATAAAAACAACGAAAATAAAGATGTTATATTTTTATACATAATTCTTCGGAGGCGTTGTTCGTGCGTTTTAATAAAAAATCTGAATATATAAGGGAGTTAAACGAATTATCTCTCGAAACGCGCTTTAAACGAATTGGTTCGAATGTTCTTCAGTTTAAGCCCACAAATGTCGGACTTCTACTTTTCAGACACACCATCAATGGACGTTGAATGGAAGAAAGAATTTTAAGATAATCACCACTATGATTATGCTAACAATTTCGTGAAGACAATCATCTGTATCATTGATGTTTTAGCCACGACTCGAATGAGAGAGAATCCATTTTCTTTTTCTCACATACCAACACACAAAAAACACGTTCGCTTTTTTTCTCCCTTTTTAGCATCCATTGCTTATATCCTCCTTTATGCGGGATTTGAAAATGCCCTCTTGAATCAGCAACGGTTACTAATCGTGACAATCAGTAACCGTTGCTATGTGTGGGAAACCATCCCACAATCAGCAACGATTGCTGATCATGGGATGATCAGCAACTGTTGCTAATCGTTCATGCACGATGGTCAGCAACGGTTTCTGACCATCATGCACAAAGCTTCCCTATTTTTTTATATTTATTATTATTAAAAACACGTACATGTGATGTGCGTTGCATAGGGTCAGCAACAATTGTTAACCATGTGCACATTGATTAATAATAAATAAATAAATAATCAATCCCATTTTTTATAAATAAAAAATAAAAAAAATAAGAAATGACATAATCTTTTTGTGTGCATTTGGAAATACATTAACATATATTCACTTTGAGTATGCATGTGCATCATATGCAAGTAGGATCATGACTATAGTACAAATTAAATTAAATCTTATTTAACTTAATTTCAAGTCAACTCAATTTAATTGCAGTAATTGCAAACACATTTACAACATTATTTTTCTCTTGTTCCACGTTATCCTAATTGTTTATGGTGTGTGACATCCCTAGGTTTATCACTAAGCTGGTAGTAAGACTTGTACTAACACATTAGAACTCCCAAAAGAATTAATTGTCTCGATTAATCTTTGGGTCCTACAAGTCATGATTGACATCTAACAATATGTCATGGTTACCTAGATAGTGTGAATGTTTTAAGAACATAATGAACTTGTTAACTTTGGCTATAGTGTAATTCAATCCTTTTGTCTTACTATGTCTCAATCAAACAAAAACTATTGAATATTTGTCAAGTCACCAATTCAATCATATGCACAAATCTAATTGACATGCATTTTATTCAAGACATAAATAATTTATTCTCGATTACAACCCCGGCCAGGGATTTCAATGCATTGTCATAATTAGATCGTATAGGACATCATTATTATACCCTGCATGTAACAAAGAGATAGATTCCATATTGCGTACACGTGCAACTTCGTATATGAACAAACTATGACTATCGGGTATAAAGATGGATTAACGATCCAGTATTATGTGCACCTGTGAACAATAGTTGTTGGACACACAAGTTAACACCGTGCCTTAGGTCTAAGGATTATTTATATAAGACAAAGCATGAACAATTAGACATTGACCACACTAAAAGCTTCTATATCACTAATCGTTCCATATACGTTACGTTCAGTAAACTTGTTTAATACATACACTCGTATTTTAGCTCAAGCATCACAATATTCAATGACTTGCGATTCATCATTCCCTTAAGTATCCAATACATAATGGTGAAGTTAAGAACATACACGGTCTCAACATGATTATTAATATACATTCAATAATCCATCAACTGGGAATGATTTAAAGATTCAATCTAACTATGAACATGTCACATATATTCTTAACGTCTAAAAATAGATCTAGTTGCAACTGATCTTATGGAATCATTTGTAAATATAAAATAATTGGACAAATGAATGAATACGTCACTGTCATTAATTAAATAATAATAATAATAGTACAACCAAAATCCCTAATATGTAACTATTATATGGTAGCTTTAGGGCATACATTCAACAGGATCATCATCCTTATATTCGTGGCAATCCAAGAATCATTATCCCTACATTCGTGGTTCAAATTAAAGTAGACATTCACATACGACATGATACAACATGATATGTTGATATGTCATTTTTCAAAAAATAAAATATTTCAATATGTTAAGATACGTTATATATTAAATAAATTTTTTTATACACATACAATAAATTATTATTTTTATGATTATTTTAATTAAATTAATTTAATTCAACTTAACAAATAAATAAATAATAAAAAAGAGCCTAAAATGAATACACACTAATAACATCAATAAATTTATTCATAAGAAATTGGAAAGATATTTTATGACTTTAATAAAAGTTATAGATTAAACTAATGACTAATGAGAGATTAAAGTCAATTTATTTAAATAAATTTATGATATTTTACAGTAATAAAAAATTATCATTATTCAATATCGAGTGCTTTTTTTTTTCTTGAAATCACTTTTTAGTCTACTTATTTATTTATTTTTTAGCCCAATCCATTTATTGATAAATCTATTTAATAATCGGTGCTTTTTTTTTTTTGGGTAAATGGGCCCCACCCATTTATTTCACCCTTTCGATTCCTTTCTTAAAAATTGAAATCAACCTCCACCCTGAAAAAAATAAAAGAAATAAAAGAAATAAGTCACCCATTTATTTCACTATCTCTTCCAGCTTCCTCATTTTTATTAGGGGCATGCAATGGGAACTGCCCAAATCGGAACCGCCCAGACCGAACCGGCCGATTTTGGGCGGTTCCCATGGTCGGCGGTTCAATTCCTGGTTCCTAATCTTGGAACCGGTGGCCGGGTTCCTGATTCCAAGGTGGGACCCGACGGACCGAACTAAACAAATTATATATATAACTTATTGCAATCGAAATTGCAATTGAGGTAGTAACCTATTATGTGTCTAAGAGACCATTAAAACTCTTTTCGTTACTCTTTTATTTATAGAGAAAATCTACTTGTTAGTTTCATCTTCTACTTGATGTGGGACTATGGCTCCAAGAGACCCACAAGGCATTTCAAGCCTCCAAGAGTCCCACATCGACTAAACATTCAAAGAGCAGAAGAGAGATTGTCTATAAAACCTAAGCCAAACACAACTTCTAGCCAAATTGCTCATGACCTTTATGGTTAATGTTAAGTGTAAACACACAAAGTGTGATTAATATTCACACAAGTGGAGTTTGAATATTTTACTCATGGAAACATGTGATTAGTTTTGTTGAATTGCCGAGAACCGAATTGGATTGATCGGGTCGGTTTGGAGCATGGTCACTCTTTAGTGCAAAAAAAAAAATGCTATTTTGTTGGACCGGACTAGACTGGAATCAATGGTTCGGTTCGGTTCTCGGTCCTAGGACCAAACGGTTTGGTCCACGGTTCCTAATTTTGAGAATCGGTGCTCCCGGTCCAGGTTTGATTACCCCTAATTTTTATTTCTTTTTTCTCCTCTTCTTCCTAATATTAAAAGAGGAACCTTAGTCCTAACTAGCATGAAAAAAAAAAAAAGTAGCATGGAATTAAAAAACCCTAGCCGCCGCCGCCTCCTCCTTGCACGAACCCCTACCTCTCGCCTCCAACCCTCCCTCCTTCACAGTCATAGCCTTGCCTCCGGTCCTCTATTGCAGCATTGCAGTCCTCCGTCACGGCATCGCAATTGTGGCCCTCTTGATCACCTTGGTCTCTGCTCTTCCTTTGGCCCTCCCGCAGTCGCGGCCTCGCTTTCACTTCCTCCCCACCGTGGCCTCCACCCTCCATCGCCTTTTTCAACGATTCTCTCTCTTTGCACTTGCAGACCCGCCCCAGAAACTCACCATGAGCAATTCCGTGTTGGAGCGTGTTAGAGAGTTGACCGCGTATTCGATTTCCGACACGTGTTGACCACGTGTGTGTCCGAGCGTGTTTGAGCGAGTTAGATAAGGAGCTCTTGGAGGGTACGTGCTTTGTAGGTTCTAGTCAGGTGCAATAAGATGTTGATGAACACACAACTTTGCTCCTGTAATGTAGGGAGCCATTTTGCCAGACCAGGATTTGCGTTCTCTTTGTCGGTTATCAAGTATTATCCGCAAAATCGCTCCATTGCCGGTACAGTTATTCGAGTTTTTTTTTTCTGTGTTAATTTATTCAGTTTCAGCGGTTTGCTACTTTATTGATCTTTGCAAGTATGTTTGATGCTTTTTAACGTTGTCATAGGATTGAGTTGTTCCATGAAGTCTTACAAGTTGAAGGAGCTTACTCATGTGGAGCTTAATAGTTTAAAGACCAGGCCGCGTATTGATTTCTCGAAATTGTTTAGCCTGGTGAGTTCTGAGGTTCACTTATTCTTAATTATGTTTAGCTTTTGACAGCGGCGCTGACTCCTTTGTGGTGTTTTCTCTTGTAGGTAAAACCAATTGTTGATGAAGTTCACAGTAGAGGCGATGCTGCAGTCAAAGAGTTCGTGTTCTCTCTGATTTTTTGTTTAACTCGGTGTTCTTTAAATAAGTTAGGAGTACTTTGTGATGATGTCAACACTCCTATGGATGATAATGTCCGGCCTATTTGCTTTCATAGGTACACTGCAAGATTTGACAAGGTTGAGCTGGAGAAGATAGTTGAGAACGTGTCTGACATTCCAGACCCAGAGGTATCTTAAGATAAATGTGCTTTTCGGATACTTGTCTTTGCTGGCCACCGCCTATCCATGATCTCATCAGTTTAGGGATACGAAATCCTGACCTAACATTTGCCGAGTTTGCAGCTTGATCCAACAGTAAGAGAAGCATTTGATGTGGCCTATGATAATATATATGCCTTCCATTTGGCTCAAAAATTACCTGAAAAGAGCATCGAGAACATGAAAGTAAGAAGAAATATTGCGTGATTTCTCCTTTTCAATTTAGTAATCTCATTTTGGCTCTTGGATATTGTGATCCTTTAGGGTGTCAGATGTAAAAGGGTAGCCAGGGGCATTGGCTCCGTGGGCCTTTATGTTCCTGGAGGTACTGCAGTTCTACCATCGACAGCGCTTATGCTTGCAGTTGTAAGTGGACGAAAGTTGCCTATTCTGTTATTTTTTGCCACTACAACAAATAATTTGGTTTCCATATATATCGAAGATTGGATTTACTTGACATCTGATTTAATGCATGCTTCAGCCTGCACAGATTGCTGGTTGTAGAACTGTTGTTCTTGCAACTCCCCCAAGTCGGGATGGCAGCATCTGCAAGGTAAATTTCCCTCTGAAAAGATGTTTTGTCTAGGTGACAAGCAATATGCGCTGATTACACCTTCCATTTTCTTATTGCTTGAAGGAAGTGCTATACTGTGCAAAGAAAGCTGGTGTGACTCACATCCTTAAAGCTGGAGGAGCACAGGTTTTTTAACATGACGCAGACTAATAAAATTCTTTTATCTGTTTCTTCTGCATGGTTAGGTTTTCTTAATCTGTGGTATTGTTCTGCTATGCAGGCCATAGCTGCTATGGCATGGGGAACTGAATCCTGCCCGAAGGTACTTTTAATTGGTATCAATGAAATCCTTTGTCATCAGGACTTTTTAGAGAAACGCCTGAATCTTTTCTCCAACAAATGCTTAGGATTGCGAAGTGCAGCCACATAGTTATTGGAATCAGTGAAAATCCTGATTGGTGTTGTAGCTTAAGGCCATGAAAAGAGAAGGAATTAGTAAAGTGCATGAGAGGTCTATGGGCAATTACATGGTTCGCCCATTTCTCGCCCTACTTGACCAAAGCATGTGGCAAAGATTAATAATAGGGAGGGACAAGATTTCATTGAATGGCCAAACTTGAAGAGAGAAGTTTTTGGTTCAAAGTCTTCTCTTATATACGTGAATATGAGAATATCAAATATTAATTGATCATGCAAAGATAAAATGCCATTGCATTGCAAGGATTCTCAAAAATCTACAATGAAACTACAAAACTAATATTGGTAGGAGAGCTTAATGTAGACGACCTTAGCTAAAGTTGTCTTACCAATGCCCCCCATTCCATATATTCCAACAATTTGCATGGCACCGGGTTTATCATCCAATAATGTCAAGATATTCTCCATAGCATTATTGATTCCGACAAGTTGTTTGGTAACAACCAGCTGAAAGGCCTTCCTTAACTTTCTCACTGATCACCATTTTCACCAATTCTTCTTCGGGGCTGTTTATAAAACATTTGAGCCGAAATGCATTGGAAGAACAATCATAGCCTGTTATATCTCATTATTACAATGCTACAGCACATAAGAGTAAAGACCGCAAGCATAAGATGAGAAACGCACGAATGCATTTACTCCTTTACAAGCAAGATCCTCTTGAAAGAAAATAAAATATATAGAGAATTCTGTGTGCTTTTGAGTATTCAGATAAGGACTGTGTGCTTGACTGAACGGCATCAATTAAAATTGTGCTTTGTACTTAAATTGCATCCAAAGTGGTAGAACTCGTTCCCTGTTGTTCAGTCATTATGAAAAAAAAAAAAAATGTCACCTGGCAATCTAATGATTGTCATATTGGTTTGCTTTTATTTGTTGTAGGTTGAGAAGATATTTGGTCCCGGAAATCAGTATGTCACTGCTGCAAAAATGATTCTCCAAGTACGGATGAGCACTATTTTCAGTCTTTTTTACAAATAAATGGCTGGAGCCAGATATCATTTGCTGAATTTATTTTTACCTATTAACACCTCTTGTGTAATCTCATTGCCTTAACAGAACAGTGAAGCAGTGGTTTCCTTTGACATGCCTGCGGGTCCTTCGGAAGTTCTTGTCATTGCAGACAAGTATGCTAGCCCTGTCCACATAGCAGCTGATCTGCTATCCCAGGTGCTTTTATTTTGTGAAGTGATTTGACATGTCTAATGAATGAAACAACTTATACAAGTGGTGTTGCATTTGATCTATATTCAACTGATTCTAAATCATGGTCTTGGGATATATTATGTAGACATTTGCGTTGGTACAATGAGTCTGCTTTGCCTTCTTGTTTAGAAATGGGCGGAAAAGTCTTCTACTCACCATTTGGAAATCAAATAGACTGGTCTTTTTTCCTCTATGGAGTTATCACTTGTAGAAGAGCAAATTAAGAAAAAAAAGAATTAAGTATTCTGTAGTTTGTCTCACTTTTGATCATGTTCTTAGATGTTACAGAAGTCGTAGATGATCCAGTCGCACTTGGCTTAAGATTTTCACTATAGGGTAGTAGCTAATAAGGCAAGTGAGTTTCATATTGCATCTTGGAAGAAAATGATCTGCTATGAAAAATACTTAAGAGAATGAAAGTTAGGATATATTCTCAAGGGGAGGAGTTGAATCCTCATAATAATTTGTACACATCCTGTATTGGACTGACTTAACAAAGTGGTTCCAACGGCTAGCCTAGCAGGATCTATCCAGAAAAGGAGGAAAAATATCAAAATGCTTAGATGGAGGACAGAAGGAGGAAATATCTTGCCCATGCTTTTTGTTTGGTGGAAACTTTCTATTGCCATCTGCACTTCCTTGATTCTAATCTGTTGTGCCTGTGGCACGATTGTGTTTATATGGTCGGTTTGTTTCCTTGCTCCTTCCATGTAGCTTTCTTATGATGCATTATTATTATCATTTGGTCTCTATAAATTAAAGGTGCATCCTTGAAATAACATTTCTACTCTATGGATTTTTAAGACATCAAATTTGTGAAGAATGTGATGGCTCTATTCTATATGTAGGCTGAATAATTGGCTTCAAATACAATGTTTAGCAGAATATCACGCACCACAATTTGTGCAATGAAATTCTGGAGGGGGACTTAGTTGTTGTTTCTTATAGGTTATAAGTTCTGAAGGTTACTTTCAGCTTTCTTTATTGCTTTGAGCATCTTATTTTGGAACCTCAAGCACTGTGTGGAATATGAGAAGGATGCGTACACAATCTGTTTATAATGTGGAGTCTATCTTAATAGTAACCCAGTGAGGTACCATAATCTTTCTGTAGTTCCATGCTGCCCTTTGTCCAGAAAAAGAAAAAGAAAAACAAGGATCACCCTTCCGGCTGTTGGACATCTTGTGATGGCATCAAACATGGTTTAGTCATGCTTCTAACTTTTCTTAGAAAGTGCTTACCTTTCCCATTTCATCTCTATGGCAATTACAAGTTTGAACTTACTGGATTGCAAGAGTAGTGATTGCTTTCCCTTAGTCTTATCATTCAGTCAATTACTCTCTCCCAGACCATACAATGGGAGAACAGAGAATCACTCTACCTGGTATTTTTATGGCTTCCTCTTCCTAGTACCAGGCATCTTAAAATACCGGAGAATTTCGTTGCTTTCATTGATATTTGTACAAATGAATAGAGTTGTGGTACAAACTGCATTATGGATAAGTATTCCGGCTCTTCTCTTTTCCTTTGGTTAAGCATTTATCTCTGCTCGTTTCCTGAGATTAATACAGATGTCTAATTTGTGGACTGGACTGAATTGCTACGATGTGGTAAACCTTGGTCTTTGGAGCAATAGTTCAAAATTTGAATGCAGTAGATCCACTAGTGTGATGCTTAGGAAGCTTTGAATATGATGCCTGAGAATTTTTACTGTTCCTTTCCAAAACTCTTTTATTCTATTCAAATACTATCAATTAGATCCTTTTTTTATAAACCTCCATCAACTTTTAGAATTGATCCACCAAAATTCCAGCCTGCAATACTATTTTTTCTTCATGGGCACTTGTCTCAATCCCAAAATAGTCCTTCCACTCTTGATTTACGTCTGATCGGGTTGTTTTACACCAGAAAGGAAGCAAGGGTATGCTCAAAAATCAACTTGCAAGTGTCTGTTTTTTCCTTGTTTAGCCGGATATACTATTGTTATGGAGTTATTTGCATTTCTCAGGAACTTTGTGCCATAAATTCAAGTTCTTGCAATCAATGGTGGATAAAGTATTCTTTTTATTTCTTTAATTCTTTGGCGTCAAGCTTGATCTCTCTAAAATTATTCCATGCTGCGTCAATACTTTCGGCCATCATCTGCTTATGTTATGTTCCTGAGATCATTGCCCCCTTTCGGCCACATGATGCACATGGTTTTTATATGTTATGTTCCCTGTTTATATTGTCTAATTTGTCGACACATCATTCATCATTGTCAGGCTGAACATGGTCCTGACAGTCAAGTTGTTCTAGTCTTAGCTGGGGATGGAGTGGATATAAAGGCTATCGAGGAAGAAATAAAGAAGCAGTGTAGGAGTCTTCCTAGGGGAGAGTTTGCTTCGAAAGCTCTGAGCCACAGCTTCATTGTGTTCGCTCGTGATATGGTTGAGGTTGCGCCACTAATATCTCTTTGTTCTGAATGTCTTATATTTTATCTTTGCTCAGAAGAATTTGAGTCCTGAACTTTGGTTTTATCTGATGTCCATGCTTTAAGTCTGCTGTTTGTCCAAATATGTGCATAGTCTATCCGTATCCTTAGTATCGGAGGAGATATAGTGTGAACATTTGGGTGCATCATAAGGTTGCCTGCAACATACACATCTGGTGTGATGGCTAGGCCTGTTTATAGTTATTTAAAAGTCTAAACGGATAGCATTTGGCTTATCTTGAGGAGTTTTCACTTCTTTTTTGCAAAAAATTCTCATATGTTGCTTCGCAACTTCATTCCCTGAGTTTAGTTGGAGTCATTTCTATTGTCTCATCAATCCCAAATGTGCATTTCTTCTATTTTCATGTTTTAATATAGGGTTAATACCACGGAAAATTTCAAACTAGTTATGACAAATTTACTTCAAATTAATTTTTTTTTTCACGAAAATCCCTAAACTAGTGTGTTTAAGACAAATTTATTACAAAACTATTTTTTTTTACTATAGAAATCCCAAATTTGTATACTTATGACAAATTTATCTTTTATTAACTTTTGTCAAATTTTGCCAATAGATTTATTGTTGTGAATGGCATATGGTAACGTGGTATAGCGATGTGGTAAGGTCACGTGGAAATCCATAAGATTAATATCATTAAAAATCCTAAATTTGTCATGGATGTATCATCAAAATTGTCATGGTATATCAATTTGAGGTTTTTCGTAATATTTTACCATATGGATTTTCATGTGGACTTACCATGTCACCGTGTGTCTTCTATGTTTGCAAATTTAATAATTTAATTTGTCAATAGCTAACAAATGGTATATTTGTCATAGGTGTATTGGTTTATGATTTTTGGTGGTCAAGAAATTAGTTTGGAGTAAATTTATCAAGGGTATATTAGTTTGGGATTTTCTATAGTCAAAAATTAATTTGGGATAAATTTGTCTTAAGTATATCAGTTTGGGGTTTTTTTGGTAAAAAATTTAGCCTGAGGTAAATTTGTCTTAGATGTATCAGTTGGGATATTTCATGGTATTAACCTTTTAATATATGCACCAATTCATGCATTCACCTGCTATTGATATTAATAGAACTACTTATTTATGCAGGCAGTTTCCTTCTCAAATTTGTATGCCCCTGAGCATCTGATCATCAATGTAAAGGATGCTGAGAAGTGGGAGAGCTCTATTGAGAATGCAGGTCTAACTTGTAGATTGCAACATCGCTGTGTTTGTAGATTTACCTTATCCATCTATAATTCCTTTAATATCATGTCTTGAATGTGTTGCTTCTAATTGTGTTTTTTAAATCGCTGGTACAAAGTCATTTTCCGTGATAAAAACTAAATGATATCTCCTATGTAGCTTTGAGCTTGCCCTAGTTTGGCTGGAACCCCAGTAAAGTCTTCCGACTTTTTAAAGTCCATGGGTTGCTGCATTTGGAGATCTACCGTTTTCTTCCAAGTTTGATTTGCATACAAATTTGCTACATTGAAGTCCAGTCTCATCTCATTTGAGTCCCTTTAGCCTTCCTCCTATGATGAATTTCTAAAATTTGTTGCGAGCTTCTTTAGGATTTCTGTGAAGTAGATATGTTAATGGCTAGTTGCTAAAAAATGATTTACACAGTTTGTTCTTATTTGTAAATATAACCCGTTTCATTATTTAAATGGTTATTCTATTTTGGGTAATGAAATTTTTTATTACTAGTTGGTATTGACAATAGGTATGAAAAATATCTTGACATATCAAATTTTGTTTGTTAATCTGTCAAGGCATGGATTCATATGTGACTCAGGGGCTAGGGAGACTAAGCGTAAACTGATCGAGAGAGTAGTTAGCACTATGGATGGAGCCTGATAATTTTAGTATGCAGCTTTCGCTAGAAAAGAAAATCTATGGAGCATAGTGCCATGACTGCTTAGAAATCTTTACGATTAATTTTTACTTTTTTGGAGAAAAGTTTTTGTTTTTTTGTCTTGCAATTGCTTATAACTGGCCATCCCATGTTTACCACTTATAATCAGACCTTGAACAATTGTTCAGGTATTTAGAATGGGAGGCCAGGGGATCATATCATCATTATGATTATTTTGTGGAGCAGATCTTGGTGAATTTGTCTTAAAAATTCCTCTCTTGTGCTAGTGCTATAGATGGTGGATATTTGTGGTTGAGAATTAGTGTGCTAAATTAACAGCATCATATTTCACTGCGAGCATGTGCTAGCTCTTTTGTGATGAACAGTTTTATCCTAATGCATAAGGAAAAAAGAACGAAAGTATTAAATGTTTGTCTTTCTTTGTTATGCAGGCTCTGTATTTTTAGGCCAGTGGACGCCGCAGAGCGTTGGAGACTATGCCAGCGGGACAAATCATGTCCTTCCGACATATGGGTATGCACGGATGTATGGCGGAGTGTCTCTTGACTCCTATCAGAAGTACATTACGGTTCAGTCTCTGACAGAGAAAGGGTTGAGAAACCTAGGCCCATATGTGGCGGTTATGGCCGAAGTCGAGGGATGGGAAGACATTGAGGGCACCTAAGGGTCTGTTTGTTAACTATCTAAATAGTGTTTGATTTTAATTTTTTGTTCCCGAGAGCAGTTTGGAAACATAATCATATTTGGTAAAATTTTTGTTCTCGGCCGTTAAAAAAAAAAATGGCAAATCTAAGAATCAAGCCCTCTTCTTCTTCTTCTTCTTCTTCCATTTTCTTCTTCTTCATCTACCGCCACTGCCACGGTTGCTGTCCACTGCTGTCTGCCACTGTTGGTCACCAACAACCGGTCCAGCAAGGCTGGGCGAGCCTCCCAAGCCTCGCCGATGGCCAGGCGGGCCTCGCCCGAGCGCCGGCAAGGCTTGCCCGGCCTCGGTGAGGCTTGCCTAGTCATCAACGAGGCTCGATCGACGAGGGTCGGCGACGCTCCGGTGAGGTCGCCGCCCTCGTCTAGCCGGTCGCTGGTCCGGCGACCGGCCACTTGGAAGAAGAAGAACGGGAGAGAGAGAGAGAGAGAGAGAGGAAAAAAAGAAAAGAAAAGAAAAGTAAAAAAGTAAAATAATTATTTAAAAATTAAAAGAAATTGATCTGAACAGAATTAATGAAGCACGGTACCAAACGCAATTCTATTTTAGAAAATTTTGGACAGTTATCAAAAAGCTTATAAATTGTTCCCGAGAACAAAATAAAAAAGAATCATTTATGATCAGAAATTGTTCCCTGGAACATAATCATTACCAAACGTGCCCTAAAAAAGTGCATTGATTTAATTCTCAAAAATAATTTTTGTACAAAATTAGTTTTTCGTATTGTGTCCCCTAAACGAATTTCCGAGAAAAAAACGTGTTGGATGACTATATAAAATTTCTATTTTTATAATAGAAAAAGAATAAAAATATATGTAGTAGCCTAATGTGCCCGTGCTTCCGTGTCGTGTCCGACACGTGTCAGAGCGTGTTGGACACGTCGACATGCTTGGACACGCGGTCAACGCGTGTCAGATTTTTTGACACGTGGTCAATTTTTGCCAAACACGTTTGGACACGCGTGTCCGGCGGATGATGGAGGGTGGAAGCGATGGTGAGGGAGCAGAGATGAGGCCGTGAGCGACAGTGAGCCCGCGACAGCGAGAGATGGCTAGAGAAAGAGCATAGATTGAGGTGAGGGCCACCACTATGATGTTGCGATGGATTTGACGAGGCTGCAGCTACTAGGGAGAAAGGGCCGAAGGAGAGAGGAAGAGGAGAGGAAGGCAGTTGTGCAGTGAGGAGGAGAGGAGAGGAAGGGGTTGTGCGGCGAGCAACGAGGAAGGAGAAGGATCGAGAGGAGGAGAAGAGGAAGGGTCGTGCGGCGAGCGGCGAGGAGGAGGAGGAGGTAAAGCTAGGGTTTTTGATAGGAAACTCAAAAGTAATTAAAAAAAAGGGGATTCTGATGGCCATCACGTATTTTGGGGGGAGGGGAAGTGACAGGACAGCTTGTCTGTCATTGTCAGCGGTGGGGAGGGAAAGAAAAAATAAAGTGGGGGAAATGGACGATGGTGGGGAGGGAAATTTTCAGTGGTGGGGAGGGAAAGAAAAATAATTTTTTTTGGGGGGGATGGACGAGGAAAGAAGATTTTTTTAATCAGAAAAAATAAATAAATGAGATTAAAAAATAATTTCGAAAAATAAAAATACTGAATTTGAATTAAATTAATTAAAAATAAAAATATTTATTTAATATATAATGTGTCCCAATGTGTCGAAATTTTCTATTTTTAAAAAATGACGTGTTAACATATTGTATTGTGTCGTGTCGCGTGTCCTTGTTGCGTGTCGGTGCTACTTAGGTAGTAGTTATACAAAATTTCTATTCCAATTTTTTTTTAGTGCCTTTTTAGGGAGTGTAAACTTAGTATTGAATTTTCATGGAGCACTCATCGATTTAATTGTCTTCTTATGGGTGAAGAAGGGAGTTTTTATCTTTTTTTTTAATCATAGTGATTGCTTCTTTTCTATTAATATTTACTTTTATATAATTAAATATTTAATCCATTTTAAAATTAATATGAATGGATATTAATTTAATTTAGCTCATCCAATTAACGGATCTCTTCACTCAAGTTTAATTGCCCTATCGATATATATATCCCTGTTTGATTGGAAAATTACACTCACAAAAAAGAACTACAAAATAGTGAAATATATCAGTGCAGAATTTTGTAATTGGCTTAAGAGAATTGTGTAATTGGCTCAGAATGTCCACTGTTTACTAGCACATCTAACAAACTACATTATAAACAAGTCGTGCGGCGAAGAGTATAATCTAAAGTACCTTCTCTAATATATCGTCTCCTAGTGTAAAGTCTGATCTAAAGTCTAATCCGATGAAAAGCTAGTACATGTTCTTTCTTCATGGTCTATTATAATGAGTAGCCCCTGCGATACGAAATTGCACTAAAAAAGTCTTCAAACTAGCATGAATCTTTCCAAGTCCCAAATAAAAAAAGGAAGCAAAGAAAAGGCGAAAACAAGAACCCCATCGTTGCAACTTATCGATAAATTAATATCACAGGATTTAATTGGTGAATGGAGATTGTTGCAAGACGAACAACTTCCTCCAAGTGACACTCTTGACAAAAAATTGATGTCTTTAAATGTATGGACAACTTATCCATAAATCAATAATGAAGAAACATAGTCCATTGTTCAAGTTTAAAAGATTGGCTTTGAAAGGTCAATATTTAAAAGCAAATATTACAAAAGTTGGAAGCATAAAGTCATGGATCTTAGGCATATTGCAATCCATTGCCATTTGATTTGCAATACTTTTCTTAAGCATGTTTATCTCAATTGCTTGCTCAATTGATGTATCATCTACAACATTCATTTCTTTAAGTCGAAATTGATACTTTGGATTTCCATATAGAGTGTTGACATCTAAATTTTGGCATCCCGTTTAATTGTTTATCGCATTAAAAATTAGAGATTAATTTTTAACCCATAAACAAAAATACTAGAATTAAATTGCATAACATATAGTTTTATGAGCATTTTTTTTTTATTTTATTCGCATTTCATTGAACCAACTAACGATATATGAGCGTTAATTTTTCCAATATTCAATGATATGATGGGAGATTTTTCATATATTCAGATAATATATCGAGGGATATATTTTTTGGTAGAAATGAAGGTTTAAGATAGAATCTTAAAAAAAGATAAAAGAGAATATTGTGCGTGAGTGTATATATCGACGATAAATTCAGGAGGTTATGTACGGGCAAAATTGATTTTCATGCATTTTAAAAAAAAGAAAATAAAATATTCCATAAAAATTAAGTCTCTCGCTTATAAAAGCCTCGCTCGCGTACGGACAGGGGGTTCTTTTTCATTCTACGGAGGACAAAAGGAGAGGGTTCCTTTTTGTTTTTTTTTTTTTTAGAGGTGAGTTCTTTTTGTTTTGTTGGGTCGAAGTCAGCAAGGGGTGCAGAGAGGTACAATGGGGTTGTTTGGTTCAGCTTTCCCAAGGGGCTTTGAGCCCCCAAAGCCCCTTGGGAAAAATTAATGGGTGTTTGGTTCGGCTTTCGAATGCTCTTTGGCAAAATGTTTGCCTTTGGAATGCTTGAAAGCCCAAAGCGGTGGGGACTGCTTTGGGCATTTCAGCATTTTCGGCATGCTCAAGGGAGGATTAATGAATTTTTGCTTATTACCCATTTTACCCTCAAAATTTTATTAAAACTCCAATTTTATCCTATACAAAACAAACCCTAACTTTTTTGAGGCTTTTCTCACGCGACACTCTCTCACGCAACTCTCTCTTCCTCGTCGCTCTCTCTCCCTCTCTCCCTGCAACTCGACGGCTCTCTCTCTCCCTGCAACTCGACGGCTTTCTTCTCCATCGCTTCTCTCCCTGCAACTCGACGTCTTTCTTCTCCATCTCTCTCTCTCCCTGCAACTCGTCGACAGCGGTCGTTCTCGGTTTGGATCCCTGTAAACTCTCGTTACCTCGACGGAGCTCTCTTCCTCTTCTTCGGCCTGCTTCGGTTTCTCTTCACTCCACTTCGCTCGCTGCTCCCTCCGGCCAGGTACTCTCCCGTCCTTCCACTTCCCTTCTGCAGGCACTTCTCTCTCTCTCTCTCTCTCTCTCTCTCTCTCTCTCTCTCTCTCTCTCTTTACGTTACGAGGGTATTACTCGGTTTCGTTGATGATTGTCGCTAGAATTCGTTCTCGAACGAGGCAAGATTTGGGGTTCCAGGGCTTTGATGATGGGTTTTGAGTCCTGTGTTTGATCGTGGTTTGAATTTGTCTTCTTGGGTTCTATCCTTTGCCCTCCTCTCATTTTTTCCCCTTTTGGGTCGTAATCTTGTTGGGTTTTGGTTCGGCGTCCCTGTAATTTGCAGGGTATTCAAGAAAGACTGTAGATGGTTGAGGTCAGTACGAGATGAGGGCACCTTGTAATCGCTGAGAAAAGAAAGGGTATTGCTCAGTTTCGTTGATGATTGTCGCTAGAATTCGTTCTCGAACGAGGCAAGATTTGGGGTTCCAGGGCTCTGATGATGGGTTTTGAGTCCTGTGTTTGATTGTGGTTTGAATTTATCTTCTTAGGTTCGATCCTTTGCCCTCCTCTCATTTTTTTCCCCTTTTTGGGTCGTAATCTTGTTGGGTTTTGGTTCGGCGTCCCTGTAATTTGCAGGGTATTCAAGAAACTGTAAATGGTTGAGGTCAGTGCGAGATGAGGGCACCTTGTAATCGCTGAGAAAAGAAAATGGTCGCAGTTGTTCTCTTTTTTTTTTTTTTTTTTTTTGCTTTCTTGTATGAGGATTCGAGACGAAGGGGAGTCTCGAATAGGTCGATTCGTGCCAAATTACTGCAAATAGTAGCTCCTCTAAGGATCTTGTTAATGGCTGAGTGTTTCTTGGAGATGATTGGTTAGGAATTCAATTAACTACCTAATAATCTTATTTATCGTGGCCAACTTTGGATTAGAACTTAGTAGGAAGATGGATGGGGTAATTGTTCCTATAGACTGGTTTCTGAATGTCTGTGCGAAGCTATTTGAAGTGATCTGTGAAACATGTCAAGGGTTGGCAATTGGGACTTTATGTGTAGTTGATTATATCAACTTTGTGAGGGAAAAACCTGTAGGTCGTTCTGGAAATAGGTGCTGCTAGGAATTGGAGAAAATATTAACAGTGTGTAGAAGTGAAAATTGATAAACCATGAGCTATATGGCCTCCTGACATTGCTTTGACTGCACTTTGCACATTCTTAGATCAAGAATGGGAACCTTTCAAGTTTCTGCCTTTCTTTTTTCATGCATGACCAGCACTTATGGCTTTTGAAATTGATTGTCCTGCTGTTGTAATAATTTGACATCACTTTTCTTCTATCCTGTTCGCTTGCTACGTTAATTGTACTTATTGTTCCTTGTGATTTGGTCACTCCAGTGTCCTGCACGCCCAACTTTTATGTTTTTTTTTTTGTTGTTCTGCACTTTACTATTGAAGCAGCTGCAAGCATGAGAGTGATTATAGGCTGGTCTTAACTTTTTCGAGGTTTTTCTTTGTGGCTATCGATGCCTTATATATAAACTATTGTCTGGAAGATAAAGTAGGATAAACTTTTGCATATTGTGGGGTCTTCATATTTGTCTTTGTGATAATATATCGAATGACCAGGCAAGATGGACAAACAAATGGATTACTTAGATGGTGAATCTATGTTGCGCGATTCTGGTTATTAAGAAATACTCATCATTGCCAAGGTGGCATGAGTTTACCTTTTTAATGATGAGCTATGTTCATCATGTAATCGTCTCATGCGGAGTTTAAGCCTATCTTTGCCCAATGATGGATATGTTTAGTTTGCACATTCACTGTTGTTTTAGGTTTTGGATGACCTAGTATAATCAAGGATTTTTTTATGCAAGTACAATCTTTTTGTGTGTCCTTATTTTTTCTCAATGTTAGTTTTCTTTTCTTTAAGTGAATATCTTTTAGTTTTTTAATAAGAGAGGGCCTGAGTGGTTGATCTTGTTTGTTTGTCTCTTAAATTTGTTTATGTCACTTTACTAGTAGATGAGTTCATCAAAGGAAAAAGGCATTTTGGAGCTCGGAAGATGTAGAAATCTTTTGTAATTTGTGCATCGAACAAATTGAAAAAGGCAATTGTCCTGCAAACAACAAAAGAGATGGATGGACAGTCATAATAAGTAAGTTTTGAGGAGCTAACGGGCAAAAAATATGATAAACAAAAAATGAAGAGTAAGTGGGATAACCTCAAAGAAGAATGGAAAAGATGGAGGTTATTGCTTTACAAGGAAACTAGATTAGGATGGGATTCAAGGAAGAAAACCATTGATGCGAGTGACGAATGGTGGGAGCGTAAAATTCAGGTTTTCCTCAATTCTTTTTTTTTTTTTTTTCATGTTAAGCTCACCTTTAATGATACAACTTATGTAAATGTTTCATTATAACAGGCTAATCCAAAGTTTAAGGCTTTTAGGATGAAAGGCATACATCCTGATCTTGAAGTAAAGTTAGATATGATGTTCGGAGATACAGGTTGCTCTTTGGAGGAATCACGTGGAATCCTGGACAAGGTTTATGTGTTGATAATGATGTGGAAACCACACAACCTGGTATCGATGATGTTGTAGGGTCTACTGATGAAAACTTGGATGATCATGCGGATGAACCAACTGGATCTCAAACTCGTAAGAGAGCCACACAGACTTCAAAGATGCAAGCTTGAGGAAAGAAAGATAAGAAATTGAGCACAAGAGATGAGCTTGGAACACAAATTAACAGGCTGCTTACAGTTGTTGAGAGTAGGAGCACTACCAGTGCTGCATCCAATGCAACCAGTTTAGTCGGTCCTTATGAGGATCTCATAGAGATATTGGATTCCATACCTGAGATTGTGGAAGACGAAGACTTGTACTTTTTTTCAATTTCTCATTTAAAGGAAAAGATAGACAATAGGCAAGTTTTCATGAGCTTAAAGGATAATGCAAAAAAAGTAAAGTATCTCAAATATGAGATGAGAAAAGAATCAAGTCTTCGTAGATAGGAGGATGTTAGCATCTTATTGTTTTCATGTTTGAAGCTTAGTTATTCCACTTTGTTTCCATCTATGGATCTTTATTTGCAGCCTTTGTGAACCTAATTTCAATTAATGTTTGATGTTAGAATTGTTTTCATTTGGTGTTCTTTTAATGTGATAGTTTGCATATATGCGATGGTTAATATATTGTTTATCTTTATATTTTGTTACTTGAAACAGTTATGGATGATTTATGCGATGGTTAATACATTGTTTCTTTTTATATTTTGTTACTTGAAGCAGTTATGGATGATTCACATACAAGGAAAAATCATGAGCAAGAGGAAAATGAATTATGGGATCTTATCTCAGTCACTGAAGCTGCAATTCTTTATCAAGCGACCAACCTTTGCAAACAACCTTGCATGATCTTAACATATACAGGTTATGTATGGTTAAAAGAGTTAATTGGCGAAGATGCTAATCCGATAAGGTGCTACAATATGTTTAGAATGCATAAGATTGTATTTGACAATTTAACGCATGATTTAGTAACACGTTATGGCCTTCAAGGATCTAGGAATACTGATGTTAGAGAAATGGTTGGTATGTTTCTTCATATTCTAGGACATGGTATAGGTAATAGATTAGCATAAGAGCGTTTTCAACGCTCCGGGGAAACCATAAGTAGGCACTTCAACTAGTTTTAGATAAAGTATGTGATATGGGAAAAAATTTGATCCAACCAACTGATCCACAATATAGAAAAGTTCCAAAGAAGATCAAGAAAGATCGACGATTTTATCCATATTTTAAGGATTGCATTGGAGCTATTGACGGCACACATATTCCAGCGGTTGTACCTAAGTATGATCAAATTCGTTTTATTGGTCGAAAAGGAATAACAACTCAAAACGTGTTAGCCATATGTAATTTTAATATGGAATTTGTCTATGTTTGGGCCGGTTGGGAGGGACAAGCTCATGATACTCGTATCTTTTATGAAGCTATTGGAAGACGTGACGCAAATTTTCCCCATCCTCCTCCAGGTATGTTAGTCAATGGTTTAGATACATCCATATATCTAATTGGCATATGTTGATTAAATTTACAATATATATATGTAGGTAAATATTACTTAGTAGATGCTGGATATCCAAATCCTACTGGTTATTTGGGGCCATATAAAGAAGTTAGATATTATTTGCTAGAGTTTCAAGAAGGTCCTTCACCTACGGGATATCAAGAAGTGTTCAACCGTGCCCATTCCTCGCTACGCTCGACAATTGAGCGGGCCTTTGGTGTATTAAAACAGAAGTGGAGGATTTTAACTCATATGCCAAGTTATCCATATGAAAAGCAAGTGCAAATTGTGGTGGCGGCAATGACTTTGCACAATTATATACGGAGAAATAACGTGACTGATACGGATTTTGAACGAGCAGAATTGGATCCCGATTATGGATATTCAGTTGACCATTATGATGCAAATGAAGGGGTGGGTGCTTCAAATTCGTATGCATCTCCGGACATGGCACTTTTACGTGATGAAATAGCCATAAGTTTACAAAGTCGTTGAGGTTTGTAATACTAAGTATAACGTATTTCTTTTTTCTGGACATATATGACCATGTTTACTATCATGAAATGACTATTTCTAGTCAAATTTGTATGAGAGGAACTTGATTTTATTTCTCTTAATTAGGACCTCCTTTTTTATATGTGGTGCTTACTCAAAAAAATTAGCATCTACAATCGGTCGCTTCACTATCCACCGAATAAGTTCAATTTTTTTTTTATATCATTTTTATCTTTTGACAATCAATAGCCCAACTTTTTATCAATACACTAGAATGATCATTAATTAACGAAGATGATTAATACTACAATAATTAAAAAAATATTCAAAGTTAAAAACAAACCTAAAAGAACCTTAGGCTAAAAGTTAAGCTTTGCATTTAATCTATAATCAAATTCTTTTAATATAAGTTTTAAATAAATTTACTAATATGTATCTTTTATATTAATCTCAACATGAAAATGTAAAATGTTATATACCCATTGTTTCTTTTTTGCAATTTTAAAAAAACTAAAACTAAAACACTTAATTTTAAATGGTTGGCTTTTCAAATGCAAGTTTACCAAACAGTTTTGCATTTCCCTAAAGCACTTTTCAGTTTTAGTTTACCAAACAGTCTAGCATTTCAGAAAACCCCTTTCTCTCAAAGATATTTGCATTCTCCCAAGGGCATCTCCCTAAAGTTGAACCAAATAGGCCCAACAGAGAGAGAAAACGTGAGAGTGACGTGAGGGAGAGAAAAAAACAAAAAAAAAGGAAAAACGCCTTCTTCTTCCTTGTGCAGCTCCTCGCTGACCCTTGCATAGCGCCACCGCGCCACCCCCTGCACCCGCCACCTACAACCCAACGCCGGCAACTGAGCCTTCGAGCACCACCGTCGCTTTGCTAGCAACCCGCGAGCCCCCTCGCCGGCCACCGCCGCTCCGCCTGCAACTCCTCGCCGCGCGACCTGCAGCACCCGCGAGCGCCCCTCGCTGCCACTGCTACCTGCCTCTGCAGCCGCCCGAATCCCCCTCGCTTGTGCGACCTGCAGCGCCTGCCTTCGCTGCTCCCGACGCCAGCAGAGCCCGAGCCGGTCGCCGCGCCTCCGCCTCTGCTTTGCCACGCCTTCGCGCCCCGCTGCAGCACCGCCGCTCCGGGCCATCCTCAGCCGGTCTTCGAGCACCACCGCCGCTCCGCCAGCCCGCCAGAGTGCCGCCCCCGCTGCCATGCCTTCCTCTGCATGCTGCTGGTCCGCCCTGCTGCCCCTCGCCGGAGCTCCGAACGTCGGCCCCCTTCAAGCCCGTGAGCAGCACTTTCCTTCAGCCAAGCCGACGCCCGTGCCACTCCAGGCTGTGAGCCACGCTGAGCCTCTATCGTGATTCACGAGTCGCCGTTCGCTAAGCCAAATTTGGAAGCCAAAATTCAAATTAGGTAAAAATCTTGTCTTCTTGGGTTTTCAAAAGCTGTTTCTTTATTTGATATATTTGTTGATACACATGATGGAAATTGCCGATACACTATGATATCCATGATCTTGAGTAGTCTTATAAATTGAAAAATCTTTCTAATTTCACAACATGCATATGATTGACAGTCCAATTTCGTGCTCAATATGATTCGTAATCGCACGAAAAAATCGTCAATCCGATTTCACGCCCGGGATACAACTTGCGATTTTGTTAAAAATTGGCTAATCCGATCTCATGCGCGAGATACGATTCGTCAACTTATTAGATGGATATCAATCATATCTTGCTTGATTTGCTATCGTGTTGTTTGAATCGATTTTATTTTTGTAAAAGAAAACAAAAAAATATGTATTTTAGTTAGATTAGGTTCATGCTAGAATATCGCTTGTTGTAGGGTAGTTTGCATGTTTAAGATTATGAAATTTATTTATTTCGAATTTTTTAAATAAAAATGCCAAAAACACTAATTTAAGATGTTAGATTCTCTTTTCATTAATTTAGATTGCACATTTAATTATTAGATAATTTTAATTTCGAATTTTATAAAAAAGAAAAACCTAGAATTAGGGCATTCTTTGCATGTCATCTAGTCATTGCTTATTAGGATAAAGGTTGCACGTTTAATTTAATTCTATATAATCTTTCTAATTAATAATAAGTTTAGATCATTTTTCCTAGATAGATTGCATTTTAGGTTAGGGATTATCTAGGTAAGATAACATTCTAGTTTAAATTAATATTTCGCCTAATCAGATTCCTAATATAAGTTGGATAATATCTTAATCTAGGTAGATAATTCTTGCTATTTTCTAATTTCGAATTTCACGTAAAATACCAAAAAAAAAAAAAAAAAAAAAACATTGTCTTAGAATAAATTAGTTGCTTTCTCTAGGATAGATCGCATGCTTATTAAGAAAACACAAAAAAAATACTATACTTATGTCATGTAGTTTAGGTCATACTGTTATGTCATGTCACTTCATGTTAGATTAGTAGCATGCATTGCATAAAGCATGATTCTCATTAAACAAGTGAAAATAAAAATTAAGTACTCGTGTGTTAATTAGAAATCATATATAAGACTTTGATGTGAATTCTGATTTAACATTATAGATACTTTCGTTGCTATGAGGTAAGTCCCATAACTTATTTATTGCTTTATTTGGGTGTTAAATTGGTGGTTTGTACACTCGCATGATCACCTCACATGTTAGGGAAATAAATTAAAATCAATTCAAGCTGCCTGCAAAACATTTTTTCGAAATAAAAGAGAAAGGTACCGAAAGGGCGTTAGAGAAATCTAGCGTAATCAAGTCCCCGAACTCACAATCTCTGGTTCGTAGGAGTAAAGTAAATCTCCCGTTATTTTACTTGGGTTTCTAATCGACCCACCAAAAATAGATTATTGGCGACTCCTAATTAAAAATCAATTACATATTAAGAAGTTGAACCTAAGTCGCGATTTAGTATGGGTTTGGGAGAGCCCGAGCTAAGTTTATGCTTAGTAATCAATTAGCCAAATCCTAGGTGGTTCACTCGAGGTTGGTCGTGACAGCTTGGCGACTCTGCTGGGGACTTGAGTTAAAACTCTTAATGGACTTAGGCTAATTTTATATTCTATTTGAATTTTTTTTTTATTTGCCAACGAGGATCCCAGGTACGCCCCTAACGTTTAAGGTGTTAAATGTTTTTGCAGGACGGAAGGTATAATGGGAAGTGTTTGCTAACCTTTATTTTGTAAGGAGGTGTATGAATATATGGTTTATTTTCATATATGAAGTGTTGTTTGATATAAACTGTTGTGCATGCCTATACATTTACACTACACTTTTGCACACACAACCTGCCGTCAGACTTGGGCCGCATAGGATCATCTAAGATGGTGTTGAGATGGATACCACTTCGACCACATGCCTATCTCAATCTCGAAGTTCCTCTTTTGGTGTCAAGAGTACTCTCCTCGGTCCGCATGGCCGCGACCCAGGTCGGCTCTTTGACCAAGTCGGAGTCATGAGGACCTGACTTAGTCCGCACGCCCGTGGCTAGTCCAATCATCCTTGTGGCTCCACTTTGTTAAGCCTTATAAAGTAGAAATCGAGCCACGTACCATGTGCATGTCTATGTGATTGTCACTCCTTTATTGGTAAAGTAAGTTCTCTAAATTCTCATATTGCAATTTACTTACTTTATTGTATTATTTTGTCGGTCCATGACATTAGGACTATCCTAAGTCTTGGTTAATATATAATGGGAATACCGGACATTCAAATTATTTTCCCTCCAAAGGAAGAGCTTAGCACATGGTGGGACAAGCTAGACCAAGTTGGCCATGAGTTTGTTGAGTCACACATTAGTCGACTACTTCCACTGCAGCGTATCAACATTCATGGCGGCCTCATCCAAGCACTTGCTCATTGTTGGTGCTCGGAGACTTCTACTTTCATCTTTGGCGGTAAGCATGAGCTCACTCCCACCTTGGAATAATATAATTGCCATGGGAAAATCTTTGAAAGCTGAATTAATTAGTCCACCTATCAGAATAGATCCCATTATAGCCTTATCTAATTTTTTTAGAATTAAGGAGGATAATATAAGAAAGGTTTTAAAGGCTCACCACAATACATATCCGTTATCTTTTCTAAAAGAATGTTTTGAAAATGGCACTTCATTTCAAATGTGTAAGGTCTTCCTATTAGCTTTCTTTGGGTTCGTAATTTTTCCTCACTGCAAGAATGCTATTAATCCTTTAATTGCTGAATTAGTTAAACAAGTGTTGGAAGGAAAAAATTTCGTTAACACTATTCTAACTGAAATTTTTCTTTCTCTCACCCGGTTTAAAGGAGATGGTGATAAGACTTTCCATTCCTCTCTTGAGGTTTTGCAAATTTGGTTTCTTTCTCATATAAAATGGTTTGGTGGTTTAATGAGTATGCACGATGTTGATAGCTCTAATCACCCTATTATGAGATTTGAGAACAAACACAAACATGCACTGGATTACCATTATTCTAGATAGCTGGCTTTTATGAAAAAAACAAATTCCAAAGGTTTCCTATGGCATGCTAAGTGGTTCCAAGTTTGTGTGGCGAGAATCTCATGTGGAGGTGTTGGCCCGATCCCTTTATTGGGATTCACTGGAGCAATGGAATACTACCCAACTAGAGTGACCCGTCTCAAGTTGTTCAAGAGCTTCCCCTAGCGTTGCAAGCAGATTCGCTCCAAATTAGCTTCATTGACAGAGACCGAGACCATGAGGATTCTATTCTCATGGTCAAATCAATGTGGGATATGTGTCATCCACAAAAGCTCAAATGGTCTGAGGAGGAGCTGAAAGGTAAAAAAAGGAGATATTGTGCCTCAACTAAATATATTCAACAACACAAGATTCCAGAGAAGTTACTTCCAAAGATACCAGAGGTGCCGTTGAAGATCACCAACCACGCTGAGAATAGACGTCTCAAAAGAGTTGCCGAAAAAGCTCGAGAGGAGAATAAGCGATTGCGTCGAGTAGTTTCCCAATTGTATATTGATCAAGCTAAATGAAGTGGCTTGAATCAATCTAGTTATTTTCAGTTCTAGATTAATGTTTAGGAAGTTGAGTTATTTACTTTTCTAGTTTATTTGTTTAGGGCATTTCAAGTTCCTATTTTGCTAGGTTGTGTCAAAAAACTCCATTAATGAATAAAAGCTTTTAGACCGTTGCCATGGACTGGCGTGTTTTATATGAGATGCTTATGTTGTTCATTTCTTCATAATTAGGTGATAACGGATCCTCCACGTTTGCCCATTATTACACGATCAAGAGCTAAAATGACCGACCAAACCGATATGTGTGATCGTATTGTCACTATGGAAGATCAACTCAAATAGTTGCTCACCTCTGTGCAACTTATGACGGCCCAAATCGAATCCCTCCAAGTGAATTCGATTCCTACACCTGCTCTCCCTGAGATAGTAGTCCCAAAGTAGGCAAACAGGGCCCAAATGAGTGATGACGACATGCCCAAGCTGGAAGATGACCCACTGCCAGTCACTATTGAAAAGGCCAAGCTTGACAGCATTCCTAAGACAAAGCAAGATGAACGCTTTGCAAAACTCAAGGAGAAAGTGAAACAATTACAGGAGTCACAGAGTTCACTCCTGTTCGACCTGTCGGTTTATGAGAGGGTCAAAATCCCAAAGAAGTTCAAAATGTCGAAGTTCGAGAAATACAATGGTACTTCTTGCCCGAAAGCTCATTTGTAGATGTACCACGTACGCATGGCCCAACATCTTAAAAATGAGCCCCTCATGATCCAATCATTTCACGTGAGTTTGACTGCGCTTGCACTAAGCTGGTATGTCATGAAGAATGTAAACCTTCTCGACACCTGGAATGAAATGGCCGATGCGTTTCTCAAGCAGTATAAGTTTAATATGGACATTGCACCTTCTCGAGAAGATCTTGAGAGAATGGAGAAGAAGATGAGCGAGTCATTTAAGGGGTATGCCGTGAGGTGACGAAATCTGGTAGCTCAAATCACTCCTGAGCCTACTAACAAAGAGTTGATGAAGTTGTTCGTCAAGACTCTCCCGTTTGAATTCTGTAACCGGATGGCCAGCACATACGTCGAGAATTTCAACTAACTTATTCCTGTTGGGGAACAAATTGAAATGAGGATAAGAGAATGATGGTTTATTAAGGAGGGAAGTACACTATCAGTGCCATAAGTTGTGTACGACTCTCACTTTGGTGCCAAAAGTTTCCGTTGGATCACTTAAGTGCCAAATCGGAGAAAAAACGATCACTTTGGTGCCACCGGCGAGAGATTCCGGCCAGATTAATTACGTGGCTTTTATATTTTAAAAAAAAAAGTTCCAGTTACTTTAAAACGACGTCGTTTTCGGTCCTCCTTAAAAAAACGACGTCATTTTGCCGTTTTATGTGGATGGCCTCACAAAAACGACGCCGTTTAACTCATTTGAGGATTTTTTTTTATTTGGGGATTGAAATTAGGGTTTTTCTGACCTAGCTCGCTCAGCTGTCATCGCTCGGTGGCCATCGCTCGCTTGGCCGCCGTTGCTCGGCGTTGTTTGGACGCCCTCGACGGCACACGAGGGAGCACCAGCCCTGGTCACCGGAGCCTAGGTACTGTAAGACGTAGGCCAAGCACTTGTTGGGGAGATTAGAGATGGAGAGGGAGACATCAATGGCGGCGCACTCATCGGCGGCCTCCCGAGCACCAGCCGGATCACGGCCTTCGACTTGGCCGCCGAGTGGCCGTCGTCGGGGTTGGGGTTGGGGTTGGGGTCGGGGTCGAGGTCGGGGTCGGAGTTGCAGCCGACGATTGGCCATCGTCGGGGTCTGGGTCGGGGTTGGGGTCGGAGCTGCGGCCGCTGAGTGGCCATCGCCGGGGTCGGGGTCGAGGTCGAGGTCGAGGTCAGAGCCGCGGCCGCTGAGCGTGGGGGCCGTCGAGGATGGCGATTGGCCGGAGATTTAGAGTTTTGAATTGGGGGAGACACCAAAGGACATTGTTTTGGTGTTAGGATGCTGACTGTACTCTCCGGCGAGCCACATCAGCTTCAAAAATTAATAAAAAAGTGCCACGTCGGATTTCCGGCCAACCAAATCGAAGTTTGCACTAAAATGATCATTTTTCAAACTTTTTTGCATTTAAGTGATCCGACAGAAACTTTTGGCATCAAAGTGAGCGCCATACACAACTTATGGTACTAATAGTGTACTTATCCCGTTTATTAAGCCATCTAACAAAAGATTTTCCTGCCAAGGAGAAAGAGGCTGCTACAGATGTGAATGTGGCTTATAGCCAAGAAGGTACCAATCGCACCCCGGCTGTCTAGATGAATGGAAGGTAGTAACAAATTGCTAGTCGTCAAGTCAAATAATAGAAGTCAGTTCTCTCCTCTCCTTGGATCTCCGTCCCAAGTATTGGCAATCCTTCAGAAGACAGGTTTGTTTACTAGCGAGCCAAAGCGGCCTAATCGCGAGCACACTTGTGGTTATGACTCGACAAAGAAGTGTGATTACCACATCGGTGAATTGGGACATTCAACTGATGAATATTTCACTCTCAAGCACTAGATCCAAAACCTCTTGGACACGAAGGCCTTTTCATTTCAAATTGCTTGGCAAAATGTCCAAAAAAATCCATTATCGGTGCATGAAGGTAGGATGAATACTATTCTCAAACCTGACACCGGTCGAACCAAGAACTTAAAGGTGCACGTGGCAGATGCCTACAATGGACTGGTGAGAGCTGGAAATTATCCAGATCATGAGGACACCCCCTATCACTGATGAAAGAAAGAGTTGCCAAAATGGTGGATGATGGTATCATCGTGTATGTTGACCATAACTGCGTAGTCTCTACTATTTCCCATATTATTATTGATTGGGAGGAGGAGCAGGCTGCACTTGATGCTGATAAGGATGAAACGGATCCTTTGCTCATGGATATGCCTCCACTATAAGATGCAGAATTGTCTATCGAGATCCCCACTCTCGACAAAGGGATAGTGATTGAGATGCCTCAACCTTATGAGTATGTCAACAATAAGGCGGTACCTTGGTCCTATGACCTAGATGTTGACCTAATTACAAGATCTGGTCGAACTTATGCTCAAGCTAGCACCCAACCTGCAAAGCCTATCACTGACGAATAGGTTAAGGAATTTCTAGCTGTGATCAAAGTAAGTGAGTATAATGTGGTCAACCAGTTGCGAAAGATGCCCGCTTAGATCTTTTTGCTCAAACTCTTGCTAACATCCCCGGTGCATCAAAAGTCTTTGATGAAGGTGCTGAGTGAAATTTGTGTGCCAGAAACGATTGAGGCAAATAAGTTAGAGATTTGTGGCATCGGTTCTTCTTAAAGACTTGATTGCTTTTTTTGATGAAGAATTCCCTATTGAAGGTGGAGGGCATAACAAGGCACTTTACATATCTGTCAAACACAAGTCTTCTCATGTGTCCCGGGTGCTCATTGATAACAGGTCTGCTCTGAATATATGTCACGCCCCGAATCCCGGGTATGCGCACATCCCTCAGCAGTCGATTAAATTGCAACATTCCCAAGACGCATCGCCAACCCATTCATTTTATGCACATGTGAAAGCAAACTCATCAACCCCATACAACAATCAAACACAGGGATAGAAAAACATATGCCAATGCTTTATATACCAACGACTATTTATATACAGGAGTCTAGATCCAAAAAGAAGCTACTAAGCCAATCCTACCTTGGACCCTACCTACTCGGGATCCGGGTCCACTACGTCACCATCTGGAATGTCGATGTCCAGAGGATCAGCTACCTCTACTCTGGGCCCTTCAGCCTCGGGCCTCGGGTTCGCCACGATATCTTCCAAAATATTGGCATCCACGATGGGGTCAAGTACCTCCTCATACTCAGTATCGACGGCAAGTCCGTTAAAACCCTCTAGAGGACCCTCCCAAACCCCGTTGGGCCTGTTACGGAATCACGCTTTGAAGCAATGAGGTACCAAGTAAGGTAGGCCCTCATCGACCCAAAGAGTGGTCACTACGAGCTCACGAGTCCAGGTGGTCCCATGGATGGGGAGAAGGGTAGTCTCAGTCTCTGCCTCTTGTGGCCACCCAAAATGGACGTGTCTTACCTCCATCTAAGGACTTGAAAATATTTAAACCACGACGAGGTGAGGTAAAATCTCAGCAAGTCTACACCATAAACCTTGATTAGGACAAGAATTCACCTAGAGGCAGCCTAAACATGTACCATATAGGACATACCTCACCTCAGCACCTCTCTACACATTAGTACATCTCATATACATATATAAACATAGCAAGTGTAATTCAATAATTGGAACACCTCATATCATTCACCAAATATTCACAGGGGTCCCGATTATAAGGCCCAACCGTTATGACACGTCCTATTCTATGCTATATAATTTTGTCCCATAATCAAACGCGATTATCTCAGTCACTCAGGCGTGTTCCAATTATTTACGACCCAACGGCCATGGCCAACTCATCAGTCAGCGGTGATCTGGCATAACTGGGCGTCATCCCGCTTTGTCGAGCACGGCAACGTTTACATCTAGATGGAATTCCCAAAGGAGCATCGGCCCAGCCTCCACTGCGACCGGCATCCGTTGTCAAGGGCATCTAAACTTAATCATGCATCGTCCCGCGTGAACGCATCAGGACGGGTTCCGATGATAACCGCACGCACATCCATGCTCAGCCAAGAATATCATGCCTTGTACTCAAATGCTTTCATTTCAAATAATGGATTTGGCCAAATATTTTGTATTAAAAATACCCGGTGAAATAATTATGCGTGATCACACATTTAAATTGATCCACAAAATGTGATGCTCTTCCATTTAAAAATTCCACGATTTTATATAGTACATAAAATATTTTTGGCGTCAAAACCCCACACCTAATATTTTTCTAATTAAATACCATAAAATCGTATTTAGGAAATAATACTCAAAAATCATCACCAAGCACTCAATTGCATAATTTAGCAATCAATTTCACAATTCAATTCAACCATGACGATTAGCATAAAATTCCATTAACCGGCTATGCCAGTACAATTTACGTTAATTATAATTAATTAAATAAATTGCAAACTATTTAAACTAAATCACTTAATTAGCCTAATTAATCTAACCGAACTAACCTAATTGAACTAACTAAGCTAATTTAGCTAGGCTAACTAATTAACCCAACTAACCACCTAACTAACTTAGTTACACTAACTAAATTGCACTAATCCTAATTAATCTTAAACTAATCCCCCTAATCCCTAATTAAGCCTAAACTAATCCAACTAAGTGCAATTAACTTCCTAATCCAAGATTAGGGCGTTAACTCACCGGATTAGCGAGGCAACGGGTCCACGGTGACGGCACGACGGCGATGAGATCCCGTGACTATAACGACTCCAAAGGAGGCCTAGAAGAGGCTGAAAAACACCCCACAAGCTTATAGCTTGAGCTGGGATTTCGGTTCTGTGAAGCTAGTTGGGGCTGCTAGTCGAGGGGCTGAGGTGGCTGGACGATGCGGAATGGGATGACGGATGGACAGGTTGGTGGTTGGAGCGATGTAGGCGAGCGGCGAACAGCAGCTCAGGATGGGCTGGGGGCTGTGGACGATTGAGCTCAGGGACAGCGCGAGCATGAGCGGCACGGACATAGGGATGGCACGATTGGAGCTGGAGTGGCTGGGCTTGGTTGCTGCTGGCTGGTGCGGGCGGAGAAGATTGTGGGCTGGCATGCGGCGGGGGTGGAGGTGGCCGAGCAGAGGAAAAATGGAGAATGAAGAAGATGAATATTTGAGGGAGGAGGGGGTGACAAGAGGCCAAGGAAGTCGAGCCTAAATATCTTGCACTTGAGTGCATAACCCCAAAAGTCTTCTGCCCTCCAAGTCCAAGCAACCTCCAATGGGTGATTTTCTCCTCATTTCTTCACAAACCAATGCATTTTGATGTCCCAAAAATCCAGCTAGAGTTGCCATATGAACTTCTTGATTTTTGATTTGCCGAATTTGATTTTTCCGCCAAAATTCCGGGCTCGACAGAATTTTCCCAAAAGATGAGATGAGGTCCTAAAAATAAATTGTGACACGCTCGAACGTTCGATTCCCCAAACCCAGTTCAATTTTGTGGTTAAAATCGAACGGACGCGATTTTAGCGCAACCCAATCTAGAGGGTAGCTTTTAGGGATTTTAGCGCGTTTGACCCGTGGTCGATAATTTTTGATCCATGTTTGTGCATCTTCGACTCTTCGGTGACTCTCGGTTGTTGTAAAAATCTCAAGATTTCAATTACGGGCACCGAGTGCAAAATTGACAGAAAATCCGATTAGTACCGTTCGACGCAAATTTTGCAATCATGTGGAATCACCCACAATTTAATTACGCCATTCTATCGAATTGACCTATATCCGATCACTAATCGATTATAACGGTGCCATATTGACCCTTGCCAATTATCACGGTCGAGTAGTCGATTTCTAATCGAATTCTCGAGTCTGTCGCGTTTATATCCCTTAACGGCTTCACATGATAGATTAGTTAGAAAATTTCGTACTCGAAATTTAAACCATTACAATTCTTCTTAAAAAAGGTGGGGGTATTGACGTCTCATCGATTCTTCGCTTTCCCACGTAGCTCCTTCTGTCTCATGGTGTTGCCAGACTACTTTGACCAAAGAGATTGTCTTGGTACACAACACTTGCTCTTTTCGATCCACTATCCGGACCAGTCTCTCCACATACGACACTCTTTCATCCACGTCTAATTCTTCAAAATTCAGCACGTGGGTCGGGTCAAGTTCATACTTCCTCAACATCGACACGTGGAAGACATCATGCACCTGAGCAAGTCTTAGCGGCAACGCAAGACGATATGCTAGAGTCCCTATTCACTCTAGAATTTCAAAGGGATCGACATACCTCGGACTCAACTTCCCTTTCTTGCCAAAGCGTGAAGTACCCCTCATTGGTGACATTTTAAGGAAGATGTGTTCACCAACTTGGAATTGCAAAGATCTTCACCACTTCTCTGCATAACTTTTGTGGCGACTCTGAGTAGTCTTGAGCCTTTCTCTAATAACTTGGACAGCGTCGACTGATTGTTGAACCAACTCTGGGCTGGTAATCTTATGTTCTCCAACTTCGTTCTAACACATTGGAGTTCTGCACGCTCTGCCATATAACACTTCAAACGGTGCCATCTGGATGTTTTGCTGATAACTGTTGTTGTAGGCGAACTCAACTAAATGAAGCTATTCCTCACAGCTTCCCTTGAAGTCTAGTACACAAACTCACAGCATGTCCTTGAGGTTTTGAATCGTCCTCTCAGACTGGCCATCCGTCTGCGGATGATAGGCCGTATTGTACAGTAGCTTCTTTCCCAATGCAATCTGTAAAATTTTCCAGAAAGCTACTATGAACTTCGGGTCTTGATCTGACGTGATCGTAACTGGCACTCCATGCAGACGAACTATCTGACGCATGTATAACTCAACATATTTGTCCAATGCAAAATCCTTTCGTACGGCGATGAAGTGAGCGGATTTCGTCAATCTGTTAACTATAGCCCATATGGAATCATTATCTCTCCGATTCTTTGGTAATCCCATCACAAAATCCATCATGATATGTTCTCACTTCCACTCGGGAATCTCAAGAGGTTATAACAATCCTCCAGGCTTGCAATGCTGTGCTTTCACTTATTGACACATTAGACACTTGGTGACATGTCTGGCGATATTCACCTTCATACCAGTGCACCAATAGTGTTGACGCAGATTCTGATACATTTTCGTACTGCTTGGATGAATGTTGTAACTACTACGATGAGCTTCTGATAAGATCTCCTCCTTAAGCTCGGCATTGTCAGGTACACACCAACGTCCACGAAACTTTAGTGTTTCGTCCTCAGAAATTTGAAAGTCAGCCTTCCTATTTTCTATATCCTCATGCAGAATCTTCTAGATCTCAGGATCTGTCAATTGCAGTGTCTTAATCTTTATCTACACTTCCGGTTCAATTCTAAGGGTAGCCATAAGACTTGAAAGGTAGCCTACCTCAAATTTGAAAACCGAATCTCGAGCTCCTTCGAGTAAGATCCATTCCTGAACCATCATCTGCACCATCAATAACTTTCAACTAACGCATCTGCAATCTTGTCGGCTTTTCCAGGATGATATAGGATGTCGCAGTCCTAGTCCTTAAGAAGTTCCATCTAACGACGCTGTCTCATATTCAATCTTTCTGAGAGAATAGATACTTTAGACTTTGGTGGTCGGTAAAGATCTGGAACTTTTCTCCACACAAGTAATGTTTCTAAATCTTCAGAGTGAAGATGATTGTTGCGAGTTCTAAGTCATGCGTCAGGTAATTCAACTCATGAGGTCTCAATTGACGGGACGCGTAGGCAACAAATCTCCCATGTTGCATTAGAACGCAACTCAATCCTCTGAATGACGCATCACTATAGATCTTATATCCTCCGGGTCTAGATGGAATTGTCAACACGGGTGCAGTAGTCAGCTTATGCTTAAGCTCTTGGAAACTACGCTCACACTTATCCGTCCACACGAGCTTCTCTTCCTTCTTCAGTAGTCGAGTCAAAGGCATGGCTATTGCAGAATATCCTTCCATAAACCGTCTATAATAACCTGCCAATCCTAAGAAACTTTTGATCTCTATCACTGTCGTCGGTCTTGGCTAGTTGATAACTGCTTCAATCTTAGTTGGGTCCACAGAAATCCCTTCACCAAAAATCACGTGACCTAAGAAAGCTACACGAGCCAGCCAAAACTCGCATTTACTGAACTTGGCATACAGTCCACGTTCTCGGAGTCTGAAGCACTGTCCTTAAATGTCTTTCGTGCTTCTTTGGACTTCTCAAGTACACCAGGATGTTGTTGATAAATACTATCACAAACTGATTTAGATATTCCTTGAATACTCAATTCATCAAATCACTTGGTTAAGTTGCCGATAGTCGATGCAAAGGCACAACGAACCATCTTTCTTCTTTACAAATTGATATGGTGCTCCCTAAGGTGATGCACTAGGGCGTATAAATCCTTTGTCTAACAACTCCTGCATCTGTACCTTCGGTTCTTTGAACTCTGATAACGCCATACGGTAAGGAGCCTTAAAGATTTGCTCTGTCCTAGGGGCCAACTCAATCACAAACTCAATCTCTCTTTCTGGGGCCAAACCAGGCAATTCTTCAGGAAACACATCAGGAAACTCCTGTACCACAGCAATGTCTTCCATCTTCGGCTCCTCAACTGTCGTATCCACAATAGTCGCTAAGTAATCTTGGCAACCCCCATCTAACAAACAGGTTGCCTCAAGCGATGAGATTAAGGTAATCGATGGTCCTCCTCGACTCTCAATAAACTCAAAACTTTCACCCGTTAACGAATTAAACTGAATCGATTTACAATAACAGTCTACAGTAGCTCGTTGCTTGGTGAGCCAATCCATGCCAATGATCACATCAAAATCATACATGGCTAGCACAATCAAATCTATTATTTCCTCTCGATCACCAATAATCAACTTGCAATTAGGACACCCTACTGCAGATAACACTTTATCCTTTAACGGGGTAGATATGCTAATGACTAACCCCAACGATTCTGGAATCAACGCTACCAACTTAACGTACTTCTCAGCAATAAATGAATACGTAGCTAGCATGGTCGTTCAGCGAGACCATACCCGTGACCACGTCTGGTGAGTCCTTTACCTCTCGTCGGGTGATAGCATACACCCGTCCTTGTGCCGGAGGCCTGTTCATCATACCCTGCACTTCGTTCTGCGACGCACTTACTCTGTTCTATCCCATCGGTGGCGTCGGTAGCAGCAATTGTGATCCCATTTGCCTGCACGGACAATCCTTGATTTGGTGGCCGTGCTGACCATATCCAAAGCAAGCTCCCGTCCTGGTAAAGCACGGGGCTGATCCATGTCGTCTCTCACAGAAACGACACACTCCATTATGGTTGGGTGTTGACTTTCCTATCTCACTCTTCCGGTCGAGCGGAATGGGATACCTTCCACCTGACATCGGCTTCTTCCCGAACCGATTTCCATCTTTGCTAGACCTGAACTGCGACCTAGATGCGGCGGCTCATTCATTCAAATTTCTCTCAATCAGCTGTGCCCTTTCATACAGATCGTTGTAATCCTTCAGATTAAACAGCACTAGTGGATCCTTTAACTTTGGTCTCAGTCCATCTTGGATTCTCCTTGCTCTGTCTACTGGATCCTCAATCAATCTGGGGGCGTACTGGGACAACTCAGTGAACTTCGCCTCATACTAGTCCACAGACATTAGACATTGACGCAGACGTTAAAACTCTGCCATCTTCTGTTCCCTAGCATAGTTAGAGAAATACTTCTCATAAAAAACTTCAATGAAGGCGTTCCACACTGGGACCACGCCTTCCGGAAACACTCTTCCTCTGGTAGCCCTCCACCAAGTGCTTGCATTTCCTTGCAACTGGTAAACTGCAAGGACTACATTGTCTTCCTCCGAGCACCTCAGCAGTGCAAAGGCCTTCTCTAATTCCTGGATCCAAAGGGTTGCAACCTTAGGATCACTTGCTCTTGAGAACCTCGACAGGTTCAGCTTCAGAAATTCCTTCACCAACTTATGCATCGGTCGCTCCACGATCACATTCCTAGGTGGAACCTTAGTAAGTGCGGCTACAGCAGTGGCAGCGGCAGCGGCAGCGGCTTGATTCTGCGCTTGTTGTCCCATCAAGTTTCCTAATGTCTCAAGTGCCTGGACGATCCCGTCTATCCTAGGATCAACTGGTGCTGCTACACCAATACCGGCCTGCAGCGGTACTCTCTCACTTGTGCTGGTTTGAGCCTACGCTCTACCCTAGGCATCGACCCTAGTCGGCGTCCTACCCTGAGTGACGAACGCAACGGTCCTCTTTCGAGGAGTCCTCTGCACCGGATCACTCATACTGTAGACTCTTTATAGAACTTGCTTTCCAATTCCAACATAGAATCAGAAAACTGAGTGATCCACACAAAACAATCAATCAATCAATCAATCACAGGCGTCAGCATAAGTGAAAAACCTTTCCTACTAACTATCCCAAGATCCATCGCACCTTATCATTCTGGACACTGACCAGCTCTAATACCACTTCGGGTGGGGATTTCATGCCTCGAACCCCGGGCACGCGCACATCCATCGGCGGTCGATTAAATTGCGACGTTCCCAGGATGCGTCGCCGACCCATTCATTTTATGCACATGCGGAAGCGAACTCATCAACCCTAGACAACAATCAAACACAAGGATAGAAAAACATATGTCAACGCTTTATATACCAACGACTATTTATATATAGGAGTCTAGATCCAAAAAGAAGCTACCAAGCCAATCCAACCCTGAACCCTACCTACTCGGGATCCGGGTCCATTACGACACTATCTGGGATGTTGATGTCCAGAGGATTAGCTACCTCTACTCCGGGCCCTTTAGCCTTGGGCCCTGGGTTCACCGCGATATCTTCCAAAATATCGGCATCCACGATGGAGTCAAGTACCTCCTTATACTCGGTATCGACAGCAGGTCCGTCAAAACCCTCCAAAGGACCCTCCCAAACCTTGTTAGGCCCATTATGGAACCACGCTTTGAATCGATGAGGTACCAAGTGAGGTAGGCCCTTATCGACCCAAAGAGTGGTCACTACGAGCTCACGGGTCTAGGTGGTCTCGTGGATGGGGAGAAGGGTAGTCTTGGTCTCTGCCTCCTGTGGCCACCCAAAACGGACGTGTCTTACCACCATCTAAGGACTTGAAAATATTTAAACCACGATGGGGTGAGATAAAATTTCAACGAGTTTACACCCTAAACCCCGATTAGGACGAGAATTCACCTAGAGGCAGCCTAAACATGCACCATATAAGACTTACCTCGCCTCAGCACCTCCTTGCACATTAGTACATCTCATATACATATATAAATGTAGCAAGCGTAATTCAATAATTGGAACACCTCATATCATTCACTAAATATTCACAGGGGTTCCGATTATAAGGCCAAACCGTTATGACATATCTCATTCCGTGCCACACAATTTTGTCCCATAATCAGGCGCAGCTATCTCAGTCACTCAGGCATGTTCCAATTATTTATGACCCAACGGCCACGGCCAACTCATCAGTCGGCGGTCATTCAGCATAACCGGGCGTCGTCCCGCTTCATCGGGTATGACAACATCTACATCTAGACGGCATTCCTGAAGGAGCATCGGCTCAGCCTCCACTACGATTGGCATTCGTTATCAAGGGCATCTGAATTTAATCAGGCATCGTCCCGTGTGAACACATTGGGACAGGTTCTGATAATGACCACATGTACATTCATGTTTAGCCAAGAACATCGTGCCTTGCACTCAAATACTTTCATTTCAAATAATGTACTTGGCCAATTTTCTTTATATTAAAAATACCCGGTAAAATAATTGTGCGTGGTCACACATTTAAATTGATCCACAAAACGTGATACTCTTCCATTTAAAAATTTCACGATTTTATATAGTACATAAAATAGTTTTGGCATCAAAACCCGACACCCAGTATTTTTCTAATTAAATACCATAAAATCGTATTTTGGCAATAATACTAAAAAATCATCACCAAGCACTCAATTTCATAATTTAGCAATCAATTTCACAATTCAATTCAACCACGATGATCAATGTGAAATTCCATTAACCGGCTATCCCGGTACAATTTACGTTAATTATAATTAATTAAATAAATTACAATTAATTAAATAAATTGCAAACTATTTAAACTAAATCACTTAATTAGTCTAATTAATCTAACTAAACTAACCTAATTGAACTAACTAAACTAATTTAGCTAGGTTAACTAATTAACCTAACTAACCACCTAACTAAACTAGTCTAGGTAACTAACTAGTCTAACTAATTTAGTTACACTAACTAAATTACACTAACATAATTAACCTTAAACTAATCCCCATAATCCATAATTAAGCCTAAACTAATCCAACTAAGTGCAATTAACTTCCTAATCCAAGATTAGGGCGTTAACTCACCGGATTAGCGAGGCAACAGGTCCATGGCGACAACGGCTCGATGGCGGTGAGATCCCATGACATGGCCATTCCAAAGGAGGCTTGAAGAGGCTGAAAAACACCCCACAAGCTCATAGCTTGAGCTGGGATTTCAGTTTTGTGAAGCTGGTCGGGGTTGCTGGTCAAGAGGCTGAGGTGGCTGGACGGCGTGGACAGGTACGACGGATGGACATGCTGGCGGTTGGAGCAATGCAGGCAAGCAGCGGACGGCAGCTCAGGATGGGCTGAGGGCTACGGATGATCGAGCTTAAGGATGGTGCGAGCACAAGCGACGCGGACATGGGGATGGCGCGATTGAAGCCGGAGCGGTTGGGCTCGATTCTTCTTGGGCCGGCATGGGCGGAGAAGATTGTGGGCTGGCATACGGTAGGGATGGAGGTGGCTAAGCAGAGAAAAAATGGAGAATGAAGAAGATGAAGATTTGAGGAAAAAGCAAGAAGAAGAAGAAGAAGAAGAAGTTGCAGCAGGGGAGGGGCTGGTCGCATGCATGAGGGAGGAGAGGGCGACAAGAGGCCAAGGAAGTCAAGTCTAAATATCTTGCACTTGAGTGCATAACTCCAAAAGTCTTCTGCCCTCCAAGTCCAAGCAGCCTCCAATGGGTGATTTTCTCCTCATTTCTTCACAAACCAATGCATTTTGGTGTCCCAAAAATCCAGCTAGAGCTGTCATACGAATTTCTTGATTTTTGATTTACCAAATTTGATTTTTCCGCCAAAATTTTAGGCTCAACGAAATTTTCCCAAAAGATAAGACGAGGTCCTAAAAATAAATCGTGACGCGCTTGAACGTTCAATTCCCAAAACCGAGTTCAATTTTGTGGTTAAAATCAACTGGACGTGATTTTAGCGCCCCTTAACCTATTAGGTAGCTTTTAGGGATTTTAACGTGTTTGACCCATGGTCGATAATTTTCAATCCACATTTGTGCATCTTCGACTATTCGATAACTCTCGGTTGTCATATAAATCTCAAGGTTTCAATTACGAGCACCGAGTACAAAATTTACATAAAATCGGGTTAGTGCCATTCAACGCAAGTTCTGCAATCATGTGGAATCACCCACAATTTAATTACACCATTCCATCGAATCGACCTATATCTTATCACTAATCGATTATAACGGTTCCGTATTAACTCTTGCCAATTACCACGGTCTAGTAATCGATTTTTGATCGAATTCTCAAGTTTGTCGCGTTTATATCCCTTAACGGCTTCACCTGATAGATTAGTTAACTCGTGAGTGATCAGCTCAGAGAAAAAAAACCATAGGTATGTCGATGAAAAGCTCAGTTCATATTATCGAAATATGGTTGAATTTTCAAGATGTCACAATATATGTCCATCGAATTTCACTCATGACTGATTTCGAGGCAAATTTTGCAAAAACGAAAAATGGGTCAAACAACATGCAAATAAGACAAAATTGGCATCATTAGAAAGCTTAAGATGTACCCTAAGACATTTTAAGAGACATAAATTCAATTAGGGTCAAATTGGTGCTAAGATAATAGCAATTGCAAAAGTGTGCAAATCAGTCATAAACATGGCATAATATAATGCATGATGATTGGCTTGCTAAACTACCCAAATGATGCATGAAAATAGGGACATTCAAGCATGATATAGTATTAAATGTGACGAAAAAGTTTGATTCAAACATCTAACCCTAAATTAATGCACAAAAAATCACACAAATTCATAAACATTGATTGCTGACTTATTATTGAGAAGCACTTATGACAAAATGCATGACAATTTCAGTGATAACATGTCGACTTGGTGAATGGTTTTCCCATAGCAAATGACCTTCAAATGAAGCGTGCCATACATCGTTTCGAAGCATGTGATGTGTTCTAAGTATGTTTAGAAAGAATCATACATTAATTTCACTCTTAAGTAGCTCAATCGAAGACATTTGTATAAAGACATGATCAGCCACAATTGTAGCTGGGATTGCACAAAACATGGATGGTTTTCAATGATCTAATGACATGGCAAAAATCCACAATAAATCCTATGTGTAGAATGCAATGTCATGATTATTTTTCATGAAGACTCACAAAAATCTACATGAAAATGGGAAAATAAAACAAGGCATTCATCATCTCAAATTGGAGCAACTGAGACATGATTTCGTGCAAGCAATTGAACTAGCAAATGATGGCCGTTCGGGGCAATCTATAACTTGTTAGAAGCTCATGATGTATTTTGTGACTTTCATGAAAGATACAAATCCAATCAAGCATATTTACTACCTCATTTCACAGAAAACATACATCGGTTTCAAATAGGGCAGATCAACATTAGGATAATTTTTTAAATATTTGCCTGATCAAATATATTCCAAAAAATATAGAAAAAAGATATGTCATGACCAATGCAATTTTGTGCAACTTTCATGAAGAAGAAACCATCTTCAAATTCAAAACACAAAAATCGACAAAAAATGGCAGACAGCTGACACGTTCAAAAGTCAGAATCATTAGGAAAACACGTTAATTCCAACAGAGATCATCAGACTTTCCAAGTGGATTTTAGGTATCAAACCAATTCCGTTTAAGGCCAGTAACATATCATATCGAAGCTTATTGAACATAGATCGAATATCAAGAACCTCAAAGAAAAATAATGAGGTTTAGGACCTCAAATCAGCCGTAATAGAACCTACGTTGAAAACCTACGAATTTCCAAAACTTGTTCAATCATTCAATCAACATGTAACTTGTTCAAAGATCATTGCAACACTCATGATCATTGATTCTAAGCATATAAGGATTCCAAATCTTTGAATCCTGGCCCCTATTTATTAACTCAATCTTGCCTCATCATATTCAAGCTTCGAATATTTACCTTCACATGATTTGACAAAACGAACTCGATCGATTGATCGCTGAGCCACCACAACACCTCGAGGATCGTTGACGGAACGCCGAGGATGCTAGAATGGGCTGAATTAACACTGATCGGCCACCAGTTCGCAGTTGGGGAAGGACCGGGTTGGGTTGGACCCAGTTTGGACCGCTGAGGAAGAAAAGGCCACCGAAGATGTTCCGTTGGCCTTCTGATCAATCTTCGATCACATGGATGTCGTGGACACACCAAGGAAGAGGGCTGGGGTGGTCGAAACTTCAAGAATCCACCGTGGACCGCCAATCGGCTAAAGAAGTACTAATGGTTTATTCATTGGCTTGATCACCAATCGCTTGACCTGTGGAGAAAAAAGCCGTTGAACAGGCGGCTTCGGTGATCGGTGAAGAGAGCTCCGGCCACCAGTAGATTGAAGAGGAGTTGGAGATTGTCATTGAAGGTGTCATGGCGCGAAAGACCACCAGAGTGAGGCCGGGACCGACTATGAAGGATGGCTGCACACGAGAGGGGAAGAGAGAGAGAATTTGAGAGCAAACTTAGGCTTCTAGATTTGGAAAATGTGCAAGTGAGACTCCCTAAGTTTTAGAGGGAAAAATCCTTATATACTTCCCTTACAAGATCAAATCTCGGCCGTCTGTTCGATCCGACAACTAAGACTTGATCGAATGGCCTAATTGATTTCATTAGGGGTTCAACAAGGTTAAAATACATCACATGATCACTCTGATGGTGTCGATGTGCCAAAATTGGAAGTTTAAACCGAATTAGCGAATAAGGCCTAATTAGGGGCAATTTTGTAATTTCATAAAATCTGAGGGCTTTTTCGCAAAATATGAAAAATTGAGGGGCATGGGAATAAAATACACATGACAGGAAGCTTGCGGGTGGTGGCTGATCATGAAGAGCCAGTAGACGAAGGGTCGAACTGGCCACCTCCGCCAATGGTCGGTCGAATTGGTTAGATTGGTCCAAGCTGGTTCAATTGGTTCAATGATACTTTGGGCAGCTTGGTCCTTGGGGTTCTGAATTTTATGCAATTTAGTTCCCCAAGAAGGAAATCTTATCCAATTTAAGGAAAAACGGTCTAATTTAAAAGAAATTAGTCCAACTAAATCATATGGATGCAATCTGGTAATTTTCTATTAGCCTAATTACTTAATTAACATGGAAAATATTGGACCTACACCATATTGGATTAATTGCCCATACCTAGGGTGATTCATTGCATCCAAATTGACTTTGAATTGATGGCATGACTTTTATGCTAAAATTGAAATGGGGTTTAATAGTTAAATTGAGCCTCAACTCTTGAAATTAAACCTTAGTCTCAAATAGGTCAATTTGAATTTCTTTAGTTGAAGTTCATTAGCTTGGTTTCTTATGTTCAAAAAGGCTAAATTCCTTAAATTGAGAAGTTCCAGAATGAATTTCTCAAAAGGGACTTCGGATACAGACTTATCTCACAAAAATAAGTTGAATAGAAATGTTCATTTGTGAATCATGAAAAATTGATTTAGACCCCTTAATCAGGGCTAAGAATGACAATTCGCATTTCGACATAATTGTTCTCAAAATCGGTTGAACGAGTGAATTGGTAATGATCCCTAGATCAAATGTTGCAAAAGTAACCAAGTCTAATTATGACAATAACGAACATAATTTTATTTTTAGCCGATTTTGAACTTAATTAGATCTTTTCTCAAGTTTTAGGTTATCCTTAAACCCTATTCTCACTTTTGGATCTCATCTTAGGTTGGTGGTCATCCTTAAATCATACTTTTCTCATAAAAATTTAATTTCCTTCATTTCATTCCATTCCATGAGAAAGATGGAGAAAAATTGCCATGGATGAGCCAAACGTTCCCAGAAATGACAGTAAGTACTCACGTACGTCTTTGATCAAATGCCATTTTCTTTCATTTTTCTTTTGTTGTCCCAAATGGAGTTGACTAAAAGTTGTAGGTATCAAATAGTCTTTGAGTGGAACCTCTCCGAATTCCCACTCAAAGAGGGGTAGTTGTTGACACATGATTTTTAGTTGATGTGTCGATAAAGGTAGAAAACTTAGATTAAGGTTTCCGATCACGACGAGTCTATTTCTCGAACAAAAAGTGTAATCTTTCGTCTCTTTATTTTGGCTTGTCATTTTTCAGTAATTTCCTATTCATTTTTATCAAAAACCCAAAAAATCAAACAGTCAAAAGTTGACTTTTTGCAAAAAAATATTCTTTTTAGCTCTAATAGAACTTGGGCCACATTAGTTTTCAAAAATTTGAAAGATTTGATCGTAAAATCAACATTTTAGGGAAAGTCAACTAAAGTGTTGACTTTTGGTCAAATCTTTGACCAAAAAATTAGAAAATATAAAAATTCATGAATCACTTGATTTTAGTTCCAATTTGACTTTAGCTTAATTTTTTTTTTTTTTTGAGAAAATCAGTTAAGAATTTTGTTTTTTGAATTTTTGAATTTTGGATTTAAAATCAGCCAAAAATAAAATTAATTTCATTCTAGTCATAATTAGGCTTAGTTTCTTTTACAACATTTGATTTAGAGATTGTTCAATCAATTTTGAGATCGAGCATGTCAAAATATGGATTTTCACTTTTACTCTTGATTAGGAAGTCCAGATTGATTCCACATGATTTGCAAACACACAATTCTATTCCACTTGTTTTTGTGAGATAAGTCGGAATATGGGGTCCATTTTGGGGAATTCATTCGAGAACTTCACAATTTGAGGAATTTAGCCTTCTTGAATATGAGAGAACCAAGCTAATTAACTCCGATTGATTAAATTCAAGTTGACCCATTTGAAAATAAGGTTTAATTTCGAGAATTAAGACTCAATTTCACCGTTAAATCTCGATTCAATTTTGGCATAAAATTCACGCCTTCAATTCAAGGTCAATTTGTATACAATAAGTCACCATAGGTATAGACAATTAATCCAAGAGGCGCCTTGCAATTTTCATTGATTTCAATTTCAATTAATTTGCAATTTTGAGCAAGGAATTACATAAAATTGTCTAATTTAGCCTAGTACGTCAAATTACGTGTACCCATGGCATGGGTCCAATATTTTCCATGTTAATTATGTAATTAGGCCAATAGAAGATTACCGAATTGCATTTACATAGTTTAATTGGCCTAATTTCTTCAAATTTGGACCATTTCTTTTCAAATTAGATCATTTTCCCTCAAATTAGACAAGATTTCTTTTCAATTTAAGCCTTGAGGGACTAAATTACATAAAATTTAGGAAGACAATGACTAAACTACTCAAAAGGAAGCTGAACCAACCAAATAGGTTTGGACCAATCCAATCGGCTGTCGACTTATAAGGCTGGTTCAGCTCTCCTCCAGCCGATTCTTGGCAACTGTTGACCGCCTTATGGCGTCCCGTCATGTGTACTTATCCCCCATACCCTCCAATTTTCCAAATTTTACGAAAATGCCATCGGATTTTGTGAAATTACAAAATGCACCTAATTAGGCTTTAATCGCAAATTCGATTCGAACCCCAAGCAAATTGGTTAGGCTATGAGATTGTTGGATCAAATCAACAGCTAGGATTCAATCTTGGGGATGGTATATATATCATTTTCCCCAAAATATAAGGGATCATTTTTTCTAAAAAATTAAAAACACAGATCTGACGGCAGAAAAACCTCTCAAAACCTCTCTCTCTCTCTCTCTCCCTCTCTTTCCCGCTCGCTCTCCCTCGGCTCCCTCCTCATCGCCACCCCTTGCCGCAGCCAACAGTCGCACACCGGTGGTTTTTTGGTGCCGTGCCTAGTCCCCCGACGTCCTCCAGCTCCTCCTTGACCCGCTAGTGGTCGGCGCCCCCTCCGACAACCACCTGATCCCCCAATCGGCACCTCCACTTCCGTGGCGTCGAATATCGGCGTGAACGCCGGTGATTGCAACCGCAAGAACCGCAGCTGATTCCGGCGACCAGCGGCGATACTTTGGCATTCTGATCATCTCAATAGAATCCCCTGGTGTGTCCACGATGTCTTTGTGGTTGGAGGTTGATCGGAAAACCACCGATCAGCCAACAAGTTGCTGATCCTCCTCCACGGTTCAAACCCGACCCGATCCATGCCAGGCGCCCAAACCAGAGTCCACCGACGTTGATCTGAACCCCTTTGGCGACCACGACCTCTCTCGAACCTTCCTCGATGTCTTTAGTTGCTACTACAGCTTGGTGATAGTTTGCAGAAGCTTCATTCATGCGATAAATTGCACAAAGGTAACTCCTAAGTCTTGAGCATGATGAAGCGAGGCGTGGCTAGGAGACCGGGTCTAGAGCTTGCCCTAAGGTTTCTATTTCTACAAATCAAGGCTTTAGGATAGTCTTGAATGAGTTTGAATGGCTTGATTGTGCTTGATTGATTGAATGATCCTGTTCTGCAATTTTCGAATGTTTAGATGACTGATATGAGAAACCACTTGATATCAGCTTGTAAACATGCTTTTCTATGTTTGATGTCTTCATGAAGTCAAATGCGATTCGAATATCTTTCCAAACAAGCCATAGAATGCCCTAAACAAACCTCATTTGATCTGATTTTCGCATGCTCAAATTTGTGGCCAGAATCTACTAAAAATTATGTTGTTCTGTTGAGTTTGAGGTCGATGTCTACATGAAAGTTGCTCAAAATTGCTTCAGTCATCACACACACACACGCACACGCGCGCGCACGCACACACACACACAATTATTTATTTTTTTTTCAGATTTTTTAGAGTAGATTTAATTAGGGAAATCCCCAAGAAATCGTCCTCTGTCTACTTTGATCTGACCGCCCCTACCTGTTCCATGATTTTTAAAAAATTATGTGTTGCAAATTTGGAAATGTGTCCCTCATGAAGCTTACTCAAGACATCTAGGATCATGATATATAAATTTTCTAGAAAACAATAAGGACATCTGGTAGGGTAAATTGCTCAAAGAACGTGATACATCAGTTCTGCCATCCTTTTGACCTGCATTGTTTGTCAATTTTCTTCTAATTTTTGTGGACCTTATTAGACTTAGGTTCCTCCATCATAAATGATTAACGCATTCTGTTCTCTAATGATGAATTTTCCTGGGATTTTTTTATAACATTAGGGTAGTGAAAACCATTCACGATTCATAAAAATGTAGCAGTGTTTCGGACTGATGCATAATCTCTTTGAATTGTCTTCAATTGAGCTCCTTAAGGGCAAAACTAGGGTGAGAGTCCTTCTAGACATATTCAGGAGACTTCATAAGCTTCGTAATGATATATGATTCATGCCAATCAATGATCGTTTGCCCCATGAATGCACATTGCGAAATTGATGCCATTCTTAGTCTATTTCTAACATGCTTGCATTAAATAGTGTTAGTCTACCTATGACATTCCTGAATTTGGGTGATCTTTTGTGCATCGATTTAGGGTTAAGCATCTTAATCACTTTTATTTATTGCACTCAGTTCTACGTCATGACAAAATATCGTAGTTTTCATGCATCATTTAGGTGGTTGACAAGCCTATTTTTATGCATCATGTTCTGCTGTGCTTATTGCTAATTTGTGCACTTCTGCAATTGTCGTCGTTTGAGCATGAAATTAACCTTAACTGAACTTGATGTCTCTTAAAAAGTCTTAAAGCACATTTTGAGCTTTCCAATGACACCAATTTTGTCTCATTTGCATGCCGTTTGGCCCATTTTTCATTTTTGTGAATTTTGCCTTGAAATCTGCCATATTATAAATTTGGAATGCTTGTTCTGCCCATACTAAACTAGAACATTTATTTTTTTTTTATGGTCGAATAATCTCCATGTACTTTTTTTTTGTCATAATTTCCATGTATTGAAACGGTAGTTTAACAACAAAAAACAAAATAAAAATCCTGAATCCGAAACTGTTTGTTTTCCCTCTCGAATTGAATGTAGACCCGGCCCAAACCATACACAAAACCCATATCCATTTTTCCATTTGGTTCAGTTCCGATTCGCACCTCGCAGACTATATTATACACCGATTTCTGCCACAACATGGATGGCCTTCCCCAGATTTAACCATGGGGAAAACCGAAAGACAGGGTGGTTTTGGTGGATCTCAATTCTACGTGTGTTGTGTGCTAATGTAGCAAAATGTAATCAGAAGAGGACCGTCCATTAGCACATCTTTTGCATGCAGAATCTTCCCACGCGAGTGAAACACTTAAGAAAGGACACATAGAAAGCATAAGCACATGCCCAGTTTTATAATGAACCACGCATTTTTTATCAGAGATGTGAAATTCTGGGATAGAAGTTCTGCATACTCGGGTTTATCCCAAGACTTGACAAAAGACATCCCGCATGCTAAACCTGATGTTTCTTTCCCCTGCTTCAAAACCAACAAGAAATTATATGTACAAGCTTCGTCCTGAATAATACCAAGAGGTAAATCAATAATATCCAACAACGAACTCCCAAAAAATCACTGCATCATCACCCATAAACTCAGAATGTAAAGTACATGTTTCATATAACGACATACCAATTGCCAGTACAATAGTTTCAGTCGCTTCATGCTTGAGTTTGGACAACCATAGACCATAGCATCAAGACTGACATTAAGCACCCGCAACTATAATTAAATCAGATATCGAATGTTACCATCTAGTGGTAACAGAAATTTTTGCCTCCTTCGTACAATCAGAACCCTCAAACACGTTATGATGAACCCTTAACACGTGACTTGGGTACAAAAGACTGGACTCCACTGTTCGGATGCCCAGAAAACAATAGTTTCCATCTAGAGCATCAAGAGAGACAAGTAAAGGACATCGGACTCACTGGACATTTGAGGCTTGCTTTGCTTCAATGTCCTCAAGCCCAAGGGTAACAGCTCTCTTGCGGGCTTCAAATCCCTCGACTTCGGCCATAACAGCCATATGTGGGCCTAGGTTTTTCAGCCCTTCCTCTGTCAGCGAATGAACTGCCTTGTCCTTATGAAAGGAGTCGAGAGAGACTCCACCATATATTTGTGCATACCCACAAGTCTGACGGACATGATTTATCCCACTGGCGTGGTCTCCAAATACTCGCGTCCCCTAACCTAAACATACAGAGCCTGCACGATAAAAGAAGGATAAACATTTAGTACTTTCCTTCTTTCTTCCTTTATTCCTTAGGATCTAACTGTTCATCACAAAAGAGCTAGCACATGCAGGCAGTGAAATATGATGCTGTTGATTTAGCACACTCATTCTCAACCACGAATATCCTCTATCTATGGCACTAGCACAAGAGAGGAATTTTTAAGACTAACATTCACCAAGATTGCTCAGCAAAATGATGGTAATGAAGATTTGATCCCCTGACCGCCCATTCCAAATACCTGAACAATTCTTCAGGATCTTCTGATTATAAGTGGTGAACATGGGATGGCCAGTTGATAAGCAACTGCTAGACAAAAATAAAGAACTTTTCTCCAAGAAAGAAATAATTTAATCTAAAAAATTTCACATGATATTAAGGGAATAATGGATGGCAAAGGAAAAAGCTACAAACACAGCGATATTGCTATCCACAAGTAATACCTGCATTCTCAATAAAGCTCTCCCACTTCTCAACATCCTTTACATTGATGATCAGATGCGAAGGGGCATATAAATTTGAGAAGGAAACTGCCTGCAGATATACGTAGTTCTGTTAATATCAATAGCAGACATGCACATTTGAGATTGAACAAGAAAACAGAAATTACTCAACTAAACTCTCATATGGAATGAAGTTGCGAGGCAACATATGAGAATATTTTGCAGAAAGGAAGCTAAAACTCCCTAAGATAAGCTAAACAATATCTGTTCTTGAATTTAAAGAACTGTTAATAGGTCTAGCCATCACACCGGATGTGTATGTTGCATGCAGAAGCACCCAAATGTTCATACTTTATTTCCTCTGGTAATAGGGGATACAAATAGACGATTCTCATATTCGGGAAAACATATGACTGAAGAGCATGGACATCAGAGAATCCCACAGTTCAGGTCTCAAATTCTTATGTGAAAAGACGAAACAAATGACTTTCTGTACAGTGAGAAGTTAGTGGCGTAACCTCAACCATATCACAAGCAAACACAATGAAGCTGTGGCTCAAAGCTTTCGAAGCAAATTCTCCCCTAGGAAGACTCCCACACTGCTTCATTATTTCTTTGTCAATAGCCTTTATATCCACTCCCTCCCCAGCTATGACAAGAACAACTCAGACTGTCAGGACCATGTTCAGCCTGACAACGATGAATAATGAGTCCACAAATTAGGCCATATGAACAGGGAACATTACAGATAAAAACCATGTGTGTCACGTGTGGGCAATGATCTCAAGAGTATAATGCAAGCAGATGATGGCTGAAAGTAATTGACACAGCATGGAGTGATTTTAAGCATCAAGTCAATGAATTACAGAGAAGAATACTTCACCTGCCATTGATTGCAAGAACTTGAATTTACGGCACAAAGTTTCAGAGAATTGCAAATGACTCCCTGACAAAACTATATCTGATTATACAAGGAAAATACAGACACTTGCAAGTTGACTTTGAGTATGTCTTGCTTCCATTCTGATGTGAAAGGACCAGATCAGATGTAAATCAAGAGTGGAAGTACTAGTATGGGACTGTGACATGTGCCCATGAAGACTGAAATAGTATCTCAGGCTGGAATTTTGGTGGATCAATTCTGAAAGTTGATGAAGGTTTATAAAAAAGGATCTAATTGATAGTATTTGAATAGAATAAAAGAGTTTTGGAAAGGAACAGTATAAATTCTCAGGCATCATATTTAAAGCTTTTTAAGAATCACACTAGTGGGTCTCCTGCATTCAGTTTTTAAACTATTGCTGCAAAGACCTTGGTTTTACCACTTCGTAGCAATTCAGTCCAGTCCACATATTAGACAAGCTGTATTTATCTCAAGAAACGAGCTGAGAAAAATACTTAACCAAAGGAAAAGAGCAGAGCCGGAAGACTCATCCATAATGCAGTTTGTACCACAACTTTGTACATTTGTACAAACATCAAAGAAAGCAACGAAACTCTCCGGCATCTTAAGACAACCAATACTAGGAAGTAGAAGCCACTAAAATACTAGGTAAAGTGCTTCTCTGTTCTCCCATTATAATGTTTGGGAGAGAATAATGGGCTGAATGATAAGACTAAGGGAAAGCAATCTCTACCCTCTCGCTTCAGTAGCTTCAAACTTGTAATTGCCATAGAGATGAAACAGGAAAGGTAAGCACTTTATAAGAACGTAAGCACTTTATAGGAAAAAACTAGAAGCATGACTGAACCATGTTTGATGCCATTACAAGATGTCCAATAGCCAGAAGGGTGGTCCTTCTTTTTCTTTTTTCTTTTTGGCCAGATGATGGGCAGCATGGAACTAAAGAAAAACTATAGTATCACATTGTGTTATTATTGAGATAGACTCCCCACCATAAACGGATTGTGGAGGCATCCTTTTCATACCCCACACAATGCTCAAGGTTCCAAATTAAAATGCTCACAGCAATAAAGAAAGCTGAAAGTAGCCTCCAGAACTTTTAATCTATAACAACTACTAAGTCCCCCAAAAGAATCTCATTTGCACAAATTGTGGCACTTGACATTGTGCTAAACATCGTACTTGAAGCCCATTGCTCAGCCCACATCTACAATAGAGCCATCACTTTCTTCCCAGATCAGACATCTTAAGAATCCACAGCACAGAACTTTGATTTAAATGATGCATCTCAATTCATAGAGATCAAATGATCACGATAATGCCTTATAAGAAAGTCACATGGAAGAAGCAAGGAAACCAGCTGATCACAAAAACACAATTGTGCCATAGGCATGACAGATGAGAATCAAGGAAGGGCAGATGGCCATAGAAAATTTCTGCCAAACAAAAAGCATGGGCAAGACATTTCCTCCTTCTGTCCTCTGTATTAGCATTTTGATCTTTTTCCTCCTTCTCTGGATAGATCCTGCCAAGGCAAGCTGCTGGAACCACTTTGCTGAATCTGTCCAACACAAGATGTGTTTTGAATTCTATGAGGATTTAACTCCTCCTCTTGAGAACTCTCCTTCTCTTAAGAAGATTTTTCATAGCAGCAGATCATTTTCTTCGAAGAGGCAATATGAAACTCACTTGCCTTGTTAGTTACTACCCTCTACGTCTTAAGCCATGTGCAATTAGATCAACTACAACTTCTGTAATATCTAAAAAAATGATTAAAAAGTGAGACAAACTACAACATACTCAATTCTTTTCATTTTGTTTATTTGCTCTTCTATAAGTAGTAAATCTATAGAGAAAACACCAACCTATTTGATTTCTGAATAATGATTAGAGGACTTTTTCTTCCGCCCATTTCTAAACAAGAAGGCGAGGCAAACTAATTGTACCAATGAGGATGTCTACATAGTATTTCCCAGCAGAGGTCTACATAATATATCCCAAGACCATGATTTAGAATCTGTGGAGCACAAATCAACTGCAGCACCATTTGTAGAAGTTGTTTTATTCATTAGACATCAAATCACTTCAAAAATTAAAGGCACCTGGGATAACAGATCAGCTGCTATGTGGACTGGACTAGCAGACTTGTCTGCAATGACAAGCACTCCCGAAGGACCCGCAGGCATGTCAATGGAAACTATTGCTTCACTCTTCTGTTAAGGAGATGAGATTACACAAGAGGTGTTAATTGGTGATGATAAATCAGCAAATGGTATCAGGCTCCATTTATTTGTGGAAAGGACTGAAAATAGTGCTCATTTATACTTAGAGAATCATTTTTGCGGCAGTGACATACTAATTTCTGGGACCAAGTATCTTCTCCACCTACCAAAAAATAAAAGCGCACCAATTGGATAATTATTAGATGACCATATGACATTTATTTTCATGATGACTGAACAACAGGGAACAAGTTCTATCACTTTGCATGCAATTTAAATACGAAGCATAATTTTAATTGATACTGTTCAACACCCCATGTCCCCCTTCTTGTCCTTTTTCCTTATCTGAATACTCAAGCGTTCAGATTTCTTTAGAAAAATCATATCAAGCCCATAAATATACTCCCCCCCAACTATTGATCTTTGCCACATGCTTTTTGCTCATGTAGTGTGAGAAATGGGTGAACCATGTAATTGATCAAGGACCTCACATGCGCTTTACTAATATCTTCTCTTTTCATGCCCTTAAGCTACAACACCAATTAGGATTTTCACTGAATTCAATAACTATGTAGCTGCAATTCGCAATCCTAAGCATTTGTTGGAGAAAAGATTCAGGCGTTCCTCTAAAAGTCCTGATTACAAAGGATTTCATTGACAACAATTAAAAGTACCTTGGGGCAGGATTCAGTTCCCCATGCCATGGTAGCTATGGCCTGCATAGCAGAAAAATATCACAAATAAGAAAACCTAACCATGCGAAAGAAACAGATAAAAAAAAAATTAGTAGTCTGTGTCATGTTTCAAACCTGTCTTTTCCAGATTTAAGGATGTGAGTCACACTAGCTTTCTTGGCACAGTATAGTACTTCCTTCAGGCAGTAAAAAAATAGAAAGGTGTAATTAGCTCATATTGCTTGTCACCTAGACAAAACATCTTTTTGGAGGGAAATTTACCTTGCAAATTCTGCCATCCTACCGACCAAAAAAGAAAAAAAAAATTCCGCCATCCTGATGTGGAGGAGTTGCAAGAACAATAGTCCTACACCCAGCAATTTGTGCAGGCTAAAGTGTGCGACAAACCAGAGGTCAAGTGAATCCAATTTTCGATATATGGAAATCAATTTGTTTTTTTAGTGGCAAAAAATAACAGAAGAGGCAACTCATTCACTTACAACTGCAAGCATAAGTGATGTTGATGGTAGAATTGCAGCACCTCCAGGAACATAAGGGCCTACGAAGCCAATGCTCCTGGCCACCCTTTTACATCTGACACCCTAAAGGATCACAATATTTAAGAGCCAAAATGAGATTACTCAATTGAAAAGGATAAATCAGACAACATATCTTAGTTTCATATTCTCCATGCTCTTTTCAGTGGATTTTTTAAGCCAAGTGGAAGGTATGTATATTATTAGGGTTAACACCTTGAAAAATCCCAAACTGGTACACCTGTGACAAATTTACCCCAAACTATTTTTTTGACTACCAAAAACCCCAAATTGGTATACTTTTGACAAATTTACTCTAAATTGGTACACTTATGACAAATTTACCCTATATTAGTTTTCATTAAACTTTACCGTCAAATTATTAAATTAAATGACACGTGACAGTTGACTGGTATACCAATTTGGGATTTTACGTTCCGTTTGTCACAGTTTACAATTTTTATGATTTTTTTGTAGTATTAATTCAATTTAGCGGAAGGTATATTTGTCACAAATTTACCAGTTTGGGGTTTTTTGCGGTCGAATAAATTAGTTTGAGGTAAATTTGTCATAAATATACCAATTTAGGGTTTTTTTTATGATCAATTGAAGTAAATTGGTATATTAGTTTTCATTAAACTTTACCGTCAAATTATTAAATTAAATGACACGTGACAGTTGACTGGTATACCAATTTGGGATTTTACGTTCCGTTTGTCACAGTTTACAATTTTTGTGATTTTTTTGTGGTATTAATTCAATTTAGCGGAAGGTATATTTGTCACAAATTTACCAGTTTGGGGTTTTTTGCGGTCGAATAAATTAGTTTGAGTAAATTTGTCATAAATATACCAATTTAGGGTTTTTTTATGATCAATTGAAGTAAATTTGTCATAAGTGTACCAGTTTGGGATTTTTAGTGGTCAAAAAAATAGTTTTGGGTAAATTTGTTACAGGTGTACCAGTTTAGGGTTTTTCAATGTATTAACCAATATTATTATAGGCCACATCAAATGCTTCTGTTGCTGTTGCATCAAGCTACAAAATTGGCAAATGTTAGGTCAGGATTTTATATCCATAAAATTGATAACATCATAGAAAGGTGCTGGCCAACGAAGATGAGTATTTGCAAAGCACGTGTTATCTTAAGACACCTATTGATTTGGAGTATTTCAATCTATCAACAGAACAATCAATCGAAGAAGGAATGTTCTCCAAAGGAAGGAATCAACCTATGGAAACCTTATGTGCTATATGGGCAGCAGATCTTTAGAGGAACTTCATTCTCAGCAATCTAAAGGTGATCAGATTTTCCTCCAGATTTAAATCCTATGGATTGATTGGATGGTTGATCCTCAAAACTTGGGTCTAACGGTCAGCTTGGATAATGAGGAGTATTAAAGGAAGTCGTAGCGCTAAAGGATGAAAAGAGAGAACATAGAAGTGTAAGTGCTAGTATGAACACCTAGAGGGGGGTGAATAAGTGTGTGAATAGGTGTGAATACAATTTTTCGCAAGAAACAGTAGAAATATTTTGCTTCTAAAATAGAGTCTGAAGAACAACAGACTTTGAGCGAGTTCAGACTTTAGCAGTTAAATAAAACTACAAACAAAATAAAGGAGTTCAGAGAAGAAAATAAGAACACAGAAATTATAGTGGTTCGGCTTAGTCATACCTACGTCCACTCTCCATGCTGATAGCCTTCTGGCTGGATTCCACTAAGAATCAAAAGAGATTTTACAGTCTTGTGATCTCGACTTCACAGTGAAGAGTCTCTAATGCTCTCTCACGAAGTCTCACTATGAGTTTCTCTCTTTTGTATACAACTTTGAGCTCAGTATTTGGAGTAACAAGGAAATGGAAAGCTTCAGACTTTGAAATTTCTCTTTCACGCACTCTGTCAAACAACTAGAGAGTTCACCTTAAATACTCCTTCATGCCTTCTCGACCGTTGGCACTTTCCAAAGGAATTCTTCCAATCAACCCATTGGACAAAATCAATCAAGAAGATCTCGAGCCGTTTGAAGATTGTGATGAAAGCCTGTCAATCCTGTTCGCCCATAGAATCAGGATCTTGGTTCCCATAAATAGTTTCTTTCCATATTTACTTGCAATCCGAGAAGATTTGATTTATCTAAATTGATTCCAATAAAGATAATCAATTCGTAGGTGATATATCCAACCGGAAAACCATCCATAAACTATACGAACCGAACTCTTGAAGAGATAAACAAAATCTCACATCTGGATAAGTCTTCTTTCTTCAGTAGCGTTCAGTCTAGAATTTGTCAGTATGGGCAGACTTTGACACAAAGTCTGGGAGTCTTCAAACTTTGACACAAAAGTCTGAAAATCTTCAGAATAGACTCTAAATAAGTTTTGTCAACTTCAAAACAATAAATGAGTTTTCTCTAACAATCTCCCCCTTTTTTATTGTGACAAAACTTCCCTGTAGATTTAAGAACTTATGACCTGTAAAACAATACTTTTAGTAGTACATGATATCTAAAAAGCAAATGGATAAAGATCTAGATAGCATCAATTATGCAACCATAGAAAACTTGTTAATCTTGAAGATTTAGACATATATCAAGATTTAAGCATTCATCCATATCCATAATCATGACCACAAAAGTTCTACAACAGCCAAACAGTAAATAGTCAAACAGAATCAAATCTACAATAAACAAACAGAATCAAATCTGCAATAAACAAAACAAAAGTTCAAATCAAGGTTTAAATCTGCACGTTCTTCCTCTTTTTGTTAGCAACAAAAAGTGGAGAAAAACAAAATTGAAAAGAGATAGGATGAAATCAAGTTTGTCTTGGAATCCGAATGAGCTGGAAATCCCCCATTGACTAAACTATCTCCTCTAGCTTTCGCACTGTCTCCTTTAGCTTCTCAACATCTTCGATCTCGGCAGTCTGTGAAACTTGCTGATGTAAAGCTTGAACTTGAAATTTTAAAGACTGTACCTTCTCATGGAGAGAATCTGAAGTAGATTGCAAAGCAGAGTGAAACTTCTGGATCTCAAACTCCATACCATATTGCTGTGCTTTTAATTCCAGAAGGAGCTCGAATAGCCTTTGAAAGTCTGCATTAGGTTCTGTTTGCGCACTAGCCTCAGCACATTGAGTTTGTGGAGTGTTGAGAGAAGAGGGAACATCAACTCTTCTACTTCCAAGACTTGGAGGGGATTCTCCAATGTCAGCTTCAGGAAAATGAGAAGCATAGACTTCTTCTGGGTCGGCAGGAGATCGACTTATATCATCACTTGCAAAATGAGAAGTACCTGTTTTCTCACAAGCTCCCCATATTTCTGTGCCTACAAGTGGAGAATGGAAAACTTCTTCTTGTTCTTTTTCGATTTTGGCATGAAAGTGATGTTCTTTTTATGTTATTTCTCCTACTTGTCCATTCCTAGTAGCTTCTGAATCCTCAGTTAAGGATATTGCAATTGTTGCTTCATAGGAGTCATCCTAACCCTCTTCTTCTACAACTCCTCTTCCTGCTTCTTCTCTTTCCTCTGTTTCTTCTCTTCCTTCTGTTCTTTCTTCATCTCTTTGCTTTGTTGTTGCTCTCTCACCTTCTTCTATCTCCTTCAGTTGTTCAAGATTAACAAAACTTTGAAGATTCTTGAAGGCAAATGCTGAAATGGTAAGATCATCGTCATCCTCTTCGTCCTGCAGGATGAGGAATCTTCTCTTTTTAACAGGTTCTTTCACAATTTCCTTGCATTTTCTCTTCCTTGCAGTAGAATCTTCCTTCAGTTTGCTTGAGGACTCCTTATTCAAGCGCTCTATAGCCTTGTTCAGATCTTTCAACCTCATCTTCGAACCCATTTTCAAGCCTATGACCATAGGAGCAACAGTTAGAGTGCAAAGAGAGGCGGGAAACTCGATTTGAAAATGTCTGAACAGTTTTGTGACCAGCACAGAGTAAGGCAGCTATCCCTTATCCTTCATAATAGTCCTATACATGTGCATTAGGTTTGTATGAAGGAGTGAGAACTTCATACCATTAGAGATAGCAAACATAAGTCTTGCTTCAAATCTTGAAACATCAGTTTTTGAAGCAGCCTTGGGTCTGATGCAGTTAATCACAATTTTATGTAGCAAGACATTTGAGACTGTTAATTTGGAATAAGTGATGCCTCCTTCGGGTAGTCTGTCCTTAACAAGGAATCCATGACCAACCGAGACACTTATTGGTTGGAAACCACTCCTTTCCACCCCAATAATATCAGCCAAAGTGTCAACATCCACCAGATAGTCCTTATCACTCATAGTGAATTTGAAATGATTCTGGTCAAGAAAAGAAAAATTTTAATAGAAAAAGGCAGTCAACTCTGGATAGGCAACAGTTGTCTCAGAGCAGAAGTTTTCAAGTTGAAGAAAAGCCAATTTTTCCCTCAAATTCACCTGGGTCGAGTCTAAAAAGTCAAAGTCGACCGATCGAGGGTTCATCACCCCTTTTTTCAACATTTGGGTATAAACCCTTTTATGATCCTTAGAACGAAAAAGCTTTGTTCCATCACCAGGCATTTCAATAGCAATGCACATCATTGGCTGAAAATTCGAAAACATTCTCTCATCATCGTCTTTGCTTTCAGGCTGATTGAAAGAGCTAAATCTAGGATCGATAGGAAAGTTAAGGAAAGCCTCATTTGCTGCTCCTTTCTTTGCTATTCCTAAACGTTCCATCGTTCTCAAAAACAACGTTTCATTCTTGTAACCGTGTTCCCTTAGAAAATCAGTAATAAAGGACATTGGCGAACCACCCTTTTTTCAGATGATCATAAAGCTTGTACAAAACCTAGGAAGTTAAGGTACGAAGAGGAACAACATCTTGTTCAACTTCCTCTTCCAACGGCTCACGAGAAGGCTTCCGCGAAGTGTCCTTTGGGTTGCATTGTGGATATGTCGAGGAGAGTCTTCTTTTGTAAGATCGAAATGTGTCTGTCCTTCAGGCACATTTTGAGGCCCCTTGCTTGCGATCCGGGATGATTTCCTTTGGTAAGACATTCTTGCAGGCTAGGAAGATTTCTCATATGGGTTCGGGTGAAAAAGATGGAAACTTGCGGAACAAACTTGAGAGTAGAGACAAGAGTGAAGAGACAAGAGAGTAGAAAGTCTGTATTTTAGGGTTTGGAATGAAGTACTCGAAAGAAAATACAAGAGGGTATATAAAGAAGATGAAAGGTCACAAAGAAAAGAGATAATCGAACCGTAATAAAGAAAACTGCCTTTTGAAATAAAATAAAAACTGTCAAAAACTCAAAAATTCCAAAAAGATAATTTCTAAAAATAAAATAGGCAAGCAACGATTCGGTTAAGCATACCTTTTCATTCCAAAAATAAAATACCTGGATTCCAGACATTCTCTTACTGAAGTAACGTTTGAAAATTCTGAGTCTGGCCGACTCCAGACTTTACTCCAGAGGATAAATAATATTCAATTTGGTGCGAATAGACTCAAATAGATTTTTCTCTAGAGGCTTTGTAAAGATGTCTACTAGTTGATTCTTCGAATCAATAAATTGGATCATAATCTCCCAATTTTGGACATGATCTCTTATAAAATGATATCGAATTTCTATGTGCTTCACCCTTGAATGAAAAATTGGGTTTTTGGTGAGATTAATAGCGCTGGTGTTGTCACATTTGATCTTGGTACATGATTCTTCAATTTCAAAGTCTCTTAGCTGTTGTCTTATTCACATAATTTGAGAACAGCAGCTCCCAAGAGCCATATATTCTGCTTCTGCTGTTGAAAGAGCTACAATACTCTGCTTCCTTGAGAACCAAGATACCAGCATATTTCTTAGTGGTTGACAGGTTCCAAAAGTGCTCTTTCTATCCACTTTACAACCTGCTAAATCAGCATCCGAATATCCAAAAAGAGTAAAGTCTTATTCTTTTGGATACCACAAACCTAGCTTTGGAGAGTAATCACCACATATTTAATGATGCATTTTGCAGCACTTAAATAAGATTATTTGGGATCAGACTGAAATTTAGTACATATGCAAACACTAAACAAAATGTCAGGTTTAGATGTAGTAAGGTAAAGAAGAGAACTAATCATGCTTCTGTAAAGCTTCTGATCTACTTTCTTCCATTTTTCCATCCTTGTCCAGCTTTGAGGAACTTGACATAGGTGTCTCTGTCTTTTTGCAATTCTCTAACCCAAATTTCTTGATCAGATCTTTGGCATATTTCTCTTGATGAATGAATATACATTTCCTCGACTGTTTGACTTGCAATCCCAGAAAAAAAAAAAAAAAAAAAGTTAACTCACCCATCATGCTCATCTCAAATTCATCCTGTATAGACTTTGAAAATTTCTTATAGAGATTTTCATTAGGCGAACCGAAGATAATATCATCTACATAAATCTGTACCAGTAAAAAATCTTTTCATTCTCTCTTAATGAACAAAGTAGTATCTACTTTCCCTTTTTCAAAATTGTTTTGAATTAGAAACTTACTCAACCTTTCATACCAAGCTCGAAGCTCGAGGTGCTTGTTTCAGTTCATACAAGGCCTTTTTCAGTTTGTAGACTGAGTCTGGTTTTCTTGGATCTTCAAATCCAGGTGGTTGTTCTACATAGACTTCTTCTTGAATGAATCCATTTAGGAAGGCACGATTTACATCCATATGGAATAACTTGAAATTTTAGCAAGCAAAAGCAAGTAATAATTTAATTGCTTCTAACCTCGTTACTGGTGCATAGGTCTCGTCATAGTCTATCCCTTCTTCTTAAGTATATCCTTTGGCCACGAGTCTTGCTTTGTTCCTGACGACTTTTCCTTTCTCGTTCATCTTGTTCTTGAAGACCCATTTTGTCCCGATTATAGATTTACCTTTAGGTTTTGCAATCAGCTCCCAAACATCGTTGATACTGAACTGTCTAAGCTCTTCTTGCATAGTTTCGATCCAACTTTCATCAGACAAGGCTTCATCTACACTTTTTGGTTCAATTTCATAAACAAGTACTAGAGCATTAGACTCTTCACGCCTTTTGGATCTGGTTTGAATTCCTTCATCAATGTTGCCAATGATGAGTTCTTTGGGATGACTCGACTTGTGCTTCTAGTTGCTGCTTGATTTGAAAGTCTGTTGATCCTCTATTTCGGTTGAGTCTTCTCATTCTGCTTGTTGCTGTTCTCCAGAAGTTTGAACCTCTTCGGGGGAAGCAGACTTTGTAAAGTCTGGAGCAGGTTCAGACTCTTCAAGTTGAGTCTGGTCTGGTTGAGTCTGCACATAATCCTGAAACACGACGCTCATAGATTCTTCCATGGATTGAGTCTTCTTGTTGAAGACCCTGTAAGCTTTGCTTGAAGTAGAATAGCCAAAGAAGATTCCTTCGTCTGATTTTCTTCAAACTTCCTAGTTCAATCATTTGCATTCTTCAAAACAAAACATTTACAGCCAAAAACATGGAAGTAGGAAACACTTGGCTTCTTTCCTTTATACACTTCATATGGAGTTTTCTCCGAGATAAGTCTCAAGAACACTCTATTGATGATGTACCAAGCTGTAGAAACTGCTTCTGCCCAAAATCAAGAGGATATATTGCTCTCAATTAAGAGGGTTCTGGCCATCTCCTATAAGGATCTGTTTTTCCCTTCAACAACCCCATTTTGTTCTGGAGTATATAGAGAAGAGAAAATATACTGAAAACTAGATTCATCACAGAATTTTGCAAAGTCCTGATTCTCAAATTTACCTCCATGGTCAGTTCGTATGTTTGAAATAGCATAACCTTTTTCATTCTGAACCTTCTTTGCAAACTTTGAGAAATAAGAGAAGGCTTGAGACTTACTTGCCAGAAAGTAAACCCAAGTGAAGTGAGAGTAATCATCCACGATTACTAGGCAATATTTCTTTCCACCAATACTCTGAATTCTGGTTGATCTAAAAAGGTCCATATGCAGAAGCTGCAAAGCTCGATTGGTAGAAACTTGATTTACAGGTTTAAAGGTACTTCTAACCTATTTTCCCAAAACACATGGAATGCATAATTCAGACTTTTGAAAAGCCAGGTTGGGAAGATCACGAACAAGCATTTTAGAAAAAATCTTGGCAATTTGCTTCATGTTAACATGACCAAGCTTTCGATGCCAGAGACTTGTTTCGTCTTGAATTGATATAAGGCACTAAGAACTTTTTTGGGTTTACATCCAGAAGATAAATATTCCCATGCCTTCGCCCATTGAAAGATTTGGAGAAGTCTTGACTCGTTCGAGAACAAATAGCTTTTTGGAAGTTAATTTTGAATCCAGTGTCACAAAAATGGCTTATACTGAGTAGATTATAATTCAAACCTTCCACCAAGGAAACATTGTTGATAGTCAAGGTTCCAATATTCACAGTTCCACAACCTACAATTCTTCCCTTGCTGTTTTCTCTAAAAGAAACTTTTCTTCCATTCAGTCTAACAAGCTTTATAAAGCAGCTTAAGTCCCCTATCATGTGTCTCGAACAGCCACTATCCAAATACCATTTGATCTTTCTTTTGATAGTGACCTGTGATCATAAGAAGAACTCAAATTTTCTTTGGTACCCAGATTTTCTTGGGTCTAGGAGAGTTAGCATTAAAAACGGTCTTTGCCCAGTCCTTCTTAATGGGTTTCCAAACTTTGGGACATTTTTTCTCAAAATGTTCTAAGTTATTACACTTTGAACATTTGAGTGCACTTCAACCAATAGGTTTTACAAAAACTCTTTGAAAATGATTTTTGTAAAATGCCTTTACAGGTCTTTGTTTGAGTCTCTTTTTTACTTTGGGAAAATCAATCAACAGAATGGTTTATGAAGTCATACCTAAACCAAATTTGTTAAAATAGGGTCTTTGTACTTGAAAGAATTTTCTCCAACTTTTCGGATCCTTTTGAAAATCTTTTTGAAATATTTGAAATGTCTTCTTTCATAATAGCATTTTCCTTAGCAAAAGAATTAGAATTTTCTTTCAAATTAACAAAACTTTTATCCAGATTTTCAAACCTTTCTTTCCAAGAAATTTCTTGTTGCTTGAGCTTAGAATTCTCCCTTTTTAGTTCGGAAATCCTTTTAAAAGAGGTTTTGAGACTGAGACAAAGTTCTTATATGTACATTGAGACTTTAACATGAATTTTTAAGTTACTTACCTTAACTTCTTGATCTGAATCTGAATTAGAGTTGTCTTTGATTTTGAGTCTGAATCGGAATGGGCCATCAAACATATATTGGCATATTCCTCTTCACTCTCCTCGCACTCAGTGTCACTCCAGGTTTCAGCTTTGAGAGCCTTTTTGTATTTCTCGTTCTTCATTTCTTTTTCTTCAACAAAGAACAGTTAGGTCTGATATGCCCATTTTTCTTGCATTCGAAGTATATTACATCTTTGCTGGTTTCATTGTCCTTAGTCGGTCTCTTTTGGAAGTTTTGCGTGCTCTGCTTCTTCCAGTTGAATCTTCTTCCATTTCTATTTAACTTTCTGAACTTTTTGATCATAAGCGCTAGCTCCTCATTGTTGGAGAAAACTTCCCTGTTTGTTTTGAAGTTGACAAAACGTTTCCATCGATCTAGTCGAAGACTTGCAGATTCTATCGTCAAAGTCTGAAGACCTCTAGACTCAAAATTTAAAGTCTACTCTCACTGATAGTTTCTAGACCGATGAAGAAAAGATTTATTCGATGAAGAGATTTATCCAGATGTGAGTACATCTTTGAGGGTTTGGTTCGTGCGGTTGAAGAAGATCTCATGGCTGGAGATAGCATCTCGTGATCGATTATTCTAATTGGAATCAATTCGAATAATTAGATCTTTTGATTGGCGGAGTATACTTGGAAGGTTCTACTTATGGAAACCTAGATCTTGATTGTATGGGCGAGCAAGATTGGGGGGCTATCATCACATTCCTTAAATAACTCGAGATCTCCCTAATTGATTTTGTCCAACGGGTAGATTGGAAGAACTCCTTTGAAAGGTACCAATGGTTATGAAGGCATGGAGGAGTATATAAGGAAGACGCTCAAGTTATTCGAGTGTGTGCGTGAGAGAAAAATTCCAAAGTCTGAAGCTCATAGTTCTTCGTTATTTCAATTGTTGAGCTTAAATTGTACTCAAAAGAGAGATTAGATACTTGTGAGATCTTGAGGAAGTGTAACAGAGTCTCTGCACTGTGGAATCAAGGACGTGAGACTGTAAAATCTCTTTTGGTTCATAGTGAAATCCAGCCGGTGGGCTGTTAGTGCGGGAGAATGGACGTAGGATTGGTCTAAGCCGAACCACTATAAACCTTGTGTTTTGATTCTCTTTCCCTTATCTCTTCACTTTAATTCGCAGCTCTATATAACTGTTTATAGTTTTTCACACCTTCAGTTTATTATTCTTAGAAGTTAATTTATTTTGTTAAGTTTCGCAAAAACTTCTTTAATCACCTATTCACCCCCTATAGGTGCTCGTACTAGCTCTATCAATTGATATCAGAGTTTGTGTGCTCATTTAATTGAAATGTTTTTACTTCTGAGTTAAAGATCCATAACTAGTATGTTGGCTCTAGGTTTGGTTGAAGGTCAAAGCAACACTAGACCACCTTATTTCGATGGAAATGAATACAATATATGGAAAAACAAGATGAAGGCATTCCTAAGATCGAAAGATCCTCTGAAATGGGATGTGGTAGAAAAATGAATCATTCCTAAAGCTACATCAGTCTCAGAGAAGGGAAAAGAAGTTGCAGAGGCTAGCGAGATGACTCAAGAAGAGATAACCAAGAGATAAGCTCTTGATGCAAAAGCAATCTACTCCTTATATTGTGTGTTATCCCCTACTGAGTATAACAGAATATCTTCTTGTGAAATAGCTAAAGAAGTCTGGGATAGGCTGCACATTACCTATGAAGGAACTAATCGAGTGAAAGAAACTAGGATCAATATTCTACTCGGACAATATGAAGCCTTCAAAATGAAGTCAGGAGAATCTATCATTGACATGTTTAGTCATTTTACAGAAATTGTAAATGGTCTAAAGTATTAGGGACAACCAATCTCAGGACCCATGAAGGTCAACAAATTGCCGCGTGGACTTTCCAAATATTGGAATCATGTAAAGACTTCAATAAAGGAAACACAAAGGATCATGCCACTCTCCGTAGATGAATTGGTTGGCACACTTCAGTCGTATGAAGTGGAGCAAATCAACGAAGAAGAAGATCCCAAAGGTAAGAAGTCTATTGCCTTAAAATCTAACGATGACTCTGATGTTACAGACTCTGAAGAAGATATGGACGACGAAGAGCTAGCACTTATGATAAGGAGGTTTAGGAAACTGAACAAAAAAGGAAGAAGATTCAATCGGAAGAAACAAAACACTCAAAAGTTTCAAAACAAATCAACTGAAGATAATGAGTCCAATAAATATGTGATTTGCTTTGAATGCAAGAAAAATGGACACATCAGACCCAACTATCCTTTGTTGAAGAAAAATAAGGGAAAAGTTGAGAAATACAGAAAGGCTTTCAAAGCGAAAACTTGGAGTGATATCTTGAATGCGAAGAAAGTGATGATGATTATGCCAATATTTGGTTAATGGCAAAATCGGGAATCGGTTCGACTACGAGACAAATACAGACTCAGACTCAAACAATGAAATTGAGGTAAGTAATTTAAAAATTCTTACTAAAGTCTCGAAATATATTGATGAACTTTGTCTTAGCCTCAAAACTTCTCTTAAGATGATTTCCGAGCTAAAAAGAGAAAATTCTACACTAAAGCAACAGGAAAACTCTTGGAAAGAAAAGTTTGAAAATTTGGACAAAAGTTTTGCTGTTTTAAAAGAAAATGCAAACTCTCTTTCAAAAGAAAACACATGTTTGAAAAATTACATTTCAAATATTTCAAAAAGGTTTTCAATAGGATCTGAGAAGTTGGAAAAGATTCTTTCGGTACAAAGACCTTACTTTAACAAATCGGGCTTGGGAATGACTTCTGAAATCATCCTTTAATTGATTTTCCAAAAATAAAGGAAATAATCAAACAAAGACCTTCAAAAGACTTTTATAGAAATCATTTTCAAAAAGTTTTTGTAAAACCTGTTGGCCGAAGTGCTCTTAAATGTTCTAAGTGTAACAGCTCAGAACACTTTGAGAAAGAATGTCCTATGGTTTGGAGACCTATTAAGAAGGATTGGGCAAAGACTGTATATTGCACTAACTCCACTGGACCGAAGAAAATGTGGGTACCAAAGAAAGCTTGAGTTTCTTCTTTGATTGCAGGTCACTATCAAGAAAAATGTTAAATGGTATTTGGATAGTGGCTGTTCAAGACATATGACAGGAGATTCAAGTTGTTTTATAAAACTTGTTCAAACAAATGGTGGAAAAGTCTCTTTTGGTGGAAATAGCAAATGAAGAATTGTTGGATGCGGAACAGTAAAGATTGGAAGTCTTATAATCAACAATGTCTCATTGGTGGAAGGATTAAACTATAATCTACTCAGCATAAGCCAACTGTGCGACACTGGATTCAAAATCAATTTCCAAGAAGGAATATGTTCGGGAATTAGTAAAGATTTTTCTCAATCTTTTACTAGACGAAGACATGGGAACATCTATCTTTTGGATATCAAACTAGAAATATCTCAATGCCTAATATCAATTCAAGATGAAGCGAATCTCTGGCATCGAAAGCTTGGCCATATCAACATGAAGCAAGTTGCCAAGATCTCTTCCAAGAAGATTGTTCATGGACTACCCAACCTGAAATATCAAAAATCTTACTTATGCACACCATGTGTGTTGGGAAAATAGGTTATAAATTCTTTTAAACCAATAAGTCAAGTTTCCACTAAACGTGTGCTGCAGCTCCTGCATATGGATCTCTTTGGACCAACTAGAACTCAAAGCATCGGTGGAAAGAGATATTGCCTAGTAATAGTGGATGATTATTCACGATTTACTTGGGTTTACTTTCTTGCAAGTAAGTCTGAAATCTTTTCTCACTTTTCAAAATCTGCCAAGAAAGTATAGAATGAGAAATGGTATGCTATTTCAAGCATACGGACAGACCATGGAGGTGAGTTTGAAAATCAAGACTTTGCAAAATTTTATGATGAATCAGGTTTTCAGCATGTTTTCTCATCTCCATATACTCTAGAACAGAATGGAGTTATGGAAAAAAAGAATAGATCTTTGCAATAAATGGCAAGAACTCTTTTAATTGAAAGTAATAATTCTTCTCGTTTTTTGGCTAAAGCAGTTTCTACAAAGATGTTATATTAGTAACAGAATATTCTTAAGGCATATTCGAGAAAACTCCCTATGAGTTATTCAAAGGAAAGAAGCCAATTGTTTCTTATGTTCATGTGTTTGGTTGCAAATGTTTTGTCTTGAAAAATGCAAATGATCGAATTGGTAAGTTTGAAGAAAAATCAGACGAATGAATCTTCCTTGGATATTCAACCTCCAGCAAAGCCTACAGAGTATTTAACAAAAAGACTCAGTCTGTGAAAGAGTCGATGAATGTCAAATTTCAAGACTCTTTGCAAAATTAATTGATTCAGACTCAACCTGAAGAATCTGAATCTGCTCCAGACTCTACAAAGTTTACCTCCCCTGAAGCAACTCAGACTTTAGAAGAACAACAACGAACGGATGTTGAAGAATCAACTGAAGAAGAAGATCAACAATCTGTCAGACTAACCAACAACTGGAAGCACAAATCTAGTCATCCCAAAGAACTTATTATTGGTGACATTAATAAAGGGATTCGTACCAGATCCAAAAGACAAGAAAAGTCTAGCGCTGTGGCACTTATTTTTGAAATCGAACCCAAAAGCATAGAAGAAGCTTTAACTGACGAAAGCTGGATTGAAACAATGCAAGAAAAACTCAAGCAGTTCAACATTAACGATGTTTGGGAATAACTCATAAACCAAAAGATAAATCTATTATTGGAGCTAAATGGGTTTTCAAGAACAAGATGGACGAAAAAGGAAAAGTGGTAAGGAACAAAGCAAGACTCGTGACCAAAGGATATACACAAGAAGAAGGGATAGACTATGATGAGACCTACGCTCCAGTAGCAAGGTTAGAAGCAATTAGATTATTACTTGTTTTTGCTTATTATAAGAATTTCAGGTTATTCCAAATGGACATCAAAAGTGCATTCCTAAATAAATTTATCCAAGAAGAAGTCTATGTGGAACAACTTCCCAGTTTTGAAGACCCAAGAAAACCAGACTCAGTATTTAGACTAAAAAATGCTCTATATGGATTAAAGCAAGCACCTCGAGCTTAGTACGACAAGTTAAGTAAGTTTTTAATTCAAAATGGTTTTGTCAAAGGAAATGTGGACACTACTTTGTTTTTTTTTTTTTTTTTGGTAACCCAGGGAACCCCCGTAAGCCGGCAGCCCAAATGGTAAACCCCGGAGCGGTAGAGTCACCACCACCCTTGCCTGTCGAGTAAGTCGTGGGTTCCTTTCCAACAAGGCAGACGACGCAGGGAGTCAAACACTGGACCTCTCGCGAAAGGAACAAGTGCTCAACCAACTAGGCCGCCACCACGGGTGGTTGGACACTACTTTGTTTATTAAAAGAGAAGGTAAAAAATTTTCTATTTGTTCAAATCTACGTTGATGATATTATATTTGGATCACCTAACGAAAGCATGTGCAAGAAATTTTCTAAGTCTATGCAGGATGAATTCGAGATGAGCATGATGGGTGAACTATCCTTTTTTCTCGGACTACAAGTGAAACAATTGAAAGAAGGAATTTCATTCACCAAGAAAAATATGCAAAAGAACTTGTTAAAAAGTTCGGATTGGAGAATTGCAAAAAGACTGAGATACCAATGTCTAGTTCTTCAAAGCTGGACAAAGATGAAGGAGGAAAGAAAATTGACTAGAAACTCTAACTTAAGCTATGTTAATGATTATGGTAAAGATAGTTGTTTTTACAGGACTAACACGTTTTCTATGGTTGCAGAATCGCTACTATCCTTATCCTAATCCACTTATCTTTTATGAGATATCTTGGTTTGCTTAAGTGTTGTCTTGCAGGTCAAAAGTATCCAAATCTGCGGGACAGTTTTGTCACCATCAAAAATGGGGAGATTGTTGGAGTAAACTTCCCTATTTGTTTTGAAGTTGACAAAATGTTTCCATCAGTCTAGTCTGAAGACTTGCAGACTCTGTCGTCAAAGTCTGAAGACCTCCAGACTCTAGATTTAAAGTCTGCTCTCATTGATAGTTTCCAGACCGACGAAGAAAAGATTTATTCATTGAAGAAGATTTATCTAGATGTGAGTACATCTTTGAGGATTTGGTTCGTGCGGTTGAAGAAGATCTCACTGCTGAAGATAGCATCTTGTGATCGATTATTCTAATTGGAATCAATTCGGATAATTAGATCTTTTGATTGGCGAAGTATACTTGGAAGGTTCTACTTATGGAAACCTAGATCCTGATTGTATGGGTGAGCAGGATTGGTGGGCTATCATCACATTTCTTAAATAACTCAAGATCTCCCTAATTGATTTTGTCTAATGGGTAGATTGGAAGAATTCCTTTGAAAGGTACCAACGGTTATGAAGGCATGGAGGAGTATATAAGGAAGACGCTTAAGTTATTTGAGTGTGTGCGTAAGAGAAAAATTCCAAAGTCTGAAGCTCATAGTTCTTCGTTATTTCAATTGTTGAGCTTAAATTGTACTCAAAAGAGAGATTAGATACTTGTGAGACCTTGAGGAAGTGTAGCAGAGTCTCTAAACTGTGGAATCAAGGACATGAGACTGTAAAATCTCTTTTGGTCCATAGTAAAATCCAGCCGGTGGGCTGTTAGTGCGGGAGAGTGGACGTAGGCTTTGTCTAAGCCGAACCACTATAAATCTTGTATTTTGATTCTCTTTCCCTTATCTCTTCACTTTAACTTGCAGCTCTATATAACTGTTTATAGTTTTTCACACCTTCAGTTTATTATTCTTAGAAGTTAATTTATTTTGTTAAGTTTCGCAAAAACTTCTTTGATCACCTATTCACCCCCCCTTCTAGGTGCTCGTACTAGCTCTATCACTCATCATCCATGTCATCATCGGAATCTGCATCATCAAAATCATAGTTAAATTTTAAAGCAATTGACTTCTTACCTCTCGGATCTTCTTCCTCATTAATCTGCTCCACTTCATATGATTGAAGTGTGCCTACTAGTTCGTCTATGGATAGAGGCATGATCCTCTGAGTTTCTCTAATTGATGTCTTCACATGATTCCACTCTTTAGAAATTCCATGCAATAGTTTATTGACTTTCATTGGTCTTGAGATTGGTTGACCTTGATAAGCCAGGCCATTAACAATCTCTGTGAAGTGACTGAATATATCAGTGATGGATTCTCCAAGCTTCATCTTGAATGCTTCATACTGTCCGAGTAGAATATTAATTTCATTTGCTTTATTCGATCAGTTCCTTTGTAGGTAACATGCAATCTATCCAAACCTCTTTCACTGTTTCACAAGAAGAAATTCGGTTATACTCAGTAAGAGATAAAGCATAGTATACAAAGTAAATAGCTTTAGCATCAAGAGCTTATCTCTTGGTTATTTCTGCTTGTGTTGTTTCACCAACATCTACAACTTCTTTTCCTCTTTCTGAGGTTGATGTAGCTTTGGGATTGATCCCTTTTTCTATCACATCCCACTCCAGGGGATCTTTCGATCTCAGAAATGCATTCATCTTGTTTTTCCACACATTATACTCATTCCCATCAAAGTATGGAGGTTTGGTATTGCTTTGACCTTCAACCAATCCTGGAGCCAAAATACTAGCTATAGATCTTTAGCTTAGAAGTAAAAACACTTCAATGAAATAAGCACACAGGGGGTGAATAGGTGTGAAGACAATTTTTCGCGAGAAACAGTATAAATATTTTGCTTCTAAAACAGAGTCTGAAGAACAACAAACTTTGAGCAAGTTCAGACTTTAGCAGTTAAATAGAACTACGAACAAAATAAAGGAGTTCAAAAAAGAAAATAATAACACAGAAATTATAGTGGTTTGGCTTAGATCAAGCGTACGTCCACTCTCCACACTGACAGCCTTCTAGCTGGATTCCACTAAGAATCAAAAGAGATTTTATAGTCTTGTGATCTTGACTTTACAGTGAAGAGTCTCTAATGCTTTCTCACGAAGTCTCACTATGAGTTTCTCTCTTTTGTATACAACTTTGAGCTCAGTATTTGGAGTAACAAGGAAATGGAAAGCTTCAGACTTTGAAACTTCTCTTTCACGCACTCTGTCAAACAACTAGAGAGTCCACCTTAAATACCCCTTCATGCCTTCTCGACCGTTGGCACTTTCCAAATGAATTCATCCAATCAACCCATTGAACAGAATCAATCAAGGAGATCTCGAGCCATTTGAAGATTGTGATGAAAGCCTATCAATCCTATTCGCTCATACAATCAGGATCTTGGTTTCCATAAGTAGATTTTTTCCATATTTACTTGCAATCTGAGAAGATTTGATTTATCTAAATTGATTCCAGTAAAGATAATCAATCCATAGGTGATATATCCAATCAGAAAGCCATCCATAAACTATACGAACCGAACTTCTGAAGAGATAAACAAAATCTCGCATATGGATAAGTCTTCTTTCTTCAATAGCGTTCAGTCTGGAATTTGTCAGTGTGGGCAGCCTTTGACACAAAGTTTGGAAGTCTTCAGACTTTGACCCTAAAGTCTAGTCGTCTTCAGACTTTAACACAGAAGTCTGGAAATCTTCAAAATAGACTTTGAATAAGGTTTGTCAACTTCAAAACAACAAAGGAGTTTTCTCTAATAAGAAGTTCTGAATTCTAAAGTTCATTTTATCCTCAACTACATTTGTCTTTTGTGGGCTATTTATTGTAATCTTATAGAAATTGAGAGTGTGAGATCAGATTATCTTTCACATGAGCTTAAGTAGTGAATGCTCAGTCCTTGTAACATTTTATTGATTGATCATAGTGGAATCCGATTAATAGGCTATTAGCATGAGAAAGTTGATGTAAGCCTATCAAAGCCGAACCACTATAAATTTGTTGTGTGCAATTTCTCTATCTCTTAAACTTCTATTTATTTTTTGTGATAGTTTATTGCATATCATTAAGATATGAATATTGCATAGTTTGTCACTAGACGCTGTCCTATTGCAATATTATCTTAACCTTGTTTCAATTCTGTATTGTCACCTATTCACCTCCCTCTAGGTGATCGATCTAACCATAATAGTTTATTGTTAAACCATTTGCTTTTGCAACAATTGGTATCAGAGCCAAGTTTGGTTGAGTTGAGGCAAACCGGTGGTGATAGAATAAGGAAAAATGAGAATCGACGGATTTGATGGACAAAATTTTTGGATTCTAGAGAATGCAAATTGAGGATTATATTTATTGGATAAACTGCACTTGGCCACATAAAGTAGATTTTAGAGACGATAAAGCAAACTTACTAGGTATTACTAGATAGACAAGCTTTGGGTATTATTTGACTGACGGTGTCCTGTAACATTGTGTTTAACATCGTGAAGGAGAACACCATTACGGGTATAATGAAAGCCCTATTATGAGAAATCCTCTATGATCAATAAGGCCTATTTGATGTGATGTTTGTTTAACTTGAAAATGAGCGAAAGTGTGTCATTTGCTTATCATATCAATGAATTTATGTGAAGATGAGGTATCTGCTTTGATTATATTATTCTCATTGCTTGATAGTTGGAATATTAGGGCACGCATGACAAAATTTCTGGAACAAAATCAATTTCTACTCCATGGACGAGTTTCTAAGCAAAGAAACGCGTTTGATAACGATTTAAAATTTTTATTTCTGAAATAAAAATTCGTTTGATAACAGAATAAAATTTCTATTTCTAGGAGTGGCAACGACCGGCATCTAGTGGCCGGAGTCCGACACCCGGCGACTGGCGTTCAACATCTGGTGATCGGGGGTGGGTGGCCGAAGTTCGAAGTCCAACGTCCGACGTCCGACGCCGAAGTCCAACGTCTAGTGTCCGGCGTCGGAGTCCGGTGACTAGCAACGGGAGGTCGAAGTCCGGAGTCCAACGACCAACAACCGACATCCAACGTCCGAGTTCGATGTCCAATGTTTGACATCCAAAGTCCAACAACCGAAGGCCGGCGGTGGGTGGCCAGTGGCCGGAGTTTGGCAGCGGGCGGCGAACATCCGGTGGTTAGTGGTGAGCCTCCGACATCCAACGATTGGTGATGAGCGGCCAACGACCTATGGGCGTCCAGCAACCGGCAACCAGTGGTTAGCGACGGGCGGCCTGAGTTCGATGGCCAACGGCCGACGTTCGATTGCCAGCGATCGACGGCTAGTGGCTGAGGCCGGTGGCGGGCGACCGACAACCGGCAACAGGAGTCCGGCATCCCACAAGTGACAAGTGGGCGACAAGCAAAGTGATGCGAGTGAACAATGAAGAAAATTTTGATTTCTTATTTCTATTCCAGAAATAGAAAAGCTAAAAATTTTAATTTATAATTTTTACTCCAAATCTATTTCTGGAATAGAAATCTGTTCCAAAAATAGAAAAATGAAATTGCATTACCAAATGAATTTTTATTCCAAATCTGCTCTAAGGAACAAAAAAACAGAGAAATAGAGAAACAAAATTTTTTTCATGCGCACCCTTATTGTTACTGTTGTTAATAATTCCTTTGGGTCAACAAGCTTGATGTTTGATGGGGTTCAAAATTTAATTTTGAGTGTAAACATCCATAGAAAAGAATTTGGTGAACCTATATCTACTAATTTAGTAAGTGAAAATAGAGGAAGAACTAGTACACGTGTTACACATGAATAGATATAGTCAATCTATGACTTGTGGTGCTATTTGTTAGAGTTGTGGCAAGAAGGGTCATTTTAGAAGAAATTGCCTTAAACTAAAAAATGAAAAGGATAAGGGAATTAGAGTTAAGCTTGTAGATGATGTTACAGCTATAACCGATAGCAATTTGGATAGTATTGATTTTGTCTTGTCTATCACTGATTATTTTATCGTTTGATGAATAGATTATGGATTCTTATTATTTGCTTCATGCTATACTAAATAGAAATTGATTTATTACTTATCAATGCATGGACAATAGTAAAGTGTAGTTGGGGAACAACGCCAAGTATGATGTTGTAGGTGTTGCTAATGTTAAAATTAGAATGCATAATGATATTGTGAGGATATTAACTAAGTAAGCCATGTTCCAAAGTTGAAAAGAATTTGATTTCCTTGAGTGTTTTGAATATACCTAGGTGCGGATATATTTCAAAATGTGGAGTTTTAAAAATTGTTTGAAGTGTCCTGGTGATGATGATAAAAGGAATCAAACATAGTGGCCTCTTCATTGTTTTCTTTCTACATCCTTCGACTCTTGCCTGAAATATAATATCTTGGAGATGCCATATGGAAGAATCGGTGGAAAGTGAATATCAAGAAAGTCAAGTCCATGGTCTTGATCTCCCTCCATCATATTTGTTTCCTTTTGACTCAAACTTACGCACCATCTATAGCCAGTTTGATCATTTCCTTCTAGAAAAGGGCAATAAGTGGACCGGGTGGATTACAATACCATTCCTAACTAAGCCAAATGAAATGTCAATCATGACCGAACCAACTCAAATGCAATTTACGTAAATCTAATGCCTATGAATGCAAATGTGAACGGGTGTTAATGATATTTTTGTTTAGGGGTTGGGGTCGATCCCTAATTTTCTTATGCAACGAATGATTAACTAAGCATTTCATCAAAGTTTAGTTGCCAATAGGATTTGATATACGTACCTTTAATGTATCTAAATTGAAACATCATCTTCAATATCTATAAGTAATTATTCAAATCTTTCGTTACATAGAGTGCTTGAAGTCTTGTCCAATATATTACGGCATCCTTCTCCTTAGCCACCTCTATTAAAATCTCATATGACAATTTCAATAGAATTATACTCTTTGCTTTCTTCATTAGCTTTACCTTATTAGCCCATTTCATCAAAATTAGTAACTCATCCTTCCTATCTGATGCCTTTGCCAAACCCGGTTGTCAATAGTGCACCCATTTTAACGCTTTACAAGCCAAAGTTGTTTCTCTCGTTAAACTTTTCAATTTCTACTTTCACTCTAGACAATAATTGAAACAACATAATTTTCAGACAAGCAAAAAACCTAAATCCAAATCTAGAAATCCTAATCCTAAGCTCTGATACCAGCTGTTGGAAAATTAATGCACAAAATATCTAATCTTATAATTTAAATCAATGCGAAATCACTAAAGAGATAAACAAGGAATAATAAAGGATATCAAAGATTTACTAGTTCAATTTGAATGTCGGCACATATAATCGGGGAATCAAAGTTATAGTTGTTCATATATTTAAATATTACTCATACCTAGACCAAGAAAATGTTATTCTCTCCAGAAAAGACATATGGATAAGCATTATTGAAAAATGCTCAAACTTTTCTATGACCTAGGAGTTAGTGCAAATCTAAAATAGGTTTTCCTAGCCTCCATCCCTAGAGAGCTTTCCTAGCAAGTTGAGAGATCTTTTCTCAACAAGCAAAGAAGAATCGTGGATATTTCCTTTGGAGAAATCTAGCAAGAGATTCACCTTTGTCTCAATGATTTGTGCCTTAGACACTAGATGATGAAAACCTACATTAAAGACAATCTGATGGTGCTTGCTTGTGCAAGCATTTTAAAATGAAATGTTCTAAAAAAGATAGCGATGGTTCTTGCGGAAAACCTTCCAGAAAGAAAAGGCATTTTAAAAAATACCGGGTGGGAAGTTTTAAGCATGGATCTAAGCATTTTCGGAGAAAGAAAAAATGGTGATTCCTGTGAAGAATGAAAGATCGCTCAAACCCCAAAAAATCAACTCGATACTTCATCTGCAATAAAAATAGTCATTTCATCAAAAATTGTTCCTAGGCAAAAAAAGGTCAAAGCCACTTGATACACAACATTGAAACTGAAACTGGTGTTTCAAACCCCAGTGAAATTGATTTTGATTCGACTCAAGATCTTTTTCATATGTTCCTCATCTCTTCGAACAAGACTCTATTATATATTTTAGTCAAGTCCATTGTCCTTATTTTCCTGTAAAAATCCTCACATCAAAGTTTGTTAAACCAATCATAGTCATTGTTCTTATAGATACTGGTGCTAGTTCTTCAATACTAGACACAAAGGTTCTTCCTAAATAATACTAGACTTCCTGTGTTTAGTATTTCAATTTTGCCTCAGGAAATGCTTTTTCTACAATTGTGAAACTACACAAGTAACTATCCAGTTCTTCACTCAATGTTCTATAACCATTAAAATCTTTGAATCTAGTCTTCCTAACAAAGATTAGATCATAGGTTGGGATGTTATGACTCAAATTCCTCAACTCCGAATCATTCCTAAAAGGCCTTAAGTATAAAGACCAATTTTCTGAATTTGTCAATATCCAACGACTCATTTCCATCCAAATAAACTTACTAGATCCAATCATGCAAAAACTATTAAAATCCTATCTGGAATCTCACTTTGACTTCTCTCAAAAGTGTTCCCATCCTTTATGGAAAAATTTAGAGTTCTTTGTTCACCTTCCTTTCAAAAAAAGTGAAGACATAAATCACGCTAAGGCGAATCACACAGGAATGAACCCAGAACATTTTGTTGTTGCTCAAAAGACAAGTCTTATTGAAATTTCATATTCCCAATAGATTTGTGAAGCTTTTTATATTAATAAATGAGCCGAGCAAAATCAAGGAAAGATGCGACTGGTAATCAATTACCAACCCCTCGACCTCTTCCTCTAATATGACAAGTTTGCTTTTCTTTCTCAAAATTCCCTTTTTGTTGGATTATCCGAAGCTCACATTTACTCCAAATTTGACCTTAAAGCTGGATTTTGGTAACCAGGCATTCATCTTGTAAATAGACCTAAGATAGGATTTTGTATTCCAAACCAACATTTTCAATGGAAAGTTCTCCCTTTTAACTTCAAAGTAACCCCGTCCTTATTCCAAAAGGCCATGTGCCATATTTTCAGCCAATTTTATCAAGTACAACAGTTTTCATTGATGACATCTTACTTTACAACCCTGATAAGGAATTCCACTGCCAACTCCTTGATCAATTTGCAGACATAGTGAAAAAATATGGAATCACGCTTTCTCAAAGAAAGATGAACATTACCCAAACATAAATTGAATTTCTTGATATGCACCTCAACAAAAGTACATACTATCCGAGGCCTCGCATTAGGGGTGAGCATCAGTCTAGGGTCAACCCTGGACAAACTCTGGACCAGACCAGGGACTAGCCCAACCCTGCCGGTCCTGGTCCGGTTCCCAGGGAGACCGAGTCAATCCTTGGTCTTGAGATTCTTGAACCAAAGACCGTGCGGGTTGATCCTCAGTCCTAGGAGTTTAGGGTCGGTCCAACCTAGACCAACCCTGATTCTATATATATTATATATCTAGTATATTATTTATACTTTTTTATATAGAGAAAACCCTAAAATAAACGGTGTCAACAACATTAAATAGCTATTTAGTAAGGAGTTCGAGTAATTTTACACTATTTTTATAACTTAGATCTTTTAATATATTTTACGACATCAACAGTCATAATTTATAAAGGAGGAAAATGTTTTTGCGAGGAGTCCTCACGGCGTTCAAAATGGCATAAATAGCTCCTCACGGCATCCTTCTCTAGTACTCGTTCTCTTTTGTCTTATTCGTTATCTTAGTCTTTAATTTCCCAAAATCGAAAAAACAACTTCTATGCTCGCCACTCAACACTCGCCTCACTCATTTTGGGTCACTCGTGCTGCTTGCTGCTCGATACTTGCCTGGCTTATTGCTCCTTACTCGACGCTCACTCCACTCGACGCTCGTTGCTCACCTCTCTTAGTTGATCTCACTCGTCACTGAACCCATAAGATCGGTCTGGTCCTCGCTCGCCTTTTCAGGGAGTACAAAAAATGAAAGAAAAAATTATCAATTGGTCCCGGGTTGACCTTGGAATCGAACCAAACCCATCAGGTAGGTCCAGTCCTCAGTTGCCTTTTTAGAGAGTACAAAAAATGAAATAAATAAATTATTGGTTGGTGCCGGGTTGACCTTGGAACTAGACCGAACCCATTGGGTCGGTCCGGTCCTCAGTCCCAAAAATTAAGGACATGCACTGTACAGGTTGGTCCTAGGATTAAGGGGTGGGCCAGCCCAACCCGGACCATGCTCATCCCTACTGCACATTGCTCAGGAATTGTTAAAATTTCCCAAAAAAAAATTCACTACAAAGCAAGTTCAACAAGTTTTTGGGATAATTAATTATCTCTGAGACTTTGTTCTCAACATTGCAAATTGCTGCTTCCATTGCAATTGATTTTAAAGAAGAATCCCTTGCCTTGGAGTAAAGATCAAATTAAAGCAGTTGCAAAACTAGAAGAAGTGATGTAGAATCTTCTCCCATTGCAAATACCATCCACCAGGAAGAGAATCTTCCAAACCGATACTAGTGACGAGTATTGGGCAGCCATGCTATTTGAAGAAATTGAAGGTAAGTGAAACATTTGCGCTTACAAAAGTGGAAAGTTTTCCTAAGCTGAAATGTATTATCATTCTACTTTCAAGGAAATATTGACAATAAAAAATGGAATAAAAAAGTTTGAATTCCATCTTATTGGCCTTCATTTCCTGGTAAAATTAGATATGATATCTTTTCCTTAGATAACTAAATTCAAACAAAAGCATATTCTCCACTCTCAGCTGCTTCGATGGACCGAATGGTTTTTGAAATACTCTTTTGAAACCAAACATATTGTAGCAAAGAAAAATGTTCTTGTTGATTTTCTCTCCAGACCAAAGGCACCAGCAGAAATCAACATGTATATTTTCAGGCATGCTTTTCCTCAACAAGAAAAGTACAAGATTGAAAGAATGCAAGATTGGCTAAATTTGGAATATCCTCAGGAAATCATTGGACATATCCAAAATGACAGCCTCACTAAAAATCTTAATAACCTCATGTGGTAACACCATACAGATTTATTCGAGACACCCATTCATTCATCTATTAATATGGAAAGAATATGATTTCCCTGATTAGCCTCAATGGATGTTTTGATACTTAACCAATAAGTAGTTAATAGCCGTTGAGTTCCCCACTAGAAAATTCATTGTCAAATTAACCAAACTAATTGCACTTCGATGTAATGAAGGAAGTGAAAGTGACAAGAATCTCCTAACTGTGCTTAATTGGTTTTATCCTCCTACTTACTGGAAACGTCACTTTTTACAAGAACTGAGAATTGCCCCCCGGCTAGAACCCGAAACACATACGGTTGTGTTTTTCCGCCGAATATGGACTTTTGCACGACATAATGGTACTCTCACCAATGCATCGGAAAAAATAGAAACCACCACCTACAAGCTTCAACCATATCTTCAAGAAGCTTGTATCTACATAGCATTTCTTGACCACATCGGATCTGTCAAATATAACTATAAAGAATTGCAGAGGGTCCTATGCCAAGAAAACCGGACCATTCCTAAAGAAGTATGGGACTACTTTACACCTGTCCTATGGGACCACTATGGTCTTGCACCTGAAGCCAGACAAGCACTTGAGGAATTCAAGCAAGCATAAAATCAAGCAATGATACCTCCATCACAAAAACAGGAAATGGTAGACATGGACGATCCCGCACAATCCTCTCAAAAATCCCATGCTCAGGCATCATATACCCAATGGAGAGGTCCCCTCTCTCAAGATTCCTATGATCAAGGACCTTTGTCCTTATCTCTCAAAGTGGACCCCAACACAGTCTCCCATTATGCCCAAATAGCAAATTGGCCCCAACCAGTCATGCCTGCCAATACTTCGAAACCTAGACCCTCTAGGATTCATGAAGGAGAACCTACCTCAAGTAGTCGAAGTATGTGGGATGCCCTGATCTCACAAAGGAGACCCTCTCATAATACTAACAATCCTCCTAATGATATTGGAATAAAACAAAGCTACGAGGAAGAACAACTGGCAAGACAAAGCTCTGATAATTCAAACTATGACTATAATTATTAGGATAGTAGATAGACCTATAGGCAAAAGTTACTGCAGCACAGGTCACTATAGTAAAGTACTATAGCAATGGACTAAGGAAATCACTATTCATATCACCCAAAATAATTCTTAATAAGGAATCCCGGAGCCTCTATGTGTTTTAAGACCCGTGACGTTGGTCTTTGCTTTTTGTGACCTCTTAATGTCTATAAAAGGCAAATATGATGTAATGTTTTGTGGCAGAGGCCCTTGAAGTAAAGTGCGTGCTTATGTAAATTCTCTCCATGTCTCTCTAAACACTTCTACTTCTTCAGACTAGTAAGATCCTCTAAGAAATGTAGCTTTACTAAGTTAAAGATGTTACCATCCTAGCATTTTTTAGCGTATCTATCCTCTTATCCAAATTTCCAGATAGTTCATAGCTAAAAGGTAGTCCTTTGAAGGCTTAAACAGGGGTTCGCTTATTGTGGGATAGCATATTTGCTACAACTAACTTGGTCTTCCCTGGTTCTAAGCATAAATTTCCTTGTTAGTATCAAAGCCATTGTTTCATTTGTAACTTGGTTAGTCATAAATGGTGAATCTAGTACTAAGAAAATCTTCACATCATCATGACCGACCCTGAAACTCTTAATGCACCTATTACTTTCACTTCATCACCATCTTCCTTTTTTTATTTTAGACTTTTGTGTGTCAAATGCTTCTAAGATTGACTATCTTTATGAGGTCTCTCTTAATGATAATACAAAGATCTCTGAAACATAACATTCTCTTATGAACCCATACTTTTCTTTTGCTAAACCCTCTTCATCATTTCCCCCGTCCATTCTATTCGACATCTTATCCGCCAAACTCCCAAAGAAGTAGAAAGAATACGTGCAGTCCTCAAAGTTTGATTAGCATTCTATTTCAGCCACTGAAAATGAGTACTTTATTACTCTCTAGATCCCTCTAGAATTTCCCAAACAGTAGATTCGACAAAGATACTCTCATATCCACTATGAAGTTTGTCCGTCTTGTACTCACCTTCCATGACCCAAAAGGCTTGCCAGTTGTGGCCAGGATGGCCCTATTGGACACTCGATTCCTTGTATACCAGCATGTTTGTATTGGCATCGTCCAAACTGTTGGAGAAAACTCCATATTGTTTTGAAGTTGACAAAACCTTTCCTCAGTCTAGTTTGAAGACTCCAAGACTTTAAGGTCAAAGTCTGAAGATCGACATACTTTGGGATCAAAGTCTACTCACGCTGACAAAATCCAGACTGAACAATACTGAAGAATGAAGACTTATTCAGATGCAAGATTATCTTCAAGGATTCGATTCGCATGATTTATGGATGACCTTATGGCTGGATATAGCACTTATATGATTGATTATCCTTATTGGAATCAATTCCAATTATCAAATCTTTTAGAAGGCAAACAAACTTGGAATGTTCTACTTATAAAAACCAAGATCCTAATTGTATGGGCAAACAAGATTGATGGGCTTTCATCACATTCTTAAAACGACTCAAGATCTCCTTGATTAATTCTATCCAACGGGTAGATTGGAAGAACTCATTTGGAAAGTGCCAACGGTCGTGACGGCATGAAGAAATATTTAAGGCAAACTCTCTAGTTGTTCAAATGTGTGCGTGAAAGAAAAATTTCAAAGTTTGAAGCTTCCTAGTTCTTTGCTATTTCATTTGTTGAAGCTCAAATTGCACTCAAGAAAGAACAAACATTTGTGAGACTTCGAAAGAGTATAGTAGAGTCTTTGCACTGTGAAGTCGAGATCGTGTGACTGTAAAATCTCTTTTGATTCATAGTGGAATTCAGTCAGTAGGCTGTCAGCACTAAAAAGTAGACGTAGGCTTGATCTAAGCCGAACCACTATAAACCATGAGCTTTTATTCTCTTCTCTAAACTCCTTTACTTATTCGTAATTTTGTTTATTCATTAGAGATTCAAAGACTCAATCAAGTTCGTTGGTTTTCAAACTCTGTTTCAAAAGAAAAGTATTTTATAAACGTTCTTGCAAAAATTTTCTTTTAACACCTATTCACCCCCTCTAAGTGTTCATACTAGCCCTTTCAATTGGTATCAGAGCTTGTGTGCTCATTTTATTGAAGTGTTTTTACTTCTAAGTTAAAGATCTATTGCTAGTATTTTGGCTCCAAGTTTGGTTAAAAGCCAAAGTAACACCAGACCTCCTTACTTTGATGGGAAGAAATACAACGTATGGAAAAACAAGATGAAGGCATTCCTAAGATCGAAAGATCCCCTGGAATGGGATGTGGTAGAAAAAGGGATCGATCCTAAAGCTACATCAATCTCAGAAAGAGGAAAAAAAGTTGCAAACGCTGGTGAAGTGACACAAGAAGAATTAACCAAGAGACAAACTCTTGATGCTAAAACTATTTACTCTTTATACTGTGCTTTATCCCCTACTGAGTATAATCGAATTTCCTCATGTGAAACAGCGAAAGAAATTTGGGACAGATTGCATGTTACCTATGAAGGAACTGATCGAGTAAAGGAAACGAAAATCAATATTCTACTCGGACGGTATGAAGCCTTCAAGATGAAGCCTAGAGAATCCATCACTGATATGTTCAGTCGTTTTACTGAAATCGTGAATGGATTAGCATATCAAGGACAACAAATATCAGGACCAATGAAGGTCAATAAACTGCTGTGTGGACTCTCTAAAGACTGGAATTGTGTGAAAACATCAATTAGAGAAACCCAAAGGATCATGCCTCTTTCAATAAACGAACTAGTAGGCACGCTTTAATCATATGAAGTGGAACAAATCAATGAAAAAGAAGATCTCAAAAGAAGTCAATTGCCTTAAAATCTAATGATGATTATGATGATACAAACTCAGAAGAAGACATGGACGATGAAGAACTAGCACTCATGATTAGGAAGTTTAGGAAGTTGAATAGAAATGGAAGAAGATTCAACTGGAAGAAGCAAGGCACTCAAAAATTCCAGAACAAAACAATTGAGGATGATAAAGTCAACAAAGACGTGATTTGCTTTGAATGCAAGAAAAATGGGTACATCAGACCCAATTGCCCTCTGTTAAAGAAAAAGAAAGGAAGAACTGAGAAATACAATAAGGCTCTCAAAGCAGAAACATGGAGCGATACTAAATGTGAGGAAAGTGATAAAGAATATGCCAACATATGTTTAATGGCCAATTCAGACTTAGACTCAGACTTTGAAACAAATTCAAACTCAGACAAGGAAATTGAGGTTACTAATTTTAAAATCCCTGTTAAAGTCTCGAAGTATATAGATGAACTCTGTCTTAATCTCAAAACATCTCTTAAAAGGATTTCTGAGCTAAAGAGGGAGAATTCCAAACTGAGGCAATAGGAATCTTCTTGGAAAGAGAAGTTTGAAAGCCTAAACAAAAATTTTGCTGATTTGAAAGAAAACTCTTATTCTCTTTCTAAAGAAAATCTCTTTTTAAAGGAAGATATTTCAAATATTACAAAAAGGTTTTCAAAAGGATCTGAGAAATTGGAGAAAATTATTTCTATATAAAGACCTTATTTTAACAAATCTGGTTTGGGAATGACTTTAGAAACTATTCCTTTAATTGACTTTCCCAAAGTTAAAGAAAGGATCAAACAAAGACCTACAAAGACATTTTACAAAAATCATTTTCAAAAAGTTTTTGTAAAACCTGTTGGCCAAAGTGTTCTCAAATGTTCAAAATGTAACAGCCCAGAATATTTCGAGAAAGAATGTCCTAAAGTTTGGAGACATGTTAAGAGGGATTGGGCAAAGACAATGTTTAATACTAACTCCCCTGGATCCAAGAAAATGTGAGTTCAAAAAAAGCTTGAGTTCTTTTCTTGATCATAGGTCACTATCAAAAGAAAGATCAAATGGTATTTGGATAGTGACTGTTCGAGGTACATGACAGGAGACTCTAGCTGCTTTATAAAACTTGTTCAAGTAAATGGTGGAAAAGTTTATTTTGGTGGGAACGGCAAGGGAAGAATCATTAGTTGTGGAACCGTGAAGATTGGAAGCCTGACCATCAACAATGTTTCCTTGGTGGAATGATTGAATTACAATCTACTCAACATTAGTCAGCTTTGTAACGTTGGATTCAAAATTAACTTCCAAGAAGGCATTTGTTCAGGAATAAGTAAAGATTTCTTTCAATCTTTTACTAGACGAAGGCATGGGAACATTTACCTCCTGGATATAAAACCATAAAGTTCTCAGTGTCTCATATCTATTCAAGACGAAGCAAATCTATGGCATCGAAAGCTTGGTCATGTCAACATAAAGCAGATTGCCAAGATTTCATCCAAGAAGCTTGTTCGTGGTCTTCCTAACCTGACTTATCAAAAGTCTGAATTATGCACTCCTTGTGTTTTGGGAAAACAGGTTAGAAGTTCTTTTAAACCTATAAATCAAATTTCTACTAATCGAGCTTTGCAGCTTCTGCATATGGACCTCTTTGGACCAACCAAGACTCAAAGTATTGGTGGAAAAAGATACTGCCTAGTAATCGTGGATGATTACTCTCATTTTACTTGGGTATATTTTCTAGCAAATAAGTCTGAAGCCTTCTCTCACTTCTCAAAATTTGCTAAGAAAGTTCATAATGAAAAATGATATGTTATTTCAAGTATACGTACAGACCATGAAGGTGAGTTCGAAAATCAAGACTTTGCAAAATTTTGTGATGATTCTGGTTTCCAGCATGTTTTCTCTTTTCCATACAATCCAGAACAGAATGGAATTGTGGAAAGAAAGAACAGATCTTTGTAAGAAATGGCAAGAACCCTCTTAATTGAGAGCAAAATATCCTCTTGATTTTGGGCTGAAGCAATTTCAACAGCTTGCTATATTATCAACAGAGTGTTCTTAAGGCCTATTTTAGAGAAAACTCCTTATGAAGTGTATAAAGGGAAAAAGCCAAATGTTTCTTACTTTCATGTGTTTAGTTGTAAGTGTTTTGTTTTGAAAAATGCAAATGATCGAACCGGGAACTTGGCTACTCTACCTCAAGCAAAGCATACAGAGTTTTTGACAAGAAGACTCAATCTGTGGAAGAATCAATGAACGTCAAGTTTCAAGAATCTATGTAGAATCAATTGGATCAGACTCAACTTGAAGAATCTGAACCTGCTCCAGACCTTACAAAGTCTACTTTCCCCGAAGTGGTTCAGACTTCTGAAGATCAGCAACGAGCAGAACTAGAAGATTCAACTGAAGCAGAGAATCGGCAGATTTTCAGGCCATCTAGTAACTGGAAGCATAAGTCTAGTCGTCCCAAGGAACTCATCATTGGCAACATTGATGAAGGAATTCGCACCAGATCCAAAAAGCGAGAAGAGTCTAGCGCACTAGCACTTATTTCTGAGATAGAACCCAAAAGTGTAGAAAAAGCCCTGTCTGATGAAAGCTGGATCGAAGCTATGCAAGAAGATCTCAGACAATTCAGTATCAACGATGTTTGGGAGCTAATCCATAAACCAAAAGGTAAATCTATTATTGGAACTAAATGGGTTTTCATGAACAAAGTAAACGAGAAAGGAAAAGTGGTCAGAAACAAAACAAGACTTGTGGCCACAGGATATACGCAAGAAGAAGGGATAGACTATGATGAGACCTATGCACCAAAAGAGCGAGGTTAGAAGCAATGATATTATTATTTGCTTTTACTTGTTATAAAAATTCAAATTATTCCAAATGGACATCAAAAATGCATTCCTAAATGGATTTATCCGAGAAGAAGTATATGTGGAACAACCATATGGTTTTGAAAACCCAAGAAAGCCAAACTCAGTTTATAGACTGAACAATGCCTTGTATGGATTAAAGCAAGCACCTCAAGCCTCGGTATGAAAGGTTACGTAAGGATGTGCAAAGTATGGAGGTGCATGACAACTTCCTATTTCTGTTCTAAAAACAAATTTTCTATTCCGACTTATTTCTGGAATAGAAATCCATTTAATAAAATTATTCAATTTTTCTATTTCTGAAATAGATTTTTGTTCCAGAAATAGGTTTGGAATAGAAATCAGAAGTAAAAATTTTCTACTTCTCTATTTCTGAAACAAAAATGAGAAATAAAAATTATTCTCATCATTCGTCCTTGCTATGAACCGGTACTCTATCCGTCGCCGTCGACCATCGTCCACCGGTCACCAGTCCACCGCCGCCGCCACGGCGCCAGCCACAGCCGACGGTTGCTGTCTATCGCCGATCGCCGCCGCCGCCATCCGCCGATCTGCCGCCGTCCGAAAGAAAGAAATTTTGTGTTGTTACCAAACGAATTTCTATTTTTAGAATAAAAACTTTATATTGTTATCAAACGGGTATTTTTGCTTAGAAACTCATCTAGAAATAGAATGGTTATCATTTGCACCCTAAATTTCTAATTCAAAATGGTTTAGAAAAGGGAAAGGTAGATACTACTTTATTTATAAAGAAAGAAGGAAAAGACTTTTTATTAGTTCAAATTTATGTCGATGATATTATTTTTGGATCTCCTAATGAAAATCTATGCAATAAGTTTTCTAAGTCTATGCAAGATGAATTTGAGATGAGCATGATGGGTGAATTAACCTTCTTTCTCGGATTACAAGTCAAACAATTAAAGAAATGAATTTTTATTCACCAAGAAAAATATGCAAAAGATCTCATCAAGAAATTCGGATTGGAGAATTGCAAAAAGACAGAGATACCAATGTCAAGTTCTTCGAAGTTGGACAAAGATGAAGGAGGAAAGAAAGTTGACCAAAAGCATTACAGGAGTATTATCGGTTCACTTCTTTATCTTACTACTTCTAGACCGACATTTTGTTTAGTGTTTGTATTTGTGCTAGATTCCAATCAGATCCCAAAGAATCTCATCTAAGTGCTGCAAAACACATCATCAAATACGTAGCAACTACTCCAAAGCTAAGTCTGTGTATCCCAAAGAATGAGACTTTACTCTCCTTGGATATTCAGATGCAGATTTAGCAGGTTGCAGAGTTGATAGAAAAAGTACTTCTGGCACTTGTCAATTACTGGGCAACAAGTTGGTGTCTTGGTTCTCAAGGAAGTAGAGTATTGTGGCTCTTTCAACAGCAGAAGCAGAGTATATGGCTCTTGGAAGTTGTTGTTCTCAAATTCTGCGGATAAGACAACAACTAAGAGACTTTGGAATTGAAAAATCTTGTACTGAGATCAATTGCGACAACACTAGTGCCATTAATCTCACAAAGAATCCAATTCTTCATTCAAGGGCAAAACATATAGAGATTCGACATCATTTTATAAGAGATCATGTTCAGAATGGAGAAATCATGATTCAATTCATTGACTCGAAGAATCAATTGACGGATATATTTACAAAGCAACTGGAGAAAAGCCTATTTGAGTCTATCCGTACCAAATTGAATATTATATCTTCTATCGATTAAAGTCTGAAGGTGGTCAGACTTAGAATATCCAAAATTTACTTCTGTAAGTTATTACTTCTTAAATAGAAGCAATTTAATTTTAGTATGAAGCTCTCGAAATGGTACGTTGATATTTAATCGTTGCTTGCCTTTTTATTTTTGGAAGTTGTATTTTTCAAAATTTTGAATTTTTGACAGTTTTCAATTTCGAAAAAGAAAGTTTTGGTGTGACGTTTCATTTCCGTACGACGGTTCGAATAACCTGTTTCATTTGCTTTTTATACCGTCAAGTCTTTCTTCTTCATTTACACTTTCACAAACCCTAGAATACAAAATTTCTTCTTTCTCACTTTTACTCTCAAGATCGTTTTTCAAGTTTTCACCTTTCTTAAACGAATAAGTTAGAGAATTCCTCCTCGACTACAACAATGTCATTCCAAAGAAAGTCTTCCAGGATCGCAAGCAGGGGACCATGAAATATGCCTGAGGGTCCTACCCACTTTGACTTGAGCGATGAAGAAGATTCTCCTCAGCAGCCGCAACAACATCAACAACAGCATCCTACTCAAAATCCTCCGGGCCAACCAGTAGAAGAAGAGATCGTGGAAAACGTTGAACCCATAAGAACGCTAAAACCCGAGTTCTTCTTTAAACTCTACAATCAATTAAAGCGAGGGAGGCACTGCTATGACTTTCATTGATGAGTTTTTGAACGAGAGAGGTTACAGAAATGAGACTCAGTTTTTGAGATCAATGGAAAGGTTAGGCATTGCACCTGAAGGATTGGCAAATAGGACTTTTGCCAACTTTCCAAGAGATCATCGGTTTGGTTCTTTTAATCAGCCTGAGATTAAGGATGACGATGAGAGGTTGTACTTTCAGCCTAGGATGGGCGTTGCTGCAGAAATACGTGGTGAGGGAACGAATTTATTTTGGTCTAAAGATCATCAAAGAACTTACTCCAAACTGCTGAAGAGAGGGGTGATGAACCCTCGAACTATGGATTTCGATTTTTTAAGACTCTGTGAAGGTGAACCTAAGGGAGAGATTTGCTCGTCTTCAACTTGAAAGATTTTGTTCGGAGACCTCTATCGCTTACACCGAACTAACTGCTTATTTCTATTCGAATATGTCATTCCTAGATGCGAATAGATTATGTTTCACTGTACGGGATAGAGAGTTTGTGGTGGACGTAGACACATTAGCGGACGTTATTGGTGTGGAAAGAGGGAGTTTCCAACCAATTAACATGATTGTTGGTCATGCTACAAGTTTCCTTGTAAGGATAAACTTTCTAAGGGTGACATTATCTACCAAAGAATGACTACCTCCAACATCTTGCTACATAAGGTCGTGATAAACTGCATTCGACCCAAGTCTACCTCCAAGACCGATGTTTCTCGTTCAGAAGCTAAACTGATGTTTGCCATCAGTAATGGGATGAAGTTCTTGCTGCCACACACAATCTTGATGCACATGTACAGGATTGTTGCGAAAGATAAGGGACAGCTTCCTTACTTTGCGTTGGTCACCAAATTGTTTCGATACTTTCAAATTCAGCTTCCTGTATCTCTTTGTGCTCAAACCATTGCTCCCATGGTGATAGGTTTTAAGATGGTATCGAAGATGAGATTGAAGGAATTGAACAAGGCCCTGGAGCGCTTTAAGGAGAAGTCCTCGAGCAAAACAAAACAAGACTCTGCTGCGAAGAAAAGAAAAGGAAAGGAGCCCGTGATTGAATCAACCAAGAAGAAAAGAGCTTTTATTCTTCAAGATGAAGAGGATGAGGATGAGCTTACTCTTTCTGCTCTTACCTTGAAAAATCTTCAGAGTTTTGTTAGTCTTGAGCAGCCAGAGGATAGAGAGACACGAGAACGAGATGAGACAGAGCAGAGAAGTGAAGATTGAGAAGAGACAAGAGAAGGGAGTGAAGAATGAAGAATAGAGGAAAGAGAAAGAAGAGAAGAAAAAGAAGGAAGAGAAGGAGAGTAAGAATGAAGAAAATAGGAGAAGAAGAGGGTCAAGATGACTTTTTTTAGCCGACTTTAGCTGTATCCTTGTCAGAGGATTTTGAAAAGACTAAGAGTGGAATTGCAGGAGGTGGAACAGAGAAAGAACATCACTTGGGTGCTGATGCAAAGAAAGAGCAAGAAGAAGAATTCTTTTCTCCACCTATAAGGATGGAAATAGGGGCAGCTGTTGAAAAAAGATGTATTTCTTCACATATTTTTACTAGTGATGATGTTAGTTGTTCTCCTCCCAATCTAGAGGATGTGTATGCCTCTCAATTTCCTGAAGCTGGTATTGAGGCATCCTCTCCAAGTCTTGGTGATCGAACTGATGATGTTCCTTCACATCTCAATACTCCTGGAATTGATGTGGCTGGACCTAGTGCTCCAATAGAACCAGTAGTAGACTTTCAAAGGCTGCTAGAAATCCTTTCAAATTTGAAGGCTCAGCAATATAGGATGGAATTTGAGATCAGGACCATCAAAACAGCTGTAGCGTCTACTTCAGATTCTCTACACAAGCAGTACAAGCCCTTAAGCTTCAAGTTCAAGATAATGCAAAGGGTAAGGATATTGAGCAGTTGAAGGAGACTCTAAGAAAGCTAGAGGAGACTGTTAAGTCTATGGGGGATTTCCAACTTATTCGCATCCCCAAACAACCTTGATTTCATTTCACTTTCATTTTGAGGTTCTCCACTTTTTGCTGTTGACAAAAAGGGGGAGAATGGTGCAGATTTATTTTTTTTTTTAATGACTTTGGTTTGGATTTTTGTTTGAAGTTTGACTTTTGACTTTTGAATTTGTTTTGTTGATTGTTAAACTGTTTGACGTATGCTTGCAACTTACTCTTTGATAATGATTATTGTTGGATAGTTATTTGCTTTATCTTTTCAAGATTAACGTGTTTTATGTGATTGCATAATCGATGCTATCTAGGTCATAATCAACTTATTTTTATAAGATATCATGTATTGTTTAAAAGTTGTTTGCAGATCAAAAATTCATAAATCTGCAGGAAAGTTTTGTCACTATCAAAAATGGAGAGATTGTTGGAGAAAACTCCTTATTGTTTTGAAGTTGACAAAACCTTTCCTCAGTCTAGTCTGAAGACTCCAAGACTTTAAGGTCAAAGTCTGAACACCGACAGACTTTAAGATCAAAGTCTACTCACACTGATAGAATTCAGACTGAACAATACTAAAGAATGAAGACTTATTCGGATGCAAAATTATCTTCAATGATTCGATTCGTATGGTTTATGGATGACCTTATAGCTGGATATAGCACTTATATGATTGATTATCCTTATTGGAATCAATTCCAATTATCAAATCTTTTGGAAGGCAAACAAACTTGGAATGTTCTACTTATGGAAATCAAGATCCTAATTGTATGGGCGAACAAGATTGATAGGCTTTCATCACATTCTTAAAACGACTCAAGATCTCCTTGATTAATTCTATCCAACGGGTAGATTGGAAGAACTCCTTTGGAAAGTGCCAACGGTCGTGATGGCATGAAAGAATATTTAAGGTGAACTCTCTAGTTGTTCAAATTTGTGCATGAAAAAAAAATTTTAAAGTCTGAAACTTCCTAGTTCTTTGCTATTTCATTTGCTGAAGCTCAAATTGCACTCAAGAGAGAGAACAAACATTTGTGAGACTTTGGAAGAGTGTAATAGAGTCTCTACACTGTGAAGTCGAGATCGTGTGATTGTAAAATCTCTTTTGATTCATAGTGGAATTCAGCTAGTAAACTGTCAGCGCTGAAGAGTGGACGTAGACTTGATCTAAGCCGAACCACTATAAATCTTGTATTTTTATTCTCTTCTCTAAACTCCTTTACTTATTCGTAATTTTGTTTATTCGTTAGAGATTCAAAGACTCACTCAAGTTCGTTGGTTTTCAAACTCTGTTTCAAAAGAAAAGTATTTTATAAACATTCTTGCAAAAATTTCTTTTAACACCTATTCACCCCCCTCTAGGTGTTCATATTAGCCCTTTCACAAACCACTTTGAATGTTGGCACAATCTTTGTAACCCTATATCTAAACTTCAATGTTACTCTTTTAGATCCTCAGTTGCTTTCCTTTTTGAAGGTTCAAGTTTAGCTTACTGGAGTACCCTAGACTGTTGATTCCATTGCGGTGACACTGCACTACCAAATGGTCTATTGAGTGTGGAACCACGCCCCTGATCTAATTTTTCAAAATGTAAATGAAGATGCCTTGTTCATCTCCATGCAAAAAGACCGGGCATCTTGCATCCATGTTTCCAAGCAAATTCCTAAAGAGAAGTTGGCCAAACTCCTTCTGGAGACTTGCATTACCAACTATGAATTATTGCACTGGAACAATAAGCCTCTTCAGTCCTCAGATTCGGAATTTGTGAGGAAAAAGGATGGCATTGTTGCCATCAAATTTGGTAAAGAAAAGGAAAAAAGCCTTTCTATCTTCCAAACTCTATTTATGATTGAACCTTATGTTCAAGAATCAATCTCTAAGCCAGATCCAAAAAGGCATGTGAAATACTTCTAAAGTAATGGAAATCTTGTCCATAACTATAAAGACCGTTATGGTCATTGTTTTTAGGATCCTTTCTACCAATGTTCTTACAATACAAATTCTCCTGGTGAAGTGGATTTAACCACAAAACCCAAACAAAAACCCCGAAAACCAAGAGATGGCTTATACCAAAGGTATTTGAACGGAGATCCCTTTGTTGATATCATCGGTGAAAGTGATAAGTTCCAATTTATGGCCTTTTATACTCCATCTCCACCACCAGCATACACATCATCACCTCCCATTCCACTAGCTTTACCACCTACACCACCTCCTTCACCTCCTCATAAAAAACTAGCCATTTCCTCATTCGTACAAGTCAATCATAAAGTGGGCAAAAAATCATTCATATCCACTTAAACTCCCAAATGAGACACCACTCCACCGAGGAGAGTAGAAGAAAGTTAATCCTTCTATCTCCATGTTCCATGATGTAGACTTTCCCTCAATTGGCCGAGAAGTATCTAAGCTTTCTTTCCCTATTGTTGAAGAATTTGTTGATCCATAGGGAATGTATCGCCATGTCCCAAAAATACTTGCACCTACCAATATGGAGGAACATGGAAGGCAAAAAATAACTATTATTGTTGAAAATGTATTGAATTAGCAATCAAAAACTCTTTTGGTGCATAACAATGTTTTCAAAACAATTGACTCCAAAATAGTTGAAGTACAGAATGATCTCAAAAGATATCATGAGACTACTGAAAAGATGCTTATGGACTTTCAAAAACGGCTTCATGCCCTAAATTCTGGATAGCATTTGGGATATCATTTTCTTAAAAGCCCAAAGGCTAAAATAAAAAAACTCAAAAGGTAGATCCAACTTCTTGAAGAAGGAAAATTTAAACCTTCCGATCCATTCTTGACCTTGCCACAAATAAAGTATTCTCTTTCACTACCACCAAGTACTTCAATTTTTGTTACTCTCGCAGAAACCTCTACTAGAAAAGACAAATCCGATATGGTATAAATGTGAAACCGACTTAGAGAAATGGATAGGTTAAGGAAAGAAAATGGAAAAGAAAAGATTCCTGAAGAATCTTCGACTTTCACAAAGGAGAAACCAGAATAAACAATATTATCCACCTTGTTGGAATTATTCCTAAGAGATTTGAACAATCAGGAGGAAGAACGGCTTGATCCTACTATCTTGAAAGACAAGATTCAACCTCCTCCAAAATCGATTTTTTCAATTGATTCAAATTCAGAACCATACTCGGTATCCCTTTTATCCTCCTTTTTTTCAATCCCTGATGTTGAATCATTTCCTAATGGTTGATCTCCCATATCAGGAAATAAATTCAAATCCTTCTGAACCGAAGATCATCCAACCAAAAACTCATCTCAAAATCCAACTTCCCCTTCCAAACAGTTTTTTTTACAATTGATGATATTTTTTATTTAAAATTGCCAGAAAGATTTGAAGAATTTCTTGATAAGCACTCGAAACCTCACAAATTATGACAAGTATGAGTCCTCCTCAAATTTGTTATGAGGTTTACTGGAAGCTTTAAACACTGATGACAATCAATCCCAAAAAATGACCAAATTCAATTTTTAGTTGTGGCATACTGTGATCAAGTCATGACAACTATCTATCACTTTTTCATAGGAAAATCCACTGATTTTATAGAACTCAAAAAAAGAGAGTATTTTGAAAGAAAATCTTGTTTTTTTCAGAAAAGACATCTCGATAAGCATAAATAAACAGAATCAATTGAATGTAAAACTTAAACACTAAAATTACCATGTCCCGATGCTCCTTGTTCGTAGCGTCCCTTGGGGGCTCGGTGTGCCAAATTTTTTTTTTCCCGTCCAGCATCCGAAAGGGAGAGGGACGGCCACGGAGAAAGAAAGCATAAATATTTACGTGGGTCCGTTTAACGGTCAAATCCTTGTTGACGGACGACTATTCAAGAAAGAAGTGTCGGCCACTTTTTAAATTTCTCTTGGACAAATACTTCTCTTTTCCTCAATAAATAAATATTTATTAGCATAAATGGGCCACTTATTTTGTCCTATAGTGACAAAGACCTTCCTTCTCTCTTGTGCGTCTTTACTGTGCAGATCCAATGGTAAACCCCTTCGTTACAAATCAGTTGAGGAAACTACTTCGTCGATGAACCCTAATCCAAATAAGACAAGAAAATATTCGGTGGTATATTCGGTGGTGGCACAATATTCGATGATTTACGAGTGCCACGTCAACGATACTGACACATGAATTTGATGTGGAAATTAATTTTTTTCTCTTTTCTTCCTCCATCTTCAAGCGCCATACAGATATGCAGATGCAGAGAAGCGGTCGGCCGGCCATGGACGGCCACTAGTCCACAGATCTGAGCGCTCACCATCTCTGTCGTCCCGACGGCCGAGCGGCGGATTAGGAGACGCAGAGCAGTGGGCTCCGCGTACATGGTCGTGAGCGACGACGAACTCCGCGTCCACGCTCTCCGTCGTCTCGGCGGCTGAGCGGCAGAGTGGGAGACGCACAGCAGTGGGCTCGCGGCCAAGATGCCAGATCTGGAGCCATGGCCGCCGCGAGCGACAACCGACCTCCGCGTCTTACCCTCTGCGTTGTCCC